>OZ017738.1:294387051-294487051 GCA_963969285.1 Odontomyia ornata
GTGATTTATGTCTCCTAAGGCGTCATTGGTGTTGATTGAGTCCCACATGCTAGATCCTGAGGAAATGCTGGAAAGCAAACTGGAGTACTTAGGATATATCTCGGCTCGCTTGAATATTGCTGAAAGATGAATGTTGAGTTCGTTGTGGTCGATTGGTTTGTACCAGTGGCTAAATTCGTTTATGCGGTCTAAGCCTCGTTGGAGTCGGCTTTGGAGTCATTGCAGCTGTGTGTTGATTCTTCCCGTCGTGCTATTTAGCGTTTTAGTGGTTTTGAGCATTAATTTTGATTGACTGTCTATGGAACGGATAATTTTCCTTTGATTCTCTGAAAGCCCTTTGATGTCGTCGAAAACTTCGTCATTTACGCCAAAAATTGCTGTCATTAAATTCCCCAATACACCTCGTCGTCGTCTATTTTGTAGCAATCTTAAGGTGGACGTTTTGTGAAAAATCTCATCCTTGTATTCTTCGAGATGTTGCACAAGTTCCGAACATCCAATTTCGGTTGAAGCACTTGAACTGGCTTCACAGAAATCGCGGCATTTTTCGACGATATCTGCCAAATTGGCCTGGTCATGCCTTAAGTTGTCCCATGGTAATTGAAGCTGCATTTTTAAGGCTCCTCTGTGAATTCGTGCAGTTCCGAGGTGTTCAATATAGACACGGGGTGACAATTGAGCTACTGTCACATTGCAGCTTGTTTATGGAAGTGCACAAAGAACTGCTAGTAGGGAAACGAGCAGGTTGGATACTGATATTGAGGTTCGAGGCTTCTTAGCGGTGATCGCTGGTGGTACGGGTTGGGTTTGGTTTGAGTGTGTAGCTAAATACTCCGACCATGTGTACCTGCGCGCTATTGATTGCGGTGATTGTTTCGATGTTTCGACTGGTTCCTCTGGGTTTGTGTTGGCAAATGGCAGACGACAAATCTTAGTGACGGGTCGCCTTGTTACTCTGCCGTTGAATTTGACAGAAGCAACGCGTACCAATTCGTCAGGTCCAGGGTGTACCTCTATCACTCTTGCAAGAGGCCAGTGTGTTGATGGAAAATTGTCATTATTCACCAGGACGAGTTCTCCTGCTTAAAGATTGGTTCTGATCGTCATCCATTTTGGCCTTTCTTGTAGTCGATTGAGGTACTCGAGCTTCCACCTGTCCCAGAAATGTTTGCGGATTTGCTGGACGATTTCCCACGTGTTTGTCAGATGGGTTGGATGGTATTTCAAACAGACTACATCCTGTTAAAAAGTGTCCTGGCGTGATTGTGGCGAGATCAGTTGGATCGTTACTGACCTCACAAAGAGGGCGTGAATTAAGACATGCTTCGACTTGAGCCAATACTGTGTACAGCTCTTCAATGGTTAATAATGTTTGGCCAATTGCTTTTACTAAATGCCGCTTCATCGATTTCACTCCAGCTTCCCAGAGTCCACCATAGTGTGGGCTACCAGGAGGAATGAATTTCCTCGTTCAGAAGAAACTCTTCGCAACGCTTTGTAGCTTCTTTGAAAGCTTGCTTCAGCTGCTTTTCACGGCCTTGGAAGTTTGTTCCACAGTCGCTGTAAATAGTATGGCATTTCCCTCTTCGAGCGATAAACCGACGGATGGCTGCAATACACGCTGCTGTGGAGAGTTCACTTTGTAATGAATCATGCGACGCCGCTGGTGACCACTACCAACACACTTTGCTGCTAGGTGGCTTGTCATTTTACGTTGGTTGCGACCAGTGCACATCCCACGTCTACTTTATCGTGGGATGCTAACAGAATTTTGACAGCCACATGGTGGCAGAGTGTGTGGGTAGCGAGAGTCATCAAAAGGAATTGCTTGTATCGCAGCGGGATTTTAGTGTGTAAATTCTATTGTGAGTTTTGTGGATAAAGTGAAGATTCTGTGTTACCACCTAAACCCAACGTAAACAGTTCAGGTAAATATGCTTTTGGACGAAGGTAACTGGTGATGTAACTTAGTTCTTAATTCTCGCTAGACCGATACAATCAATGCGCCGCTAATGCTTAGCCATTTTGCAAGTGGTCGTGTATAAAAAGGCGATAAATCTGTGATGCTTTCGCCAATCCGTCATTTGAAATCCATACGCTCGACACATGTCTGCCACGATTGCAATGAGGATACAAAACACCGCAAATAGAAAATTTGGGAGCAATATTCAGGAGTTGAGCGGTTTGGAACCACTCACGCACCTCAAAGAGCTGGATACACGGTGCTTGCTTGTAAACCCCGTATCTATAAGGCCATATTGCAGTGAGTATGTTGCATGATGTTAAATCCGACCGATCCAATCGGAAGGTACCACTATGATTAAACACACAAAATATGCATAACCGAAAGATCACAATGCAAATGTTAGGGACGCCTGAGTGAATCACTGGAATAAAACGAGAGATGCTTTCAAAAAGATATTTTGCCAATATTCCAAAACGTTCGCATTTACGATTCACACTACATTTTTGGAAGGTCGCGAAAGATTCTACTCGTGAATGCATTGTGTCCACAGCGCATAAATTTGATGTTTGCCATTCTAAAAACAGTCCTAAGCCAATTGCATTTCATTCCAACTAATTGCCATTCATTGCAAATGTTTTTTTTCTATGCTCGTTCTTCTCTTCAAAATGAAATTTATAAATAGTTGAAATAATGTAGCTATAAATTATTTATTATTCTAGACACCACTACTGTAAGACGTATAAAGTTTAGAAATTTTCCCCGATTATTCTGTAAATGTTCGCCGTATCATAATCATCTTTGATGTAAAATTCAGAGAGCCTAAAGCATTCTAGAATACTTTTTGCTTTACACCATAATAGATACTATTGCCATTTCACAAGGTAGAAATGTATTCATTTCAGTAACGAATCATGTAAATTTATTTCATAGCATTTTCAATCTTATTGTAAGTAATTTTGTAAAGTCAAAACTATTCGAAATAATTCTTTTTTTTTATAATTGGGTAAATCCGTGTATCTTTAAAAATCAACATATGAGTGGTTATGAAAGCTGCTATTATTATTTGTTGCAACTTGTAAATTATTTAAGTGAAATAGCAGAAAAGAACTTAGAAGCCATACGGAGTTCGTGAAGGTTAACGTTTCTGTTTTAAGCGCTAAAATTTCATTTGTATATTTTATACGTACGGAAATTGTAAGTGAAGATGAAAACAAAACATCATCGAAATTTGTTTTAGTATGAAAGAGAAGAATTATTTAACATTTGCAACTTGTTTATACGATTTACAATTGAAAAAAAGCAAATGAGAAAAATATTTCTGAAATATTGTGGAATTTTAGGGATGTCAGAATAATTAACAACACTTTCATAGTAACAAAGCCCTTAGGTATAAATTAATTAAATTCAAAATTGGTACCAATTTGAAAATTTCTGGACATTAAAATGTGAAAAGTCCATTTGCCCGCCTGATTTCAAATGCAAAAAAAAATACCATAACAAAAATATTGCAGTACGCACATTAAAGCATAAAATTGATAAAAAAGAAACATCTGAAAGTAAAATGAAATATTTTCGTACCAAAACTTATTCAGAATAATAAAAATTTTGCAAGTTATTGAATAGCATGTTTGAATATGAAATATGACTCAAGTGTGCATAAAACATTGAGTTAGATTCAATCTAACTATCTTGGATAGATTAAAAGTATAGAGTGTATCCTAAAACAATTTATATTTTTTTATATAGTTGGTTCTGCAATTGAACCTGCGTAGTATACTATAGGCATCTGTGGAGTCTATACTTTCGAGAGAAGATTTTCTTTTAAAATAATAAACTGAAAATTGTTTAGTGATTCTTAGAAATTACAAAATTTGATAAAAAAAGTAGGCATTTTATTTGAGGGAATCGCGAAAATATTCGTCAGGCGGCGTTTAATTCAGCATATCCAGAAGATATTTTATGTTCGTCAATATAACTTGAATAATTAAATATCTGCTAAAATAAATCACCCAACGATCAACAAAATTTTCCGCTACCAATTTTTAAGCTACAAATCATACGCAGTTCTATTGAAGAAAAATTTTTTTCAAGCTGACCTCGAATTGAAGCAAAGAAATATATAATTCCTCGCTGGACGTTGCATCAAATCAAAGATTTTTTATCGAATTTAGAAAGTTAACAAACGTAATTGAATACTTATAATAATTTCTTGAAAATATTGCCCAGCAAATCCAATTCTTCATTTAAATTTACTTTGCATAGCTAAAATTAGATTTACATTTCACTAGAAACTAGTTTGTACCTGTTGCATTAAATGCTCCAATTCAAAAGGCGACGTTTGGAAAAATAAAAATCAAATGAAAAAAAAAATCGTTTAATAAGGCGAATGTTATATCAACCTCGAAAACATTTACACTTACAAATGAATGTACTTATTTTATTAACATTACAAATTTAATTTAAAAATTGAATGTTTAACACAGCATATATATTACATTAATGACGCTTTCTATAGTAGGATAAATTTAAAATAATATTGAAATGAATGAAACAACATGAATTGCTAACGAAAAAATAGACTTTCCTTTCCAGTAGTTCTGCTTTTCACCGGGAAATGAGGTGCAGGGTAGGTATGCCGTCGCGAGGGTAGGGTTTGAGAAAATCCGCTGAAGTCGGTTTCGCGTTGCGCGCGGTACGCGGTACCTTTGTTGTTTTGCCGTTTTATTAGAGTAGCTTTCGTCGGGATGAGTTAACGTAGCATACTTTTCGGTACCGCGTCGGAAATTCGGGAACGCGAAGTAAAAATTAGGTTTTTGTTCTTGACTGGTTGATGAAGAAATACGGAGTAACGTAAAGTAGGCTTCCTCTCCGTATGGTTTGATTTTGTAACGCGTTTGAAAACGGGCGTGTATAGGTGGCTGAAATATGTAAATGAGCGTAACCCATTCGGAGACCCGCGACCGAAATCCTCTCCGATCTAGCTGGCCGACAAGCAGCCACCGCGTGAATGGGTTACGGTGCACGGATTGGTTGACCGGTTGGTACCATCCGTTGGCACTACTCAGACTTAACGTCTAGAACCGATGAGAGGTCGGCTCCGCGTTCGCACGTAGACGAAAAATCATTACAACTTACTGCTTTAAGATGGAACGCCTTGGAGGACACAAACAAAAACAGCAATATAGGCTTTCGAGAACGCATGTAGTTCCACGGCTGTGCTACGTGTAAGACTGATCCACCTTGGGATCCTGAGCTGCTCGAGTAATGAGAGCTGGCTTCGTGTTTTTAAGCCAGTCCTTCACTGCCGATTTATGAAGTTCTTCATCCCAACCTAATTGTTGCTGGCATATGTTTTTGATGGTGATTTTTCCCGTTATTATGCAGGGTTGCAACCAGCCAAGTGGATCAAATAGCCTGGCCAATGCTGAAAGAATCAAGCGCTTTGTAAGCTTCTCCTTCTTTTGAACTTTGAAGGAAAAGGCGTCTTGTGCTGGATGCCATTGCAATCCTCGTGTCTTAACCTCTTCAGACAATGCAATGTCTAGCGATTTTTGGCTCTCTCGATCGGATTCTGGAATTGACTTTCAAAGGTCTGCGTGGTTGGCTGACCACTTTCTTAAGTGGAAACCTCCCTTTCGCAGAGTCGATCTGAGCTCACATTGTAGCTGCTGTAAGTGCGTTAAGTCATCTGAGCCAGTCAACAGATCATCAACATAAAAATTCCAAAGTATTGTCTCAGAAGCTTCTGGATAAGTGCGAATAGCAAGGAATGGTGCACATGCGGTGCAATATGTGACCGTAGTCAGTCTGTAATGTCCGATTGGCTCGTTATTAGAGGTTCTCCACAGAATACGTTGGTACTCGCAGTCGTTTTCATGCACATGATTCTGTCGGTACATATTCTCTATGTCAGCAGCGATGACATATTTGTATGTACGCCAACTTACAAGTAAATGAAACAGGTTATTCTGAATAGTCGGTCCAAATTGCAATACATCGTTTAGAGATTTGCCACCTTTAGTTTTATGGGGTGCATTGAAAATGACGCGTAGCCTTGTTGTTGAGCTTTTTTCTTTGATAACTTCATGGTGTGGAAAATAATAGCAGTCCGCACTATGAAACAGATGGTCGGGCACCTTTTGCATATATCCAAGCGCTGGGTACTCGTTCATAAATGCATGGTATTCCTTCTGTCGTTCAGGATGGCTGCTCAAGTTGCCGGAACCTGATGTGTGCTGTCCATAAAGATTCCTTCAGCTTTTTACGGCGATCGACGTTGTCTTTGAACGGTAACATTACGGTATATGTCAGATCTAACTCTCTTTGCGTGTTCTGGGAGAAGTGGATTTCAGTTTGCACATCGTCTAGGGTTGATGAAGTTCTTCTAGTTCCCAGAATCGTCTCACAGCTGTGTCCAGGTCCTCTATTGCTACAAACGTAATAGAGTTACCGTTGGGCTGCGAGCCGCCGGTTGATCCAAAGAGAACCCAACTTAGTTTTGTGTTTTGTGCGCATGGGTTGCCAGAAATGAAACCGCGTTCTATGATGCTGCCACAGATGTCTGCTCCTAGCAGGATATCGATCTGCGCAGGGCGGTTAAACTCAGGATCTGCTAGCCTCAACCTCCTGATGCGATTGGGGAGGGTGACATGTATGCTGGTTGTAGGCAAGATAGCTGTGATTTTCGGGATGATCAGAGCCGAAAATCGCAGAGACTGTTTTATGACTTTCGATGGCTGCTGTGACGTTGACAACTCCTCGTGTCGTTATTGCCTCTGAGCATCCAATGCCTCCAATAGATAGTTTGGAATGGCTGCGCTGCAATCCCAAAAGTTGCACAGTGGACTCTGTTATGAATGACCGTTGTGAACCAATATCCAATAATGCTCGAAGTTTCATTGATCTTCGCTGTTTCTAACTGATATTAGCGCAGTTGCAAGCAAGATCTGTGTGTTACACAACATCGCATTGTGTACTTGCATCTGCATAGTGGTTGACTTCGGTATAGGCGCTTCTGATGAGGCTGATTTTAGCATTGTAGCAGCTGTTACATGTAGCAATGTGTTGTGTCGCTTCGAGCAAAGCTTGCAAATCTTCTTTGACTGGCACTGTTTCACTGCATGCTTGTCGGACAAATAATTGAAACATGAACGTGTGTTCTTCACTAGTTTCCGTCTTGCAATCACTGTCGCTTTTTTGAACTGTTCACATTCGGACAAGCGGTGTTGTTCGTCGCACATAGCACATCGGAGTGATGCAACCCGTGTAGTATGCGTGGTCACCTTCTTCTGTGGTTTCACTTCCGAGAATGGTTTTGCGAGGGTTAATGTTTCCAGCATTGTAAACCTCTGCGTGAGAAAGGTTATGAATTTCTTCAAATTTGGTACCTCTCTACTGTCGCTGATCAGCTTTTGCCATTCAGCCCTTGAATCTTTATCGAGTTCGCAGTTGAGTATGAATACGATGGCAAGGTCAAAGCCATCGATGTTCAATGTTTTGAGACTTGCTGTCAGTTGATTGGTTGTGTTTACCATCTTCCTTAACCCTGCTGCTTGGTTTCCGGAGCAGATACTTGTATTCCACCAGCGCTGCATAAGCTGTTGGGCTATCTTCTTTGTGTTGTCGTACCTGTCACACAAAAGTGACCAAGCAGCTTCGTAATTGTCACCCACAATAGCTAAATGGCCTATCAACTTCACAGCTTCTCCTTTTAAGCTGCTTCGGAGATACAGCATTTTCTGCACGCTCGGGATACTTTGATTCTCGTGAACCATGCTTTTGAACAGGTCCCGTAAAGAGATCCAGCTACCGTAGTTCCCGTCAAAAACAGGGATTTTGACTCGCTCTAGTCGCAACCCTTCACTGGCAGTGTAAGATAGTTGCAACTGTTCTGAACCAGTAACCTGAAATTTGTAGATCCCTTC
Source organism: Odontomyia ornata (assembly GCA_963969285.1). NCBI lineage: Eukaryota > Metazoa > Arthropoda > Insecta > Diptera > Stratiomyidae > Odontomyia > Odontomyia ornata. The sequence goes on from OZ017738.1 coordinate 294,394,942, forward strand.
CTTGAAAATGGTTTGATGCTTCAGGACAAGATATTCGATGTAAGCATACTCTTCGTTGTATTTGGCTATGAACCCATGGTCACCTTTTTCTCTTAGCTCTGCGTGGGTCTTCGCATGCATCTCTTCGCAAGCTCTCCATTTCTCTTCCAGGTGGGCTAGTCTCGCTTCGAAATACGCTAGAGTGTCGGCTAGAACCGTCTTTTTAAAAATTTGTCACAACACGGGCGATGCTATCGAAGCTTAATTTTTGTGACGCTGCTGGGCTGGCCATGTCTTTGATTGTCTTCACGTATACTCGTGTCCTTGATACCTCTTGGTGAGTTCCTGCGCCACCACACACAGCAAAATATCCTGCAACACAAGTTATTAACGAATTGAGCTGGGATGAATGTCTTGCGGCGAATGCTCTAAATGATACCAGGCGCCACTACTTGATTGTACCCTGGGATTCCTTGAACGGCAGAAGTCGTGTTATGGCTTCAGGGATGCGTGTCAACTTGCTCCTTCGTACGGTATCCTGATTTGAAGAACCTTGAGGGTCTTGGAGAGGGGTTCCTTTCTAAATCCTGTGATATCCGGCTCGACGGACCAATGTTCTGGAAATGAAAAAAAATCTTCTTCACGCGGCTGTAATGTTAAAATGTGAAATGAAACTCCCTTGTTCAACTTCTATTGATCACAGATACTTATTGTACTTTTAACAGTAATTTTTATACATAAAATTTCATAAGCTTGCATTTCATTCTGGTATGCAAGTTCATTCGTTCACCTAAACGCTCAGCAAATTCCACTTAGGTTGCATATACAGGGTCTGTATAATAAGTACTGAGCCTGCCTCGCGCCGTCAAAGCGTCTGCTAACCGGTATCTGGTGCTGTAGTGGTGGTGGGGGTCTAGGTAAAGGTAACCGGGCTGCAGCAGTTGCCTCCAAGCGCTTGGAGAGATAGCATCGAGCGAGAGCGGAGTGCGTGTTCAGTTACGTCGTCGGAGTGAAAATGGAGCGTACGATCGAGCAACCGAACCAGAGTTTTTTAACTACGTTATTACAGGAGACGAGACGTGAACGCGCATGAGCAAATTGAAGGTGAAGTCGATGCTCATTGCTTTCTTTGACGTGAAAGGCATTGTTCACAAAGAGTTTGTGCCACCCGGCCAAACTGTAAACGGCCAATACTACAGAGAGGTGCTCCGTCGACTAACCGCCCGGGTTCGCCGAGTCCGTACGGAGATTGCCGATTCGTGGATCATCACGACAATGCTCCGTCGCACACCTGCCTGCTCGTCACTGAACAGTTGGCCAAACAGTCGAGGGCAACGTTGCCACAGCCTCCTTACAGCCCGGATATGGCATCAGCGGACTTCTTTCTGTTCCCCAAGATCAAGAGACACTTTAAGGGGACGCGGTTCGGGACTCCGGAAAACGTTCAACGTGCTACGGCGAGGGCTTTAAACAGCATCGAGGTTGCCGACTTCCAGGGAGCGTTCGGGGATTGGAAAATCCGGTATCAGCGTGTTATCGACTCCAATGGGGACTACTTTGAAGATTTCTAAAGAAAAATTGTACATATTTTGCCAATAAAAAATTTCCTGAGGTCAGTCCGGTTACTTATTATTCAGACCCTGTATTTGCTGATTTGCAGAATGCAACTATTCACCCTAATGGTGATCTGGTGGGTAATGTTCTCTGTTGGAATTTGCTGATCGATGCGGTCGATGATCGATTGTGGTGTCGTAGATGCACAATTTGCGCTTCCGTCAAAGGTCCAAAGTGAAGACTGAGAGGACAAATGAAAACCAATAACGTGGGGGTACCGTTTAAAAGGATTGCTGTTGACATCGAAACACCCTTTTCGAATCCGAATGGGGAAATCGATACACGCTGGTTGTGCCCGATTATTTCAGCAAGTGGCCCGAGGTCTACCCCATCCCCAACCAGGAACTTTAATTCTTTAAGATTCCAGGTAGTTTTATTCAGAACATTCGCCTATATACGAGAAATGGATTGAATGACTAGAGCCACTATATAAAGCCGAGCTGAATAAATGGGGGATATAGAGTAATAGTAAAGCCGCGATAGTAAAAACTGCGATAGTGTAGAGCGCGAGTTGAAGGCGATATTGATTGATAGTGAAGTAAAGGTTTTTCGTGATATATTCGAAGACATTGGAAACATATATTGATAGGACAAGTGAAAAGCAAACTAAAGTGTGACTTGTAAAATAGAGAAGTTAATTATTGTGCATTCTTAGTAAATAAATTCTTTTAACTTAATTTAAAAGACAGTACGTTTTCACTTTCCCGGAACATTAAAATTATCGGCCGCAAACCATAACACGCGACAATATATATACGAAACTTGTTAAGAAATGCTTTTTACGCAATTAAACCATTACATTTGTTTGCTACTATAAAAAAGCACTTAGTTTTAATATTTTTTAATATTCTTTCTATGGCAATTTGTTAAAATGCGAAATTTCCGTTTTTTTAAATAAAGGTTACTCTTTATCATGAGCCGCGATTGTCATCTGATGTATCCACTAATAATGTATGATTCCAAGCACTTAACATAATTGCTTGAAGGAATTTTTCAAAAATGTACATGACTTTTCTCATATCTTGTATAACTATTCAAATACTAATTCTGGAATCGTTGATACCAGAGGCGGCTTTACCCCTATTCTTCTTTCTTCGTAGCGCTACAGACCCTCGTGGGCCATCGTCTGCGCCTGCGCTTCTAACTGTCTCGGTCCATTGACCGGGCCTTCCAATTTTAAAAATCCGAGCAGCGATGAACTGTCTTCCTCGACCGAGTCAGACCTGCGTTTACTTGGCTTCCCTACTGGTCTCCGCCCCTCCGTTCTCTCAACGAATACCTTTTTGGTATCTGTTGTTAATCCACACGATTCATGTGGCCAGCCCATTGCATCTTCCGCTGTCAAAAGTTTCATACAGCTCATGTTTGTATCGAATTCGCCATTAGTCCCCGTCTAGTTTCGCTCCTTTTATTTGCCTCAGGACCCGTTTATCAAAGGTGTTCACGATTTGTATACTTGGAATTTTGTTTTCTTCCTGTGTACGCAGCTGGTCTTCAAGATCGTCAAAACTGAATAAAATGTTTTATTTGCGAGCTGTATGCTTCGCCCTATTTCGTCTCTTTCATTAGCGGTTCTCGTTATTTTGGCGCCTAAATAGACAAATTTGCTCACATTGTCGATGCTGTGTTCGCCAAGTGTGATATTTTGTGTATTTGAGGTATTTTTCCTCGACTGCGTGATAAGCTTTGTTTTACTTTCATTGATTTGTAGCCCTACTTGTTTTGCTTCGCTATCGAGTTTCCGGAAGAGATCTTTGGCAGTTGTTAATGGCCGTGACAAAACGTTGATGTCATCCGCATAGGCTACTTCTTGGCTCAACTTGTATAGTAATGTATCTCGCGTGTCTACAGGTAGCTTCCGTATGACGTATTCCAGAGCCAAATTGAGTAGCAATGGGGCCAGCCCATCTCCCTGCTTTAGTCCGATATTTGTGTCAAAGGCATCGGTGAGTTGTTTATTGATGCAGAATTGGGAGATCGTCGACGTCTTTGTCATTTTGGTAAGACGGGCTAATTTGTCTGGGATGCCAAAGCAAAGCATTATTTGGTACAGTACTTTACGATCAATACTGTCGTATGCTTGCTTAAAGTCAACGAAAATGTGGTGTACGTCTTTGTTGAACTCCCAGCATTTTTCAAGTACCTGCTTGACAGTGAACAATTGGTCTATCGTCGATCTTTCTGCTCTAAAACCACCTTCATACTCCCCGTATGATCCAATTTTATATTCTGACATTTGAAAATACAAAGTAGTCGTATGTAATCTTTTTTGTGGATAGGGAATATAATTGATTGGCTCCGCTCTTTCGGCATATGTTCTTGTTGGCAAATGTCCTGGATGATTTTATAGATGGCTTTCTGAACTCTGCTGCCACCATATTTGAAGAGCTCCAGTAGAATCCCATCGATGCCCGGCGCTTTATTATTCTTTTGGGCTTTGATGTGGAATAAACTTCATCCAGATTTGTTGGGGCCAATGGAAGCTATCCGCCGACATCTATAGGCACTGATGTTCTGGAACTGTGCGGAGGATTAAAGAGCTTCCTGAAATATGTTACCCATCTTCCTTGAATCCTGTTTTCATCAGCGATATTGCCGATATCATTACGGCAGCGCGTGGCTTTGGGCTGATAACAACGTTTCAGGCTTTTCACTACTTTGTATGCTTGTCTTGTGTTGTCGCCCGCTAGACTTACATCGATGCTTCTCAATTGGTCGCCATAGTATTTTCTTTTCTTAATTCTAATTATTTTATTCGCTACTCTTCTGAGATTTTCATAGTGTTCTCTCTTTGTCCTGGTTTTCCTGCCTACGTATTCTTTGTTCGCCTGGTTGTTTTTGTCTAACGCATTCTGGCACTCATCATCGAACCAATCATTTCTCTTGCGCCGGGCTTGATGTCTGATTGTGTGTTCTGCTACGGTCTTAATCGCCGCTTTCACTTACATCCAGAGCTCGTTGCTTGTCTTTAGCGATGCATCTGATAAGATGGCAACCAGCTGTTTGTCGAGGGTCTCCGTGAAATTTTTGGCCACAGACGCCGTTTGGAGCCTTTCGATGTCAAATTTTTGTAGCGGACTGGTCTGTGATGAATACGCCTTTGACATACGACATCGATAGGTTAATCTGATCATGTAATTATCTAGAGTTCCAATTGGCTCCTCGGTATGTACGGACGTCAAGTATGCTCGAGGGCCAACATTGGATCAGAACATGGTCGATCTAGTTTTATGTGTTGCCATCCGGTAATACCCAGGTCATTTGATGTATGCGTCGACGTGGGAATGAAGTCGAAGGTATGACTAGATTTCTGCTACATGCAAAGTCAATCAGGCGCTGGCCGTTGTCATTTGACGCATTTGGATGGAGGGGTGCAGGGTGAGGGGAAATGTGCGAAAAATATGTGTGTTTGGAATAGAAAGTAGGTCTTTATGTGTAAAAGGGCGACAAATACCTAAGAAGGCAGGACTCCGTCAAATTTGTTAAGAATAGTTCATTTTACGAATTTATGTTTTCATCTATAAAATTGAAAAGTGACCTTTAAATTTGACAAATATCCAAATTTTCTGTTGTAAAATGCATGTTTTCTGAAAGCTCCATATTTAATTACAACAACAATTACACGTCATACTATTTAAATACACGTTCGTATAGGACCCAAACACTACATATGTTTAACGATTTTGAAGAAAATTTTAGAAAAATTTTATAGCATTAATATGTTATCGTGATTACTCAAACATTGGGGTCAGTATACTGAAAATAAAATGGCGGCAAATCAAAATAAATATAACCATATATCAGTTTCCCGAGCTCAATTCACGGAATATATGTATGAGTCAAGTGTTGACATTCAGAAGACGTTTGATGTTCTAATTATTTTACAATACCCTTCTATCTTCTAGTGTATGTCCATCAGCATCGATTCTATCTGGAAGTGATCAATCGACTCACTTCACTCAGTGAAGCAAAGTGGCGGAGAGTGAGAACAAAATTCATGCATGTTTTAAAGTGATTTGGAAAATAAACTCAAACAAACACCATGTTAAGTAACTAACATGGTTTTTGAGTTTTTAAAGTATATAGGTGCATGTTGTGGTGGATGGACTTCACGTTTCGAAAAAGAAAGTGTAGTTATGTAGTTACTTTAATTTATTTGGGCTAACGTCGTGAACTTTTGGTTTTAATTGAATTTCTGTTTAAAATTCGAATGGAAGCAAACAATTGTGCAGTTTAAAACGTTCTACTAACATCATCTCAGTTGCTTCCACTAATGACTAATTCGTCGTCATATTCGCCGACAATGGCGCTTGAAATTACTTTGTAAAGAATAAAACTTCTTATGGGATTTAAATGAAATTTTTAATTTATTTCAGGATGGCTCCGCCGTAGACGCTCCCAAGTCCATTTAAGAAACGACGAGGCAACCACTTGTTTCCCCAATCCGCAGCTTCCATGATTCCTAATCCTAAACCCCACGATTAAATGCAGTAAATGTTCTCGAGGTCCCACTTTGGGTTTACTGGTTCCCTAATAATGCGACATTAAATGCCGAGAAATGCAAATAAACGTTAATACATCTACAGCTCTGCTAATAAATCCTACTTACATCTCCTTTGTGGGGACGTAAGAGGTTGAAGGCGAGCCTTCCGCGCCTGGTAACGGAATGGCAGTAATAATCGTGCCGCCGGAATGGAGGTTGGGCGACTGGCTAATTCCCCGTCCCTGGAAAACTCTAAAATATTTCGAAACCTGCAGAAAGGCGTCGAAATGGATTCGATTCACGGCAAAGACCTCACAAACGGAAAAAGGACTATGGGATTGGATCCTGGAATGTCAGATCACTCAATTTCCTTGGCGCTGTTAAGGACCTCTTACAACAGGTCAGTCAATATAAATTAAAAATACTGGCAAACCAAGAAACAAACCGGATTGGAAATGATATTCAAGACATGAGGTCGGACACAATATTCAAAAATGGGAAGCCTGCTGGAAACAGAGAGTTCGGCATGGCCTTCTTTGTGGATAGGGAGTTCAAATCACACGTTATTGATTTTAAGGCAGGCAATAAACGGTTGCGCACGATCCGTATAAAAAATCTGGCTGATAAATGTTCACGCCCCGACCGAACAAAAGGATGAAGAAATGAAGGAAACGTTCTACAATCCTCTGGAAAGACTGGTCGTCTCATTGCCTACAAACGACACCAAAATAAATCGATATCGTATGTCAAAGGCATATTCGGCAAAGACCAGCCTGCTATGAAAATTTGACATCAAAAGGCTTCAAACGGCGTCTGTGGTCGAAAATTTCATGAAGACCCTCGACAACCAGCTGGCTCCCATCTTATCAGACGCATCGCTAAAGACAAGCAACGAGCTCTGGATGGAAGTGAAAGCGGCGATTAAGACCGTGGCAGAACACAAAATCTGACATCAAGTCGGACGCAAGAAAAATGATTGGTTCGATGATGAGTGCCAGAATGCGTTAGACAAAAACAACCAGGCGTACAAGGAATACGTAGGCAGGAAAACCAGGACGAAGGGAGAACACTATGAAAATAATAAATATAAATAAATAATTAGAATTAAGAAAAGAAATTACTATGGCGACCAATTGAGAAGCATCGATGTAAGTCTAGCGGGCGACGACACAAGACAAGCATACAAAGTAGTGAAAAGCCTGAATTGTGGTTATCAGCCCAAAGCCACGCTCTGCCGTAATGATATCGGCAATATCATCGCTGATGAAAACAGGATTCAAGAAAGATGGGTAACATATTTCAAGAAGGTCCTTAATCCTCCGCACAGCTCCAGAACATCAGAGCCTATAGATGTCGGCGGATAGCTTCCATTGGCCCCAACAACTCTGGATGAAGTTTGTTCCACATCAAAGCCCAAAAGAATAATAAAGCGCCGAGCATCGATGAGATTCCAGTGGAGCTCATCAAATATGGTGACAGCAGTGTTCATAAAGCTATTCACAAAGTCATCCAGGACTTTTGGCAACAAGAACATATGCCGAAAGAGCGGAACCAATCAATTATATTCCCTATCCACAAAAAAGGGTACAAGCTACAGTGCGAAAATTATAGAGGCATACCACTACTTTGTACGGCGTACAAAATATTTTCAAAGGTCTAAGAAAATAAAATCGGATCATACGGGGAGTATCAAGGTGGTTTTAGAGCAGGTAGATCGAAGTCCAATTGTTCACTGTTCACTTCTGGGAGTTCAACATAGACGTACACCAAATTTTCGTTGGCTTTAAGCAAGCATACGACAGTATTGATCGTAAAGTACTGTACCAAATAATGCTTTGCTTTGGCATCCCAGACAAATTAGCCCGTCTTACCAAAATGACAAAGACGTCGACGATCTCCCAAGTCTGCATCAATAAACAACTCACCGATGTCTTTGACACAAATATCGGACTAAAGCAGGGGGATGGGCTGGCCCCATTGATATTCAATTTGACTCTGAAATACGTAATAAGAAAGCTACCTGTCGATACACGAGGTACATTACTATACAAGTTGAGCCAAGTAGTAGCCTATGCGGATGATATCAACATTTTGCCTCGGTTGTTAACAACTGCGAAAGAACTCTTTCTGAAACTCGACAGCGAAGCAAAACTAGTAGGGCTACAAATCAATGAAAATAAAACAAATCTCATGACGCAGCCCAGGAAAAATACCCCAAATACACAAAATATCACACTTGGCGAATACAGTAATGTAAGCGAACTGGTATACGAGTATTTAGGCACCAAAATAACGATAAACAGTAAAACGCCGAAGAATATAGCTCACAAATAAAATATTTTATTCAGTTTTGACGATCTTGAAAACATGCATACGCAGGTAAACAAAGCTCCAAGTATGCAAATCTATGATAAGACCTGTGTTATGCTATGAGTGTCAAATATGGAACCTAACCCAAGCATGCGCAAATATATTGAACACCTTTGAGCGACGGGTCCTGAGACGAATAATCGGAGCGAAGCTAGACGGGGACCAATGGCGAATTCAATACAACCATTAACTGTATGAAACTTTTGACGAGCCGGAGGTCTCAACGATCGTAAGACTGCGGAAGCTGCAATATGCTGGCCACAAGAATCGCATTGAGGAACAATGGATACCCAAAAGGGACTCGTTGGGAGAACTGAAGGCCGGAGACCAGTGGGGAAACCGACAAAACGCTGGTCTGACTCGGTCGACGAGGACAGTTCATTGCTGCTCGGATCTCGAAATTGGAGGACGCGGTCAATGGACCGAGACAGTTGGAGGCGCTATTTGCAGGAAGCGAAGGCCCGAGAGGGGCTCAGTGCTACGAAGAAGCTGAAGAATGGCTATAGGAGCTATTTTCTTTTCCGATCATTCTGTTTTCAACATATAAAAACCAGAATTTTTAACATACAACCATCAAGTGTCACAGATGTCCAAAATAGATAAAGGATGTTCGAAACGAAATTTCTTGATGCAACGTTTATTTTGTTATTTATGCGCGGGGAAATTTAATGCAAATGTTAAGGAAAACAGAGCCTGTCTTAAAAATTGCAACAACATCGTTTTTGTGGGGATGATTATTAGAGCTGCAATTTTAATTATGACATGCATCGATAGCTGAAGGCAATGAAATCTTTCAATCTCAACGATTTCACAAAAGGCTCAATATTATTTTGTTAACTCCATACCATTTGTCGTCAAAAAATATATTAAAAAAATAAATTACTTATAGTTTTTCGTGACGTGCTTGCAGAAGTTCAAGATTTGGTTTATTACCAGGGATTTTTAATCCAGACACGTTTGGTTCCTATCATTAACATTTTCCTAATTATTGATTAAAGAAATTAAACTTCTGTAAATTAGTTTAGTATTGTTCATTGAAAAATTAAGTTTAGGACAGAATTATTTCGAATTTAACAATAATTTAAAAACCCACTTAGTCCTTTAGCTTCTGAACTATTCATGGACGATTTAGAAGCAAAAATTAGAATACTCTCCTTTTTTAAATTGTTCGTTTTCTGGTATAGATATGTTTATGATATTATAGCTATGTTTTTAGGTACTCGTAGACAATTGCAAATTTTCTTTAATTTAATAAATAAATTGCATGCTAAAATTATGTTTACAATGAAACTAGAAGAAAACAGAAGTCTTAATTTTCTTGATCTTACTATTTTAAAGCTAAATAACAAATTTGCTTTTAAAATGTTCACCGATTTTCATCACACATCAACACATCCATATTCACATAAACTTGCTGCTTTCCATAGCTATTTACATAGACTTATCACGATTTCATAATTTGATTTAACAAATAGCCGTTAACAATGGCTGTTATCCGAAACTAATTGAAAATATAATAAAAACGAAATTAACAATACAAGCAATTAAAAAAGCTTTTCCTCTCCCTACTATAACATTATTGTAGCTTGACATATATTGGCAAAACCACAGATATAATTAGTAGATATCTGAATAGAGTGGATTTAAAAGTGGCATTTAAAACTCATGCTTCCCTAAGTAAATTCATAAAGAATAACAAATCTATTACCGTTAAAAAACAAAACATTGGTGTTTAAGCATTGCCTTGCGGGTCATGCAACAGGGTTTATATTGGACAGATAAGTAGATCAATGTACGGTCATCATTATAGTTATAAAAAATAAGGATGGGGTTTCAAATTATTCAAATCATTTTTTGGAGATGAACCATAATTTTTGCAATGATGTTATATTATTATTTTACAGTTAGCCGAAAAAGGACAAACATTAAACGCATTAGAAAGTTGAAATAAATAAAAGGAAAACTTTTAATATTTTACACAACGACTAATTGGACTTAAATAGTTCTCCTCTATTAAATTTGAAATTATTTAATTAATATACGAGTATGTATTGTTATTCAATGGTTCATATAATATTTATTTATACGGTATTCATTATATCATTGACGATCGTTGTAGTGATTTCTATGAAATTTGTTCTCAACTATTAAAACTGTTAGTTCTATTTATTAATATACGAGTATGTATTGTGTAATGTATGGTTCATGTAATATTTGTATATTTATTTTATATTGCCGTTAGATTTATTGATATCTATTAAATTATTTCGTACGTAGCCAGTTGTGTAATATTAATATCTGACGAAGACACAGTATCGAAACGTGTAATGATTTTATGTCTACGTGCGAACGCGGAACCGACCTCTCATCGGTTCTAGACGTTAAGTCTGAGTAGTGCCAACCGATGGTACCAACCGGTCAACCAATCCGTGCACCGTAACCCATTCACGCGGTGGCTGCTTGTCGGCCAGTTAGATCGGAAAGGATTTCGGTCGCGGGTCTCCGAATGGGTTACGCTCACTTACAATATTCAGCCACCTATACATGCCCGTTTTCAAACGCGTTACAAAACAAAACCATACGGAGAGGAAACCTACTTTACGTTACTCCGTACTTCTTCCTATAACCAGTCAAAAGACAAAGATCTTATCTTTACTTCGCGTTCCCGAATTTCCGACGCGGTACCGAAAAATACACTACGTTAACGTAATTCTGAAAAAAGCTACGCTAAAGAAAAATCAAAATCAACTAAGGTACCGCGTACCGTGCGCAACGCGAAACCGACCTCAGCGGATTTTCTCAAACCCTACCCTCGCGACGGCATACCTACCCTGCACCTCATTTCCCGCTGAAAAGAAGAACCACTGGAAAGGAAAGTCGTTGTTAAGGTTAGCAATTCATATTATTTTATTTTAAATTATAGAAATACATTCCTAATTCAAGAAATTTAAAAAAAAAAACAAATTATATTAATTCAAACTAAACTAAATTTGGTATTAAGTATACAATCGTATTGATTTAGCACAATTTATATTTTTTTTGGTAGGGTTCATTTCAATAATTTTTATATCATGCGAGCCTATAATTGTCTTTCTAGTTTTTTTTTTTTGCAATGACAGTTTTTTTATATTTAAGCATTTCATGTGTTTATAAATTTGTCGATCCTTCAGACGCGAATATTTAAGATGTTAAATTATTAGCTGAATGTTTTATTTTTTTATGGAAATTAAACAGTTTAAATTTTTCTTAGGGAATTAAGATTAATTGCAAATCTTCTGGTATTTGAATATTAAGTCCATGTTTTTATTCAGTATTTTTTTTCTCAAACAGATAATAATTTTATATCTGCTGAAAATCAATCAAATTATTAAGATTATAATTAATGAATTATCCAAATGAAATCATTTCTATATAAGTTAGACTTGATATAACCACTAAACTAAGGGGTAAATATTGAAATCAGCAGCTATATTCATAACATAATTTTCAAGTTGTTTGAGACCTTTTTGTATATACTGTGCGTTTTCATTTTTGACTAAATATTGACGAATGAATTCTTTCCTTTCGTTTTGTTAAATACAAAAGCATTATAAATTATATGCCTAAATCAAGAGAAGAACATAAATATGTGCTTCCTTAATTTTTCATTTGTTTGCTTATTGTCGTGTGTAGTGTGGTGTATTGTTTAAAGGAAAAAAAAAACATCCACATATTAGTAGATATTTTCTGGAACGTTTTATATCTTTAGATTTTTCTGAAAACGTTACGGAATCTAGGAACCTTCAATAATTCTATTTGACATATACTATTCTCCTTGTGTTGGATTTCCCGATTTTGATAAGTACATTATTTTTTATTTTGTTTTTCATTTAAATTTTTAAAAAAGTATCAAATTATTTTTCATCAATCAATTAATTCTCTTCTTTTATCATTCAAATCAATCTTGTCATCGGATCAACATTATAAAGATGTTAATAGCAATATGTATGGCTTAACTGTTGCGAGTGAACACATAAACATACTCGGATATATTCCCGCTTCATAACTGCAATAGTAGCGAGCAAACAACACCTATGTACTCGCACTTCGCCAATGAAAATTAGCCATGGAAACGCATGCGCAAGTAAATAAGCGAGCAGTTAAGTAAACGAGAAAGTTCAACCCGCAACGATATTCACATCGTGAACGAACGGGGTGCTTCGAAGAGAGGTAAGCGGAAAGGAAAACCGAAAGTTCCGGCATAAACACTCTTTCTCTCAATGTCCCCAGTTTCGCTATTTTACCTCAAGAGATCTTGGGAAAGCCGAAGCTTAAACTGAAAGCACTCTTTCGAAGTCGAAAGCTTAAGCGAGAAACACTCTTTCGCTCAATTTCCCCAGTTTCGCATATTCACCAGCCGAGCAAGCGAGACGAAGCGGGGAGGAAAAACTTTCGTGGAACGAGAGCGCACGTGTTCGGCTACTCAGCACCTTTAAAGAGAATTTAGGTTGAAAGCTCACGAAAGAATGGTATTTAATGTTCTCGCAGTTTCGTACGAGGTGACCGATATACTCCTCAGGAGCTGCCACATCAGTCGAGCTGCCCTCGGGGCAGCTCGACTGCGGGGTTCCAGATGACCACGAACCCATATATATATATATATGTTGCAGCATGGCAGTGCTGCAAGCTCTATCGAGCAGTAATTTCCACATTTACGCAGTGGTGGCGAACTTATAAGAAAATTTTGTTTGAGGATTGCTGGTTGTCCTAAGTGAAAGAACTACATTGTTCTTTCACCCGAGCATTTTAGCTATCAACATAATAGCATTATTCGCTCGATGGACTTCAGCTGGTTCCAGCATGTAGTTCTTTCACTTAGGACAACCAGCAATCCTCAAACAAAATTTTCTTATTTAATGTTCTTGGGCAGTCTTATACCAGTGAGTTTGTATTCAAATCCAAAAGGGAGCGTGCTGCTACCCACTTATCATTTAGACGGTTAAAGTATTCGCGAGTTAAAGTTCAGCCGAAGATATCGTCCAGTGTTCAACGAAGTGGTGAGGGGTGAGGTGTTGGCTTGCGCCGCGATCCTCAATCGGCCTTTTGGCGTTCCACGCTGTATGGCCACCCCGAACCATTAACACGTCCATTTGATTCTCTACAGGCTCAATATTGATATGTCTCCAATAATGTAATATGTAAAATGTAATGTTAAAAAAAATATGAACAGAGAAAATAAAATAATTAAAAAAATAATCTTTTTGCCTTGGTTGATTTAGTGAAAATGGACAGAGTAGCAGGTAAGTGGTGTTACAGTGAGTTCTTTCCCCGGGAGCCTTGATGTTGTATATAGGATACGAATCAAGTTGAGCTCCTAGTTCTTACCAGTATACATAGGGTATACTGGGTATGTAACAAAATTGGCGCAGCCGGTAGGATATCGGTTTTGCAGAGACCACAGTGTTGTTCACTATGTAGCAAATTTAAATGGGCTGAAAAATCTATTCACCCAGCCGATATCTCAAACCATTCAACTCCTGTAAGACACCATTGCTACTCATACTGTCCATCAAACTAGATCAGCTCGCTTAAAAAAAAAATCAAATAACAATTGCAATCATTTAAAAAACAAAAATATAATATCAGTATCTAAATACAATATTATTACTACTCATAGAGTACATAAAACTAGATTAAACTTCTCAAAAAAGAAAATAAAAATAATATTGATTGTTCAAATAACAAAAATATAATATCAATATTCAAATACAAAATCAAGGTTACTCATACTTTCCAACAAACTAGATCAATCTCCTTAAATAAATCATCAAATAAATATTTCAATTAATTAAATAACAAAAAGAAAGTATAAATATCCAAACATAATATTATTGTTCAAACTGAATCAGTCTTCCTTTAAAATAAACTCAGATAATTATATTGATCATTCTAATAATCAAAATATGATAACAATATTCAAATGCAATATTAATCCTACTCATACTATCCATCAAATAAGATCAGTCCTAAAACCTTATAATCATATTGACCATCTAATTCTACATTCATTTACTCCTCCATTCATGTATCTTAAATCTCATATTTCTTATCTGAAGGTCATTCAAACTAATTCCTAACTCGTTCAAACCCAACGTAGAATTTATAAAGATATAACGTTTCAATCAACTAACATGCGAAAACACAAAATATTACAAGTAAATATTAAACACAAATAAGCAAAACGAAAACTCAATAGCGAGCAAACAAACGTGTGCCCATTGTTATCGAAATATGATACCACTTATCACTCCAACTGCTTGGACAATACGCGTACCGACATGCATACTAAAGTCTTATCTCTTGAATTGAATGAGCATTCGAATTAACTGAAGCATAATTAAAAGAGCAAAAAAAAAACATTTAACTGCAAATTGAATAGATAGACATCTGGGCAATATTTTTAAATGCAATAACATTGAAGAGCAAACTAAATAAATTAACTGCGCTACATAAATACAAAGAATAATTTACATGAGAACGACAATTTTCCAACGCAAATAAACATGAAACTAATTTAATTTCCAGTTACACTGAAAAAATTTAAGAATGGGAACTTTGAACCAACAGAATTTTAGTTATTAGAACAATACAACAATGCAAACGGTTTTACCCCAAAACCAATTATCTCTTTCAAGTTCCACTGCGATTCACTCTCAAATCACCAAATTTACATCCAGCACTAAATGTGCCCTTTCATAATGTAAAGGAAACGGGAAAAGTGGCAGTCAAGTCGGTAAAACCCCGGCAAAACTATTAGCAGACACGCTTTTTCGATGTCTAAATTGCACGATCACTGGAATGAAAACCAGTTGATTACAAAACAGCCTCTGAGCCGTCGACGTAAGTTGTCGGCGGACACGCTATTTTTAGTTATAAGTCCCTAAAGAAAAACATAATAGCCTCTGAGCTGCCCGATTTCAACTTTCGGCAGACACGCTACATATAGTATTAAGTCATATGCAAAAGAGACATCAATTTACCATCCAGTCGTAGCCTCTGAGCTGTTGATCCAAAAGGGTTTACAACATGCTATCAACCATGTACACTTTAAACAAGCCACTACGTTTCCTTGCACAATAAATGCATTATAACAGCCAACTACTTAAAAAAGTCACCAATAAAACTCCTGTGGAAAGCGCAAGATAATTCAAAAGCCCACCCATTTCCCACCCTTTTACTTTACATATGGCAACGATATCAAATTGCGTCTTAGAATGCTATAATATATACTTTAAGATCGATATCAAAAATTTTATAAACGGCTTATGAAGTGACCTCGCACGGCACTGCACTGTCTTCCAGCAAGGCCTAGGACAGCATTATGCCAAACTAAGCAGACGCGCACTCGGGAAAAAACTAGACGGAACACATATAGGGTCTTGAATGAAGGCCGAAACTATATGTTCCCAAGCCCATATAGTGATAGTGTCGCTTCGACCATAATCTTTCTTGCAAGATATTTTCAACGCAGTATATCTGTTTAACAGTTCACTAAAATCAATAAAAGTATATACCAGAACTATTAAGCTTACAATCTCTCCTTTTAATTTCAATTTAATGAAACAGATCATCATCATTCACAACTCATACAATATTTCTATACCTAACAAATAATCTTCATAATAAATAGTAGATTCCAACTTATAAATAATCCACAACTATTTACACATACTGCTGAATACATTTCTAATAACCCTCCCTTTTTACAACTACAAATGAATAAAAAAGTATGTAATTTACAACTTAAGCCAATTAAACGACAATTAAATGCATATACCTCAAAAGCTCTTCCTCCTACACAGCCGTATAGCATAGATGAATTAAAAGCCCTGCCCACTACGAAATGCATTAAGCCGACTTAATTAAAAACAAATGCTCTTCAAGGCAATTAGCAGCCAACCACGAATTAGTACATACATATCATATATTTCACATACTTCCTAGAATCAACGCATGTAAAAGCTACAATACATCGCTTCATTCAATTTTCTCATGCATCATTGCAGAAGCAATGCTAATCATATCTTCAAAGCTCGTTAGCGGCGAGCAAAAACAATCACATAAACCTTCAATCCATGACTCCCATTCCCATTAACAACATTAACCATGCATATTAAGGGGAAAGTTTATTTATCACACTCACTCGCTCCCTATAAAGCCAAGATAGCTTATACTAAAGTCGTGGGAATACAACAACAATGACTCCCAAGCTACATCAATGGAAAGCTATTCTCTCGGCAAAACTTCTTCCGAAGCGAATCAATTCCCGAACGTAACGATCGTGTGAAATATTCATTCCCCGCTTACATATTGACTCATTCCCAATAAATAAAAGCTAAAGCTTTAACGATATTTCCTATTGAAACTTCCCTACTAACGTATTCGCACAATACATAATCTAAGAAAATGCTAGCAGAAGCTTATTTAAAGAGCTTTTGTTATAGCATTAAAGAAAGTAATTTAATAGAATATTAATAAACCATGAATGGAATAAAAAACGGATTTCTTTGCACATTTAAACTATTTTGAAAATCGGTCACATTAAATCCTCACTAACGCTAACTGTTTATAATTTACTAAAACCTGCACTAATCGAACAGTAATACACTAATAATAACTACTAACCAAACTAAAAGTAAAATTCTATCTTTGGCAATTACAGTTAATAATTACAATTACAGTATTCAAAAAGAAAATAAAAAAAAAGAGAAATGCAGAATATGTAACAATTAAATATCATAATCTATTTTGAGATGGAAAATGCTAAAATAAAAGCAAATCATTAACTTCCAAAAAGAAAAATCGGCATTGAATGTGGATGTTAAAAGAAAGTGTATTGTATTATCAAGTAAAGCCGATTATACACCTATTGCCAAGAAGAAATTGAATTCCGCTATTCTTTAATTGTAAAATAAAAAATAATAATAGTATATTCTTCAACATTTTATATTAGTAAAACGAAACAGTTTTTAATCCTGTAGTTTACGGCAGAATGAAATATTAACATCTTAATTTATAATTGTATCAAATGAAATAAAGATTATTTACTGTGCAGAATCAAACCGAACACGAGCTTGTTCACTTAAAATTTTATCAAACAGAAACAATAGTGATTAATTTTACTGATTAATGATTGAAGCAAACAAAATATTAATCCACGATTATATAGAACCAAACTAGATCTTAGTTCATTGTATCCAAAGAAATACTAAAGTATCAGTACAGTAACTTATGATTAAATCAAACAAAACATTGTGTGAACTCATACTTCAAATTATTAATTTATAACATGGATATGTAATACATATTAATTAACATTTACTCAAGGTACCAAACAAAATAGGAAAATATGATACGTAATTGTATAAAATCAAATCTTAACTTTGTAATTTTTGATTGTAGTAATTTGCAAATACAACACTGACATTTAATACATATTAATTAGCATCAACTTATGGTACCAAACGAAATATCATTATATTAATTTATGATTGAATCAAACAAAACATAGTATCAAACCAAATATTAACTCATTAATTCACAAATGTGGAAATTTACAATTCTAACGTTGACTTGTAACAACATATTGAGTAACGTCAATTGGATAGAATTATAACATTGGCGTGTTAGCATCTAGTAAATTACGCATAAATCAGCAGCAAAACAACGGTTAATAATAAGTTGCGAGAAGTATAGTGGACAATACCAATGGCCATAACAGCGCGAGATATAAGTACGAATGATTTGCACAAAAGGGAATGTAGCGAGACTCAACCAACAACAAAAATTGCGAAAAACCAAGAGTGAGCGTAATCTATTGGGGTACATTAAGTAATCCAGATCACCGGAGTAGAGCGACGATTTATTGTACTCTCCAAGTACACTAAATGCTTTTTTCAACTGCCGGAGGAATGTTGCGAGTGAACACATAAACATACTCGGATATATTCCCGCTTCATAACTGCAATAGTAGCGAGCAAACAACACCTATGTACTCGCACTTCGCCAATGAAAATTAGCCATGGAAACACATGCGCA
This sequence comes from Odontomyia ornata, assembly GCA_963969285.1. NCBI lineage: Eukaryota > Metazoa > Arthropoda > Insecta > Diptera > Stratiomyidae > Odontomyia > Odontomyia ornata. The sequence goes on from OZ017738.1 coordinate 294,413,465, forward strand.
AGTAAATAAGCGAGCAGTTAAGTAAACGAGAAAGTTCAACCCGCAACGATATTCACATCGTGAACGAACGGGGTGCTTCGAAGAGAGGTAAGCGCAAAGGAAAACCGAAAGTTCCGGCATAAACACTCTTTCGCTCAATGTCCCCAGTTTCGCTATTTTACCTCAAGAGATCTTGGGAAAGCCGAAGCTTAAACTGAAAGCACTCTTTCGAAGTCGAAAGCTTAAGCGAGAAACACTCTTTCGCTCAATTTCCCCAGTTTCGCATATTCACCAGCCGAGCAAGCGAGACGAAGCGGGGAGGAAAAACTTTCGTGGAACGAGAGCGCACGTGTTCGGCTACTCAGCACCTTTAAAGAGAATTTAGGTTGAAAGCTCACGAAAGAATGGTATTTAATGTTCTTGGGCAGTCTTATACCAGTGAGTTTGTATTCAAATCCAAAAGGGAGCGTGCTGCTACCCAGTTGTCATTTAGACGGTTAAAGTATTCGCGAGTTAAAGTTCAGCCGAAGATATCGTCCAGTGTTCAACGAAGTGGTGAGGGGTGAGGTGTTGGCTTGCGCCGCGATCCTCAATCGGCCTTTTGGCGTTCCACGCTGTATGGCCACCCCGAACCATTAACACGTCCATTTGATTCTCTACAGGCTCAATATTGATATAAGTCTCCAATAATGTAATATGTAAAATGTAATGTTAAAAAAAATATGAACAGAGAAAATAAAATAATTAAAAAAATAATCTTTTTGCCTTGGTTGATTTAGTGAAAATGGACAGCAGGTAAGTGGTGTTACAGTGAGTTCTTTCCCCGGGAGCCTTGATGTTGTATATAGGATACGAATCAAGTTGAGCTCCTAGTTCTTACCAGTATGCATAGGGTATACTGGGTATGTAACATAACTCTAATCCGACAACTTCTTAATTCTCTTTTTAAAAATATTTTGAGGAGGAAAACAAACAAACCTAGCTCTCGTCTATAACAGGTGCGTCGTTATATCGTTATCACAATATTAACAGGTTAAGTTCTAGCTCTCTTATCGATTCATCACTTTTAAGAACAAAAAATATCTTCAATAATCAAAGGTCGCATATGCACATAAACGTACACAATCAGGAATCCAACTTGCAAGTTACACCCATTCACACGTAACGATACACATCAATGCATATATCATGCTACATATATAGTATGAAAGTTTAGCATATACTTTTAATATAACGGCTAAAATTATCGAAAGATAATGTAATCGAATAAAGTAAAAAAACTCTCACTAAATTAATTCCTAAAGAAAAAGTATTAGGAATAAATTGACTACAAAACAAAACATGACACGAATGAATTGGATTGCATATGACATGATGTTCATAACCAAATAACGACCGCACTTTACTTAAAAATTTGCATGTTATCATTCAATTCAATATTTCAGTAAAATTCTCTGCATAATATATTCTGTACCGCATATGCATTTGCTTGTCTTCTTCGTTTTGATTAATTCTAGATAAAATTTTAGTAATAATACATTTAAATTATTTATGCTTGTTCGGATTCCCGTTGTAGAGATCGAAACTAGTCAGTGCTTCGTGCAAAACTTTTGGCAAATTTTCTCCCTTATTCTCGTTTGTCACTGTCTATCTTATTATTTTATTTACTTTAGTACCAATTTGGCTAGGGTTTTCATCAGAATGCTTACCTATGTTCGGCGTTGCATACTAAATGAGTCCCGCAGCGACGTAGACGTGACCTGGGTACCTTTTAATGGTGTAAACGTAGTACTGTTAGCCAGCGATGATGCTGACGATCTCATATCAGGTGTGGACGTTTCCATTGAGGATGAAGTTGGCGTGGATAGCGATGACTGACTAGTGCTTCCTGCAAACAAGGGTAACCTAGGCGTTGAGGATGGTGTTATACTCGTAGAAGTTTATGACGATTGTATCGACGATATCCCACTATCAAGGGAATCGGATGGCTTCTTGATAGGAATTTTGCCTTCGAATTTCTTAGCGGATTTGCACACTTGTAAGGCTGGATGTGTGAATGATAAGGTTACGTTGCTCCGTTGAGGCGCCTATTATAAAGTCGTCCCAACGGTCTACAGGTATGGATCCAATACACTACAAGAAAGTAAATATAAAAAAAACCTGGCGATTTTCATGGACAACTAGTTTACGATGTTATTACCTGAGACGAGTTCGTTTCAAATAGGTTAACTATATTAAACCACCCGGCGAATCTTAAATCGCGACCGGCCAACTCAAGATAACCTCCTTATGCGTGGCGGCCACTACCTCCACACTTCAATTCCATGTGGCTGTCAAATTCTGTTGGCATCCCACGACAAAATAGACGTGGGATGTGCACTGGTCGCAACCAACGTAAAATGACAAGCCACCTAGCAGCAAAGTGTGTTGGTAGTGGTCACCAGCGGCGTCGCATGATTCATTACAGGGCAGTGTCCACGATGCCTACCAGGCATGGGGAGACTGAAGGAAACGCTGCTTGGCCCTATGACGTTTTTTTTTTCAGCGTCGTAGGTCTTTGGCATGGTAAACTCCCAGCTCTCTTAAACACATGGCTCCGCAATGAGGTACCGCGTGGGACTTAAAACTTGTAAGACTCGACACTTCACGAACTTCTTATCTAGTTTGGCAGTGTAATGCCGACCTGCTTCACTTTGTCTAAAATTCCGTCGGTAGATTTCGTCGCCTGCCTTGAAGCCAGAAGGATGGGATCGCAGATTGTACCGCTGCTCCCCCTCCCGTCTACTGTCTTCAATCCTCTCCCGGATTTGTTCTCGTAGAATTTGGAGTTTCTCGTGCGGCTCCAGCACCACTATTGGGTCTTCCAACCCTTTCCGGTACGAGTTTCCGTGGCAAATCATATGCTGGCCGAACACTGCAAAGTATGGGGAGATGCCAGTGGTGGAGTGATACGACGAAGAACGCAGGGCATAGGTGATGGCGGAAATCCTGCGGTCCCAATCCTTCTGATCCGGTTGGACGTAGGCCCGAATGGCGGCTATGAGGGTGCGGTTCAATCGCTCGGACGCATTGGCTTGCGGAGAATAAACGGCAGTCCGCTGATGGATAATGCCATACTTCTCCATTAATTCTCGAAATCTAGACGAGATGAACTGAACTCCGTTGTCGGAGACCAGCTTCTCCGGTACTCCAAATATATGGAAAACGCGATTTTCCAGAAAACTGACTATAGGGCCGGTGTGCAGGTTTCGAAGAGGTTCCACAATCGGAAATTTGGACAAGTGGTCCAGGACCACGACAGCTCCCGTGTATCCCGAAGTCGAGCGAGGGTACGGACCGATGAGATCTATATACAGGCGCTGGAACACCCGCTCCGGTAGTTCGAATTTTCCCATCGGGGGCCGAAGAACAGAATTGGGCGCTTTAGTGCATTTGCACAGCTCACAAGCGGCTACGTACTTTTTCACTTGCTGCGCCATCTTAGGCCAAAAGAAGTAAGTCTTCAGTCGCTGAAGCGTACGACCATAACCGCCGTGTGCACTCAATGGGTGGTCATGAGCCCGCTTAATCAATTCGCCTGTCAGTTCTTCGGGCACCCATAACTTCCACTGTTCCTCTTCTTGAATGGGGTCTCCGGAGGCGTGTCTCGTCCGCTTGTATATAAATCCCTCCGTCACCCGTAGTTCTGGCAGCTGTGGCAACTGGTCCTGAATCGTATTCACCAGCTGGATATAACATGCTGACTTGAAGGCGGAATGGTCCAAGTCGATCCATAGGGGGCTGTCGTCCTCCTGGGCCAACTCGGCTCCTTCAGGGGCGAACATCCTTGATAGTGTGTCCGGTACCACGTGCTGACTTCCCTTGCGGTGTCTTATCGTGAAGTCAAACGCCTGTAATTTCAAGGTCCATCTGGCCAAGCGGCCGTGGAGATCAGTTTGGCTCATCAGCCATTTCAGTGACGCATGATCAGTGACGATTTCAAAAGGATGTCCTTCTACATATGCTCGAAAACGTTTCACTGCCAGCACAGCCGCTAGGCATTCCTGCTCCGAGACCGTGTAGTTCCGCTGGGCCTGGTTCAGCTTGTGGGACATGAAGGCTATAGGTCTCTCCTCGCCGTCTTGTGCAACCTGGACTAAGACTGCTCCCACCCCATGTTGACTCGCGTCACAATGGATTGAGAACGGTTTGTCAAAGTCCGGGCTGTGCAGTACGGGGGCTGTAGTCAGACTCTTCTTTAGCTCTTCAAAGGCTCGCAGGCTGGGCTCTTCCCAGACGAACTTACGTCCCTTACGCAGCATGTCGGTCAAAGGAGTGGTAATGGTGGCATAGTCACGTACGAAACGCTGGTACCATCCGCATAAGCCTAGGAATCGGCGTAATTGCTTGGTGGTCTTGGGTAATGGAAAAACGTCAATCGCTTGAGTCTTGTCTGGGTCGGTTTTGATATTGCCATGCCCAATGATGTGACCTAAATACTTCACCTCCGTCATCACGAACTGACTCTTCTGTATGTTGATGGTTAACCCTGCCCTCCGGATGTATAGAGCCACCTCCTGAAGCAGGTCGGTGTGTTCATTAAAGGTCTCGGTTATAAGCAGCAGATCGTCCAAATACACGAAAACTTGGTGCCGTAAATGAGGTGGTATCACCTTATCCATAAGGCGCGTCATTGTTTGAGGGGCATTGCACAATCCGAATGGCATGGTCACGAATTGGTACAGGGGCCGACCTGGGACTGTGAAGGCTGTTTTTTCCTTTGAGCCCGGGTCTAAAGGAATTTGCCAGAAGGCGTCCTTGAGGTCTAAGCTCGTGATGAAGTGGGCTTTAGGCAACCGACTCAAAATGCCTTCAATCAACGGTAGAGGGTATGCGTCCTTGACAGTGACGGCGTTCAAGCGTCTGGCATCTAAGCATAGCCGGACCTTGTTCGGCTTGACAACTAAGGTGACTGGGGAAGCCCACGCGCTCTGCGATTCTTCGATCACGCCTAATGCTAGCATCAACTTCGGCATATAACAACTTTTCCTTCGCCGGAGATATGGCAAAATGTCTCTGTTTTATGGGTTTAGCATCCCCCACATCTATTGTGTGTAACACCAGTGCCGTCCGCCCGAGACCTTCCTTCTCATGCGATGGAAAAGCCGATATAGCCGAGTCAAGTCGCAGTCGCTGATTCACATCCAGTGTATGTCGCAATAAGTGAGTGGTTTGAGTTTGGTCATGAACTGTGGTGACGGACTCCAGGGTCGTACCGGAAAACAAAGCCGGGGCCAAGTTAAATTTTCGAACGAAATCCACCCCTAGATAAAGATTCTGAGTTAATTGAGGTATGATGTAAAATTCCAGAGGTTTAGTTACTCCCTTAAAGGTGACATCCGTCGTAATTTTTCCCACTACAGAGTGACGAGTTCCGTCCGCCGTGCTTAACCAGGTGGTAAAATGGTGGATTTGGTCCGCGTGCATTGCCAGTACCTCCCCTGCAAAATCGGCTGATATGCAATTCACACTGGCTCCCGTATCGACTAAACCTGACAATCGTTTTTGCAGGAGGTGTACTGACGCATATGGTCGAACGTCATCCCTCAATAATTCGTCTAAGTGTATGTCCTTCAGCACCTTCCTCGACTGCCTGACCCTTCTCCAGAAGCTCCGCATCCGACGCGTGGCTCGCTTTCTTCGCGGTAACTCCTCCTGGAAGATGCGCTGTCGAGTAGCCAAATAATTCCGCAGTCTGACGTGGAAGGGTTTGACATGCCAAGGAACTTTCGCCTCGCTATCATTTCCCTGCGCGTCTGCCTCGACAAAGGATGGCGTCGGTTGTGGAACTTCGGGAGAACTGTGTTTGGCGGTGCGAGTCAGCAGAATTGGAGTCATGTCTGGGGCCTGGTCATAGCTAGTGATGGGGTCAGCATTGGTTCGTCCAGGTTTTAGGAGTGCCGACGGGTGGTCGCGGCACTCGCTGGCAAGTTTTTTCGCAATTTGCAATTTGTGCAATCAGGTGCGTAAGTGTCTGCCTTCCCGCATCGGTAACAGAAAAGCGTCGGTTCCGCTGGACATGCATAGAACCGATGCCCCGTTTGTCGGCAGTTCCAACAGACCGTCGGGCTTGTAATTGCTTCAAGGGAGGGTCGATCAATCATTGCTAGGTCCTCAAGCTCCTGTGGTGCTCCGCTCCTCGGTACTGGTACTGGGTCAGCAAGTAGGTGGTCCGCTGCCATCAACTCCGCGGTGTGATGATTTCGGGGATTTGGTCCCGTTATGCGAGGTTGTGGACGGAAGGTACCTCGCCGCTCATCCAGTTGTTCTTGCCTACGGGCATGGAGGCGCAATCCCTGTATGGTGTTGATGGGAAAATGCAGAAGGCTGTTCTGAAGCTCCCAACGCATATTCTCTCTGATAATTTCTACCAGTTCGTCCTCGGGCATGGTTGTTCGCAAGCGAGTGCTCAATCTCACTATACTTGTGTAGTACTGGTCGAACGGTTCGTGAGCGCCTTGTTTCCGTTTCTTTATCTGTTCCCTTAGTTCCCTCTCAGTGAAGCCATCATCAAATCGATTGCGGAAGGCTGCACTGAAAGAATTCCAAGTGGGACGTGGCGTCGACTCGTTAAAACTCCAGTACCAGTCGGCAGCATCTCGCCGAACAAAAGGTGTGCATGCCGGAGGAAGGCTGAGAAATCACCGCCCAGGGTGCTGGGTACTAACGCCTGAATCCGGAAAAGGAACCGGTCCGCTGATATCATAGCGTTGAAACCCGTGAAGCTCAGGCGCCAACTCTCCATGATACGAGGCGTCGGGTCTCGGAAAGGTGTCAATGCGTTCCCGGGGGGAATCGCATCTTCGATTGACCTGTTGTAAGGAACTGCCTCGGGAACTGGAGGTACCAACGGAGGTGCGGTGCTGTGTCGTGGTCTATACTCGGGAGCTCTGGGATCCATTCCCGAGTTCCTTGGAGGTAGGGTCCATTGATCAGATGGTCGAGAGTGGGGCATAGCCACACTGGGATTGGGCTCCCAGCCAAGCGGAGTTCTCACGCGGCTGGGTGGTTGGCTCATAGGGAGGTTCTGGATCCTTCCCTCCAAGTTGCCAATCCTCTCCGACATATCTCGCATTAACGCCACAAGGGTGTCAATGGAGTGGGTGGAAGGCGCGGGTGTGACCTCGGCCGCGACAACTGCAGCAGGAACTTCCCCGCCTACGGCTCCTTGCAAGTCCATCAGTGATTGGGGCGGTTCGGCATCTGGGACCCCTTTCGCCACTGCTCCACGCGTTGGGACGGGCGTTCCGAGGGGGACGTCTACGGCGGTCCGCTCTATGGGTCGCCGGCATAGTGGGCAAAGCTCGGACGTTAGGAGGAGCTGTTGGACACAGGCACGATGGAAAAGGTGTCCGCACTCCAATCGCACGCTGTGTACGCCCTCCACTACGTCTTCAAAGCAGATCCCGCGGTTGGCTGGTTGGACCGTTTTGGATCTGGTCCAACGCTTGTCTGGGGTCCGCTTAGTCGCCATGTTGGTGTTTTTGCTGTGTATGGTTAGTGCTAGTATTACTTTAAAAAAAATATAAAATATAATTATTTGTAATACATAAGTGGACAAAACTTACGACTAAATTAGTGGCCGATAGTGGCGAGCTATTACTAGTGGGAAAAAAAAAATATTGGACAGCTACTTTCCCTTCCAGCAGTCGACTTCTCCAAAGGGAAATGAGAGTGCGTGGTAGTCTGCCGAAGAAAGGGTGCTTTCGGTCGATTTACAAAATTTAACCCCATACCCACATACATTACAAAAACCGTCTCTAAACTACGTTAACTGACTCGACGAGACAAGTGGTAGAGCTATCGTAACGGTTTTGTACGCGGTCAAAATTCCCGACGCGTGGAAGCATTCCGGGCTCCGCAACTCCGCATACGCCACCGAACGTTGAACCGATACCACTCGTCTATCACGCATACGAAATAAGTAGAATCCTTCCGCGACATAAAGGCAAGGTAGCCTTCTATTTTCTTGAGAGTCCAGGCCGACAGGAGAAACCCCATCTGGCTGACAGTTCCATCAAGAAAATAGAAGGTTCTTACAGGGGTTAACCTGGGACAACACATCGGAAGGATTCTGTCGCGAAAAAAAAAATCAAACAAAGGAGAGCGGAAGCTACAACTCACGTGATGCGACTGCTAGTGTGTATCACACAACTCCACTGCTCCTGTTTGTGAGGCTCGAGTACCAAAGTACCTTACATCCTCCGTAAAGGACCAACTCGTCAGAAGACGCGAATCGTTTATCCCCCTTAGGATGTTTTGGTCCCCACGTTGGGCGCCATTTGTAATGATTTTATGTCTACGTGCGAACGCGAAACCAACCTCTCATCGGTTCTAGACGTTAAGTCTGAGTAGTGCCAACCGGTCAACCAATCCGTGCACCGTAACCCATTCACGCGGTGGCTGCTTGTCGGCCAGCTAGATCGGAGAGGATTTCGGTCGCGGGTCTCCGAATGGGTTACGCTCCCTTACAATATTCAGCCACCTATACATGCCCGTTTTCAAACGCGTTACAAAACAAAACCATACGGAGAGGAAACCTACTTTACGTTACTCCGTACTTCTTCCTATAACCAGTCAAAAGACAAAGATCTAATCTTTACTTCGCGTTCCCGAATTTCCGACGCGGTACCGAAAAATACACTACGTTAACGTAATTCTGAAAAAAGCTACGCTAAAGAAAAATCAAAATCAACTAAGGTACCGCGTACCGTGCGCAACGCGAAACCGACCTCAGCGGATTTTCTCAAACCCTACCCTCGCGCCGGCATACCTACCCTGCACCTCATTTCCCGCTGAAAAGAAGAACCACTGGAAAGGAAAGTCGTTGTTAAGGTTAGCAATTCATATTATTTTATTTTAAATTATAGAAATACATTCCTAATTCAAGAAATTTAAAAAAAAAACAAATTATATTAATTCAAACTAAACTAAATTTGGTATTAAGTATACAATCGTATTGATTTAGCACAATTTATATTTTTTTTGGTAGGGTTCATTTCAATAATTTTTTTATCATGCGAGCCTATAATTGTCTTTCTAGTTTTTTTTTTTTGCAATGACAGTTTTTTTATATTTAAGCATTTCATGTGTTTATAAATTTGTCGATCCTTCAGACGCGAATATTTAAGATGTTAAATTATTAGCTGAATGTTTTATTTTTTTATGGAAATTAAACAGTTTAAATTTCTCTAGGGAATTAAGATTAATTGCAAATTTTCTGGTATTTGAATATTAAGTCCATGTTTTTATTCAGTATTTTTTTTCTCAAACAGATAATAATTTTATATCTGCTGAAAATCAATCAAATTATTAAGATTATAATTAATCAATTATCCAAATGAAATCATTTCTATATAAGTTAGACTTGATATAACCACTAAACTAAGGGGTAAATATTGAAATCAGCAGCTATATTCATAACATAATTTTCAAGTTGTTTGAGACCTTTTTGTATATACTGTGCGTTTTCATTTTTGACTAAATATTGATGAATGAATTCTTTCCTTTCGTTTTGTTTTGTTAAATACAAAAGCATTATAAATTATATGCCTAAATCAAGAGAAGAACATAAATATGTGCTTCCCTAATTTTTCATTTGTTTGCTTATTGTCGTGTGTAGTGTGGTGTATTGTTTAAAGAAAAAAAAACATCCACATATTAGTAGATATTTTCTGGAACGTTTTATATCTTTAGATTTTTCTGAAAACGTTACGGAATCTAGGAACCTTCGATAATTCTATTTGACATATACTATTCTCCTTGTGATGGATTTCCCGATTTTGATAAGTACATTATTTTTTATTTTGTTTTTCATTTAAATTTATAAAAAAGTATCAAATTATTTTTCATCAATCAATTAATTCTCTTCTTTTATCATTCAAATCAATCTTGTCCTCGGATCAACATTATAAAGATGTTAATAGCAATATGTATGGCTTAACTCTAATCCGACAACTTCTTAATTCTCTTTTTAAAAATATTTTGAGGAGGAAAACAAACAAACCTAGCTCTCGTCTATAACAGGTGCGTCGTTATATCGTTATCACAATATTAACAGGTTAAGTTCTAGCTCTCTTATCGATTCATCACTTTTAAGAACAAAAAATATCTTCAATAATCAAAGGTCGCATATGCACATAAACGTACACAATCAGGAATCCAACTTGCAAGTTACACCCATTCACACGTAACGATACACATCAATGCATATATCATGCTACATATATAGTATGAAAGTTTAGCATATACTTTTAATATAACGGCTAAAATTATCGAAAGATAATGTAATCGAATAAAGTAAAAAAACTCTCACTAAATTAATTCCTAAAGAAAAAGTATTAGGAATAAATTGACTACAAAACAAAACATGACACGAATGAATTGGATTGCATATGACATGATGTTCATAACCAAATAACGACCGCACTTTACTTAAAAATTTGCATGTTATCATTCAATTCAATATTTCAGTAAAATTCTCTGCATAATATATTCTGTACCGCATATGCATTTGCTTGTCTTCTTCGTTTTGATTAATTCTAGATAAAATTTTAGTAATAATACATTTAAATTATTTATGCTTGTTCGGATTCCCGTTGTAGAGATCGAAACTAGTCAGTGCTTCGTGCAAAACTTTTGGCAAATTTTCTCCCTTATTCTCGTTTGTCACTGTCTATCTTATTATTTTATTTACTTTAGTACCAATTTGGCTAGTTTTTTCATCAGAATGCTTACCTAGGTTCGGCGTTGCATACTAAATGAGTCCCGCAGCGACGTAGACGTGACCTGGGTACCTTTTAATGGTGTAAACGTAGTACTGTTAGCCAGCGATGATGCTGACGATCTCATATCAGGTGTGGACGTTTCCATTGAGGATGAAGTTGGCGTGGATAGCGATGACTGACTAGTGCTTCCTGCAAACAAGGGTAACCTAGGCGTTGAGGATGGTGTTATACTCGTAGAAGTTTATGACGATTGTATCGACGATATCCCACTATCAAGGGAATCGGATGGCTTCTTGATAGGAATTTTGCCTTCGAATTTCTTAGCGGATTTGCACATTTGTAAGGCTGGATGTGTGAATGATAAGGTTACGTTGCTCCGTTGAGGCGCCTATTATAAAGTCGTCCCAACGGCCAACAGGTATGCATCCAATACACTACAAGAAAGTAAATATAAAAAAAACCTGGCGATTTTCATGGACAACTAGTTTACGATGTTATTACCTGAGACGAGTTCGTTTCAAATAGGTTAACTATATTAAACCACCCGGCGAATCTTAAATCGCGACCGGCCAACTCAAGATAACCTCCTTATGCGTGGCGGCCACTACCTCCACACTTCAATTCCATGTGGCTGTCAAATTCTGTTGGCATCCCACGACAAAATAGACGTGGGATGTGCACTGGTCGCAACCAACGTAAAATGACAAGCCACCTAGCAGCAAAGTGTGTTGGTAGTGGTCACCAGCGGCGTCGCATGATTCATTACAGGGCAGTGTCCACGATGCCTACCAGGCATGGGGAGACTGAAGGAAACGCTGCTTGGCCCTATGACGTTTTTTTTTTCAGCGTCGTAGGTCTTTGGCATGGTAAACTCCCAGCTCTCTTAAACACATGGCTCCGCAATGAGGTACCGCGTGGGACTTAAAACTTGTAAGACTCGACACTTCACGAACTTCTTATCTAGTTTGGCAGTGTAATGCCGACCTGCTTCACTTTGTCTAAAATTCCGTCGGTAGATTTCGTCGCCTGCCTTGAAGCCAGAAGGATGGGATCGCAGATTGTACCGCTGCTCCCCCTCCCGTCTACTGTCTTCAATCCTCTCCCGGATTTGTTCTCGTAGAATTTGGAGTTTCTCGTGCGGCTCCAGCACCACTATTGGGTCTTCCAACCCTTTCCGGTACGAGTTTCCGTGGCAAATCATATGCTGGCCGAACACTGCAAAGTATGGGGAGATGCCAGTGGTGGAGTGATACGACGAAGAACACAGGGCACAGGTGATGGCGGAAATCCTGCGGTCCCAATCCTTCTGATCCGGTTGGACGTAGGCCCGAATGGCGGCTATGAGGGTGCGGTTCAATCGCTCGGACGCATTGGCTTGCGGAGAATAAACGGCAGTCCGCTGATGGATAATGCCATACTTCTCCATTAATTCTCGAAATCTAGACGAGATGAACTGAACTCCGTTGTCGGAGACCAGCTTCTCCGGTACTCCAAATATATGGAAAACGCGATTTTCCAGAAAACTGACTATAGGGCCGGTGTGCAGGTTTCGAAGAGGTTCCACAATCGGAAATTTGGACAAGTGGTCCAGGACCACGACAGCTCCCGTGTATCCCGAAGTCGAGCGAGGGTACGGACCGATGAGATCTATATACAGGCGCTGGAACACCCGCTCCGGTAGTTCGAATTTTCCCATCGGGGGCCGAAGAACAGAATTGGGCGCTTTAGTGCATTTGCACAGCTCACAAGCGGCTACGTACTTTTTCACTTGCTGCGCCATCTTAGGCCAAAAGAAGTAAGTCTTCAGTCGCTGAAGCGTACGACCATAACCGCCGTGTGCACTCAATGGGTGGTCATGAGCCCGCTTAATCAATTCGCCTGTCAGTTCTTCGGGCACCCATAACTTCCACTGTTCCTCTTCTTGAATGGGGTCTCCGGAGGCGTGTCTCGTCCGCTTGTATATAAATCCCTCCGTCACCCGTAGTTCTGGCAGCTGTGGCAACTGGTCCTGAATCGTATTCACCAGCTGGATATAACATGCTGACTTGAAGGCGGAATGGTCCAAGTCGATCCATAGGGGGCTGTCGTCCTCCTGGGCCAACTCGGCTCCTTCAGGGGCGAACATCCTTGATAGTGTGTCCGGTACCACGTGCTGACTTCCCTTGCGGTGTCTTATCGTGAAGTCAAACGCCTGTAATTTCAAGGTCCATCTGGCCAAGCGGCCGTGGAGATCAGTTTGGCTCATCAGCCATTTCAGTGACGCATGATCAGTGACGATTTCAAAAGGATGTCCTTCTACATATGCTCGAAAACGTTTCACTGCCAGCACAGCCGCTAGGCATTCCTGCTCCGAGACCGTGTAGTTCCGCTGGGCCTGGTTCAGCTTGTGGGACATGAAGGCTATAGGTCTCTCCTCGCCGTCTTGTGCAACCTGGACTAAGACTGCTCCCACCCCATGTTGACTCGCGTCACAATGGATTGAGAACGGTTTGTCAAAGTCCGGGCTGTGCAGTACGGGGGCTGTAGTCAGACTCTTCTTTAGCTCTTCAAAGGCTCGCAGGCTGGGCTCTTCCCAGACGAACTTACGTCCCTTACGCAGCATGTCGGTCAAAGGAGTGGTAATGGTGGCATAGTCACGTACGAAACGCTGGTACCATCCGCATAAGCCTAGGAATCGGCGTAATTGCTTGGTGGTCTTGGGTAATGGAAAAACGTCAATCGCTTGAGTCTTGTCTGGGTCGGTTTTGATATTGCCATGCCCAATGATGTGACCTAAATACTTCACCTCCGTCATCACGAACTGACTCTTCTGTATGTTGATGGTTAACCCTGCCCTCCGGATGTATAGAGCCACCTCCTGAAGCAGGTCGGTGTGTTCATTAAAGGTCTCGGTTATAAGCAGCAGATCGTCCAAATACACGAAAACTTGGTGCCGTAAATGAGGTGGTATCACCTTATCCATAAGGCGCGTCATTGTTTGAGGGGCATTGCACAATCCGAATGGCATGGTCACGAATTGGTACAGGGGCCGACCTGGGACTGTGAAGGCTGTTTTTTCCTTTGAGCCCGGGTCTAAAGGAATTTGCCAGAAGGCGTCCTTGAGGTCTAAGCTCGTGATGAAGTGGGCTTTAGGCAACCGACTCAAAATGCCTTCAATCAACGGTAGAGGGTATGCGTCCTTGACAGTGACGGCGTTCAAGCGTCTGGCATCTAAGCATAGCCGGACCTTGTTCGGCTTGACAACTAAGGTGACTGGGGAAGCCCACGCGCTCTGCGATTCTTCGATCACGCCTAATGCTAGCATCAACTTCGGCATATAACAACTTTTCCTTCGCCGGAGATATGGCAAAATGTCTCTGTTTTATGGGTTTAGCATCCCCCACATCTATTGTGTGTAACACCAGTGCCGTCCGCCCGAGACCTTCCTTCTCATGCGATGGAAAAGCCGATATAGCCGAGTCAAGTCGCAGTCGCTGATTCACATCCAGTGTATGTCGCAATAAGTGAGTGGTTTGAGTTTGGTCATGAACTGTGGTGACGGACTCCAGGGTCGTACCGGAAAACAAAGCCGGGGCCAAGTTAAATTTTCGAACGAAATCCACCCCTAGATAAAGATTCTGAGTTAATTGAGGTATGATGTAAAATTCCAGAGGTTTAGTTACTCCCTTAAAGGTGACATCCGTCGTAATTTTTCCCACTACAGAGTGACGAGTTCCGTCCGCCGTGCTTAACCAGGTGGTAAAATGGTGGATTTGGTCCGCGTGCATTGCCAGTACCTCCCCTGCAAAATCGGCTGATATGCAATTCACACTGGCTCCCGTATCGACTAAACCTGACAATCGTTTTTGCAGGAGGTGTACTGACGCATATGGTCGAACGTCATCCCTCAATAATTCGTCTAAGTGTATGTCCTTCAGCACCTTCCTCGACTGCCTGACCCTTCTCCAGAAGCTCCGCATCCGACGCGTGGCTCGCTTTCTTCGCGGTGGGACAGTTGTAGCCAACTCCTCCTGGAAGATGCGCTGTCGAGTAGCCAAATAATTCCGCAGTCTGACGTGGAAGGGTTTGACATGCCAAGGAACTTTCGCCTCGCTATCATTTCCCTGCGCGTCTGCCTCGACAAAGGATGGCGTCGGTTGTGGAACTTCGGGAGAACTGTGTTTGGCGGTGCGAGTCAGCAGAATTGGAGTCATGTCTGGGGCCTGGTCATAGCTAGTGATGGGGTCAGCATTGGTTCGTCCAGGTTTTAGGAGTGCCGACGGGTGGTCGCGGCACTCGCTGGCAAGTTTTTTCGCAATTTGCAATTTGTGCAATCAGGTGCGTAAGTGTCTGCCTTCCCGCATCGGTAACAGAAAAGCGTCGGTTCCGCTGGACATGCATAGAACCGATGCCCCGTTTGTCGGCAGTTCCAACAGACCGTCGGGCTTGTAATTGCTTCAAGGGAGGGTCGATCAATCATTGCTAGGTCCTCAAGCTCCTGTGGTGCTCCGCTCCTCGGTACTGGTACTGGGTCAGCAAGTAGGTGGTCCGCTGCCATCAACTCCGCGGTGTGATGATTTCGGGGATTTGGTCCCGTTATGCGAGGTTGTGGACGGAAGGTACCTCGCCGCTCATCCAGTTGTTCTTGCCTACGGGCATGGAGGCGCAATCCCTGTATGGTGTTGATGGGAAAATGCAGAAGGCTGTTCTGAAGCTCCCAACGCATATTCTCTCTGATAATTTCTACCAGTTCGTCCTCGGGCATGGTTGTTCGCAAGCGAGTGCTCAATCTCACTATACTTGTGTAGTACTGGTCGAACGGTTCGTGAGCGCCTTGTTTCCGTTTCTTTATCTGTTCCCTTAGTTCCCTCTCAGTGAAGCCATCATCAAATCGATTGCGGAAGGCTGCACTGAAAGAATTCCAAGTGGGACGTGGCGTCGACTCGTTAAAACTCCAGTACCAGTCGGCAGCATCTCGCCGAACAAAAGGTGTGCATGCCGGAGGAAGGCTGAGAAATCACCGCCCAGGGTGCTGGGTACTAACGCCTGAATCCGGAAAAGGAACCGGTCCGCTGATATCATAGCGTTGAAACCCGTGAAGCTCAGGCGCCAACTCTCCATGATACGAGGCGTCGGGTCTCGGAAAGGTGTCAATGCGTTCCCGGGGGGAATCGCATCTTCGATTGACCTGTTGTAAGGAACTGCCTCGGGAACTGGAGGTACCAACGGAGGTGCGGTGCTGTGTCGTGGTCTATACTCGGGAGCTCTGGGATCCATTCCCGAGTTCCTTGGAGGTAGGGTCCATTGATCAGATGGTCGAGAGTGGGGCATAGCCACACTGGGATTGGGCTCCCAGCCAAGCGGAGTTCTCACGCGGCTGGGTGGTTGGCTCATAGGGAGGTTCTGGATCCTTCCCTCCAAGTTGCCAATCCTCTCCGACATATCTCGCATTAACGCCACAAGGGTGTCAATGGAGTGGGTGGAAGGCGCGGGTGTGACCTCGGCCGCGACAACTGCAGCAGGAACTTCCCCGCCTACGGCTCCTTGCAAGTCCATCAGTGATTGGGGCGGTTCGGCATCTGGGACCCCTTTCGCCACTGCTCCACGCGTTGGGACGGGCGTTCCGAGGGGGACGTCTACGGCGGTCCGCTCTATGGGTCGCCGGCATAGTGGGCAAAGCTCGGACGTTAGGAGGAGCTGTTGGACACAGGCACGATGGAAAAGGTGTCCGCACTCCAATCGCACGCTGTGTACGCCCTCCACTACGTCTTCAAAGCAGATCCCGCGGTTGGCTGGTTGGACCGTTTTGGATCTGGTCCAACGCTTGTCTGGGGTCCGCTTAGTCGCCATGTTGGTGTTTTTGCTGTGTATGGTTAGTGCTAGTATTACTTTAAAAAAAATATAAAATATAATTATTTGTAATACATAAGTGGACAAAACTTACGACTAAATTAGTGGCCGATAGTGGCGAGCTATTACTAGTGGGAAAAAAAAAATATTGGACAGCTACTTTCCCTTCCAGCAGTCGACTTCTCCAAAGGGAAATGAGAGTGCGTGGTAGTCTGCCGAAGAAAGGGTGCTTTCGGTCGATTTACAAAATTTAACCCCATACCCACATACATTACAAAAACCGTCTCTAAACTACGTTAACTGACTCGACGAGACAAGTGGTAGAGCTATCGTAACGGTTTTGTACGCGGTCAAAATTCCCGACGCGTGGAAGCATTCCGGGCTCCGCAACTCCGCATACGCCACCGAACGTTGAACCGATACCACTCGTCTATCACGCATACGAAATAAGTAGAATCCTTCCGCGACATAAAGGCAAGGTAGCCTTCTATTTTCTTGAGAGTCCAGGCCGACAGGAGAAACCCCATCTGGCTGACAGTTCCATCAAGAAAATAGAAGGTTCTTACAGGGGTTAACCTGGGACAACACATCGGAAGGATTCTGTCGCGAAAAAAAAAATCAAACAAAGGAGAGCGGAAGCTACAACTCACGTGATGCGACTGCTAGTGTGTATCACACAACTCCACTGCTCCTGTTTGTGAGGCTCGAGTACCAAAGTACCTTACATCCTCCGTAAAGGACCAACTCGTCAGAAGACGCGAATCGTTTATCCCCCTTAGGATGTTTTGGTCCCCACGTTGGGCGCCATTTGTAATGATTTTATGTCTACGTGCGAACGCGAAACCAACCTCTCATCGGTTCTAGACGTTAAGTCTGAGTAGTGCCAACCGGTCAACCAATCCGTGCACCGTAACCCATTCACGCGGTGGCTGCTTGTCGGCCAGCTAGATCGGAGAGGATTTCGGTCGCGGGTCTCCGAATGGGTTACGCTCCCTTACAATATTCAGCCACCTATACATGCCCGTTTTCAAACGCGTTACAAAACAAAACCATACGGAGAGGAAACCTACTTTACGTTACTCCGTACTTCTTCCTATAACCAGTCAAAAGACAAAGATCTAATCTTTACTTCGCGTTCCCGAATTTCCGACGCGGTACCGAAAAATACACTACGTTAACGTAATTCTGAAAAAAGCTACGCTAAAGAAAAATCAAAATCAACTAAGGTACCGCGTACCGTGCGCAACGCGAAACCGACCTCAGCGGATTTTCTCAAACCCTACCCTCGCGCCGGCATACCTACCCTGCACCTCATTTCCCGCTGAAAAGAAGAACCACTGGAAAGGAAAGTCGTTGTTAAGGTTAGCAATTCATATTATTTTATTTTAAATTATAGAAATACATTCCTAATTCAAGAAATTTAAAAAAAAAACAAATTATATTAATTCAAACTAAACTAAATTTGGTATTAAGTATACAATCGTATTGATTTAGCACAATTTATATTTTTTTTGGTAGGGTTCATTTCAATAATTTTTTTATCATGCGAGCCTATAATTGTCTTTCTAGTTTTTTTTTTTTGCAATGACAGTTTTTTTATATTTAAGCATTTCATGTGTTTATAAATTTGTCGATCCTTCAGACGCGAATATTTAAGATGTTAAATTATTAGCTGAATGTTTTATTTTTTTATGGAAATTAAACAGTTTAAATTTCTCTAGGGAATTAAGATTAATTGCAAATTTTCTGGTATTTGAATATTAAGTCCATGTTTTTATTCAGTATTTTTTTTCTCAAACAGATAATAATTTTATATCTGCTGAAAATCAATCAAATTATTAAGATTATAATTAATCAATTATCCAAATGAAATCATTTCTATATAAGTTAGACTTGATATAACCACTAAACTAAGGGGTAAATATTGAAATCAGCAGCTATATTCATAACATAATTTTCAAGTTGTTTGAGACCTTTTTGTATATACTGTGCGTTTTCATTTTTGACTAAATATTGATGAATGAATTCTTTCCTTTCGTTTTGTTTTGTTAAATACAAAAGCATTATAAATTATATGCCTAAATCAAGAGAAGAACATAAATATGTGCTTCCCTAATTTTTCATTTGTTTGCTTATTGTCGTGTGTAGTGTGGTGTATTGTTTAAAGAAAAAAAAACATCCACATATTAGTAGATATTTTCTGGAACGTTTTATATCTTTAGATTTTTCTGAAAACGTTACGGAATCTAGGAACCTTCGATAATTCTATTTGACATATACTATTCTCCTTGTGATGGATTTCCCGATTTTGATAAGTACATTATTTTTTATTTTGTTTTTCATTTAAATTTATAAAAAAGTATCAAATTATTTTTCATCAATCAATTAATTCTCTTCTTTTATCATTCAAATCAATCTTGTCCTCGGATCAACATTATAAAGATGTTAATAGCAATATGTATGGCTTAACTCTAATCCGACAACTTCTTAATTCTCTTTTTAAAAATATTTTGAGGAGGAAAACAAACAAACCTAGCTCTCGTCTATAACAGGTGCGTCGTTATATCGTTATCACAATATTAACAGGTTAAGTTCTAGCTCTCTTATCGATTCATCACTTTTAAGAACAAAAAATATCTTCAATAATCAAAGGTCGCATATGCACATAAACGTACACAATCAGGAATCCAACTTGCAAGTTACACCCATTCACACGTAACGATACACATCAATGCATATATCATGCTACATATATAGTATGAAAGTTTAGCATATACTTTTAATATAACGGCTAAAATTATCGAAAGATAATGTAATCGAATAAAGTAAAAAAACTCTCACTAAATTAATTCCTAAAGAAAAAGTATTAGGAATAAATTGACTACAAAACAAAACATGACACGAATGAATTGGATTGCATATGACATGATGTTCATAACCAAATAACGACCGCACTTTACTTAAAAATTTGCATGTTATCATTCAATTCAATATTTCAGTAAAATTCTCTGCATAATATATTCTGTACCGCATATGCATTTGCTTGTCTTCTTCGTTTTGATTAATTCTAGATAAAATTTTAGTAATAATACATTTAAATTATTTATGCTTGTTCGGATTCCCGTTGTAGAGATCGAAACTAGTCAGTGCTTCGTGCAAAACTTTTGGCAAATTTTCTCCCTTATTCTCGTTTGTCACTGTCTATCTTATTATTTTATTTACTTTAGTACCAATTTGGCTAGTTTTTTCATCAGAATGCTTACCTAGGTTCGGCGTTGCATACTAAATGAGTCCCGCAGCGACGTAGACGTGACCTGGGTACCTTTTAATGGTGTAAACGTAGTACTGTTAGCCAGCGATGATGCTGACGATCTCATATCAGGTGTGGACGTTTCCATTGAGGATGAAGTTGGCGTGGATAGCGATGACTGACTAGTGCTTCCTGCAAACAAGGGTAACCTAGGCGTTGAGGATGGTGTTATACTCGTAGAAGTTTATGACGATTGTATCGACGATATCCCACTATCAAGGGAATCGGATGGCTTCTTGATAGGAATTTTGCCTTCGAATTTCTTAGCGGATTTGCACATTTGTAAGGCTGGATGTGTGAATGATAAGGTTACGTTGCTCCGTTGAGGCGCCTATTATAAAGTCGTCCCAACGGCCAACAGGTATGCATCCAATACACTACAAGAAAGTAAATATAAAAAAAACCTGGCGATTTTCATGGACAACTAGTTTACGATGTTATTACCTGAGACGAGTTCGTTTCAAATAGGTTAACTATATTAAACCACCCGGCGAATCTTAAATCGCGACCGGCCAACTCAAGATAACCTCCTTATGCGTGGCGGCCACTACCTCCACACTTCAATTCCATGTGGCTGTCAAATTCTGTTGGCATCCCACGACAAAATAGACGTGGGATGTGCACTGGTCGCAACCAACGTAAAATGACAAGCCACCTAGCAGCAAAGTGTGTTGGTAGTGGTCACCAGCGGCGTCGCATGATTCATTACAGGGCAGTGTCCACGATGCCTACCAGGCATGGGGAGACTGAAGGAAACGCTGCTTGGCCCTATGACGTTTTTTTTTTCAGCGTCGTAGGTCTTTGGCATGGTAAACTCCCAGCTCTCTTAAACACATGGCTCCGCAATGAGGTACCGCGTGGGACTTAAAACTTGTAAGACTCGACACTTCACGAACTTCTTATCTAGTTTGGCAGTGTAATGCCGACCTGCTTCACTTTGTCTAAAATTCCGTCGGTAGATTTCGTCGCCTGCCTTGAAGCCAGAAGGATGGGATCGCAGATTGTACCGCTGCTCCCCCTCCCGTCTACTGTCTTCAATCCTCTCCCGGATTTGTTCTCGTAGAATTTGGAGTTTCTCGTGCGGCTCCAGCACCACTATTGGGTCTTCCAACCCTTTCCGGTACGAGTTTCCGTGGCAAATCATATGCTGGCCGAACACTGCAAAGTATGGGGAGATGCCAGTGGTGGAGTGATACGACGAAGAACACAGGGCACAGGTGATGGCGGAAATCCTGCGGTCCCAATCCTTCTGATCCGGTTGGACGTAGGCCCGAATGGCGGCTATGAGGGTGCGGTTCAATCGCTCGGACGCATTGGCTTGCGGAGAATAAACGGCAGTCCGCTGATGGATAATGCCATACTTCTCCATTAATTCTCGAAATCTAGACGAGATGAACTGAACTCCGTTGTCGGAGACCAGCTTCTCCGGTACTCCAAATATATGGAAAACGCGATTTTCCAGAAAACTGACTATAGGGCCGGTGTGCAGGTTTCGAAGAGGTTCCACAATCGGAAATTTGGACAAGTGGTCCAGGACCACGACAGCTCCCGTGTATCCCGAAGTCGAGCGAGGGTACGGACCGATGAGATCTATATACAGGCGCTGGAACACCCGCTCCGGTAGTTCGAATTTTCCCATCGGGGGCCGAAGAACAGAATTGGGCGCTTTAGTGCATTTGCACAGCTCACAAGCGGCTACGTACTTTTTCACTTGCTGCGCCATCTTAGGCCAAAAGAAGTAAGTCTTCAGTCGCTGAAGCGTACGACCATAACCGCCGTGTGCACTCAATGGGTGGTCATGAGCCCGCTTAATCAATTCGCCTGTCAGTTCTTCGGGCACCCATAACTTCCACTGTTCCTCTTCTTGAATGGGGTCTCCGGAGGCGTGTCTCGTCCGCTTGTATATAAATCCCTCCGTCACCCGTAGTTCTGGCAGCTGTGGCAACTGGTCCTGAATCGTATTCACCAGCTGGATATAACATGCTGACTTGAAGGCGGAATGGTCCAAGTCGATCCATAGGGGGCTGTCGTCCTCCTGGGCCAACTCGGCTCCTTCAGGGGCGAACATCCTTGATAGTGTGTCCGGTACCACGTGCTGACTTCCCTTGCGGTGTCTTATCGTGAAGTCAAACGCCTGTAATTTCAAGGTCCATCTGGCCAAGCGGCCGTGGAGATCAGTTTGGCTCATCAGCCATTTCAGTGACGCATGATCAGTGACGATTTCAAAAGGATGTCCTTCTACATATGCTCGAAAACGTTTCACTGCCAGCACAGCCGCTAGGCATTCCTGCTCCGAGACCGTGTAGTTCCGCTGGGCCTGGTTCAGCTTGTGGGACATGAAGGCTATAGGTCTCTCCTCGCCGTCTTGTGCAACCTGGACTAAGACTGCTCCCACCCCATGTTGACTCGCGTCACAATGGATTGAGAACGGTTTGTCAAAGTCCGGGCTGTGCAGTACGGGGGCTGTAGTCAGACTCTTCTTTAGCTCTTCAAAGGCTCGCAGGCTGGGCTCTTCCCAGACGAACTTACGTCCCTTACGCAGCATGTCGGTCAAAGGAGTGGTAATGGTGGCATAGTCACGTACGAAACGCTGGTACCATCCGCATAAGCCTAGGAATCGGCGTAATTGCTTGGTGGTCTTGGGTAATGGAAAAACGTCAATCGCTTGAGTCTTGTCTGGGTCGGTTTTGATATTGCCATGCCCAATGATGTGACCTAAATACTTCACCTCCGTCATCACGAACTGACTCTTCTGTATGTTGATGGTTAACCCTGCCCTCCGGATGTATAGAGCCACCTCCTGAAGCAGGTCGGTGTGTTCATTAAAGGTCTCGGTTATAAGCAGCAGATCGTCCAAATACACGAAAACTTGGTGCCGTAAATGAGGTGGTATCACCTTATCCATAAGGCGCGTCATTGTTTGAGGGGCATTGCACAATCCGAATGGCATGGTCACGAATTGGTACAGGGGCCGACCTGGGACTGTGAAGGCTGTTTTTTCCTTTGAGCCCGGGTCTAAAGGAATTTGCCAGAAGGCGTCCTTGAGGTCTAAGCTCGTGATGAAGTGGGCTTTAGGCAACCGACTCAAAATGCCTTCAATCAACGGTAGAGGGTATGCGTCCTTGACAGTGACGGCGTTCAAGCGTCTGGCATCTAAGCATAGCCGGACCTTGTTCGGCTTGACAACTAAGGTGACTGGGGAAGCCCACGCGCTCTGCGATTCTTCGATCACGCCTAATGCTAGCATCAACTTCGGCATATAACAACTTTTCCTTCGCCGGAGATATGGCAAAATGTCTCTGTTTTATGGGTTTAGCATCCCCCACATCTATTGTGTGTAACACCAGTGCCGTCCGCCCGAGACCTTCCTTCTCATGCGATGGAAAAGCCGATATAGCCGAGTCAAGTCGCAGTCGCTGATTCACATCCAGTGTATGTCGCAATAAGTGAGTGGTTTGAGTTTGGTCATGAACTGTGGTGACGGACTCCAGGGTCGTACCGGAAAACAAAGCCGGGGCCAAGTTAAATTTTCGAACGAAATCCACCCCTAGATAAAGATTCTGAGTTAATTGAGGTATGATGTAAAATTCCAGAGGTTTAGTTACTCCCTTAAAGGTGACATCCGTCGTAATTTTTCCCACTACAGAGTGACGAGTTCCGTCCGCCGTGCTTAACCAGGTGGTAAAATGGTGGATTTGGTCCGCGTGCATTGCCAGTACCTCCCCTGCAAAATCGGCTGATATGCAATTCACACTGGCTCCCGTATCGACTAAACCTGACAATCGTTTTTGCAGGAGGTGTACTGACGCATATGGTCGAACGTCATCCCTCAATAATTCGTCTAAGTGTATGTCCTTCAGCACCTTCCTCGACTGCCTGACCCTTCTCCAGAAGCTCCGCATCCGACGCGTGGCTCGCTTTCTTCGCGGTGGGACAGTTGTAGCCAACTCCTCCTGGAAGATGCGCTGTCGAGTAGCCAAATAATTCCGCAGTCTGACGTGGAAGGGTTTGACATGCCAAGGAACTTTCGCCTCGCTATCATTTCCCTGCGCGTCTGCCTCGACAAAGGATGGCGTCGGTTGTGGAACTTCGGGAGAACTGTGTTTGGCGGTGCGAGTCAGCAGAATTGGAGTCATGTCTTGGGCCTGGTCATAGCTAGTGATGGGGTCAGCATTGGTTCGTCCAGGTTTTAGGAGTGCCGACGGGTGGTCGCGGCACTCGCTGGCAAGTTTTTTCGCAATTTGCAATTTGTGCAATCAGGTGCGTAAGTGTCTGCCTTCCCGCATCGGTAACAGAAAAGCGTCGGTTCCGCTGGACATGCATAGAACCGATGCCCCGTTTGTCGGCAGTTCCAACAGACCGTCGGGCTTGTAATTGCTTCAAGGGAGGGTCGATCAATCATTGCTAGGTCCTCAAGCTCCTGTGGTGCTCCGCTCCTCGGTACTGGTACTGGGTCAGCAAGTAGGTGGTCCGCTGCCATCAACTCCGCGGTGTGATGATTTCGGGGATTTGGTCCCGTTATGCGAGGTTGTGGACGGAAGGTACCTCGCCGCTCATCCAGTTGTTCTTGCCTACGGGCATGGAGGCGCAATCCCTGTATGGTGTTGATGGGAAAATGCAGAAGGCTGTTCTGAAGCTCCCAACGCATATTCTCTCTGATAATTTCTACCAGTTCGTCCTCGGGCATGGTTGTTCGCAAGCGAGTGCTCAATCTCACTATACTTGTGTAGTACTGGTCGAACGGTTCGTGAGCGCCTTGTTTCCGTTTCTTTATCTGTTCCCTTAGTTCCCTCTCAGTGAAGCCATCATCAAATCGATTGCGGAAGGCTGCACTGAAAGAATTCCAAGTGGGACGTGGCGTCGACTCGTTAAAACTCCAGTACCAGTCGGCAGCATCTCGCCGAACAAAAGGTGTGCATGCCGGAGGAAGGCTGAGAAATCACCGCCCAGGGTGCTGGGTACTAACGCCTGAATCCGGAAAAGGAACCGGTCCGCTGATATCATAGCGTTGAAACCCGTGAAGCTCAGGCGCCAACTCTCCATGATACGAGGCGTCGGGTCTCGGAAAGGTGTCAATGCGTTCCCGGGGGGAATCGCATCTTCGATTGACCTGTTGTAAGGAACTGCCTCGGGAACTGGAGGTACCAACGGAGGTGCGGTGCTGTGTCGTGGTCTATACTCGGGAGCTCTGGGATCCATTCCCGAGTTCCTTGGAGGTAGGGTCCATTGATCAGATGGTCGAGAGTGGGGCATAGCCACACTGGGATTGGGCTCCCAGCCAAGCGGAGTTCTCACGCGGCTGGGTGGTTGGCTCATAGGGAGGTTCTGGATCCTTCCCTCCAAGTTGCCAATCCTCTCCGACATATCTCGCATTAACGCCACAAGGGTGTCAATGGAGTGGGTGGAAGGCGCGGGTGTGACCTCGGCCGCGACAACTGCAGCAGGAACTTCCCCGCCTACGGCTCCTTGCAAGTCCATCAGTGATTGGGGCGGTTCGGCATCTGGGACCCCTTTCGCCACTGCTCCACGCGTTGGGACGGGCGTTCCGAGGGGGACGTCTACGGCGGTCCGCTCTATGGGTCGCCGGCATAGTGGGCAAAGCTCGGACGTTAGGAGGAGCTGTTGGACACAGGCACGATGGAAAAGGTGTCCGCACTCCAATCGCACGCTGTGTACGCCCTCCACTACGTCTTCAAAGCAGATCCCGCGGTTGGCTGGTTGGACCGTTTTGGATCTGGTCCAACGCTTGTCTGGGGTCCGCTTAGTCGCCATGTTGGTGTTTTTGCTGTGTATGGTTAGTGCTAGTATTACTTTAAAAAAAATATAAAATATAATTATTTGTAATACATAAGTGGACAAAACTTACGACTAAATTAGTGGCCGATAGTGGCGAGCTATTACTAGTGGGAAAAAAAAAATATTGGACAGCTACTTTCCCTTCCAGCAGTCGACTTCTCCAAAGGGAAATGAGAGTGCGTGGTAGTCTGCCGAAGAAAGGGTGCTTTCGGTCGATTTACAAAATTTAACCCCATACCCACATACATTACAAAAACCGTCTCTAAACTACGTTAACTGACTCGACGAGACAAGTGGTAGAGCTATCGTAACGGTTTTGTACGCGGTCAAAATTCCCGACGCGTGGAAGCATTCCGGGCTCCGCAACTCCGCATACGCCACCGAACGTTGAACCGATACCACTCGTCTATCACGCATACGAAATAAGTAGAATCCTTCCGCGACATAAAGGCAAGGTAGCCTTCTATTTTCTTGAGAGTCCAGGCCGACAGGAGAAACCCCATCTGGCTGACAGTTCCATCAAGAAAATAGAAGGTTCTTACAGGGGTTAACCTGGGACAACACATCGGAAGGATTCTGTCGCGAAAAAAAAAATCAAACAAAGGAGAGCGGAAGCTACAACTCACGTGATGCGACTGCTAGTGTGTATCACACAACTCCACTGCTCCTGTTTGTGAGGCTCGAGTACCAAAGTACCTTACATCCTCCGTAAAGGACCAACTCGTCAGAAGACGCGAATCGTTTATCCCCCTTAGGATGTTTTGGTCCCCACGTTGGGCGCCATTTGTAATGATTTTATGTCTACGTGCGAACGCGAAACCAACCTCTCATCGGTTCTAGACGTTAAGTCTGAGTAGTGCCAACCGGTCAACCAATCCGTGCACCGTAACCCATTCACGCGGTGGCTGCTTGTCGGCCAGCTAGATCGGAGAGGATTTCGGTCGCGGGTCTCCGAATGGGTTACGCTCCCTTACAATATTCAGCCACCTATACATGCCCGTTTTCAAACGCGTTACAAAACAAAACCATACGGAGAGGAAACCTACTTTACGTTACTCCGTACTTCTTCCTATAACCAGTCAAAAGACAAAGATCTAATCTTTACTTCGCGTTCCCGAATTTCCGACGCGGTACCGAAAAATACACTACGTTAACGTAATTCTGAAAAAAGCTACGCTAAAGAAAAATCAAAATCAACTAAGGTACCGCGTACCGTGCGCAACGCGAAACCGACCTCAGCGGATTTTCTCAAACCCTACCCTCGCGCCGGCATACCTACCCTGCACCTCATTTCCCGCTGAAAAGAAGAACCACTGGAAAGGAAAGTCGTTGTTAAGGTTAGCAATTCATATTATTTTATTTTAAATTATAGAAATACATTCCTAATTCAAGAAATTTAAAAAAAAACAAATTATATTAATTCAAACTAAACTAAATTTGGTATTAAGTATACAATCGTATTGATTTAGCACAATTTATATTTTTGTTGGTAGGGTTCATTTCAATAATTTTTTTATCATGCGAGCCTATAATTGTCTTTCTAGTTTTTTTTTTTGCAATGACAGTTTTTTTATATTTAAGCATTTCATGTGTTTATAAATTTGTCGATCCTTCAGACGCGAATATTTAAGATGTTAAATTATTAGCTGAATGTTTTATTTTTTTATGGAAATTAAACAGTTTAAATTTCTCTAGGGAATTAAGATTAATTGCAAATTTTCTGGTATTTGAATATTAAGTCCATGTTTTTATTCAGTATTTTTTTTCTCAAACAGATAATAATTTTATATCTGCTGAAAATCAATCAAATTATTAAGATTATAATTAATCAATTATCCAAATGAAATCATTTCTATATAAGTTAGACTTGATATAACCACTAAACTAAGGGGTAAATATTGAAATCAGCAGCTATATTCATAACATAATTTTCAAGTTGTTTGAGACCTTTTTGTATATACTGTGCGTTTTCATTTTTGACTAAATATTGATGAATGAATTCTTTCCTTTCGTTTTGTTTTGTTAAATACAAAAGCATTATAAATTATATGCCTAAATCAAGAGAAGAACATAAATATGTGCTTCCCTAATTTTTCATTTGTTTGCTTATTGTCGTGTGTAGTGTGGTGTATTGTTTAAAGAAAAAAAAAACATCCACATATTAGTAGATATTTTCTGGAACGTTTTATATCTTTAGATTTTTCTGAAAACGTTACGGAATCTAGGAACCTTCGATAATTCTATTTGACATATACTATTCTCCTTGTGATGGATTTCCCGATTTTGATAAGTACATTATTTTTTATTTTGTTTTTCATTTAAATTTATAAAAAAGTATCAAATTATTTTTCATCAATCA
This sequence comes from Odontomyia ornata, assembly GCA_963969285.1. Lineage (NCBI taxonomy): Eukaryota > Metazoa > Arthropoda > Insecta > Diptera > Stratiomyidae > Odontomyia > Odontomyia ornata. The sequence continues at coordinate 294,441,504 of OZ017738.1, forward strand.
ATTAATTCTCTTCTTTTATCATTCAAATCAATCTTGTCCTCGGATCAACATTATAAAGATGTTAATAGCAATATGTATGGCTTAACTCTAATCCGACAACTTCTTAATTCTCTTTTTAAAAATATTTTGAGGAGGAAAACAAACAAACCTAGCTCTCGTCTATAACAGGTGCGTCGTTATATCGTTATCACAATATTAACAGGTTAAGTTCTAGCTCTCTTATCGATTCATCACTTTTAAGAACAAAAAATATCTTCAATAATCAAAGGTCGCATATGCACATAAACGTACACAATCAGGAATCCAACTTGCAAGTTACACCCATTCACACGTAACGATACACATCAATGCATATATCATGCTACATATATAGTATGAAAGTTTAGCATATACTTTTAATATAACGGCTAAAATTATCGAAAGATAATGTAATCGAATAAAGTAAAAAAACTCTCACTAAATTAATTCCTAAAGAAAAAGTATTAGGAATAAATTGACTACAAAACAAAACATGACACGAATGAATTGGATTGCATATGACATGATGTTCATAACCAAATAACGACCGCACTTTACTTAAAAATTTGCATGTTATCATTCAATTCAATATTTCAGTAAAATTCTCTGCATAATATATTCTGTACCGCATATGCATTTGCTTGTCTTCTTCGTTTTGATTAATTCGAGATAAAATTTTAGTAATAATACATTTAAATTATTTATGCTTGTTCGGATTCCCGTTGTAGAGATCGAAACTAGTCAGTGCTTCGTGCAAAACTTTTGGCAAATTTTCTCCCTTATTCTCGTTTGTCACTGTCTATCTTATTATTTTATTTACTTTAGTACCAATTTGGCTAGTTTTTTCATCAGAATGCTTACCTAGGTTCGGCGTTGCATACTAAATGAGTCCCGCAGCGACGTAGACGTGACCTGGGTACCTTTTAATGGTGTAAACGTAGTACTGTTAGCCAGCGATGATGCTGACGATCTCATATCAGGTGTGGACGTTTCCATTGAGGATGAAGTTGGCGTGGATAGCGATGACTGACTAGTGCTTCCTGCAAACAAGGGTAACCTAGGCGTTGAGGATGGTGTTATACTCGTAGAAGTTTATGACGATTGTATCGACGATATCCCACTATCAAGGGAATCGGATGGCTTCTTGATAGGAATTTTGCCTTCGAATTTCTTAGCGGATTTGCACATTTGTAAGGCTGGATGTGTGAATGATAAGGTTACGTTGCTCCGTTGAGGCGCCTATTATAAAGTCGTCCCAACGGCCAACAGGTATGCATCCAATACACTACAAGAAAGTAAATATAAAAAAAACCTGGCGATTTTCATGGACAACTAGTTTACGATGTTATTACCTGAGACGAGTTCGTTTCAAATAGGTTAACTATATTAAACCACCCGGCGAATCTTAAATCGCGACCGGCCAACTCAAGATAACCTCCTTATGCGTGGCGGCCACTACCTCCACACTTAAATTCCATGTGGCTGTCAAATTCTGTTGGCATCCCACGACAAAATAGACGTGGGATGTGCACTGGTCGCAACCAACGTAAAATGACAAGCCACCTAGCAGCAAAGTGTGTTGGTAGTGGTCACCAGCGGCGTCGCATGATTCATTACAGGGCAGTGTCCACGATGCCTACCAGGCATGGGGAGACTGAAGGAAACGCTGCTTGGCCCTATGACGTTTTTTTTTTTTTCAGCGTCGTAGGTCTTTGGCATGGTAAACTCCCAGCTCTCTTAAACACATGGCTCCGCAATGAGGTACCGCGTGGGACTTAAAACTTGTAAGACTCGACACTTCACGAACTTCTTATCTAGTTTGGCAGTGTAATGCCGACCTGCTTCACTTTGTCTAAAATTCCGTCGGTAGATTTCGTCGCCTGCCTTGAAGCCAGAAGGATGGGATCGCAGATTGTACCGCTGCTCCCCCTCCCGTCTACTGTCTTCAATCCTCTCCCGGATTTGTTCTCGTAGAATTTGGAGTTTCTCGTGCGGCTCCAGCACCACTATTGGGTCTTCCGACCCTTTCAACTGCCGCAATAGCCGGTACGAGTTTCCGTGGCAAATCATATGCTGGCCGAACACTGCAAAGTATGGGGAGATGCCAGTGGTGGAGTGATACGACGAAGAACACAGGGCACAGGTGATGGCGGAAATCCTGCGGTCCCAATCCTTCTGATCCGGTTGGACGTAGGCCCGAATGGCGGCTATGAGGGTGCGGTTCAATCGCTCGGACGCATTGGCTTGCGGAGAATAAACGGCAGTCCGCTGATGGATAATGCCATACTTCTCCATTAATTCTCGAAATCTAGACGAGATGAACTGAACTCCGTTGTCGGAGACCAGCTTCTCCGGTACTCCAAATATATGGAAAACGCGATTTTCCAGAAAACTGACTATGGGGCCGGTGTGCAGGTTTCGAAGAGGTTCCACAATCGGAAATTTGGACAAGTGGTCCAGGACCACGACAGCTCCCGTGTATCCCGAAGTCGAGCGAGAGTACGGACCGATGAGATCTATATACAGGCGCTGGAACACCCGCTCCGGTAGTTCGAATTTTCCCATCGGGGGCCGAAGAACAGAATTGGGCGCTTTAGTGCATTTGCACAGCTCACAAGCGGCTACGTACTTTTTCACTTGCTGCGCCATCTTAGGCCAAAAGAAGTAAGTCTTCAGTCGCTGAAGCGTACGACCATAACCGCCGTGTGCACTCAATGGGTGGTCATGAGCCCGCTTAATCAATTCGCCTGTCAGTTCTTCGGGCACCCATAACTTCCACTGTTCCTCTTCTTGAATGGGGTCTCCGGAGGCGTGTCTCGTCCGCTTGTATATAAATCCCTCCGTCACCCGTAGTTCTGGCAGCTGTGGCAACTGGTCCTGAATCGTATTCACCAGCTGGATATAACATGCTGACTTGAAGGCGGAATGGTCCAAGTCGATCCATAGGGGGCTGTCGTCCTCCTGGGCCAACTCGGCTCCTTCAGGGGCGAACATCCTTGATAGTGTGTCCGGTACCACGTGCTGACTTCCCTTGCGGTGTCTTATCGTGAAGTCAAACGCCTGTAATTTCAAGGTCCATCTGGCCAAGCGGCCGTGGAGATCAGTTTGGCTCATCAGCCATTTCAGTGACGCATGATCAGTGACGATTTCAAAAGGATGTCCTTCTACATATGCTCGAAAACGTTTCACTGCCAGCACAGCCGCTAGGCATTCCTGCTCCGAGACCGTGTAGTTCCGCTGGGCCTGGTTCAGCTTGTGGGACATGAAGGCTTTAGGTCTCTCCTCGCCGTCTTGTGCAACCTGGGCTAAGACTGCTCCCACCCCATGTTGACTCGCGTCACAATGGATTGAGAACGGTTTGTCAAAGTCCGGGCTGTGCAGTACGGGGGCTGTAGTCAGACTCTTCTTTAGCTCTTCAAAGGCTCGCAGGCTGGGCTCTTCCCAGACGAACTTACGTCCCTTACGCAGCATGTCGGTCAAAGGAGTGGTAATGGTGGCATAGTCACGTACGAAACGCTGGTACCATCCGCATAAGCCTAGGAATCGGCGTAATTGCTTGGTGGTCTTGGGTAATGGAAAAACGTCAATCGCTTGAGTCTTGTCTGGGTCGGTTTTGATATTGCCATGCCCAATGATGTGACCTAAATACTTCACCTCCGTCATCACGAACTGACTCTTCTGTATGTTGATGGTTAACCCTGCCCTCCGGATGTATAGAGCCACCTCCTGAAGCAGGTCGGTGTGTTCATTAAAGGTCTCGGTTATAAGCAGCAGATCGTCCAAATACACGAAAACTTGGTGCCGTAAATGAGGTGGTATCACCTTATCCATAAGGCGCGTCATTGTTTGAGGGGCATTGCACAATCCGAATGGCATGGTCACGAATTGGTACAGGGGCCGACCTGGGACTGTGAAGGCTGTTTTTTCCTTTGAGCCCGGGTCTAAAGGAATTTGCCAGAAGGCGTCCTTGAGGTCTAAGCTCGTGATGAAGTGGGCTTTAGGCAACCGACTCAAAATGCCTTCAATCAACGGTAGAGGGTATGCGTCCTTGACAGTGACGGCGTTCAAGCGTCTGGCATCTAAGCATAGCCGGACCTTGTTCGGCTTGACAACTAAGGTGACTGGGGAAGCCCACGCGCTCTGCGATTCTTCGATCACGCCTAATGCTAGCATCAACTTCGGCATATAACAACTTTTCCTTCGCCGGAGATATGGCAAAATGTCTCTGTTTTATGGGTTTAGCATCCCCCACATCTATTGTGTGTAACACCAGTGCCGTCCGCCCGAGACCTTCCTTCTCATGCGATGGAAAAGCCGATATAGCCGAGTCAAGTCGCAGTCGCTGATTCACATCCAGTGTATGTCGCAATAAGTGAGTGGTTTGAGTTTGGTCATGAACTGTGGTGACGGACTCCAGGGTCGTACCGGAAAACAAAGCCGGGGCCAAGTTAAATTTTCGAACGAAATCCACCCCTAGATAAAGATTCTGAGTTAATTGAGGTATGATGTAAAATTCCAGAGGTTTAGTTACTCCCTTAAAGGTGACATCCGTCGTAATTTTTCCCACTACAGAGTGACGAGTTCCGTCCGCCGTGCTTAACCAGGTGGTAAAATGGTGGATTTGGTCCGCGTGCATTGCCAGTACCTCCCCTGCAAAATCGGCTGATATGCAATTCACACTGGCTCCCGTATCGACTAAACCTGACAATCGTTTTTGCAGGAGGTGTACTGACGCATATGGTCGAACGTCATCCCTCAATAATTCGTCTAAGTGTATGTCCTTCAGCACCTTCCTCGACTGCCTGACCCTTCTCCAGAAGCTCCGCATCCGACGCGTGGCTCGCTTTCTTCGCGGTGGGACAGTTGTAGCCAACTCCTCCTGGAAGATGCGCTGTCGAGTAGCCAAATAATTCCGCAGTCTGACGTGGAAGGGTTTGACATGCCAAGGAACTTTCGCCTCGCTATCATTTCCCTGCGCGTCTGCCTCGACAAAGGATGGCGTCGGTTGTGGAACTTCGGGAGAACTGTGTTTGGCGGTGCGAGTCAGCAGAATTGGAGTCATGTCTGGGGCCTGGTCATAGCTAGTGATGGGGTCAGCATTGGTTCGTCCAGGTTTTAGGAGTGCCGACGGGTGGTCGCGGCACTCGCTGGCAAGTTTTTTCGCAATTTGCAATTTGTGCAATCAGGTGCGTAAGTGTCTGCCTTCCCGCATCGGTAACAGAAAAGCGTCGGTTCCGCTGGACATGCATAGAACCGATGCCCCGTTTGTCGGCAGTTCCAACAGACCGTCGGGCTTGTAATTGCTTCAAGGGAGGGTCGATCAATCATTGCTAGGTCCTCAAGCTCCTGTGGTGCTCCGCTCCTCGGTACTGGTACTGGGTCAGCAAGTAGGTGGTCCGCTGCCATCAACTCCGCGGTGTGATGATTTCGGGGATTTGGTCCCGTTATGCGAGGTTGTGGACGGAAGGTACCTCGCCGCTCATCCAGTTGTTCTTGCCTACGGGCATGGAGGCGCAATCCCTGTATGGTGTTGATGGGAAAATGCAGAAGGCTGTTCTGAAGCTCCCAACGCATATTCTCTCTGATAATTTCTACCAGTTCGTCCTCGGGCATGGTTGTTCGCAAGCGAGTGCTCAATCTCACTATACTTGTGTAGTACTGGTCGAACGGTTCGTGAGCGCCTTGTTTCCGTTTCTTTATCTGTTCCCTTAGTTCCCTCTCAGTGAAGCCATCATCAAATCGATTGCGGAAGGCTGCACTGAAAGAATTCCAAGTGGGACGTGGCGTCGACTCGTTAAAACTCCAGTACCAGTCGGCAGCATCTCGCCGAACAAAAGGTGTGCATGCCGGAGGAAGGCTGAGAAATCACCGCCCAGGGTGCTGGGTACTAACGCCTGAATCCGGAAAAGGAACCGGTCCGCTGATATCATAGCGTTGAAACCCGTGAAGCTCAGGCGCCAACTCTCCATGATACGAGGCGTCGGGTCTCGGAAAGGTGTCAATGCGTTCCCGGGGGGAATCGCATCTTCGATTGACCTGTTGTAAGGAACTGCCTCGGGAACTGGAGGTACCAACGGAGGTGCGGTGCTGTGTCGTGGTCTATACTCGGGAGCTCTGGGATCCATTCCCGAGTTCCTTGGAGGTAGGGTCCATTGATCAGATGGTCGAGAGTGGGGCATAGCCACACTGGGATTGGGCCTCCAGCCAAGCGGAGTTCTCACGCGGCTGGGTGGTTGGCTCATAGGGAGGTTCTGGATCCTTCCCTCCAAGTTGCCAATCCTCTCCGACATATCTCGCATTAACGCCACAAGGGTGTCAATGGAGTGGGTGGACGGCGCGGGTGTGACCTCGGCCGCGACAACTGCAGCAGGAACTTCCCCGCCTACGGCTCCTTGCAAGTCCATCAGTGATTGGGGCGGTTCGGCATCTGGGACCCCTTTCGCCACTGCTCCACGCGTTGGGACGGGCGTTCCGAGGGGGACGTCTACGGCGGTCCGCTCTATGGGTCGCCGGCATAGTGGGCAAAGCTCGGACGTTAGGAGGAGCTGTTGGACACAGGCACGATGGAAAAGGTGTCCGCACTCCAATCGCACGCTGTGTACGCCCTCCACTACGTCTTCAAAGCAGATCCCGCGGTTGGCTGGTTGGACCGTTTTGGATCTGGTCCAACGCTTGTCTGGGGTCCGCTTAGTCGCCATGTTGGTGTTTTTGCTGTGTATGGTTAGTGCTAGTATTACTTTAAAAAAAATATAAAATATAATTATTTGTAATACATAAGTGGACAAAACTTACGACTAAATTAGTGGCCGATAGTGGCGAGCTATTACTAGTGGGAAAAAAAAAATATTGGACAGCTACTTTCCCTTCCAGCAGTCGACTTCTCCAAAGGGAAATGAGAGTGCGTGGTAGTCTGCCGAAGAAAGGGTGCTTTCGGTCGATTTACAAAATTTAACCCCATACCCACATACATTACAAAAACCGTCTCTAAACTACGTTAACTGACTCGACGAGACAAGTGGTAGAGCTATCGTAACGGTTTTGTACGCGGTCAAAATTCCCGACGCGTGGAAGCATTCCGGGCTCCGCAACTCCGCATACGCCACCGAACGTTGAACCGATACCACTCGTCTATCACGCATACGAAATAAGTAGAATCCTTCCGCGACATAAAGGCAAGGTAGCCTTCTATTTTCTTGAGAGTCCAGGCCGACAGGAGAAACCCCATCTGGCTGACAGTTCCATCAAGAAAATAGAAGGTTCTTACAGGGGTTAACCTGGGACAACACATCGGAAGGATTCTGTCGCGAAAAAAAAAATCAAACAAAGGAGAGCGGAAGCTACAACTCACGTGATGCGACTGCTAGTGTGTATCACACAACTCCACTGCTCTTGTTTGTGAGGCTCGAGTACCAAAGTACCTTACATCCTCCGTAAAGGACCAACTCGTCAGAAGACGCGAATCGTTTATCCCCCTTAGGATGTTTTGGGCCCCACGTTGGGCGCCATTTGTAATGATTTTATGTCTACGTGCGAACGCGAAACCAACCTCTCATCGGTTCTAGACGTTAAGTCTGAGTAGTGCCAACCGGTCAACCAATCCGTGCACCGTAACCCATTCACGCGGTGGCTGCTTGTCGGCCAGCTAGATCGGAGAGGATTTCGGTCGCGGGTCTCCGAATGGGTTACGCTCCCTTACAATATTCAGCCACCTATACATGCCCGTTTTCAAACGCGTTACAAAACAAAACCATACGGAGAGGAAACCTACTTTACGTTACTCCGTACTTCTTCCTATAACCAGTCAAAAGACAAAGATCTAATCTTTACTTCGCGTTCCCGAATTTCCGACGCGGTACCGAAAAATACACTACGTTAACGTAATTCTGAAAAAAGCTACGCTAAAGAAAAATCAAAATCAACTAAGGTACCGCGTACCGTGCGCAACGCGAAACCGACCTCAGCGGATTTTCTCAAACCCTACCCTCGCGCCGGCATACCTACCCTGCACCTCATTTCCCGCTGAAAAGAAGAACCACTGGAAAGGAAAGTCGTTGTTAAGGTTAGCAATTCATATTATTTTATTTTAAATTATAGAAATACATTCCTAATTCAAGAAATTTAAAAAAAAAACAAATTATATTAATTCAAACTAAACTAAATTTGGTATTAAGTATACAATCGTATTGATTTAGCACAATTTATATTTTTTTTGGTAGGGTTCATTTCAATAATTTTTTTATCATGCGAGCCTATAATTGTCTTTCTAGTTTTTTTTTTTGCAATGACAGTTTTTTTATATTTAAGCATTTCATGTGTTTATAAATTTGTCGATCCTTCAGACGCGAATATTTAAGATGTTAAATTATTAGCTGAATGTTTTATTTTTTTATGGAAATTAAACAGTTTAAATTTCTCTAGGGAATTAAGATTAATTGCAAATTTTCTGGTATTTGAATATTAAGTCCATGTTTTTATTCAGTATTTTTTTTCTCAAACAGATAATAATTTTATATCTGCTGAAAATCAATCAAATTATTAAGATTATAATTAATCAATTATCCAAATGAAATCATTTCTATATAAGTTAGACTTGATATAACCACTAAACTAAGGGGTAAATATTGAAATCAGCAGCTATATTCATAACATAATTTTCAAGTTGTTTGAGACCTTTTTGTATATACTGTGCGTTTTCATTTTTGACTAAATATTGATGAATGAATTCTTTCCTTTCGTTTTGTTTTGTTAAATACAAAAGCATTATAAATTATATGCCTAAATCAAGAGAAGAACATAAATATGTGCTTCCCTAATTTTTCATTTGTTTGCTTATTGTCGTGTGTAGTGTGGTGTATTGTTTAAAGAAAAAAAAAACATCCACATATTAGTAGATATTTTCTGGAACGTTTTATATCTTTAGATTTTTCTGAAAACGTTACGGAATCTAGGAACCTTCGATAATTCTATTTGACATATACTATTCTCCTTGTGATGGATTTCCCGATTTTGATAAGTACATTATTTTTTATTTTGTTTTTCATTTAAATTTATAAAAAAGTATCAAATTATTTTTCATCAATCAATTAATTCTCTTCTTTTATCATTCAAATCAATCTTGTCATCGGATCAACATTATAAAGATGTTAATAGCAATATGTATGGCTTAACTCTAATCCGACAACTTCTTAATTCTCTTTTTAAAAATATTTTGAGGAGGAAAACAAACAAACCTAGCTCTCGTCTATAACAGGTGCGTCGTTATATCGTTATCACAATATTAACAGGTTAAGTTCTAGCTCTCTTATCGATTCATCACTTTTAAGAACAAAAAATATCTTCAATAATCAAAGGTCGCATATGCACATAAACGTACACAATCAGGAATCCAACTTGCAAGTTACACCCATTCACACGTAACGATACACATCAATGCATATATCATGCTACATATATAGTATGAAAGTTTAGCATATACTTTTAATATAACGGCTAAAATTATCGAAAGATAATGTAATCGAATAAAGTAAAAAAACTCTCACTAAATTAATTCCTAAAGAAAAAGTATTAGGAATAAATTGACTACAAAACAAAACATGACACGAATGAATTGGATTGCATATGACATGATGTTCATAACCAAATAACGACCGCACTTTACTTAAAAATTTGCATGTTATCATTCAATTCAATATTTCAGTAAAATTCTCTGCATAATATATTCTGTACCGCATATGCATTTGCTTGTCTTCTTCGTTTTGATTAATTCGAGATAAAATTTTAGTAATAATACATTTAAATTATTTATGCTTGTTCGGATTCCCGTTGTAGAGATCGAAACTAGTCAGTGCTTCGTGCAAAACTTTTGGCAAATTTTCTCCCTTATTCTCGTTTGTCACTGTCTATCTTATTATTTTATTTACTTTAGTACAAATTTGGCTAGTTTTTTCATCAGAATGCTTACCTAGGTTCGGCGTTGCATACTAAATGAGTCCCGCAGCGACGTAGACGTGACCTGGGTACCTTTTAATGGTGTAAACGTAGTACTGTTAGCCAGCGATGATGCTGACGATCTCATATCAGGTGTGGACGTTTCCATTGAGGATGAAGTTGGCGTGGATAGCGATGACTGACTAGTGCTTCCTGCAAACAAGGGTAACCTAGGCGTTGAGGATGGTGTTATACTCGTAGAAGTTTATGACGATTGTATCGACGATATCCCACTATCAAGGGAATCGGATGGCTTCTTGATAGGAATTTTGCCTTCGAATTTCTTAGCGGATTTGCACATTTGTAAGGCTGGATGTGTGAATGATAAGGTTACGTTGCTCCGTTGAGGCGCCTATTATAAAGTCGTCCCAACGGCCAACAGGTATGCATCCAATACACTACAAGAAAGTAAATATAAAAAAAACCTGGCGATTTTCATGGACAACTAGTTTACGATGTTATTACCTGAGACGAGTTCGTTTCAAATAGGTTAACTATATTAAACCACCCGGCGAATCTTAAATCGCGACCGGCCAACTCAAGATAACCTCCTTATGCGTGGCGGCCACTACCTCCACACTTAAATTCCATGTGGCTGTCAAATTCTGTTGGCATCCCACGACAAAATAGACGTGGGATGTGCACTGGTCGCAACCAACGTAAAATGACAAGCCACCTAGCAGCAAAGTGTGTTGGTAGTGGTCACCAGCGGCGTCGCATGATTCATTACAGGGCAGTGTCCACGATGCCTACCAGGCATGGGGAGACTGAAGGAAACGCTGCTTGGCCCTATGACGTTTTTTTTTTTTCAGCGTCGTAGGTCTTTGGCATGGTAAACTCCCAGCTCTCTTAAACACATGGCTCCGCAATGAGGTACCGCGTGGGACTTAAAACTTGTAAGACTCGACACTTCACGAACTTCTTATCTAGTTTGGCAGTGTAATGCCGACCTGCTTCACTTTGTCTAAAATTCCGTCGGTAGATTTCGTCGCCTGCCTTGAAGCCAGAAGGATGGGATCGCAGATTGTACCGCTGCTCCCCCTCCCGTCTACTGTCTTCAATCCTCTCCCGGATTTGTTCTCGTAGAATTTGGAGTTTCTCGTGCGGCTCCAGCACCACTATTGGGTCTTCCGACCCTTTCAACTGCCGCAATAGCCGGTACGAGTTTCCGTGGCAAATCATATGCTGGCCGAACACTGCAAAGTATGGGGAGATGCCAGTGGTGGAGTGATACGACGAAGAACACAGGGCACAGGTGATGGCGGAAATCCTGCGGTCCCAATCCTTCTGATCCGGTTGGACGTAGGCCCGAATGGCGGCTATGAGGGTGCGGTTCAATCGCTCGGACGCATTGGCTTGCGGAGAATAAACGGCAGTCCGCTGATGGATAATGCCATACTTCTCCATTAATTCTCGAAATCTAGACGAGATGAACTGAACTCCGTTGTCGGAGACCAGCTTCTCCGGTACTCCAAATATATGGAAAACGCGATTTTCCAGAAAACTGACTATGGGGCCGGTGTGCAGGTTTCGAAGAGGTTCCACAATCGGAAATTTGGACAAGTGGTCCAGGACCACGACAGCTCCCGTGTATCCCGAAGTCGAGCGAGAGTACGGACCGATGAGATCTATATACAGGCGCTGGAACACCCGCTCCGGTAGTTCGAATTTTCCCATCGGGGGCCGAAGAACAGAATTGGGCGCTTTAGTGCATTTGCACAGCTCACAAGCGGCTACGTACTTTTTCACTTGCTGCGCCATCTTAGGCCAAAAGAAGTAAGTCTTCAGTCGCTGAAGCGTACGACCATAACCGCCGTGTGCACTCAATGGGTGGTCATGAGCCCGCTTAATCAATTCGCCTGTCAGTTCTTCGGGCACCCATAACTTCCACTGTTCCTCTTCTTGAATGGGGTCTCCGGAGGCGTGTCTCGTCCGCTTGTATATAAATCCCTCCGTCACCCGTAGTTCTGGCAGCTGTGGCAACTGGTCCTGAATCGTATTCACCAGCTGGATATAACATGCTGACTTGAAGGCGGAATGGTCCAAGTCGATCCATAGGGGGCTGTCGTCCTCCTGGGCCAACTCGGCTCCTTCAGGGGCGAACATCCTTGATAGTGTGTCCGGTACCACGTGCTGACTTCCCTTGCGGTGTCTTATCGTGAAGTCAAACGCCTGTAATTTCAAGGTCCATCTGGCCAAGCGGCCGTGGAGATCAGTTTGGCTCATCAGCCATTTCAGTGACGCATGATCAGTGACGATTTCAAAAGGATGTCCTTCTACATATGCTCGAAAACGTTTCACTGCCAGCACAGCCGCTAGGCATTCCTGCTCCGAGACCGTGTAGTTCCGCTGGGCCTGGTTCAGCTTGTGGGACATGAAGGCTTTAGGTCTCTCCTCGCCGTCTTGTGCAACCTGGGCTAAGACTGCTCCCACCCCATGTTGACTCGCGTCACAATGGATTGAGAACGGTTTGTCAAAGTCCGGGCTGTGCAGTACGGGGGCTGTAGTCAGACTCTTCTTTAGCTCTTCAAAGGCTCGCAGGCTGGGCTCTTCCCAGACGAACTTACGTCCCTTACGCAGCATGTCGGTCAAAGGAGTGGTAATGGTGGCATAGTCACGTACGAAACGCTGGTACCATCCGCATAAGCCTAGGAATCGGCGTAATTGCTTGGTGGTCTTGGGTAATGGAAAAACGTCAATCGCTTGAGTCTTGTCTGGGTCGGTTTTGATATTGCCATGCCCAATGATGTGACCTAAATACTTCACCTCCGTCATCACGAACTGACTCTTCTGTATGTTGATGGTTAACCCTGCCCTCCGGATGTGTAGAGCCACCTCCTGAAGCAGGTCGATGTGTTCGTTAAAGGTCTCGGTTATAAGCAGCAGATCGTCCAAATACACGAAAACTTGGTGCCGTAAATGAGGTGGTATCACCTTATCCATAAGGCGCGTCATTGTTTGAGGGGCATTGCACAATCCGAATGGCATGGTCACGAATTGGTACAGGGGCCGACCTGGGACTGTGAAGGCTGTTTTTTCCTTTGAGCCCGGGTCTAAAGGAATTTGCCAGAAGGCGTCCTTGAGGTCTAAGCTCGTGATGAAGTGGGCTTTAGGCAACCGACTCAAAATGCCTTCAATCAACGGTAGAGGGTATGCGTCCTTGACAGTGACGGCGTTCAAGCGTCTGGCATCTAAGCATAGCCGGACCTTGTTCGGCTTGACAACTAAGGTGACTGGGGAAGCCCATGCGCTCTGCGATTCTTCGATCACGCCTAATGCTAGCATCAACTTCGGCATATAACAACTTTTCCTTCGCCGGAGATATGGCAAAATGTCTCTGTTTTATGGGTTTAGCATCCCCCACATCTATTGTGTGTAACACCAGTGCCGTCCGCCCGAGACCTTCCTTCTCATGCGATGGAAAAGCCGATATAGCCGAGTCAAGTCGCAGTCGCTGATTCACATCCAGTGTATGTCGCAATAAGTGAGTGGTTTGAGTTTGGTCATGAACTGTGGTGACGGACTCCAGGGTCGTACCGGAAAACAGTGCCGGGGCCAAGTTAAATTTTCGAACGAAATTCACCCCTAGATAAAGATTCTGAGTTAATTGAGGTATGATGTAAAATTCCAGAGGTTTAGTTACTCCCTTAAAGGTGACATCCGTCGTAATTTTTCCCACTACAGAGTGACGAGTTCCGTCCGCCGTGCTTAACCAGGTGGTAAAATGGTGGATTTGGTCCGCGTGCATTGCCAGTACCTCCCCTGCAAAATCGGCTGATATGCAATTCACACTGGCTCCCGTATCGACTAAACCTGACAATCGTTTTTGCAGGAGGTGTACTGACGCATATGGTCGAACGTCATCCCTCAATAATTCGTCTAAGTGTATGTCCTTCAGCACCTTCCTCGACTGCCTGACCCTTCTCCAGAAGCTCCGCATCCGACGCGTGGCTCGCTTTCTTCGCGGTGGGACAGTTGTAGCCAACTCCTCCTGGAAGATGCGCTGTCGAGTAGCCAAATAATTCCGCAGTCTGACGTGGAAGGGTTTGACATGCCAAGGAACTTTCGCCTCGCTATCATTTCCCTGCGCGTCTGCCTCGACAAAGGATGGCGTCGGTTGTGGAACTTCGGGAGAACTGTGTTTGGCGGTGCGAGTCAGCAGAATTGGAGTCATGTCTGGGGCCTGGTCATAGCTAGTGATGGGGTCAGCATTGGTTCGTCCAGGTTTTAGGAGTGCCGACGGGTGGTCGCGGCACTCGCTGGCAAGTTTTTTCGCAATTTGCAATTTGTGCAATCAGGTGCGTAAGTGTCTGCCTTCCCGCATCGGTAACAGAAAAGCGTCGGTTCCGCTGGACATGCATAGAACCGATGCCCCGTTTGTCGGCAGTTCCAACAGACCGTCGGGCTTGTAATTGCTTCAAGGGAGGGTCGATCAATCATTGCTAGGTCCTCAAGCTCCTGTGGTGCTCCGCTCCTCGGTACTGGTACTGGGTCAGCAAGTAGGTGGTCCGCTGCCATCAACTCCGCGGTGTGATGATTTCGGGGATTTGGTCCCGTTATGCGAGGTTGTGGACGGAAGGTACCTCGCCGCTCATCCAGTTGTTCTTGCCTACGGGCATGGAGGCGCAATCCCTGTATGGTGTTGATGGGAAAATGCAGAAGGCTGTTCTGAAGCTCCCAACGCATATTCTCTCTGATAATTTCTACCAGTTCGTCCTCGGGCATGGTTGTTCGCAAGCGAGTGCTCAATCTCACTATACTTGTGTAGTACTGGTCGAACGGTTCGTGAGCGCCTTGTTTCCGTTTCTTTATCTGTTCCCTTAGTTCCCTCTCAGTGAAGCCATCATCAAATCGATTGCGGAAGGCTGCACTGAAAGAATTCCAAGTGGGACGTGGCGTCGACTCGTTAAAACTCCAGTACCAGTCGGCAGCATCTCGCCGAACAAAAGGTGTGCATGCCGGAGGAAGGCTGAGAAATCACCGCCCAGGGTGCTGGGTACTAACGCCTGAATCCGGAAAAGGAACCGGTCCGCTGATATCATAGCGTTGAAACCCGTGAAGCTCAGGCGCCAACTCTCCATGATACGAGGCGTCGGGTCTCGGAAAGGTGTCAATGCGTTCCCGGGGGGAATCGCATCTTCGATTGACCTGTTGTAAGGAACTGCCTCGGGAACTGGAGGTACCAACGGAGGTGCGGTGCTGTGTCGTGGTCTATACTCGGGAGCTCTGGGATCCATTCCCGAGTTCCTTGGAGGTAGGGTCCATTGATCAGATGGTCGAGAGTGGGGCATAGCCACACTGGGATTGGGCCTCCAGCCAAGCGGAGTTCTCACGCGGCTGGGTGGTTGGCTCATAGGGAGGTTCTGGATCCTTCCCTCCAAGTTGCCAATCCTCTCCGACATATCTCGCATTAACGCCACAAGGGTGTCAATGGAGTGGGTGGAAGGCGCGGGTGTGACCTCGGCCGCGACAACTGCAGCAGGAACTTCCCCGCCTACGGCTCCTTGCAAGTCCATCAGTGATTGGGGCGGTTCGGCATCTGGGACCCCTTTCGCCACTGCTCCACGCGTTGGGACGGGCGTTCCGAGGGGGACGTCTACGGCGGTCCGCTCTATGGGTCGCCGGCATAGTGGGCAAAGCTCGGACGTTAGGAGGAGCTGTTGGACACAGGCACGATGGAAAAGGTGTCCGCACTCCAATCGCACGCTGTGTACGCCCTCCACTACGTCTTCAAAGCAGATCCCGCGGTTGGCTGGTTGGACCGTTTTGGATCTGGTCCAACGCTTGTCTGGGGTCCGCTTAGTCGCCATGTTGGTGTTTTTGCTGTGTATGGTTAGTGCTAGTATTACTTTAAAAAAAATATAAAATATAATTATTTGTAATACATAAGTGGACAAAACTTACGACTAAATTAGTGGCCGATAGTGGCGAGCTATTACTAGTGGGAAAAAAAAAATATTGGACAGCTACTTTCCCTTCCAGCAGTCGACTTCTCCAAAGGGAAATGAGAGTGCGTGGTAGTCTGCCGAAGAAAGGGTGCTTTCGGTCGATTTACAAAATTTAACCCCATACCCACATACATTACAAAAACCGTCTCTAAACTACGTTAACTGACTCGACGAGACAAGTGGTAGAGCTATCGTAACGGTTTTGTACGCGGTCAAAATTCCCGACGCGTGGAAGCATTCCGGGCTCCGCAACTCCGCATACGCCACCGAACGTTGAACCGATACCACTCGTCTATCACGCATACGAAATAAGTAGAATCCTTCCGCGACATAAAGGCAAGGTAGCCTTCTATTTTCTTGAGAGTCCAGGCCGACAGGAGAAACCCCATCTGGCTGACAGTTCCATCAAGAAAATAGAAGGTTCTTACAGGGGTTAACCTGGGACAACACATCGGAAGGATTCTGTCGCGAAAAAAAAAATCAAACAAAGGAGAGCGGAAGCTACAACTCACGTGATGCGACTGCTAGTGTGTATCACACAACTCCACTGCTCTTGTTTGTGAGGCTCGAGTACCAAAGTACCTTACATCCTCCGTAAAGGACCAACTCGTCAGAAGACGCGAATCGTTTATCCCCCTTAGGATGTTTTGGGCCCCACGTTGGGCGCCATTTGTAATGATTTTATGTCTACGTGCGAACGCGAAACCAACCTCTCATCGGTTCTAGACGTTAAGTCTGAGTAGTGCCAACCGGTCAACCAATCCGTGCACCGTAACCCATTCACGCGGTGGCTGCTTGTCGGCCAGCTAGATCGGAGAGGATTTCGGTCGCGGGTCTCCGAATGGGTTACGCTCCCTTACAATATTCAGCCACCTATACATGCCCGTTTTCAAACGCGTTACAAAACAAAACCATACGGAGAGGAAACCTACTTTACGTTACTCCGTACTTCTTCCTATAACCAGTCAAAAGACAAAGATCTAATCTTTACTTCGCGTTCCCGAATTTCCGACGCGGTACCGAAAAATACACTACGTTAACGTAATTCTGAAAAAAGCTACGCTAAAGAAAAATCAAAATCAACTAAGGTACCGCGTACCGTGCGCAACGCGAAACCGACCTCAGCGGATTTTCTCAAACCCTACCCTCGCGCCGGCATACCTACCCTGCACCTCATTTCCCGCTGAAAAGAAGAACCACTGGAAAGGAAAGTCGTTGTTAAGGTTAGCAATTCATATTATTTTATTTTAAATTATAGAAATACATTCCTAATTCAAGAAATTTAAAAAAAAACAAATTATATTAATTCAAACTAAACTAAATTTGGTATTAAGTATACAATCGTATTGATTTAGCACAATTTATATTTTTTTTGGTAGGGTTCATTTCAATAATTTTTTTATCATGCGAGCCTATAATTGTCTTTCTATTTTTTTTTTTTGCAATGACAGTTTTTTTATATTTAAGCATTTCATGTGTTTATAAATTTGTCGATCCTTCAGACGCGAATATTTAAGATGTTAAATTATTAGCTGAATGTTTTATTTTTTTATGGAAATTAAACAGTTTAAATTTCTCTAGGGAATTAAGATTAATTGCAAATTTTCTGGTATTTGAATATTAAGTCCATGTTTTTATTCAGTATTTTTTTTCTCAAACAGATAATAATTTTATATCTGCTGAAAATCAATCAAATTATTAAGATTATAATTAATCAATTATCCAAATGAAATCATTTCTATATAAGTTAGACTTGATATAACCACTAAACTAAGGGGTAAATATTGAAATCAGCAGCTATATTCATAACATAATTTTCAAGTTGTTTGAGACCTTTTTGTATATACTGTGCGTTTTCATTTTTGACTAAATATTGATGAATGAATTCTTTCCTTTCGTTTTGTTTTGTTAAATACAAAAGCATTATAAATTATATGCCTAAATCAAGAGAAGAACATAAATATGTGCTTCCCTAATTTTTCATTTGTTTGCTTATTGTCGTGTGTAGTGTGGTGTATTGTTTAAAGAAAAAAAAAAACATCCACATATTAGTAGATATTTTCTGGAACGTTTTATATCTTTAGATTTTTCTGAAAACGTTACGGAATCTAGGAACCTTCGATAATTCTATTTGACATATACTATTCTCCTTGTGATGGATTTCCCGATTTTGATAAGTACATTATTTTTTATTTTGTTTTTCATTTAAATTTATAAAAAAGTATCAAATTATTTTTCATCAATCAATTAATTCTCTTCTTTTATCATTCAAATCAATCTTGTCATCGGATCAACATTATAAAGATGTTAATAGCAATATGTATGGCTTAACTCTAATCCGACAACTTCTTAATTCTCTTTTTAAAAATATTTTGAGGAGGAAAACAAACAAACCTAGCTCTCGTCTATAACAGGTGCGTCGTTATATCGTTATCACAATATTAACAGGTTAAGTTCTAGCTCTCTTATCGATTCATCACTTTTAAGAACAAAAAATATCTTCAATAATCAAAGGTCGCATATGCACATAAACGTACACAATCAGGAATCCAACTTGCAAGTTACACCCATTCACACGTAACGATACACATCAATGCATATATCATGCTACATATATAGTATGAAAGTTTAGCATATACTTTTAATATAACGGCTAAAATTATCGAAAGATAATGTAATCGAATAAAGTAAAAAAACTCTCACTAAATTAATTCCTAAAGAAAAAGTATTAGGAATAAATTGACTACAAAACAAAACATGACACGAATGAATTGGATTGCATATGACATGATGTTCATAACCAAATAACGACCGCACTTTACTTAAAAATTTGCATGTTATCATTCAATTCAATATTTCAGTAAAATTCTCTGCATAATATATTCTGTACCGCATATGCATTTGCTTGTCTTCTTCGTTTTGATTAATTCGAGATAAAATTTTAGTAATAATACATTTAAATTATTTATGCTTGTTCGGATTCCCGTTGTAGAGATCGAAACTAGTCAGTGCTTCGTGCAAAACTTTTGGCAAATTTTCTCCCTTATTCTCGTTTGTCACTGTCTATCTTATTATTTTATTTACTTTAGTACCAATTTGGCTAGTTTTTTCATCAGAATGCTTACCTAGGTTCGGCGTTGCATACTAAATGAGTCCCGCAGCGACGTAGACGTGACCTGGGTACCTTTTAATGGTGTAAACGTAGTACTGTTAGCCAGCGATGATGCTGACGATCTCATATCAGGTGTGGACGTTTCCATTGAGGATGAAGTTGGCGTGGATAGCGATGACTGACTAGTGCTTCCTGCAAACAAGGGTAACCTAGGCGTTGAGGATGGTGTTATACTCGTAGAAGTTTATGACGATTGTATCGACGATATCCCACTATCAAGGGAATCGGATGGCTTCTTGATAGGAATTTTGCCTTCGAATTTCTTAGCGGATTTGCACATTTGTAAGGCTGGATGTGTGAATGATAAGGTTACGTTGCTCCGTTGAGGCGCCTATTATAAAGTCGTCCCAACGGCCAACAGGTATGCATCCAATACACTACAAGAAAGTAAATATAAAAAAAACCTGGCGATTTTCATGGACAACTAGTTTACGATGTTATTACCTGAGACGAGTTCGTTTCAAATAGGTTAACTATATTAAACCACCCGGCGAATCTTAAATCGCGACCGGCCAACTCAAGATAACCTCCTTATGCGTGGCGGCCACTACCTCCACACTTAAATTCCATGTGGCTGTCAAATTCTGTTGGCATCCCACGACAAAATAGACGTGGGATGTGCACTGGTCGCAACCAACGTAAAATGACAAGCCACCCAGCAGCAAAGTGTGTTGGTAGTGGTCACCAGCGGCGTCGCATGATTCATTACAGGGCAGTGTCCACGATGCCTACCAGGCATGGGGAGACTGAAGGAAACGCTGCTTGGCCCTATGACGTTTTTTTTTTTCAGCGTCGTAGGTCTTTGGCATGGTAAACTCCCAGCTCTCTTAAACACATGGCTCCGCAATGAGGTACCGCGTGGGACTTAAAACTTGTAAGACTCGACACTTCACGAACTTCTTATCTAGTTTGGCAGTGTAATGCCGACCTGCTTCACTTTGTCTAAAATTCCGTCGGTAGATTTCGTCGCCTGCCTTGAAGCCAGAAGGATGGGATCGCAGATTGTACCGCTGCTCCCCCTCCCGTCTACTGTCTTCAATCCTCTCCCGGATTTGTTCTCGTAGAATTTGGAGTTTCTCGTGCGGCTCCAGCACCACTATTGGGTCTTCCAACCCTTTCAACTGCCGCAATAGCCGGTACGAGTTTCCGTGGCAAATCATATGCTGGCCGAACACTGCAAAGTATGGGGAGATGCCAGTGGTGGAGTGATACGACGAAGAACACAGGGCACAGGTGATGGCGGAAATCCTGCGGTCCCAATCCTTCTGATCCGGTTGGACGTAGGCCCGAATGGCGGCTATGAGGGTGCGGTTCAATCGCTCGGACGCATTGGCTTGCGGAGAATAAACGGCAGTCCGCTGATGGATAATGCCATACTTCTCCATTAATTCTCGAAATCTAGACGAGATGAACTGAACTCCGTTGTCGGAGACCAGCTTCTCCGGTACTCCAAATATATGGAAAACGCGATTTTCCAGAAAACTGACTATGGGGCCGGTGTGCAGGTTTCGAAGAGGTTCCACAATCGGAAATTTGGACAAGTGGTCCAGGACCACGACAGCTCCCGTGTATCCCGAAGTCGAGCGAGAGTACGGACCGATGAGATCTATATACAGGCGCTGGAACACCCGCTCCGGTAGTTCGAATTTTCCCATCGGGGGCCGAAGAACAGAATTGGGCGCTTTAGTGCATTTGCACAGCTCACAAGCGGCTACGTACTTTTTCACTTGCTGCGCCATCTTAGGCCAAAAGAAGTAAGTCTTCAGTCGCTGAAGCGTACGACCATAACCGCCGTGTGCACTCAATGGGTGGTCATGAGCCCGCTTAATCAATTCGCCTGTCAGTTCTTCGGGCACCCATAACTTCCACTGTTCCTCTTCTTGAATGGGGTCTCCGGAGGCGTGTCTCGTCCGCTTGTATATAAATCCCTCCGTCACCCGTAGTTCTGGCAGCTGTGGCAACTGGTCCTGAATCGTATTCACCAGCTGGATATAACATGCTGACTTGAAGGCGGAATGGTCCAAGTCGATCCATGGAAAAACGTCAATCGCTTGAGTCTTGTCTGGGTCGGTTTTGATATTGCCATGCCCAATGATGTGACCTAAATACTTCACCTCCGTCATCACGAACTGACTCTTCTGTATGTTGATGGTTAACCCTGCCCTCCGGATGTGTAGAGCCACCTCCTGAAGCAGGTCGATGTGTTCGTTAAAGGTCTCGGTTATAAGCAGCAGATCGTCCAAATACACGAAAACTTGGTGCCGTAAATGAGGTGGTATCACCTTATCCATAAGGCGCGTCATTGTTTGAGGGGCATTGCACAATCCGAATGGCATGGTCACGAATTGGTACAGGGGCCGACCTGGGACTGTGAAGGCTGTTTTTTCCTTTGAGCCCGGGTCTAAAGGAATTTGCCAGAAGGCGTCCTTGAGGTCTAAGCTCGTGATGAAGTGGGCTTTAGGCAACCGACTCAAAATGCCTTCAATCAACGGTAGAGGGTATGCGTCCTTGACAGTGACGGCGTTCAAGCGTCTGGCATCTAAGCATAGCCGGACCTTGTTCGGCTTGACAACTAAGGTGACTGGGGAAGCCCATGCGCTCTGCGATTCTTCGATCACGCCTAATGCTAGCATCAACTTCGGCATATAACAACTTTTCCTTCGCCGGAGATATGGCAAAATGTCTCTGTTTTATGGGTTTAGCATCCCCCACATCTATTGTGTGTAACACCAGTGCCGTCCGCCCGAGACCTTCCTTCTCATGCGATGGAAAAGCCGATATAGCCGAGTCAAGTCGCAGTCGCTGATTCACATCCAGTGTATGTCGCAATAAGTGAGTGGTTTGAGTTTGGTCATGAACTGTGGTGACGGACTCCAGGGTCGTACCGGAAAACAGTGCCGGGGCCAAGTTAAATTTTCGAACGAAATTCACCCCTAGATAAAGATTCTGAGTTAATTGAGGTATGATGTAAAATTCCAGAGGTTTAGTTACTCCCTTAAAGGTGACATCCGTCGTAATTTTTCCCACTACAGAGTGACGAGTTCCGTCCGCCGTGCTTAACCAGGTGGTAAAATGGTGGATTTGGTCCGCGTGCATTGCCAGTACCTCCCCTGCAAAATCGGCTGATATGCAATTCACACTGGCTCCCGTATCGACTAAACCTGACAATCGTTTTTGCAGGAGGTGTACTGACGCATATGGTCGAACGTCATCCCTCAATAATTCGTCTAAGTGTATGTCCTTCAGCACCTTCCTCGACTGCCTGACCCTTCTCCAGAAGCTCCGCATCCGACGCGTGGCTCGCTTTCTTCGCGGTGGGACAGTTGTAGCCAACTCCTCCTGGAAGATGCGCTGTCGAGTAGCCAAATAATTCCGCAGTCTGACGTGGAAGGGTTTGACATGCCAAGGAACTTTCGCCTCGCTATCATTTCCCTGCGCGTCTGCCTCGACAAAGGATGGCGTCGGTTGTGGAACTTCGGGAGAACTGTGTTTGGCGGTGCGAGTCAGCAGAATTGGAGTCATGTCTGGGGCCTGGTCATAGCTAGTGATGGGGTCAGCATTGGTTCGTCCAGGTTTTAGGAGTGCCGACGGGTGGTCGCGGCACTCGCTGGCAAGTTTTTTCGCAATTTGCAATTTGTGCAATCAGGTGCGTAAGTGTCTGCCTTCCCGCATCGGTAACAGAAAAGCGTCGGTTCCGCTGGACATGCATAGAACCGATGCCCCGTTTGTCGGCAGTTCCAACAGACCGTCGGGCTTGTAATTGCTTCAAGGGAGGGTCGATCAATCATTGCTAGGTCCTCAAGCTCCTGTGGTGCTCCGCTCCTCGGTACTGGTACTGGGTCAGCAAGTAGGTGGTCCGCTGCCATCAACTCCGCGGTGTGATGATTTCGGGGATTTGGTCCCGTTATGCGAGGTTGTGGACGGAAGGTACCTCGCCGCTCATCCAGTTGTTCTTGCCTACGGGCATGGAGGCGCAATCCCTGTATGGTGTTGATGGGAAAATGCAGAAGGCTGTTCTGAAGCTCCCAACGCATATTCTCTCTGATAATTTCTACCAGTTCGTCCTCGGGCATGGTTGTTCGCAAGCGAGTGCTCAATCTCACTATACTTGTGTAGTACTGGTCGAACGGTTCGTGAGCGCCTTGTTTCCGTTTCTTTATCTGTTCCCTTAGTTCCCTCTCAGTGAAGCCATCATCAAATCGATTGCGGAAGGCTGCACTGAAAGAATTCCAAGTGGGACGTGGCGTCGACTCGTTAAAACTCCAGTACCAGTCGGCAGCATCTCGCCGAACAAAAGGTGTGCATGCCGGAGGAAGGCTGAGAAATCACCGCCCAGGGTGCTGGGTACTAACGCCTGAATCCGGAAAAGGAACCGGTCCGCTGATATCATAGCGTTGAAACCCGTGAAGCTCAGGCGCCAACTCTCCATGATACGAGGCGTCGGGTCTCGGAAAGGTGTCAATGCGTTCCCGGGGGGAATCGCATCTTCGATTGACCTGTTGTAAGGAACTGCCTCGGGAACTGGAGGTACCAACGGAGGTGCGGTGCTGTGTCGTGGTCTATACTCGGGAGCTCTGGGATCCATTCCCGAGTTCCTTGGAGGTAGGGTCCATTGATCAGATGGTCGAGAGTGGGGCATAGCCACACTGGGATTGGGCTCCCAGCCAAGCGGAGTTCTCACGCGGCTGGGTGGTTGGCTCATAGGGAGGTTCTGGATCCTTCCCTCCAAGTTGCCAATCCTCTCCGACATATCTCGCATTAACGCCACAAGGGTGTCAATGGAGTGGGTGGAAGGCGCGGGTGTGACCTCGGCCGCGACAACTGCAGCAGGAACTTCCCCGCCTACGGCTCCTTGCAAGTCCATCAGTGATTGGGGCGGTTCGGCATCTGGGACCCCTTTCGCCACTGCTCCACGCGTTGGGACGGGCGTTCCGAGGGGGACGTCTACGGCGGTCCGCTCTATGGGTCGCCGGCATAGTGGGCAAAGCTCGGACGTTAGGAGGAGCTGTTGGACACAGGCACGATGGAAAAGGTGTCCGCACTCCAATCGCACGCTGTGTACGCCCTCCACTACGTCTTCAAAGCAGATCCCGCGGTTGGCTGGTTGGACCGTTTTGGATCTGGTCCAACGCTTGTCTGGGGTCCGCTTAGTCGCCATGTTGGTGTTTTTGCTGTGTATGGTTAGTGCTAGTATTACTTTAAAAAAAATATAAAATATAATTATTTGTAATACATAAGTGGACAAAACTTACGACTAAATTAGTGGCCGATAGTGGCGAGCTATTACTAGTGGGAAAAAAAAAATATTGGACAGCTACTTTCCCTTCCAGCAGTCGACTTCTCCAAAGGGAAATGAGAGTGCGTGGTAGTCTGCCGAAGAAAGGGTGCTTTCGGTCGATTTACAAAATTTAACCCCATACCCACATACATTACAAAAACCGTCTCTAAACTACGTTAACTGACTCGACGAGACAAGTGGTAGAGCTATCGTAACGGTTTTGTACGCGGTCAAAATTCCCGACGCGTGGAAGCATTCCGGGCTCCGCAACTCCGCATACGCCACCGAACGTTGAACCGATACCACTCGTCTATCACGCATACGAAATAAGTAGAATCCTTCCGCGACATAAAGGCAAGGTAGCCTTCTATTTTCTTGAGAGTCCAGGCCGACAGGAGAAACCCCATCTGGCTGACAGTTCCATCAAGAAAATAGAAGGTTCTTACAGGGGTTAACCTGGGACAACACATCGGAAGGATTCTGTCGCGAAAAAAAAAATCAAACAAAGGAGAGCGGAAGCTACAACTCACGTGATGCGACTGCTAGTGTGTATCACACAACTCCACTGCTCCTGTTTGTGAGGCTCGAGTACCAAAGTACCTTACATCCTCCGTAAAGGACCAACTCGTCAGAAGACGCGAATCGTTTATCCCCCTTAGGATGTTTTGGTCCCCACGTTGGGCGCCATTTGTAATGATTTTATGTCTACGTGCGAACGCGAAACCAACCTCTCATCGGTTCTAGACGTTAAGTCTGAGTAGTGCCAACCGGTCAACCAATCCGTGCACCGTAACCCATTCACGCGGTGGCTGCTTGTCGGCCAGCTAGATCGGAGAGGATTTCGGTCGCGGGTCTCCGAATGGGTTACGCTCCCTTACAATATTCAGCCACCTATACATGCCCGTTTTCAAACGCGTTACAAAACAAAACCATACGGAGAGGAAACCTACTTTACGTTACTCCGTACTTCTTCCTATAACCAGTCAAAAGACAAAGATCTAATCTTTACTTCGCGTTCCCGAATTTCCGACGCGGTACCGAAAAATACACTACGTTAACGTAATTCTGAAAAAAGCTACGCTAAAGAAAAATCAAAATCAACTAAGGTACCGCGTACCGTGCGCAACGCGAAACCGACCTCAGCGGATTTTCTCAAACCCTACCCTCGCGCCGGCATACCTACCCTGCACCTCATTTCCCGCTGAAAAGAAGAACCACTGGAAAGGAAAGTCGTTGTTAAGGTTAGCAATTCATATTATTTTATTTTAAATTATAGAAATACATTCCTAATTCAAGAAATTTAAAAAAAAAACAAATTATATTAATTCAAACTAAACTAAATTTGGTATTAAGTATACAATCGTATTGATTTAGCACAATTTATATTTTTTTTGGTAGGGTTCATTTCAATAATTTTTTTATCATGCGAGCCTATAATTGTCTTTCTAGTTTTTTTTTTGCAATGACAGTTTTTTTATATTTAAGCATTTCATGTGTTTATAAATTTGTCGATCCTTCAGACGCGAATATTTAAGATGTTAAATTATTAGCTGAATGTTTTATTTTTTTATGGAAATTAAACAGTTTAAATTTCTCTAGGGAATTAAGATTAATTGCAAATTTTCTGGTATTTGAATATTAAGTCCATGTTTTTATTCAGTATTTTTTTTCTCAAACAGATAATAATTTTATATCTGCTGAAAATCAATCAAATTATTAAGATTATAATTAATCAATTATCCAAATGAAATCATTTCTATATAAGTTAGACTTGATATAACCACTAAACTAAGGGGTAAATATTGAAATCAGCAGCTATATTCATAACATAATTTTCAAGTTGTTTGAGACCTTTTTGTATATACTGTGCGTTTTCATTTTTGACTAAATATTGATGAATGAATTCTTTCCTTTCGTTTTGTTTTGTTAAATACAAAAGCATTATAAATTATATGCCTAAATCAAGAGAAGAACATAAATATGTGCTTCCCTAATTTTTCATTTGTTTGCTTATTGTCGTGTGTAGTGTGGTGTATTGTTTAAAGAAAAAAAAAACATCCACATATTAGTAGATATTTTCTGGAACGTTTTATATCTTTAGATTTTTCTGAAAACGTTACGGAATCTAGGAACCTTCGATAATTCTATTTGACATATACTATTCTCCTTGTGATGGATTTCCCGATTTTGATAAGTACATTATTTTTTATTTTGTTTTTCATTTAAATTTATAAAAAAGTATCAAATTATTTTTCATCAATCAATTAATTCTCTTCTTTTATCATTCAAATCAATCTTGTCATCGGATCAACATTATAAAGATGTTAATAGCAATATGTATGGCTTAACTCTAATCCGACAACTTCTTAATTCTCTTTTTAAAAATATTTTGAGGAGGAAAACAAACAAACCTAGCTCTCGTCTATAACAGGTGCGTCGTTATATCGTTATCACAATATTAACAGGTTAAGTTCTAGCTCTCTTATCGATTCATCACTTTTAAGAACAAAAAATATCTTCAATAATCAAAGGTCGCATATGCACATAAACGTACACAATCAGGAATCCAACTTGCAAGTTACACCCATTCACACGTAACGATACACATCAATGCATATATCATGCTACATATATAGTATGAAAGTTTAGCATATACTTTTAATATAACGGCTAAAATTATCGAAAGATAATGTAATCGAATAAAGTAAAAAAACTCTCACTAAATTAATTCCTAAAGAAAAAGTATTAGGAATAAATTGACTACAAAACAAAACATGACACGAATGAATTGGATTGCATATGACATGATGTTCATAACCAAATAACGACCGCACTTTACTTAAAAATTTGCATGTTATCATTCAATTCAATATTTCAGTAAAATTCTCTGCATAATATATTCTGTACCGCATATGCATTTGCTTGTCTTCTTCGTTTTGATTAATTCTAGATAAAATTTTAGTAATAATACATTTAAATTATTTATGCTTGTTCGGATTCCCGTTGTAGAGATCGAAACTAGTCAGTGCTTCGTGCAAAACTTTTGGCAAATTTTCTCCCTTATTCTCGTTTGTCACTGTCTATCTTATTATTTTATTTACTTTAGTACCAATTTGGCTAGTTTTTTCATCAGAATGCTTACCTAGGTTCGGCGTTGCATACTAAATGAGTCCCGCAGCGACGTAGACGTGACCTGGGTACCTTTTAATGGTGTAAACGTAGTACTGTTAGCCAGCGATGATGCTGATGATCTCATATCAGGTGTGGACGTTTCCATTGAGGATGAAGTTGGCGTGGATAGCGATGACTGACTAGTGCTTCCTGCAAACAAGGGTAACCTAGGCGTTGAGGATGGTGTTATACTCGTAGAAGTTTATGACGATTGTATCGACGATATCCCACTATCAAGGGAATCGGATGGCTTCTTGATAGGAATTTTGCCTTCGAATTTCTTAGCGGATTTGCACATTTGTAAGGCTGGATGTGTGAATGATAAGGTTACGTTGCTCCGTTGAGGCGCCTATTATAAAGTCGTCCCAACGGCCAACAGGTATGCATCCTATACACTACAAGAAAGTAAATATAAAAAAAACCTGGCGATTTTCATGGACAACTAGTTTACGATGTTATTACCTGAGACGAGTTCGTTTCAAATAGGTTAACTATATTAAACCACCCGGCGAATCTTAAATCGCGACCGGCCAACTCAAGATAACCTCCTTATGCGTGGCGGCCACTACCTCCACACTTCAATTCCATGTGGCTGTCAAATTCTGTTGGCATCCCACGACAAAATAGACGTGGGATGTGCACTGGTCGCAACCAACGTAAAATGACAAGCCACCTAGCAGCAAAGTGTGTTGGTAGTAGTCACCAGCGGCGTCGCATGATTCATTACAGGGCAGTGTCCACGATGCCTACCAGGCATGGGGAGACTGAAGGAAACGCTGCTTGGCCCTATGACGTTTTTTTTTTTCAGCGTCGTAGGTCTTTGGCATGGTAGACTCCCAGCTCTCTTAAACACATGGCTCCGCAATGAGGTACCGCGTGGGACTTAAAACTTGTAAGACTCGACACTTCACGAACTTCTTATCTAGTTTGGCAGTGTAATGCCGACCTGCTTCACTTTGTCTAAAATTCCGTCGGTAGATTTCGTCGCCTGCCTTGAAGCCAGAAGGATGGGATCGCAGATTGTACCGCTGCTCCCCCTCCCGTCTACTGTCTTCAATCCTCTCCCGGATTTGTTCTCGTAGAATTTGGAGTTTCTCGTGCGGCTCCAGCACCACTATTGGGTCTTCCAACCCTTTCAACTGCCGCAATAGCCGGTACGAGTTTCCGTGGCAAATCATATGCTGGCCGAACACTGCAAAGTATGGGGAGATGCCAGTGGTGGAGTGATACGACGAAGAACACAGGGCACAGGTGATGGCGGAAATCCTGCGGTCCCAATCCTTCTGATCCGGTTGGACGTAGGCCCGAATGGCGGCTATGAGGGTGCGGTTCAATCGCTCGGACGCATTGGCTTGCGGAGAATAAACGGCAGTCCGCTGATGGATAATGCCATACTTCTCCATTAATTCTCGAAATCTAGACGAGATGAACTGAACTCCGTTGTCGGAGACCAGCTTCTCCGGTACTCCAAATATATGGAAAACGCGATTTTCCAGAAAACTGACTATGGGGCCGGTGTGCAGGTTTCGAAGAGGTTCCACAATCGGAAATTTGGACAAGTGGTCCAGGACCACGACAGCTCCCGTGTATCCCGAAGTCGAGCGAGAGTACGGACCGATGAGATCTATATACAGGCGCTGGAACACCCGCTCCGGTAGTTCGAATTTTCCCATCGGGGGCCGAAGAACAGAATTGGGCGCTTTAGTGCATTTGCACAGCTCACAAGCGGCTACGTACTTTTTCACTTGCTGCGCCATCTTAGGCCAAAAGAAGTAAGTCTTCAGTCGCTGAAGCGTACGACCATAACCGCCGTGTGCACTCAATGGGTGGTCATGAGCCCGCTTAATCAATTCGCCTGTCAGTTCTTCGGGCACCCATAACTTCCACTGTTCCTCTTCTTGAATGGGGTCTCCGGAGGCGTGTCTCGTCCGCTTGTATATAAATCCCTCCGTCACCCGTAGTTCTGGCAGCTGTGGCAACTGGTCCTGAATCGTATTCACCAGCTGGATATAACATGCTGACTTGAAGGCGGAATGGTCCAAGTCGATCCATAGGGGGCTGTCGTCCTCCTGGGCCAACTCGGCTCCTTCAGGGGCGAACATCCTTGATAGTGTGTCCGGTACCACGTGCTGACTTCCCTTGCGGTGTCTTATCGTGAAGTCAAACGCCTGTAATTTCAAGGTCCATCTGGCCAAGCGGCCGTGGAGATCAGTTTGGCTCATCAGCCATTTCAGTGACGCATGATCAGTGACGATTTCAAAAGGATGTCCTTCTACATATGCTCGAAAACGTTTCACTGCCAGCACAGCCGCTAGGCATTCCTGCTCCGAGACCGTGTAGTTCCGCTGGGCCTGGTTCAGCTTGTGGGACATGAAGGCTTTAGGTCTCTCCTCGCCGTCTTGTGCAACCTGGGCTAAGACTGCTCCCACCCCATGTTGACTCGCGTCACAATGGATTGAGAACGGTTTGTCAAAGTCCGGGCTGTGCAGTACGGGGGCTGTAGTCAGACTCTTCTTTAGCTCTTCAAAGGCTCGCAGGCTGGGCTCTTCCCAGACGAACTTACGTCCCTTACGCAGCATGTCGGTCAAAGGAGTGGTAATGGTGGCATAGTCACGTACGAAACGCTGGTACCATCCGCATAAGCCTAGGAATCGGCGTAATTGCTTGGTGGTCTTGGGTAATGGAAAAACGTCAATCGCTTGAGTCTTGTCTGGGTCGGTTTTGATATTGCCATGCCCAATGATGTGACCTAAATACTTCACCTCCGTCATCACGAACTGACTCTTCTGTATGTTGATGGTTAACCCTGCCCTCCGGATGTGTAGAGCCACCTCCTGAAGCAGGTCGATGTGTTCGTTAAAGGTCTCGGTTATAAGCAGCAGATCGTCCAAATACACGAAAACTTGGTGCCGTAAATGAGGTGGTATCACCTTATCCATAAGGCGCGTCATTGTTTGAGGGGCATTGCACAATCCGAATGGCATGGTCACGAATTGGTACAGGGGCCGACCTGGGACTGTGAAGGCTGTTTTTTCCTTTGAGCCCGGGTCTAAAGGAATTTGCCAGAAGGCGTCCTTGAGGTCTAAGCTCGTGATGAAGTGGGCTTTAGGCAACCGACTCAAAATGCCTTCAATCAACGGTAGAGGGTATGCGTCCTTGACAGTGACGGCGTTCAAGCGTCTGGCATCTAAGCATAGCCGGACCTTGTTCGGCTTGACAACTAAGGTGACTGGGGAAGCCCACGCGCTCTGCGATTCTTCGATCACGCCTAATGCTAGCATCAACTTCGGCATATAACAACTTTTCCTTCGCCGGAGATATGGCAAAATGTCTCTGTTTTATGGGTTTAGCATCCCCCACATCTATTGTGTGTAACACCAGTGCCGTCCGCCCGAGACCTTCCTTCTCATGCGATGGAAAAGCCGATATAGCCGAGTCAAGTCGCAGTCGCTGATTCACATCCAGTGTATGTCGCAATAAGTGAGTGGTTTGAGTTTGGTCATGAACTGTGGTGACGGACTCCAGGGTCGTACCGGAAAACAGTGCCGGGGCCAAGTTAAATTTTCGAACGAAATCCACCCCTAGATAAAGATTCTGAGTTAATTGAGGTATGATGTAAAATTCCAGAGGTTTAGTTACTCCCTTAAAAGTGACATCCGTCGTAATTTTTCCCACTACAGAGTGACGAGTTCCGTCCGCCGTGCTTAACCAGGTGGTAAAATGGTGGATTTGGTCCGCGTGCATTGCCAGTACCTCCCCTGCAAAATCGGCTGATATGCAATTCACACTGGCTCCCGTATCGACTAAACCTGACAATCGTTTTTGCAGGAGGTGTACTGACGCATATGGTCGAACGTCATCCCTCAATAATTCGTCTAAGTGTATGTCCTTCAGCACCTTCCTCGACTGCCTGACCCTTCTCCAGAAGCTCCGCATCCGACGCGTGGCTCGCTTTCTTCGCGGTGGGACAGTTGTAGCCAACTCCTCCTGGAAGATGCGCTGTCGAGTAGCCAAATAATTCCGCAGTCTGACGTGGAAGGGTTTGACATGCCAAGGAACTTTCGCCTCGCTATCATTTCCCTGCGCGTCTGCCTCGACAAAGGATGGCGTCGGTTGTGGAACTTCGGGAGAACTGTGTTTGGCGGTGCGAGTCAGCAGAATTGGAGTCATGTCTGGGGCCTGGTCATAGCTAGTGATGGGGTCAGCATTGGTTCGTCCAGGTTTTAGGAGTGCCGACGGGTGGTCGCGGCACTCGCTGGCAAGTTTTTTCGCAATTTGCAATTTGTGCAATCAGATGCGAAAGTGTCTGCCTTCCCGCATCGGTAACAGAAAAGCGTCGGTTCCGCTGGACATGCATAGAACCGATGCCCCGTTTGTCGGCAGTTCCAACAGACCGTCGGGCTTGTAATTGCTTCAAGGGAGGGTCGATCAATCATTGCTGGGTCCTCAAGCTCCTGTGGTCCTCCGCTCCTCGGTACTGGTACTGGGTCAGCAAGTAGGTGGTCCGCTGCCATCAACTCCGCGGTGTGATGATTTCGGGGATTTGGTCCCGTTATGCGAGGTTGTGGACGGAAGGTACCTCGCCGCTCATCCAGTTGTTCTTGCCTACGGGCATGGAGGCGCAATCCCTGTATGGTGTTGATGGGAAAATGCAGAAGGCTGTTCTGAAGCTCCCAACGCATATTCTCTCTGATAATTTCTACCAGTTCGTCCTCGGGCATGGTTGTTCGCAAGCGAGTGCTCAATCTCACTATACTTGTGTAGTACTGGTCGAACGGTTCGTGAGCGCCTTGTTTCCGTTTCTTTATCTGTTCCCTTAGTTCCCTCTCAGTGAAGCCATCATCAAATCGATTGCGGAAGGCTGCACTGAAAGAATTCCAAGTGGGACGTGGCGTCGACTCGTTAAAACTCCAGTACCAGTCGGCAGCATCTCGCCGAACAAAAGGTGTGCATGCCGGAGGAAGGCTGAGAAATCACCGCCCAGGGTGCTGGGTACTAACGCCTGAATCCGGAAAAGGAACCGGTCCGCTGATATCATAGCGTTGAAACCCGTGAAGCTCAGGCGCCAACTCTCCATGATACGAGGCGTCGGGTCTCGGAAAGGTGTCAATGCGTTCCCGGGGGGAATCGCATCTTCGATTGACCTGTTGTAAGGAACTGCCTCGGGAACTGCCTCGGGAACTGGAGGTACCAACGGAGGTGCGGTGCTGTGTCGTGGTCTATACTCGGGAGCTCTGGGATCCATTCCCGAGTTCCTTGGAGGTAGGGTCCATTGATCAGATGGTCGAGAGTGGGGCATAGCCACACTGGAATTGGGCTCCCAGCCAAGCGGAGTTCTCACGCGGCTGGGTGGTTGGCTCATAGGGAGGTTCTGGATCCTTCCCTCCAAGTTGCCAATCCTCTCCGACATATCTCGCATTAACGCCACAAGGGTGTCAATGGAGTGGGTGGAAGGCGCGGGTGTGACCTCGGCCGCGACAACTGCAGCAGGAACTTCCCCGCCTACGGCTCCTTGCAAGTCCATCAGTGATTGGGGCGGTTCGGCATCTGGGACCCCTTTCGCCACTGCTCCACGCGTTGGAACGGGCGTTCCGAGGGGGACGTCTACGGCGGTCCGCTCAATGGGTCACCGGCATAGTGGGCAAAGCTCGGACGTTAGGAGGAGCTGTTGGACACAGGCACGATGGAAAAGGTGTCCGCACTCCAATCGCACGCTGTGTACGCCCTCCACTACGTCTTCAAAGCAGATCCCGCAGTTGGCTGGTTGGACCGTTTTGGATCTGGTCCAACGCTTGTCTGGGGTCCGCTTAGTCGCCATGTTGGTGTTTTTGCTGTGTATGGTTAGTGCTAGTATTACTTTAAAAAAAATATAAAATATAATTATTTGTAATACATAAGTGGACAAAACTTACGACTAAATTAGTGGCCGATACTGACGAGCTATTACTAGTGGGAAAAAAAAATATTGGACAGCTACTTTCCCTTCCAGCAGTCGACTTTTCCAAAGGGAAATGAGAGTGCGTGGTAGTCTGCCGAAGAAAGGGTGCTTTCGGTCGATTTACAAAATTTAACCCCATACCCACATACATTACAAAAACCGTCTCTAAACTACGTTAACTGACTCGACGAGACAAGTGGTAGAGCTATCGTAACGGTTTTGTACGCGGTCAAAATTCCCGACGCGTGGAAGCATTCCGGGCTCCGCAACTCCGCATACGCCACCGAACGTTGAACCGATACCACTCGTCTATCACGCATACGAAATAAGTAGAATCCTTCCGCGACATAAAGGCAAGGTAGCCTTCTATTTTCTTGAGAGTCTAGGCCGACAGGAGAAACCCCATCTGGCTGACAGTTCCATCAAGAAAATAGAAGGTCCTTACAGGGGTTAACCTGGGACAACACATCGGAAGGATTCTGTCGCGAAAAAAAAATCAAACAAAGGAGAGCGGAAGCTGCAACTCACGTGAAGCGACTGCTAGTGTGTATCACACAACTCCACTGCTCCTGTTTGTGAGGCTCGAGTACCAAAGTACCTTACATCCTCCGTAAAGGACCAACTCGTCAGAAGACGCGAATCGTTTATCCCCCTTAGGATGTTTTGGGCCCCACGTTGGGCGCCATTTGTAATGATTTTATGTCCACGTGCGAACGCGAAACCGACCTCTCATCGGTTCTAGACGTTAAGTCTGAGTAGTGCCAACCGATGGTACCAACCGGTCAACCAATCCGTGCACCGTAACCCATTCACGCGGTGGCTGCTTGTCGGCCAGCTAGATCGGAGAGGATTTCGGTCGCGGGTCTCCGAATGGGTTACGCTCACTTACAATATTCAGCCACCTATACATGCCCGTTTTCAAACGCGTTACAAAACAAAACCATACGGAGAGGAAACCTACTTTACGTTACTCCGTACTTCTTCCTATAACCAGTCAAAAGACAAAGATCTAATCTTTACTTCGCGTTCCCGAATTTCCGACGCGGTACCGAAAAATACACTACGTTAACGTAATTTTGAAAAAAGCTACGCTAAAGAAAAATCAAAATCAACTAAGGTACCGCGTACCGTGCGCAACGCGAAACCGACCTCAGCGGATTTTCTCAAACCCTACCCTCGCGCCGGCATACCTACCCTGCACCTCATTTCCCGCTGAAAAGAAGAACCACTGGAAAGGAAAGTCGTTGTTAAGGTTAGCAATTCATATTATTTTAAATTATAGAAATACATTCCTAATTCAAGAAATTTAAAAAAAAAAACAAATTATATTAATTCAAACTAAACTAAATTTGGTATTAAGTATACAATCGTATTGATTTAGCACAATTTATATTTTTTTTGGTAGGGTTCATTTCAATAATTTTTTTATCATGCGAGCCTATAATTGTCTTACTAGTTTTTTTTTTTGCAATGACAGTTTTTTTATATTTAAGCATTTCATGTGTTTATAAATTTGTCGATCCTTCAGACGCGAATATTTAAGATGTTAAATTATTAGCTGAATGTTTTATTTTTTTATGGAAATTAAACAGTTTAAATTTCTCTAGGGAATTAAGATTAATTGCAAATCTTCTGGTATTTGAATATTAAGTCCATGTTTTTATTCAGTATTTTTTTTCTCAAACAGATAATAATTTTATATCTGCTGAAAATCAATCAAATTATTAAGATTATAATTAATCAATTATCCAAATGAAATCATTTCTATATAAGTTAGACTTGATATAACCACTAAACTAAGGGGTAAATATTGAAATCATAACATAATTTTCAAGTTGTTTGAGACCTTTTTGTATATACTGTGCGTTTTCATTTTTGACTAAATATTGACGAATGAATTCTTTCCTTTCGTTTTGTTTTGTTAAATACAAAAGCATTATAAATTATATGCCTAAATCAAGAGAAGAACATAAATATGTGCTTCCCTAATTTTTCATTTGTTTGCTTATTGTCGTGTGTAGTGTGGTGCATTGTTTAAAGAAAAAAAAAACATCCACATATTAGTAGATATTTTCTGGAACGTTTTATATCTTTAGATTTTTCTGAAAACGTTACGGAATCTAGGAACCTTCGATAATTCTATTTGACATATACTATTCTCCTTGTGATGGATTTCCCGATTTTGATAAGTACATTATTTTTTATTTTGTTTTTCATTTAAATTTATAAAAAAGTATCAAATTATTTTTCATCAATCAATTAATTCTCTTCTTTTATCATTCAAATCAATCTTGTCCTCGGATCAACATTATAAAGATGTTAATAGCAATATGTATGGCTTAACTCTAATCCGACAACTTCTTAATTCTCTTTTTAAAAATATTTTGAGGAGGAAAACAAACAAACCTAGCTCTCGTCTATAACAGGTGCGTCGTTATATCGTTATCACAATATTAACAGGTTAAGTTCTAGCTCTCTTATCGATTCATCACTTTTAAGAACAAAAAATATCTTCAATAATCAAAGGTCGCATATGCACATAAACGTACACAATCAGGAATCCAACTTGCAAGTTACACCCATTCACACGTAACGATACACATCAATGCATATATCATGCTACATATATAGTATGAAAGTTTAGCATATACTTTTAATATAACGGCTAAAATTATCGAAAGATAATGTAATCGAATAAAGTAAAAAAACTCTCACTAAATTAATTCCTAAAGAAAAAGTATTAGGAATAAATTGACTACAAAACAAAACATGACACGAATGAATTGGATTGCATATGACATGATGTTCATAACCAAATAACGACCGCACTTTACTTAAAAATTTGCATGTTATCATTCAATTCAATATTTCAGTAAAATTCTCTGCATAATATATTCTGTACCGCATATGCATTTGCTAGTCTTCTTCGTTTTGATTAATTCTAGATAAAATTTTAGTAATAATACATTTAAATTATTTATGCTTGTTCGGATTCCCGTTGTAGAGATCGAAACTAGTCAGTGCTTCGTGCAAAACTTTTGGCAAATTTTCTCCCTTATTCTCGTTTGTCACTGTCTATCTTATTATTTAATTTACTTTAGTACCAATTTGGCTAGTTTTTTCATCAGAATGCTTACCTATGTTCGGCGTTGCATACTAAATGAGTCCCGCAGCGACGTAGACGTGACCTGGGTACCTTTTAATGGTGTAAACGCAGTACTGTTAGCCAGCGATGATGCTGACGATCTCATATCAGGTGTGGACGTTTCCATTGAGAATGAAGTTGGCGTGGATAGCGATGACTGACTAGTGCTTCCTGCAAACAAGGGTAACCTAGGCGTTGAGGATGGTGTTATACTCGTAGAAGTTTATGACGATTGTATCGACGATATCCCACTATCAAGGGAATCGGATGGCTTTTTGATAGGAATTTTGCCTTCGAATTTCTTAGCGGATTTGCACACTGGTAAGGCTGGATGTGTGAATGATAAGGTTACGTTGCTCCGCTGAGGCGCCTATTATAAAGTCGTCCCAACGGCCTACAGGTATGCATCCAATACATTACAAGAAAGTAAATATAATAAAAAACCTGGCGATTTTCATGGACAACTAATTTACGATGTTATTACCTGAGACGAGTTCGTTTCAAATAGGTTAACTATATTAAACCACCCGGCGAATCTTAAATCGCGACCGGCCAACTCAAGATAACCTCCTTATGCGTGGCGGCCACTACCTCCACACTTCAATTCCATGTGGCTGTCAAATTCTGTTGGCATCCCACGACAAAATAGACGTGGGATGTGCACTGGTCGCAACCAACGTAAAATGACAAGCCACCTAGCAGCAAAGTGTGTTGGTAGTGGTCACCAGCGGCGTCGCATGATTCATTACAAACGGCTGTTATTTTTAAAATTAAAATGTGAACTCGTTCATCGAATATTGAAAAATTAAGCGATATTTTACACTCGTACTTATAGTATGTGCTGAAAATAGATTATATGAGCCCTCTGTCGCTGATATTTTTTAACCGACTTCCAAAGAAAAGAACGGTTATCAATTCATTACGTCTATTTTTTTTGCTTTTTTTTATATATGTTCACGCATAACTTTTAAATGGAGAAAGATAGAAGAGCTGTTTTTGGCAAATGATACGTCTTTCCTCCTGTTAGGTCCCGTTTAAAGGATAAGAAATTCAAGTAACGGTAACGAACTTTTACCGTTAAAACTAAAAAATTTCCGACTTTCACCCCGATTTTTCAGCATAACTGATCGACGCGTGTAAGGATTTTGATTGTCGAGGTTTCAAATGAAGGACAACATATTGATCTAAAATGTGTCGGAGCAGAATTGTAATCCTTCCAAGGACTCTAGATATTGAAAGTTCAATATGAT
This sequence comes from Odontomyia ornata, assembly GCA_963969285.1. NCBI lineage: Eukaryota > Metazoa > Arthropoda > Insecta > Diptera > Stratiomyidae > Odontomyia > Odontomyia ornata. The sequence goes on from OZ017738.1 coordinate 294,479,411, forward strand.
ACATTGATGTCGATAAATTGAATTTAAATGATATTTCGTACGAAAAGTGCCAATTGGTTGGCACTCTTCAAGGATTTGATGGAGATACCGAGACCTTTGGTGGTGGATGATAAAATTGTCAGTATCCTTAATTTTCTGCATAAACGGTACATTTAAGTCAATCATTTTTACCGGAAATAACCAATAAATTAATTCTAAATGTGGCATAAATACAATTCAACAATATTAAGAGAGAACATTTCGTGATGCTTTTCTCTTCCGCATTCATTCTCTGCTTACCGATGAGCTTAGTAAAGGATCCTTCTTACATCCTTAGACGTAAACGTTACACATTGGAGTCAATAATTTTGTTTATTTGATATCCGTAGGCCAATTTTCTTTTTTTCTTTAAAAGCGGTGAGCAGACGCGTTTCGACTACTTCGAGTCATTTTCAGTGTCTAAAGGATGTGTTGAAGGGAACGACTTTATATAGTCGTGATCTTAAAAACAACGGACTACGTACAAAAAACAATAGACTTCATTAACGCCAACGGATACAAACTTCTAAACAAAGACCCCACTAATAAGTTCCAAGCGGACTTACGTACTGCCATTATACAATCCCCACTAATTTCTCCTCCTAATACTAAGCAACGCTACATAAACCAAAATCCATGCACACCAACCCTTAAAGCACAACCGAAGCTCCACAAACCCAATGTTCCTATCCGTCTTGTCGTCAACTACCGCCCAGCTCCTGCATACTAATTAGCACGGTACTTGGCAACGATAACGGCTGATGTCATGCACCTTGACGACAAATACGCATCAAAGAACAGTCGCGAGCTAGCAAACTCTACCACTTCTTGAAAATTGACTGAAACTTGTCGACTTTTATCATTAGACATCAAGTCACTAATGCTCCATCTCATAAAGACCACAATCAAGCAGAACTATTTTAAGTTCAATAGCAACACATACATTGCCAAGGACGGTCTGGGTATGGGACATCCAATGTCCTCAATAATGTCAGAAATATTCTTACAATCTTTGGAAGAAGTTTTTATACCCGAAGTTGTCAAAAGATTCAATGTAATATTTTACAGACGATATGTGGATGACTGTTTCATCGTCATTGACTCACAAGAAAATAAACAAGACGAATGTAATGATATCCGACAATCATTCATTCATTAGAGTGATATTCATTACATTGATACCCGATCAATTTAATGAGTATCACCCAGAACTAAATAGAAACACACGTAATGATATCAACACAAGGTAACAATTCATTCATATATTAAAATGATATTCATCACATTAATACTAAATCAATGTGATGAATATCACCCACATTTCACTTGACCTAATGCAATAAATTTCACTTGACTTCGAAAAGTATCAAGTGAACATAAACATTAAAATGTAACGAATGTAACATGGATCTCACCATAGAAATACATTCACTGATAACGTGTGAATGAAATCTCGTGTTCCCTTTGGCACGCGACGATTGAACGTATGGGCTAGTAAAGATGATTCACGTACATTGCTTGAGGTGTGAACTGAAGTGGTGTTCCCTTTGACACACGACACTTGAGTTTATGGTCAAGTAATAATGAATCATGTGAGTTCATATGCATGATATTTTGTATACTCGAACGTGTCGTCGTTCTGAGTAATAAATTAAGAATTGGGTCATCTTAGTAATAATGTATGACCAATAAATTTCATATTTTTGTTTAGCTTGTAAGAAACGAAATTGTATATAAACCAAAGGAGTTATGAAAAATATATCAATTATTGATCATACGCGTTAGAAGGAGTTTCTTTAAACGAATCGCTGCGAGTTTGTAGCGAATATAAACTATTTACTTTGCTGCTAATTGTAGCAAGTTAAAGTTTAAAATTTAGTAACCATGGCGTTAATGGAATTAAAGATTCCACGCCAGAAATCTCTGCGGCCTAGCCGCTTGGATAAGTAGGTACCCTACCAGTTCTGGATTTTATATTAGAAATTTATATCTTGTTCTAGAGAGGAACGAGATAAAATATATCCGATAAAACCAGACATATTTTACGAACTACTTACCTATATGAATGAAATTCACCCGAATATAAATTTCAATATGGAAAAAGAAACAAATGGACAACTCAACTATATGGACCTAACTGTGATACGTGAACAAACACGATTGGACTACAAAATATATAGAAAACCAACCACAACTGATCATACCATACATGAAACATCTAACCACCCCGCGCAACATACACTAGCAGCGTACAGATCAATGATGCAGAGGCTTCACTCCATCCCCATGACTCCTACTAACTACTCCAACGAACTAAACAACATTTACAGAATAGCTAATAATAACGGATACAAACAATGCGACATTGACAAACTTGTCACACAGTACAAACATAAACAAGAACGCCAACCGACTGAAATTCATAAAAAGGACCAACAGTGGGTTTCGTTAACATACGTAGGCAAAGAGACATACAAACTATCAAACTTCCTTAGGAAATACAAATTGCAAACTGCATTCAAAACGAATAACAACATTGGAAACAAACTGAAACCAAAACTGAATGACACATCAATATACGAAAACAGCGGCATATACAAACTGACATGCAAGGACTGCGACATGGTATATATAGGAAGGACAACACGAAAACTAACGACAAGATACAAAGCCCACTTACGATCTTTTTTACACAACAAGGCAGACTCCAATTATGCGACGCACCTACAAAACCACGCACATGAGCCTGACGCTATGACAAACTCTATGAAATTGCTACACAAACAAAGCAAAGGACCAAGACTTGACATCCTAGAAAAGCTTGAAATTTATAAACATTCAAGACAGACGGTAACATTATCAAAGAACAACTTGTTACCAATTCCGACGCAATGTTCTCAGTACTAGACCACACTCTTAAACGAAAACGGAAACGAGATGAAACAGAATAATCGGACATCCAACAACCAAAAAAACAAAAACTTAATATCCCTCTACCTGATATAATTTAGTACTTGATGTAATTTACTACCTGACCTAATTACCCATCCGCTAATTATCCATCCGCTAATTATCCATCCGCTAATTACCCATTCGCTTATTACCCATTCGCTTAACCCATCCTACGACTAAATAAATAAAGTCGTTCCCGTCAACACATCCTTTAGACACTGAAGATGACTCGAAGTAGTCGAAACGCGTCTGATCACACAACAAAGCAAGGGCCGACGGCTTTTAAAGAAAAAAAAGTTACACATTGGATTTATAAACTTGATTTCCATACTAAAGGCCGTCGAGAATCGCAACCTAAAAAGAAATACTTTTCCTTCTATAACTGAACATAACTTTACAGATGCAGATGAAAATGCATAGCCGAGTATTCATTGAATTTTATTGAAACTTTCATGAAAATTAGGTGCCATAGTTAACTGAAAACGAAGGCGATGGGTATCGAATAAACGTGAACGAGTGATTTCTTGAAATTGATTGCGGTGTTGAACTTTATGTATGCATATGTAAATAAATATGTGTATATATATATATATATATATATATATATATATATATATATATATATATATATATATATATATGTATATATATATATATGTATATATATATATATATATATATATATGTATATATATAATATAATGTGTTAATATATATATATATATATAATATAATGTGTTTATATATATATATATATATATATATACACATATATATATATATATATATATATATATATATATATATATATATATATAAACACATTATATTATAAATATATATATATATAAACACATTATATTATAAATATATATATATATATATATATATATATATATACATATTTATTTATTTACATATGCATACATAAAGTTCACACCGCAATCAATTTCAAGAAATCACTCGTTCACGTTTATTCGATACCCATCGCCTTCGTTTTCAGTTAACTATGGCACCTAATTTTCATGAAAGTTTCAAGAAAATTCAATGAATACTCGGCTATGCATTTTCATCTTCATCTGTAAAGTTATGTTCAGTTATAGAAGGAAAAGTATTTCTTTTTAGGTTGCGATTCTCGACGGTCTTTAGTATGGAAATCAATTTTATAAATCCAATGTGTAATTTTTTTTTTCTTTAAAAGCCGTCGGCCCTTGCTTTGTTGTGTGAGCAGACGCGTTTCGACTACTTCGAGTCATCTTCAGTGTCTAAAGGATGTGTTGACGGGAACGACTTTATTTATTTAGTCGTAGTATGGGTTAAGCGAATGGGTAATAAGCGAATGGGTAATTAGCGGATGGATAATTAGCGGATGGGTAATTAGCGGATGGGTAATTAGGTCAGGTAGTAAATTACATCAAGTACTAAATTATATCAGGTAGAGGGATATTAAGTTTTTGTTTTTTTGGTTGTTGGATGTCCGATTATTCTGTTTCATCTCGTTTCCGTTTTCGTTTAAGAGTGTGGTCTAGTACTGAGAACATTGCGTCGGAATTGGTAACAAGTTGTTCTTTGATAATGTTACCGTCTGTCTTGAATGTTTATAAATTTCAAGCTTTTCTAGGATGTCAAGTCTTGGTCCTTTGCTTTGTTTGTGTAGCAATTTCATAGAGTTTGTCATAGCGTCAGGCTCATGTGCGTGGTTTTGTAGGTGCGTCGCATAATTGGAGTCTGCCTTGTTGTGTAAAAAAGATCGTAAGTGGGCTTTGTATCTTGTCGTTAGTTTTCGTGTTGTCCTTCCTATATATACCATGTCGCAGTCCTTGCATGTCAGTTTGTATATGCCGCTGTTTTCGTATATTGATGTGTCATTCAGTTTTGGTTTCAGTTTGTTTCCAATGTTGTTATTCGTTTTGAATGCAGTTTGCAATTTGTATTTCCTAAGGAAGTTTGATAGTTTGTATGTCTCTTTGCCTACGTATGTTAACGAAACCCACTGTTGGTCCTTTTTATGAATTTCAGTCGGTTGGCGTTCTTGTTTATGTTTGTACTGTGTGACAAGTTTGTCAATGTCGCATTGTTTGTATCCGTTATTATTAGCTATTCTGTAAATGTTGTTTAGTTCGATGGAGTAGTTAGTAGGAGTCATGGGGATGGAGTAAAGCCTCTGCATCATTGATCTGTACGCTGCTAGTGTATGTTGCGCGGGGTGGTTAGATGTTTCATGTATGGTATAATCAGTTGTGGTTGGTTTTCTATATATTTTATAGTCCAATCGTGTTTGTTCACGTATCACAGTTAGGTCCATATAGTTGAGTTGTCCATTTGTTTCTTTTTCCATATTGAAATTTATATTCGGGTGAATTTCATTCATATAGGTAAGTAGTTCGTCTTGTTTATTTTCTTGTGAGTCAATGACGATGAAACAGTCATCCACATATCGTCTGTAAAATATTGCATTGAATCTTTTGACAACTTCGGGTATAAAAACTTCTTCCAAAGATTGTAAGAATATTTCTGACATTATTGAGGACATTGGATGTCCCATACCCAGACCGTCCTTGGCAATGTATGTGTTGCTATTGAACTTAAAATAGTTCTGCTTGATTGTGGTCTTTATGAGATGGAGACTTGATGTCTAATGATAAAAGTCGACAAGTTTCAGTCAATTTTCAAGAAGTGGTAGAGTTTGCTAGCTCGCGACTGTTCTTTGATGCGTATTTGTCGTCAAGGTGCATGACATCAGTCGTTATCGTTGCCAAGTACCGTGCTAATTAGTATGCAGGAGCTGGGCGGTAGTTGACGACAAGACGGATAGGAACATTGGGTTTGTGGAGCTTCGGTTGTGCTTTAAGGGTTGGTGTGCATGGATTTTGGTTTATGTAGCGTTGCTTAGTATTAGGAGGAGAAATTAGTGGGGATTGTATAATGGCAGTACGTAAGTCCGCTTGGAACTTATTAGTGGGGTCTTTGTTTAGAAGTTTGTATCCGTTGGCGTTAATGAAGTCTATTGTTTTTTGTACGTAGTCCGTTGTTTTTAAGATCACGACTATATAAAGTCGTTCCCTTCAACACATCCTTTAGACACTGAAAATGACTCGAAGTAGTCGAAACGCGTCTGCTCACCGCTTTTAAAGAAAAAAAGAAAATTGGCCTGCGGATATTAAATAAACAAAATTATTGACTCCAATGTGTAACGTTTACATCTAAGGATGTAAGAAGGATCCTTTACTAAGCTCATCGGTAAGCAGAGAATGAATGCGGAAGAGAAAAGCATCACGAAATGTTCTCTCTTAATATTGTTGAATTGTATTTATGCCACATTTAGAATTAATTTATTGGTTATTTACGGTAAAAATGATTGACTTAAATGTACCGTTTATGCAGAAAATTAAGGATACTGACAATTTTATCATCCACCACCAAAGGTCTCGGTATCTCCATCAAATCCTTGAAGAGTACCAACCAATTGGCACTTTTCGTACGAAATATCATTTAAATTCAATTTATCGACATCAATGTATCATATTGAACTTTTAATATCTAGAGTCCTTGGAAGGATTACAATTCTGTTCCGACACATTTTAGATCAATATGTTGTCCTTCATTTGAAACCTCGACAATCAAAATCCTTACACGCGTCGATCAGTTATGCTGAAAAATCGGGGTGAAAGTCGGAAATTTTTTAGTTTTAACGGTAAAAGTTCGTTACCGTTACTTGAATTTCTTATCCTTTAAACGGGACCTAACAGGAGGAAAGACGTATCATTTGCCAAAAACAGCTCTTCTATCTTTCTCCATTTAAAAGTTATGCGTGAACATATATAAAAAAAAGCAAAAAAAATAGACGTAATGAATTGATAACCGTTCTTTTCTTTGGAAGTCGGTTAAAAAATATCATCGACAGAGGGCTCATATAATCTATTTTCAGCACATACTATAAGTATGAGTGTAAAATATCGCTTAATTTTTCAATATTCGATGAATGAGTTCACATTTTAATTTTAAAAATAACAGCCGTTTCTAATGAATCATGCGACGCCACTGCTGACCATTACCAACACACTTTGCTGCTAGGTGGCTTGTCATTTTACGTTGGTTGCGACCAGTGCACATCCCACGTCTATTTTGTCGTGGGATGCCAACAGAATTTGACAGCCACATGGAATTGAAGTGTGGAGGTAGTGGCCGCCACGCATAAGGAGGTTATCTTGAGTTGGCCGGTCGCGATTTAAGATTCGCCGGGTGGTTTAATATAGTTAACCTATTTGAAACGAACTCGTCTCAGGTAATAACATCGTAAATTAGTTGTCCATGAAAATCGCCAGGTTTTTTTTATATTTACTTTCTTGTAGTGTATTGGATGCATACCTGTAGACCGTTGGGACGACTTTATAATAGGCGCCTCAACGGAGCAACGTAACCTTATCATTCACACATCCAGACTTACAAGTGTGCAAATCCGCTAAGAAATTCGAAGGCAAAATTCCTATCAAGAAGCCATCCGATTCCCTTGATAGTGGGATATCGTCGATACAATCGTCATAAACTTCTACGAGTATAACACCATCCTCAACGCCTAGGTTACCCTTGTTTGCAGGAAGCACTAGTCAGTCATCGCTATCCACGCCAACTTCATTCTCAATGGAAACGTCCACACCTGATATGAGATCG
>OZ017738.1:294492051-294637051 GCA_963969285.1 Odontomyia ornata
CAGACAACTTTGAAATTACAGGTAGTTGAAAATAAAATTTTAGGAATAGAAAATGCAACTGAAAGAGCCAAATGTAAAACGATTCAACTAAATTCTAATGTAAGAAACATAATCAATATTAAAAAAGTGAGGAATATTACTAATTTTGAAAATCTATCTTGTAGAATATGCTCGATCATATTAAACATTCAATAGTTTTATTGCAAATCGCTAAAAATACTGCACATCCAATTAACGGATTCTACCAAGGCCCAAATATCAAATCGGCGGATTGTATTGGCACTCAAAGAACCAATGAAGATGATAGAGGCGAAGGTAAAGAAAGCTTATGTAATAAAACTTCCTTCAATGTGATAATTTATATCGATAGTTATATCCTTGCAACAGAATGCCGCCTTCATGCAGCCTAACATAGATATGGGCTCAGAATGTTTAGAACCACACAAAAGCTTATCAATTGACTGTAAGAAATTTACAATAAACATAAAAATATTTTTTATATGTAGACATTTTAGCACCTTCAAATGTGTTGTCTTTAATAGTACCCGAAACATCTTATTCAAGTTCAGAAGGAGAAGAAGACTTCTACGATGCTAACGATGACTTATTTACCAGTCAAGGAAGTTCACCTAAATCGTAAGTTTGATGTTCTTATTTTTCAACACATTATTGGGTTATTTGTTTAATAACTCAACATTACATGTACAAAGAATAAAGCATATTTTGTAAATATTCAGGTATTTAAGATTTAGTCTTCAGAAAAGGATTATTTCAGAAAATATCTCTAAATTATTTAACAATGTTCCGCACTTGCCACCCTGCGGTTTTTTTTAGGGTCTTGTACTAAAATTTTTTTTTTCTTTTTTCCGTAGCACTACAGTGTAGTGAGTAGGAAGTAATAAAGATGTCCGTGAAGGACTGCAGCGATGGTCTACTGCCTCGGCGAAAGAGGATGGTCATATCAGCCGAGATTGGCCTTGTCTGGGGACGCGTGAATGCGCTGGCAGGCTAGCGTTGCGGTGTCGTGGGTCGGCTTCATTACCCCCAGCACAAGGACCCACTACGAAAGAATTTCGCATTCACGAATTCTTAGGTCTCAGAAAAAAAAGGTCTACCGAAGCCGAAAACTGTAGGTAACTAACGAAGGAGAAAATTGCTTGCTCAGAGAACAAGCCGAAACGAGTCAAAAGAGACGGACTTGGGGAGACTTCGTCGTTACCCGACGATTCTCATGGCCCACAAATAAGAGTGGGGCAACCAGATGGATGTGGTGCCCCCTCGCACCCGCCCAACCGGATCAAGATCCTAACGTTGACGTGGCCGTACATCTCCCGTTTGAGCGGAAAACTCATACCAACCTCCTCTGTATGAGCCCTTCCATCAACGGGAAATAAGGATGTGACCGATTTATTTTACAGACATGTTTGAAACTAAAGTTTTATTCACAAAAAAAAGTGCGCTCTCACCAAACAGTGTTGAATAACAATTACTAGGTCCGACCCGTAAATTTTCGGAGTTAATTTTAACCTTAATTTGCACACAAAAAAAATATTGACGGTTAACACACAAGTTTATGTGATGATGATGAGACTTATTTAAAAATTTTAAACCAGTATAAAATTTAAATTCTTTTTATAAAATCAATATATATGAATAAATATCCATGCATGTAAAAACAATTTAATTAATACAAAATTGGTACTCACCAGCATCCACGCCTGGCGCCCGCTGGTGATGTGGTGAGATGCTAATAAAAACATGTATCTCTTGTAATTTGAAAAAGTTAAGCTCCCTGGCCTTAATGTCACTACGTTACACAAACAAAAATTTAAAGTTGAAGGCTAGTTATAATGATGAACTTTGTTTATAAATTTTCCATCCTTGTAGTCTATGACTTATTCCATCCAGGCGGCACACTCGCCAATTTCTTCTAAGACTAAATCGAAATCCATGATTAAAATTAACTTTCCGTTGGCATTTGGGACAGACTACTTTGACGCCCTCTTGGCGTTGAGAATCCAAAACAACTTTGCCAGAAGTACAACCGGAACAAACAGCACAAAACGTTTCACCACCCACAAGCGACACTGGGCGCGAACGCAAATGATTCCTGATCCAAGCATCAATTCGCGGTCAATCCAAAAATCACCATACGAAGCTTTCCCGCCACTTTATGTTAGATTCCACTTATCATTAAATTTATATCTTCACAAACATTTTACGAGGGATCTCACGTCAGTTTGGAACAAATAACGTTTGTCCAAGAAAAATTGACGCATACCCAAAAACGTTCTGGCCAACTTTTCCACCACACCAGTGCTATTAGACAATAGGCTTCACTAATCCGAATGTGAACTTGGCTTCACCTTTGTTATGCGATTTATGAAATCCGTAGGGCAGTCACGATAAATATAACTGCAATCTAAATCACTTGCACCATATTTTTCTGCAGCTTCATATGCATGCTGATAGGCCTTTTCATTTGCGCTGAACGACCGGTGAATACTTGGACTTCGTATAAATGTTATCAGTTCAGCTAGCAAATTATCTTCGCCCAAATCAAACGGATGTTTTGCCACTTCACATACACTCTTCAGCAAACAAGATTTATGGTGCCCATAGCCTTACTGTGAGCCTCAACAGATTCTCAAATGAACATTACATAACTCCGAGTTCACCAACGTTCGATAAAATAATCATTTGCACAGGAAAATCTTTGTGACGCTTCGATGCTTCTCGGGTCGCGGTAATCATTCCACTCCTCTACCGTGTTCACGACGTGGCCAACCAAACCGGACTCCTCGATCCGTCAGCAAAGCTTCTCTTTTTCGCCTCTTTCCCGTGTCGCTCACGCTAAAATCCCATCAGCTGCCCACTCAGCTGAACTCGAATGCATTTTTATGTAATGCACCGTTGCCCTGCACTAAATTAGTGGTTCCAAATCATAAATTGTAATGGGCAGATTTAAATTTTTAGAAACCAAAACTTAACTGCAGTAGGGAGAATTTAAATGAACCAAAGAAAATTTAAATGAAGTGAAGAAATTTAAATGAAGTAAGGAAATTTAAATGAAGCAAAGAAAATTTAAATGAAGTGAAGAAATTTACATGAAGTAAAAAAATGAAAATTTTAAATAGTAATGAAAATTAAATTCCATGGAGAATATAATCAAAGGAAAACATTTAAATATTAATATAGAGGAAAATTTGATACAAAGTTACATTTAATATAAAAAATAAGATGAAAAATTATTCTACAAAATACAATTGCAATGAAAATAATTACATATTTTTTTTTAAATCTGCCTGTTACCTTTCTAATAAGAACAACTGCTTCTTCTGATAACAACTTTAATAATAATATGACAATTTTCATGATCTTTAAGTACAATATTTTTGCTTTACAACGCAAATTGTTTGTCATATATTTCTTATGAACTTTTACGGCACGCGCTATGTGGTCAGCAAAAATGATCCGCGAATTTCGGTAATTAATTCGCGCGTGTAAAGAAAATGTGCAAAAACAGGAAATCAATGTTCCAATTACATTTAGAGTTATTCTATGAGATAGGTAAAAAAAGAATTTACGATTGCGCGTGCAGGAACAATTGCAGACATAGGAATTGAATATCATCGGAATGATTTTAATGTAAGGAACAATATTTGATGACGAAAGTTGATTGTTTGGACATACTCCCGGCCGTTGAAAGCGCTGAGGTTTCAAGACAGTGTATTCCGGCGTGTTTGAAGTCGAAAGTCGATGGTCCTTGGGAAGGGTTGTGGTTTCCTTACTGATGCTTCTGGTCCTGGTGATATTCGTGTTTTGTAGCATCTTGTGGTGAAGTAAATGACTGTCAAACCGAAGATGATGACCAATGCCAAATATCCTGCTGAGACATGGTAGATTGTGGAGTCAATGTGATGAGGAAGAGAGCTTTGTTGTTTGATTTGCAGGAGAGTGGTTTTAAGCTGAACAATGTCATCGGAGTTGTTTGCTATCTTCATACGGTGGAAGTTTTCTTGAGGTTCCAAGTGCTCCACAATGATGGTGGAGTTTAAGGCAACTGATGGTAGGTAAGAAAGGTCGATCCGATTAGTAAATTGATGGTGGGCCATGATCGTCAACGAGCCTTGTCTTATGTTGCAGTTGGCCTTAAACCTCAGAGAACCAGATCCAGTTAGAATAGTTTGATAACTGTTGTCACCACAAACTATGTTTATAGACGTTTCTTCTTGCAGATTGTAGATCCATGTATTCTTGTTGTGAAGTTGAATCCACGTATTTGAGGAGCTGGGAATGATCTTGAGTTTGCAAACTTGGAGTAGTGTATGTACTTGGTTTAATAATTTAAGTTCGCATTGAGCTGGTCCAGTATCTCGGTTGAATATTTGATGTTTTTATTGCACAGGTATTAATCTTCACTTGTTAATAGGCATGAACTAATTTCGGCTTCGGACATGACGCTGTATTGATCCTTGTGTAGTGACACAGCTAAAAATATAGTATTCGTAACAATGCAAGCAAACTGTTCCCTTAGTTTAAAAGTAATAGGAATAACTTTGAATAGCTGGAACACCTCTACGTTTAGCAAGGGTATGTTCATTTTGAAGATAGCCTTATCCTTCGTGATTATTGACTGAACAGTCATAATTGAGTACAGTTTTAGCAGTGAAATAATGTGGTTCTCATTTAAATTAATTTTGTCAATAGTTGCTGCCATTTCTTCTGTGTAGCCCTGGTCCAATATTCCGAATAACTTGTTACTCATGGTTCCAATAAAATCAAAAGGCGATCACTTCTTCCGGATTTCAGGGCTTCTCTCAAGCAGCAAGTTATTATTTGCCTGTATGGTGCTTAGCTTGGATTGAAATTGTGCTAAGAGGAGCTTACATCGTCCTTGGTTGTCGGTTTCAGGCTGCTCGCAGAGTTCCTTCAGGCGTTTGTGGTTGTTTCGCAGGTTTTGCATATCCTTCCAATGTTCGGTCATATTGTAATATGCTATGATGTTCCAATTGTCCGTTACTATTGAGACCTTACCGATATCCTCAAAATATACCGGCGCCTCCTTTGTAAATGGTCTGATCACGATAGTCTCGTTGATTGGCTGAGTTGTTGTTTTGATGCTTGGTACGCATAATATTAATAGCACTAAGGCGAGTTTCGCGATCTTTGGCGTTCGTATCGTTGGTGGCGATCGTGTCTTTTTGGATTGAACGTGCTTCGTTTGTACTGTGGTATTTTGAGACGGTTGGGAGTCTTTACTCTCGTGGAACTTCTTCAGGTCATTGCAGCGAAAATGATGGGCTGGGCTTGTCAACCAGTTAGAATATATGGGGAAAATTCGATGTTTGCTTCGTTTTTTGACCGTTTTAGTGAATTTTACCAGCGACGTACGTCCACCGTTCTGGCTAGCAGTAACAGTTAATGAGATTTCAGACTATTTTAAATGATTATTGGTTACATTTGATGTGCTTGAATCCTTCAAATCTGATAACTCTTTTGATGTACAATCGATCCTGTCTTCATTCGAGCCTTCAGGGGGATTTATGACCAAATGCCTTTGCGGCTTCTCAACGTCCTCCTTCAAATCTAATGGTATTGTGACTGGGTAGTCGATCCTATTTTCAATTGAGCCTTCAGGGGATTTTTTCGTCAGGTCTTCTTCAGTTGTGTCAACTGGCAAAGGACATAAGTTATGAACTGCTCTTTTGAGTACTCCTCTTCCGGTTTTGACATCAACTACTCTAGTAAGTTCATCTGATCCTTCATAAAGTTTGATGATCCTGCCAATGGCCCATTTGAGAGGGGGTACGTTGTCTTCTTTTAAGAGGACTAATGTCCCCAAAGAAATTTTTGTTGTCGACGTCTTCCACTTGCTTCTGGTCTGTAACTCTTGTAGGTATTCTTTAGACCAACGTTTCCAAAATTCCGATTGGCAGGCTTGGACTAGCTTCCATCTTTGTAGTAGCTTGATGTTGGTTTCTGAAGAACTTGGATTTGGCAATGCGTTGAGTGGTTCCCCAATCAAAAATGGACCCGGTGTTAGCGCTTGCAGATCGTTTGGATTATTAGAGAGAGGAGTAAGTTGCCTAGAATTCAGAACCGCTTCTGTCCACTAGTTGTGTGAATGGAGCTGGAGGCAATATTGCAAACAGTTGAGAGTGGGAGCTGTGTTGTTTTCAATTTTCCTAAAACGATCCAACCGAGAACGGAATTCTGTAGAGTAGGGAGATCAGCGGAAAGTTTTATCTTCTCTGAAGACATCAAGTCGGCGTAAATCTCGGCACCTATTAAAATGTCAGTCCTTTTGGAAGTATTAAAGTCGGGATCGGCTAGATGTATGTTTGCTGGGATGGGCCATGAATTCGTACTGCAAATCTGGTCCGGTTGGTATGAAGTTATTTCTGGCAATGTTACAAATTCAAGTGCAGTAGAGAAGTTGCTGACTTGGGATTGGATAGTAAGACTCATTCTCCCTTTACTGTGCAGTTTTGAACTTCCTATTCCACAGATATCAATAGGTTTATCAACTTGTCAAAATCCAAGTTGTTTAAAAAGGCGCTCAGAGATAAAATTCAGCTGCGATCCTGAGTCTAGAATTGCTCTGCAAAGAACATATTGCCCGTACTTGTCCTTAATTTTAATGGATGCAGTGCCAAGGAATACATAGTGTTGCACTTTTTGTTGGCTTGAGGCTGAATGACTCATGCTGATTTCGTTTGCTATGGTAGGTGTCACTGGCTCAGTTTCAAAGTGAATCAATGTATGATGTCGCTTGTTACATTTCATACATGATCCAGAGCTGCAATCCTTACGTGTATGCCCTTTCTGAAGACAGTTGATGCAACACTGTAGTCTTTTGACCGTGCTGAACCTGTCTTTTATGGTCATTTGCAAAAATTTCTGGCATTGCCGTAGATTCTTGCATTCCTTTTTGCAGAGTTGGCACAGTTGTTTCTCCTTTGCGGTTAAAAAAGCGGCGGGCCTTTTGTCACCTTTAGGTTTCATCGCAGAATCCCCTAGACCCTCCAACATCCGGAATCTTGCTTCGATGAAAGCCAGTAACGTAGAAAGTGGTTGAACTTTCCGAGGATCGGAAAGTGACTGCTCGAATAGCCGATGGGTTTCTTTGTCCACCTTCTGAAGACACATGTGGACAATTAATGGATCCCAACTGCTTGTATCAATTCCAAGATTCCTGATACCCAGCAGTGTCTCATTCACTGTGTCATGAAGTCGTTTGAGAGAGGCACCAGAGTCTCGAGCAGTCACAGGAACATTTAACATGCTGTTGAGAAACGCAGCTACTATCATCCGTTGATTGTCATAACGTGTCTTAAGAATTTGCCATGCTGTGGCATAATTTTGCTCGGAAGGTTGAAGATGTTGGATCAATCTACCAGCTTCGCCGGCAAGGTTGGCCTTCAAATAGAACATTTTCTGCACACTTGGAAGATTCTGACTGTCCACTAGTTGTGTGAAGAGCTCTGCAAACGAAGGCCACTTGATATAATCGCCATCGAAAGTTGGTATAACAACCTTGGGCAACCTTATTGCTGCTGACCCTTGCCTTGCCTCCGTACCTGATGGCTGTATGTTCTGCATGTCCAACTCCATAAGCTTAACAACCGTTGCATTGTAGTTGTCTTCCAGCATGCTGAATCGCGAGGCGTCATAGTGTGTGTTTTCAGCAATCAATGCGTGATGATTGCTTGCTATTGATGTCCAATAACCACGCATACTCGAGAGCTGCTGTTGGTAGAATTCGTGAGAGCGGGCAGGAAGATCCTCCACATCCTTTGAGACAGTAGCCATCACCCTTTCCAGTGATGATATTAAAGACTCCTGAATGATGAGCCTTTTACGGACCTCTTGTGCATCTCCTCCGGGGGGCGAAGATGTGGTTGAATCATGGCCAACAGCGGAACTGTTGACTACCTTTGCTTCCTCAAGACCATCCTCCAGCTCACCTTTGAGTTCCTCATACACGTCTCGGACTTGGCCAAAGAAATCTTCCTCAAAATATTGATGATCTGCTTGCCTTGAACGAAAAATTTGCAATTCTGCATCTCGCTTGACGAATTTCTCCCACTCCGTGTTTAATTTGTTGATTCGATTCCCGAAGTATCGCACAGTCTTCCTTGATTTCGAATCATTGTAGAAATTCACCAGCATCCGTTCAAGAATTTTCCCCGCAGATGATTGGTCCAACAGCAGCTTCTCCATATCTGAATGATCAAAAGTTTAGTCTGGGGTCACCAAAAAATGTTACCTTTCTAATAAGAACAACTGCTTCTTCTGATAACAACTTTAATAATAATATGACAATTTTCATGATCTTTAAGTACAATATTTTTGCTTTACAACGCAAATTATTTGTCATATATTTCTTATGAACTTTTACTGCACGCGCTATGTGGTCAGCAAAAATGATCCGCGAATTTCGGTAATTGATTCGCGCGTGTAAAGAAAATATGCAAAAACAGGAAATCAATGTTCCAATTACATTTAGAGTTATTCTATGAGATAGGTAAAAAAAGAATTTACGATTGCGCGTGCAGGAACAATTGCAGACATAGGAATTGAATATCATCGGAATGATTTTAATGTAAGGAACAATATTTGATGACGAAAGTTGATTGTTTGGACATTGCCATTACAATTTTGGATAGGAGGTAGGAGGGTTTTCGAGCAGTTTGCTTATATGCCTGCTCGATTACTACAGGGCAGCTTATTTTCTCGCGATACCAAGGCGACGAGGATTGCCAAAAAGGAGCTGAAGGATCTTCAGTTAGATCATCGATTGTCTTCGGAGTCGGAACGCGGAATGAGACGAATGAAAAAAAAACACAATTGACGGACGGACAGACT
The DNA here is from genome assembly GCA_963969285.1 of Odontomyia ornata. Lineage (NCBI taxonomy): Eukaryota > Metazoa > Arthropoda > Insecta > Diptera > Stratiomyidae > Odontomyia > Odontomyia ornata. The sequence continues at coordinate 294,500,923 of OZ017738.1, forward strand.
GACACGTAGATTTACGTTTGGCTGTGAGTATGTAACTTGCGTGTAGTTGAAGCTGAATACAGACGGACAAAACAGACGTATATATATATATATATATATATATATATATATATATATATATATATATATATATATATATATATAACTATCGGCGCAGGTCCTTTGCGTGATACACCCCGACTTCTTTCCCCGATAGGTCAGTTAACAGGTAACGATGGGGTCCTACTACCTTCTGTATGCGGCTTTTCAGGAAAAGCCGGTCCAGCTTGGCATTGTAATGCCCAGCGGCGTCACTTTGGCGAAAATTACGCCAAAAAACCTCATCTCCTTCTTTAAAATTGGAAGGTAGTGACCTGAGGTTGTAATGCCCGTCATTTGCACGTCCTGCAGCCTTTATCTTCCGTCCGATTTATTGGCGGAGGTCTCTTAAATGCTCGTGGGGCTCCAGGGCAACGACGGGATCTCCCAAACACTTCAATTGTCGTAAAAGCCTGTATGATTTACCATGGCAAATCATGTGCTATCCGAAGGCGGCAAAGTAAGGTGAGACACCGGTGACGGAATGATAAGATGACCGCAGAGCGCACGTGATGACGCACAATCTGCGGTCCCAATCTTTCTGAATTGGATGAACAAAGGAACGGATCGCGGCTAGCAGTGTGTGGTTCAAACGTTCCGATGCGTTAGACTGAGGAGAGTATATGGGCGTCAGTTGGTGTTCGACGCCGTACTGTTCGAGTAGGCCCCTAAACAGCCGAGATCTGAACTGTACTCCGTTGTCCGAGTACACACTTTCTGGAACCCCGAACCCGTGGAATACTCGACTCTCTAAAAATTTCACGATAGATGGAGTCGTGAACTTGCGAATAGGTTCCACCAGTGAGAATTTCGAGAGCTGGTCCAACACAACGATAGCTCCGATGTGTCTCATAGAAGATCGAGGATATGGACCGACTAGATCTATGTACAGACGTTGAAAAACGCGTTCTGGGACGTTGAGTTGACCCATAGGAGGTCGAAGGGGCTGGTTGGGCGCTTTGGTGCCTTTACAGGTCTCACAGGCGCTCACGTAGTCTTTGACCTGAGATGCCATTTTAGGCCAGAAGAAGTATTTCTTATGTCGCCGAAGCGTCCGACCGTAACCTCCGTGGGCACTTAAAGGATGGTCATTTGCGCGGAGGATCAGATTGTGTGTCATTTCCTCCGGTACCCAGATTTCCCAGGACTCTTCTTCCTGCCATGGATCACCAGTGGCGTATTCATTCCGTGTATACACGTAGCCGTCTATCACTTTCAAATCAGGCAACTGTGTTTGTTGGGTCACGATGAGTTGCCTCAACTCCTTGTAGCTGTCTGACTCGAAATGTGGGCTGTCCAAATCTATCTCAATGGGGTCCTCGTCATTCACTGTCAATTCGGCTCCCTCTGGTGAAAATATTCGCGAGAGAGTATCGGGCACGATGTTCTGGGTCCCTTTCCGGTGTTTGATGAAACTCGAACCCTTGCAGTTTAAGAGCCCATCGGGCCAGGCGTCCATGTAAGTCGGCTTGGTTCATCAACCATCGTAGCGAAGCGTGGTCCGTGATGATTTCAAACTGGTGGCCCTCGATATAGGCTCGGGATTTCTTCACAGCCATCACCGCTGCCAAACATTCCTGCTCGGACACGGTATAGTTCCTTTGGGCCGAGTTCAGCTTATTGGACATGAAGGCAATGGGAGCTACCCCTCTCTCGGTCAATTGCACAAGCACGACTCGTACTCCATGTTGACTTGCGTCACAATGAATGGAGAAGGGCTTCGTAAAGTCGGAGCTGTACAAGACCGGAGCTGATGTTAACGCTTGTTTTAGCTCTTCAAATGCCTTTCGGTTGAGCTCGGTCCAAATGAACTTCCCTTTCCGCAGCATGTCCGACAGGGGCGCTGAAACTGTGGCATAATTCCGAACGAACCTTCGGTACCAACCGCACACACCAAGGAAACGTTGTAGCTGCTTAACAGTTTTTGGAAAGGGGAACTCGTCAATCGCCCGAGTTTTGTCCAGATCTGTTTTGATGGTGCCGTGTCCGATGACATGTCCTAGGTATCGGACTTCGTTCAGGACAAACTTACTTTTTTGTACGTTGATGGTGAGTCCCGCCTTACTGATGTGCAGGACTACTTCTTGCAGAAGTAAGAGGTGTTGGTCGAACGTTTCCGTGATGAGTAAAAGATCATCCAGGTACACGAACACTTGGTGTTTCAGATGAGTTGGAACTACTTTGTCCATCAGCCGGGTCATCGTTTGCGGAGCATTACACAGGTCAAAAGGCATTGTGACGAACTGGTATAATGGTCGTCCGGGCACTGTGAAGGCGGTCTTATCCCTCGACCCCTCATCGAGTGGAATTTGCGAGAATGATGCATCTTTTAGTTCGAGGCTGGTAATATAATTGTCTTTCGGCAGTCTCCTTAATATTCCATCGATGAGCAGAAGAGGGTAAGCGTGTTTGATGGTCACTGCGTTTACCTTCCGAGCATCTAGATGAAGACGGACTTTACTTGGCTTCACCACCAAGGTTACCGGTGAGGACCAGGCACTTTGGGACTCCTCTATAACCCCCAACTCGAGCATCCTATCCAACTCTGCATACACTAACTTCTCCATGGCCGGTGAGATGGCAAAGTGTCTGCTGAATTGGCTTACTATTGCCAACATCGATGACATGTAAGACCAGGGTGGTGCGGCCAAGGCCTTGGGTAGCGTAAGATGGAAAAGTAGCGATGGATGCTTCCAGACGTTGTCGTTTTTTAGGTGTTAATTCATGCCTGTCGGGGCCCGAAGTGAGTTCGTTGACATATCTAGTATTTAATGGTGTATCGGTGAATAAATCCGGGGTCAAACCAAATTGGAGAACGAAATCGACAACAAGATATACGTTCTGAGTCAGAGAGAGGATAATAAAGAAGGTAATATCATTCGTCTGACCTCGGAACGTCACGGGCGTGGTTAATCTACCCTGGATAGAATCTGAGGTTGCGACGTGGCGACGAAGTTCCGGCCTTAGGTTCCGTTTCAACACCCGCAGCAGTTGGGTGGATGACATCGGCTCTGATAGCTGGTCGTTCAGCCGAAGGATGTCGGCCCGGTATTGATGAAAGGGCTCGCCGGACGTTGCCATCTGGCATGGATCTTGTCCAGGACCCTCTCATCCATGTTGACCGTAGGGTACTCCATGCGGAGTACCTCCTTCAGCCGTGACCAGCGGATAGATGGGGGAGCCGAATGTATCCGCCAGTATGTCTCCAAGGCTGCATCGGCAAGTATCCTGCAAGCGCCGTGTGATCGCCTGCCAACATTTGCTCGATCAGGGACTCTACCCGACCATTGAAAACTTCCACAGTTATGGTGTTGGGTTCCCCGCTGAAATACAGATTCCAGTCCTGAATGATGCTAGGAATCTGCGTCGGCTTCAGCCGATACGGAGCGTGTGGAAGACTGCGTTGATCCGGAGGAGCCACTGGAGCCAGAATTGGTGGCGGTGCTTGGCTTAGCCTGGGCCGGTGCACCGGAGCCTTCGGACTCATTGCCACGCCGGACCGGTTTCTTTCAGGATCGCGTCGCTGGTCTAACGGAAAATCCTAGGGATTTATCTCCGAATCCCACATCGGAGGCGTTTTTGGACGAGCTGGGGTTGGGTTTTGTAGTGAATTATGATGTTCAAATAAGTCCGTGAAGGACTGCAGCGATGTTCTGCTGCCTCGGCAGAGGAAGGTGTCGGTATCTGCCGAGAATGCCCTCGTCTGGAGACGCGTGAATGCGCTGGCAGGCTAGCATTGCGGTGTCGTGGGGCGGGTTCATTTCCCCAGCACGAGGACCCACTACAAAAAAATTTCGCATTCACGAATTGGACTGCAGATCAAAAGGCGACCGAAGTCGCAAAAAATTGTAGATAACCTCACAGAGGGAGATAGAACTTGTTACGAGAACAAGTGGAACCTGAAAAGAAAGGCGAACTTGGGGTGACCTCGTCATTACCCGACGAAGTTCATGGCCCACAAATGAAAGAGGGGCAAACGGGTGGTGGTGGAGCCCCTTCGCACCCACCCAACCGGAATAAATCCATGTATATCTTGTTGAAGTGGCCAGGTATTCCTCTTCTGAGTGGAAAACTCATACAACTTGAATTGCATGAACTTTCCCATCAGAAGGGGAGTACCCCGGTGACCAATTTATGTCATAGAATTATACAATTGGATTGCATAACTCTATGCCATAAAGAGGCACTCTGCTTGGGCCACTCAACCCACGATGTCACCCGAAACAGGAAAAAGGATTAATAAGTACCCGGTGGCTGGCTCATGGTTTTAGGGGGCAGCCTGCCACCGTACCGAGTCCTATACGCGGTCAGAGTGATCGGAAAGGAAAGACCGACGTTGTACGTTTAATTCAACATTCCTTTAATGCATATATAAAGTGCACAACATAGAATTTAAAATCAATTTACAATTTAATTTTATAACTTCAATCATATAAATATATCTTGTAACATATTATATATAGGAACAATAAATAATGTTAAAATATAAACTTTAGGTCACGTTCTCTTTGTGCTTCATAAGTTTAAATTGTCCTCAAATGATCAAAATGTTAATAGCGTGTGCAAGTCGAGGGCAATTATTATCAACGCTTGAATAAATCGTAGTCCTTTATCGAAAAGGCAACTATTTTTCCTTTGCAAAGAGGATCTGAGTTGCGAGCAGATCGTTTCTACCGGTTTATTTTTAAAAAACTTTGCAGGATTGCTCTTTTGTTTGATGATAATAATCATCCGTGTTTTCTGTTTTATCATTTGAACCTATTTCCAAATTTTATGTACATTTATTTTCTTGTTTACTTTACTGAATTATTATAAATACTTATTTGTTGTTTTGTTTTCAATACCTTGTATTGTTTATAAGATGAAAGATCATTAGGATATAGTATTTTGGATTTGTTGGAATCTTTATCTTCAATATAATAGAATAATTAAATATTTTTTTACCGTTTAACAAAAAAAAAAAAATTCGTAATAAAAAAATATACCAAAAGGGTACTTACCCACATGGTCCTCGAGCGCTCGATGCCGATGCAGGTACCCTCTAAATTACTGGGCATGGGACACAAAAAAAAGAATTATGATAATCATCAATTTTAAAAATTATTGCCAGAATAATTTAAATCAGAATCGCCAGATACAATCACTACAGGTAACAATTCGGTAAAACGGTGCTGCAACCTTTAAAAATTATGCTGAATCTATGCAGTGTAAAGCCATTACGTTTGATATAAACATTCCGCGAGCAATCGTTTAGATTCATTGCGTGATAAAATGTCCGTAATTTCGCTTTATAGGCAGGTACAGAAGACAGGGGATCAGATTTCAAGGCTTCCTCCGCCAATTTTCACACACAATGCATTCGCCAAACATCATTGTTTTCATCGTTTAAAAACCAATACCAACGTTTCGACACTCGCGAGCAATTACGCAAATCACGCAAGTCTAAATGCGAAAAGATACTTTCAAATATGTGATCCGGCAACCGATTTATTATGGGTTCGTCTATATTTCCACTTCGAGTTCCGCTATTCCGATTTGTGGGCTAACACTCGAAGGACTTGTAGTTGGGAGATCCGCCTGTCTGACTGTTACAACTTACAATCAATGCTCGTCCGGAAACACTTTAACCAGCCGTAACTTTCCGATAAGCACTGTGCAGGGGACGCGGGTTTTTACAGCCAGAGTATGGAGATAACTTTTGAACGGGAAGTTAATACCTTTTATATTGAATATCACTAGGGTAGTAACAAAAAAAATCCACTTTTAGATGTTCCTGACATACGAATCGCATTGTATGCACGCATGACGCAAATCCCGTAACGGACCGCTCTACAGCACAGTCGTCCAATCGACATCCCCGTATCAACTCCCTTGATAATCCACTAACGGAACTAACAAAATTCCACGAATCACAAGCCAACAGGAAACCCGTTTTTCTTGTCTTCTCCACTGCTTTTCTTTTCTCGCCGATACCAATCGAAAAGCGGATATCAACACTCCGTCAGATGTTCGACGAAGTACCTCACGCGGCGCGCCACACACGGATCCCCTGAACGTTATCACCACAAAACAAACGGAATCGCTTTGCATGGGAATTCGAGGGTTTTCCGCTGACCGTCACACATTTGCTTCTACGCCGACTTCCTCATACAAACTCAATCTTCAATATCTTCCTATCTTTGCACTTTTAATTCTTTACTGAAATTCTACTTTTCACACTCTCGAGCAAGAAACACCGTCACACTCAATGTTATTCGCACATAACTGTCCGGAACATTCATCCATTTAAAGCTGAAGCCCGGTCAAGGTGCTCCCGTGATCTCGATGTGGGGTAATCCGTTATAAGAATACAAGCCGGTTGGCTATTTTCGACGATAAAAAGGATTTTGTTGCTTCAAGAACTTAAGTTTTTAGCAATTCCCCGTTCGACCGCTCGACGAACTTCCACTTTCAATAATCCTCCCGCAATTCTTCTTCCCTATCTTCCGTCCACGCGCGTTCGCGGTTGCAACTTGACTCCCTCTGTCTATGCACAATCGATCGCCGTGAAATTCTCGTTTTCCCGCTTAGCCAGTTTCCCGAACGATTCATCCCTTGCATTTGTTGCATTTGCAGTGCTTGAAGCATTTGTTGTTGCTTCAACGTTTGCAATTGTTTCTCCGGGAATATGCTGGCTGAAGCTATGCGAGTTACATTCTCATGAATCTCTAATATCTGAGCTCGATGCCATAGTCCCATATACATAGCGCAACATACTTGTCTAGGTTTATAACATGATTTATGCAATTGCAAGTCATTCGGAGGTAATTTTGTATATCTATTTTCAATGTGTTGCATCAATGTATCCATTTGATTTAATTTATTTAGAAGTGGAATATTTTGTGGTTGCTGGTACGACATGTATTGAGGATTTGTTTGTAAATACTGAAAATTTTGCCAATTCTCAGATGGAAATTGGGGTTTGATTAATAAAGGGTGATGTAAATAATTCTTGTATCCGTAGCTAGCAGCACTAGGCGATGAAAGTCGATAGCAATTTTGCATTAAGTTTTGTTGTAATGCATGCTGCATTTGCTGCTGTTGTCTATATACATTATGAAAAATATTTTGTTGTTTAATTAATGTCTGAGTTGTTTGTAGAGGGTTATGAGATTGTTGCAATGGATGTTGAGATTGTTGTGGAGACTTTTGCTTCTGCTGCAAAGCGTCTCGATGCCAGAGCATATCTACTCGATTACTACAGTTTTCCTGCTTGCTTTCGAGCGCGGCGATTCGGATGGTCATACCTTGCATTAACGCCATCAGGTCCTACAAGACTGTCGTCTCTACAGCCACAGTTGGTCTCTGCTCTTCAGCAGGCGGCACTGCTTCGGCTCCGGCCGCTAAGTCGAGCTCGTCAGCCGCTGGTGAAACTTGATCCCGGCGGTCTTTCTGTTTGGGCACCGCCCCTTGAGCAGCTGGAAGTTCCAGGTGGCTGGACGGTGGACCCGCCGACGCTGCTGGTTGTCGGCACAAAGGGCAAGTCCGGCTGACCAGTAAGTGCTGAGTCACGCAGGCCTCATGGAATTGATGTCCGCACGGCAACGTTTGTACGGACGTTCCATCGTTCCTTGCCTGCTGGCAAATGACGCACAATGCCGTGGGCCCTGCGTCTGATCGCAATCGACGCTTGTCTGGCGTGCGTTTGGTGGACATATTCTGAAAATATAATTAATAAACGCTAAAAGGGAAGATTAAACTTATCACTATAGGTATATATATAAAAACCCCAAAACTACAAATATATATATATATATATATATATATATATATATATATATATATATATATATATATATATATATATATATATAGGTAAAAAGATATCAGAATAAATATTTATATAAGACAAAAAATGTGAAAATGAATATAAAAATATAAAATTCTTGGAGTGGCCGTCAGTGGCGAACTAATTACACAATCTATCAAAAAAAACAAAAGGTATGCAAACAAATTTAATTAGGTATGCACAAAAGAAATTTTTATCATGAAAATAATCGGTCTTCGATTCCATTTCTCTTCACAGGCAAGGACACCAATGCCACACTCCTCCCGTTGCGTCACAGGGACTACTCTCTTGTGGCACCATGAGGATCAGGGTTCGGAAGTGATCCTTCATCCGGAAGTCTTCACAAGTTACAACTTGTCAGCCCAGGGTGGAATTTTGACCCACAAACAGCGCGTGTCTTGTCATGGAAAGTCATGGACTAGCTAAGCAGCCAATCACATGAAATCAAGATCCATGTAATGAAAGACACTTAGGCACCGCTTGGTTTGGGGTGCAGATCAGAATCCGCCGCAAATATGGTGTTGGGATAATAACTTCCGAATACACATAGGGACTCTAATATCGTTTGGCCTTACTAGTCATACAATGGTGGTAAACCACCAAAGTATGAGTCACAAGCAGGTCCAAACGATATTGATGTCCGAGGACAACACACGTCCGGAAGTTACTATTAGTGCAAAACCCTTAAGTAGTTACCTACCCGCCATAAATCTGGACACCTTGTAGCTCACCTAGAGACGATAGACTGTCTCGTGCTCACGACTGATGATACAGCCGGGCATTTCGGGCCCCACGTTGCGTGCCACTTTGTAGTGAATAGGAGGTAATAAAGATGTCCGTGAAGGACTGCAGCGATGGTCTGCTACTTCGGCGAAAGAGAATGGTCATATCAGCCGAGATTGGCCTTGTCTGGGGACGCGTGAATGCGCTGGTAGGCTAGCGTTGCGGTGTCGTGGGGCGGGTTCATTCCCCCCAGCCCAAGGACCCACTACGAAAGAATTTCGCATTCACGAATTCTTAGGTCTCAGAAAAAAAGGGTCGACCGAAGCCGAAAACTGGAGATAACTAACGAAGGAGAAAATTGCTTGCTCAGAGAACAAGCCGAAACGAATCAAAACAGACGGACTTGGGGAGACTTCGTCGTTACCCGACGATTCTCATGGCCCAAAAATAAGAGTGGGGCAACCAGATGGATGTGGTGCCCCCTCGCACCACCCCAACCGGATCAAGATCCTAACGTTGACGTGGCCGTACTCTCATCTCCCGTTTGAGCGGAAAACTCATACCAACCTCCTCTGTATGAGTCCTCCCACCAGCGGGAAATAAGGATGTGACCGATTTATTTTACAGACTTAGGTGATCGGGTCACATAATCCTATTTCCTAAAACGGGCACGTGAGTGGAAGGCCACTCAACCCGGCAAGAGCCCCTGAAAGCAACAAAATGGAGGAGCGCGCTCGATGGCTCGCCCATATTAGGTGAAAAGCCTGCCCTCGTGGCGGGTCCTATACCCGGTCCGGGAAAAACGAAATGGAAAGACCGGTGGTATTATTTTAATTCATCATTTCCATTTTATTCTAATCAATTCTTTTTAAACAGTACCTTCAAAATCGTTTGAAACTATAGGCTTTATTCACAAAAAAAGTGTGATCTCACCAAACAGAGTTGAATAACAATTACTAGGTCCGACCCGTAAATTTTCGGAATTAAATTTAACCTTAATTTGCACAACAAAAAAAAATATTGATGGTTAACACACCAGTTTATGTGATGATGATGAGACTTATTTAAAATTTTTAAACCAGTATAAAATTTAAATTCTTTTATAAAATCAATATATATGAATAAATATCCATGCATGTAAAAACAATTTAATATAAAATTTAAATTCTCTTCAAATCAATATATATGAATAAATATCCATGCATGTAAAAACAATTTAATATAAAATTTAAATTCTTTTTATTAAATCAATATATATGAATAAATATCCATGCATGTAAAAATAATTTAATTAATATAAAATTGGTACTTACCAACATCCACGCCGGGCGCCCGCTGGTGATGTGGTGAGATGCTAATAAAAACATGTATCTCCTGTAATTTGAAAAAGTTAAGCTCCCTGGCCTTAATGTCACTACGTTACACAAACAAAAATTTAAAGTTGAAGGCTAGTTATAATGATGAACTTTGTTTATAAATTTTCCATCCTTGTAGTCTATGACTTATTCCATCCAGGCGGCACATTCGCCAATTTCTTCTAAGACTAAATCGAAATCCATGATTAAAATTAACTTTCCGTTGGCATTTGGGACAGACTACTTTGACGCCCTCTTGGCGTTGAGAATCCAAAACAACTTTGCCTGTAGTACAACCGGAACAAACAGCACAAAACGTTTCACCACCCACAAGCGACACTGGGCGCGAACGCAACTGATTCCTGATCCAAGCATCAATTCGCGGTCAATCCAAAAATCACCATACGAAGCTTTCCCGCCACTTTATGTTAGATTCCACTTATCATTAAATTTATATCTTCACAAACATTTTACGAGGGATCTCACGTCAGTTTGGAACAAATAACTGTAATGATTTTATGTCTACGTGCGAACGCGGAACCGACCTCTCATCGGTTCTAGACGTTAAGTCTGAGTAGTGCCAACGGACGGTACCAACCGGTCAACCAATCCGTGCACCGTAACCCATTCACGCGGTGGCTGCTTGTCGGCCAGCTAGATCGGAGAGGATTTCGGTCGCGGGTCTCCGAATGGGTTACGCTCACTTACAATATTCAGCCACCTATATATGCCCGTTTTTAAACGCGTTACAAAACAAAACCATACGGAGAGGAAACCTACTTTACGTTACTCCGTATTTCTTCCTATAACCAGTCAAAAGACACAGAGCTAATCTTTATTTCGCGTTCCCGAATTTCCGACGCGGTACCGAAAAATACACTACGTTAACGTAATTCCGAAAAAAGCTACGCTAAAGAAAAATCAAAATCAACTAAGGTACCGCGTACCGCGCGCAACGCGAAACCGACCTCAGCGGATTTTCTGAAACCCTACCCTCGCGACGACATACCTACCCTGCACCTCATTTCCCGCTGAAAAAGAAGAACCACTGGAAAGGAAAGTCGTTATTAGAGTTTAGTAATTCATGTTGTTATATATTTGTTTTAGAAAAAAAAAATAAATCGTTTCCCTTCTACAAATGCTTTTTTTGAGTGCATAGTTAAATTTTTCGTGCTCACGATATTAACAATTTGATTACAATATAGCTTATTTCATTATCTTTTACCACATAAAATAAATGACTTATAATAAATAAATTTTTAACTTGTCCAAAACATAATGATTTATTTTTTTCCAATTTACTAAATTGGTAAACAATTTTTCAACTATTTCTTTTGTAATTAACAATATTCATTAACTAATTTGATTGATAAACTTAAATGTTGTTTTCAAATGAATTATATTGCGAATCAAAACTTAAATCTAAGTAAAATAATATACTACAAATCATTTGAAATGATGATTTAAGATTGCAGCGTCAAAATTAATCCAGAATACTTCAAATATTTGTTAGAAAAATATTAATTATGAACATACAAAATTAATTATGAAAGAATTAATGTAAAAATATTTTCAGTTAGTTTTTTTTTCTGGTTGAGGCAATTCCATTTTAAAATGAAACAATTTGCATATTACATATTTGATGAATTAAAATTTGAAAAAGCAAGTTTCATTTTATATCACAGAAAAATTGCCACTTAAAAATCTGATCTAGATTATAAATTGTATTCGGGAAAACGTATTGAAACCTCGATTAATCGTTTTTTTTTTGTGGTAGATTATTCGCAATTTTAAACTCATTATTTGAATTACAAACATATTTTATAAGGGGTACGAGAAAACAAAAGCGATCAAAGAAAAGCAGATTCGTCGTGAGAATAAATGCTATTCTTTTTATTTCAAAAGTTGTTTCATTATTCAACAAATAACCGAGCAACAGTATCCGAGAAAAGAAACAAAACAAATAAAATATTCGGAATCACAGCCAAAATCGTAAAATTCATACATGTTAGGGTGGGCAATGAAATTTTTTCTCTCAAATCCACTTAGAATAGTAAAATTATTTTGCCTTATAAGGTCAATTGCAAGCCTCCAAAATATTATTCATTTATTTATTTACTTTCAATTTTGTTAATTTTGCTTTGCTTATTTCTATTTTGGTAATTTTTAAGATATTCTAAAGAGGCAAGAGCCCGCAGACTATCATGTACTCCAAATGAAGTGCTTGACTAATTGGATATGTCAATGTAGTTTGAGTAAAGGTTCGTTCAGTTCCAAAATTCAATAATTTTTTTTTTTTATATGAGGTGTGCACAACTCATAAATACCCAATAAGGCTTATTATTTAAAAAAAAAAAACAATCAAGAAAAGAAGAAGAGAAATAAAATACGGAGTACATATTACTTCATTCAAACTTATAGGTGACTGCCTCCCAATTCACCTGGTATGTTAGGCTTATATTTTTGACTGTTTTTAGGATGGTTAATTAACTTTAGGTAGATAGTGAATATTATTTTATTGTCTTCCGATTACGGCTAACTAAACTCTGCTATAAACGAATTTCGACTAATCAAATATCTAATGATAACAACTTTAAACCTGCATAACCCAATAACGAGATTCCAACCGAAATTTTTCGTGTGTCGTTTGAAGGCATTTTAAGACAATATTTATTGTTTTCGGCGCACTCAACAAGGTAAATAAAAATTTTCATGCAGCAAACATTTAGAAATAAAATGGAGTATGTTGAAAAGTACTAAAAAGTATAAAGCGTGCTTTTTATACAGTATTGGATTCTGGCATATGAGTATAACAAATTTTTAACACCGACAATTCCTTCAAACCACGTCCTACCTCGTTGCAACAACCCGAACATAATTTAATTCTAGACCGCTATGTCGGCGGCTTTTAATGAATATCTTTGATTAGTTTTAATATGCACGCCTATGCAGGAAATGCTTAATCGCGAAGTAAAACTATAAACGACTCAAGCTGCAATCGACTTCACCTTGTGCGCTTTGGCGAAGTTTTTCCTTTTTTTTTTTTTTGTTAAGTATGTTTCGTTATGAACTCTCTAAGACAGTTTCGACCGTTACCGTAATAATGTTAAGAAGTTTGTAAACATAATTCATTGTCCGTACAAATTTCAAACTCTCGCCTAAATAAATCACTCTTACAGATTCAATGCTTGATCATGCAATCAATAGGAAAGTACGAAGAAAACGATAAACAACCATTAACCGAATACGAAAAATCATTAAAATTTTATGAGATGTTCAATCACTAACGATAAAAATACTGGTTCCGAAACCCCGCACCGCTTCTGAATAGCAGACTATTTGCAGTAAAAAGGTAGACTCTTAACTAAACACATGGCTAACCCTTTCTGAACCTATCTGCCTTGATACAGGATAAAAGAAATATATCCACACTAATTTTCATGATATGACCTTTGGTTACTTGTGCGAGCACAGGCCGATGGCTGACGAGTGAATTAAAGAGTCATAATTTTCAATTTTTCCAAAATACTTGGAACTAAAGATAATTTGGCATTTTTGCTCAACTCAAGTTTCTGCTTCATTCTTCGGTTTCTCCTAAGCATACACTGTATCACTCGTAACAGATCAGGTGCAATTATCTTTGTGTTAGCTTTAAAACTGACCTTTGCTTTGCCTCTTATTAGGACTTTTTAATAGACGACTGAATGGTGCTCCACACCGGGGGGGAGGTGTTGCAACTGAATTGATGCCCTCGTTATTGTTGTAGGGTCGCTAGCTTGTATAATGGCAATGGGAACTGTTTGGGTCGGATCTCCAGGATTATGTTGTCGTTGCGGCTGTTGTGGAGGAGGCTGTTGGGATGTTGCTGCTGGTGCTGCTGCTGCAAACTGATCAATAGCCCGTTGCCCATCGGTGCCGGTGGAGTAGCGCATAATAAACGGCACCATTCGTAGCACACACAGTCCGTTCCTAAATAGCAGGAGGAATCCGGAAAAACAGACTATTAGAGCGGTGAAACGAAAACTCACTAATGGAGTCGTATTTAAAATGCTACTTTTTATGGTTACCTTTTTTGTTTTGCACTCAAGTTTCCAACGCTGTTTCGATAGGATTGAAACAGTTTTCGGGACGAATCGACCGTGGAGCAAGTTCTGGGTACTGAACACGAACAGCTGTTAATGCTACAAAATCGATATATTACACAAATCTCCGAAAATTTAAAGAAAACTTCGTGATTATACAGAAATGCGACCACCTCGTATTTGTGCACCGTTCGTTGCTGTTTAATTGTTCGCTGTCGGCCAAAACTCCTTCTGCGTGGCGGCCACTACCTCCACACTTCAATTCCATGTGGCTGTCAAATTCTGTTGGCATCCCACAACAAAATAGACGTGGGATGTGCACTGGTCGCAACCAACGTAAAATGACAAGCCACCTAGCAGCAAAGTGTGTTAGTAGTGGTCACCAGCGGCGTCGCATGATTCATTACAGGGCAGTGTCCACGATGCCTACCAGGCATGGGGAGACTGAAGGAAACGCTGCTTGGCCCTATGACGTTTTTTTTTCAGCGTCGTAGGTCTTTGGCATGGTAAACTCCCAGCTCTCTTAAACACATGGCTCCGCAATGAGGTACCGCGTGGGACTTAAAACTTGTAAGACTCGACACTTCACGAACTTCTTGTCTAGCTTGGCAGTGTAGTGCCGACCTGCTTCACTTTGTCTAAAATTCCGTCGGTAGATTTCGTCGCCTGCCTTGAAGCCAGAAGGTCGCAGATTGTACCGCTCCTCCCCCACCCGTCTACTGTCTTCAATCCTCTCCCGGATTTGTTCCCGTAGAATTTGGAGTTTCTCGTGCGGCTCCAGCACCACTATTGGGTCTTCCAACCCTTTCAACTGTCGCAATAGCCGGTACGAGTTTCCGTGACAAATCATATGCTGGCCGAACACGGCAAAGTATGGGGAGATTCCTGTGGTGGAGTGGTAAGACGAACGCAAGGCACAGGTGATGGTGGAAATCCTGCGGCGGTCCCAATCCTTCTGATCCGGTTGGACGTAGGCCCGAATGGCGGCTATGAGGGTGCGGTTCAACCGCTCGGACGCATTGGCTTGCGGATAATAAACGGCAGTCCGCTGATGCGTAATGCCATACTTCTCCATTAATTCTCGAAATCTAGACGAGGTGAACTGAACTCCGTTGTCGGAGACCAGCTTCTCCGGTACTCCAAATATATGGAAAACGCGATTTTCCAGAAAACTGACTTTGGGGCCGGTGTGCAGGTTTCGAAGAGGTTCCACAATCGGAAATTTGGACAAGTGGTCCAGGACCACGACAGCTCCCGTGTATCCCGAAGTCGAGCGAGGGTACGGACCGATGAGATCTATATACAGGCGCTGGAACACCCGCTCCGGTAGTTCGAATTTTCCCATCGGGGGCCGAAGAACAGAATTGGGCGCTTTAGTGCATTTGCACAGCTCACAAGCGGCTACGTACTTTTTTACTTGCTGCGCCATCTTAGGCCAAAAGAAGTAAGTCTTCAGTCGCCGAAGCGTACGACCATAACCGCCGTGTGCACTTAATGGGTGGTCATGAGCCCGCTTAATCAATTCGCATGTCAGTTCTTCGGGCACCCATAACTTCCACTGTTCCTCTTCTTGAATGGGGTCTCCGGAGGCGTGTCTCGTCCGCTTGTATATAAATCCCTCCGTCACCCGTAGTTCTGACAGCTGTGGCAACTGGTTCTGAATCGTATTCATCAGCTGGGTATAACATACTGACTTGAAGGCGGGATGGTCCAAGTCGATCCATAGGGGGCTGTCGTCCTCCTGGGCCAACTCGGCTCCTTCAGGGGCGAACATCCTTGATAGTGTGTCCGGTACCACGTGCTGACTTCCCTTGCGGTGTCTTATCGTGAAGTCAAACGCCTGTAATTTCAAGGTCCATCTGGCCAAGCGGCCGTGGAGATCAGTTTGGCTCATCAGCCATTTCAGTGACGATTTCAAAGGGATGTTCTTCTACATATGCTCGAAAACGTTTCACTGCCAGCACAGCCGCTAGGCATTCCTGCTCCGAGACCGTGTAGTTCCGCTGGGCCTGGTTCAGCTTGTGGGACATGAAGGCTATAGGTCTCTCCTCGCCGTCTTGTGCAACCTGGACTAAGACTGCTCCCACCCCATGTTGACTCGCGTCACAATGGATTGAGAACGGTTTGTCAAAGTCCGGGCTGTGCAGTACGGGGGCTGTAGTCAGACTCTTCTTCAGCTCTTCAAAGGCTCGCAAGCTAGGCTCTTCCCAGACGAACTTAGGTCCCTTACGCAGCATGTCGGTCAAAGGAGTGGTTATGGTGGCATAGTCACGTACGAAACGCTGGTACCATCCGCATAAGCCTAGGAATCGGCGTAATTACTTGGTGGTCTTGGGTAATGGAAAAACGTCAATCGCTTGAGTCTTGTCCGGGTCGGTTTTGATATTGCCATGCCCAATGATGTGACCTAAATACTTCACCTCCGTCATCACGAACTGACTCTTCTGTATGTTGATGGTTAACCCTGCCCTCCGGATGTGTAGAGCCACCTCCTGAAGCAGGTCGGTGTGTTCGTTAAAGGTCTCGGTTATAGCAGCAGATCGTCCAAGTAAACGAAAACTTGGTGCCGCAAATGTGGTGGCATCACCTTATCCATAAGGCGCGTCATTGTTTGAGGGGCATTGCACAATCCGAATGGCATGGTCACAAATTGATACAGGGGCCGACCTGGGACTGTGAAGGCTGTTTTTTCCTTTGAGCCAGGGTCTAAAGGAATTTGCCAGAAGGCGTCCTTGAGGTCTAGGCTTGTGATGAAGTGGGCTTTAGGCAACCGACTCAAAATGCCTTCAATCAACGGTAGAGGGTATGCGTCCTTGACAGTGACGGCGTTCAAGCGTCTGGCATCTAAGCATAGCCGGACCTTGTTCGGCTTGACAACTAAGGTGACCGGGGAAGCCCACGCGCTCTGCGATTCTTCGATCACGCCTAATGCTAGCATTCGATCACCTTCGGCCTATAACAACTTTTCCTTCGCCGGAGATATGGCAAAATGTCTCTGTTTTATGGGTTTAGCATCCGCCACATCTATAGTGTGTAACACCAGTGCCGTCCGCCCGAGACCTTCCTTCTCATGTGATGGAAAAGCCGATATAGCCGAGTCAAGTCGCAGTCGCTGATTCACATCCAGTGTATGTCGTAATAAGTGAGTGGTTTGAGTTTGGTCCGGAACTGTGGTGACGGACTCCAGGGTCGTACCGGAAAACAGTGCCGGGGCCAAGTTAAATTTTCGAACGAAATCCACTCCTAGATAAAGATTCTGAGTTAATTGAGGTATGATGTAAAATTCCAGAGGTTTAGTTACTCCCTTAAAGGTGACATCCGTCGTAATTTTTCCCACTACAGAGTGACGAGTTCCGTCCGCCGTGCTTAACCAGGTGGTAAAATGGTGGATTTGGTCCGCGTGCATTGCCAGTACCTCCCCTGCAAAATCGGCTGATATGCAATTCACACTGGCTCCCGTATCGACTAAACCTGACACTCGTCTTTGCAGGAGGTCTACTGACGCATATGGTCGAACGTCATCCCTCAATAATTCGTCTAAGTGTATGTCCTTCAGCACCTTCCTCGACTGCCTGACCCTTCTCCAGAAGCTCCGCATCCGACGCGTGGCTCGCTTTCTTCGCGGTGGGACAGTTGTAGCCAACTCCTCATGGAAGATGCGCTGTCGAGTAGCCAAATAATTCTGCAGTCTGACGTGGAAGGGTTTGACATGCCAAGGAACTTTCGCCTCGCTATCATTTCCCTGCGCGTCTGCCTCGACAAAGGATGGCGTCGGTTGTGGAACTTCGGGAGAACTGTGTTTGGCGGTGCGAGTCAGCAGAATTGGGGTCATGTCTGGGGCTTGGTCATAGCTAGTGATGGGGTCAGCATTGGTTCGTTCGAGTTTTAGGAGTGCCGACGGGTGGTCGCGGCACTCGCTGGCAAGTTTTTTCGCAATTTGCAATTTGTGCAATCAGGTGCGTAAGTGTCGGCCTTCTCGCATCGGTAACAGAAGAGCGTCGGTTCCGCTGGACATGCATAGAACCGATGCCCCGTTTGTCGGCAGTTCCAACAGACCGTCGGGCTTGTAATTGCTTCAAGGGAGGGTCGATCAATCATTGCAGGGTCCTCAAGCTCCTGTGGTGCTCCGCTCCTCGGTACTGGTACTGGGTCAGCAAGTAGGTGGTCCGCTGCCATCAACTCCGCGGTGTGATGATTTCGGGGATTTGGTCCCGTTATGCGAGGTTGTGGACGGAAGGTACCTCGCCGCTCATCCAGTTGTTCTTGCCTACGGGCATGGAGGCGCAATCCCTGTATGGTATTGATGGGAAAATGCAGAAGGCTGTTCTGAAGCTCCCAACGCATATTTTCTCTGATAATTTCTACCAGTTCGTCCTCGGGCATGGTTGTTCGCAAGCGAGTGCTCAATCTCACTATACTTGTGTAGTACTGGTCGAATGGTTCGTGAGCGCCTTGTTTCCGTTTCTTTATCTGTTCCCTTAGTTCTCTCTCAGTGAAGCCATCATCAAATCGATTGCGGAAGGCTGCACTGAAAGAATTCCAAGTGGGACGTGACGTCGACTCCTTAAAACTCCAGTACCAGTCGGCAGCATCTCCGCTGAACAAAAGATGTGCATGCCGGAGGAAGGCCGAGAAATCACCTCCCAGGGTGCTGGATACTAACGCCTGAATCCTGAAAAGGAACCGGTCCGCTGATATCATAGCGTTGAAACCCGTGAAGCTCAGGCGCCAACTCTCCATGATACGAGGCGTCGGGTCTCGGAAAGGTGTCAATGCGTTCCCGGGGGGAATCGCATCTTCGATTGACCTGTTGTAAGGGACTGCCTCGGGGACTGGAGGTACCAACGGAGGTGCGGTGCTGTGTCGTGGTCTATACTCGGGAGCTCTGGTCCATTGATCAGATGGTCGAGAGTGGGGCATAGCCACACTGGGATTGGGCTCCCAGCCAAGCGGAGTTCTCACGCGGCTGGGTGGTTGGCTCATGGGGAGGTTCTGGATCCTTCCCTCCAAGTTGCCAATCCTCTCCGACATATCTCGCATTAACGCCACGAAGGTGTCAATGGAATGGGTGGAAGGCGCGGGTGTGACCTCGGCCGCGACAACTGCAGCAGGAACGTCACCGCCCACGGCGCCTTGCATACAAATCATCTTCACAAAATTAACGTTCTCTTCCATTTTAATCTTTGTAGTACTGATTCCAATTTATCATTCCTAACAATTATTTCAAAATATCGGCCATTCGTATTTAATTACATTAATGATAAAGCAATAGAAATCGATCTTAAATTAAATTTTTAAATCTTTAAATATGACTAAAACTTAAGACTAAATTAGTGGACGATAGTGGCGAGCTATTAATAAGGGGAAAAAAATATTGAACAGCTACTTTCCCTTCCAGCAGTCGACTCCTCCAAAGGGAAATGAGAGTGCGTGGTAGTCTGCCGAAGAAAGGGTGCTTTCGGTCGATTTACAAAATTTAACCCCATACCCACATACATTACAAAAACCGTCTCTAAACTACGTTAAATGACTCGACGAGACAAGTGGTAGAGCTACCGTAACAGTTTTGTACGCGGTCAAAATTCCCGACGCGTGGAAGCATTCCGGGCTCCGCAACTCCGCATACGCCACCGAACGTTGAACCGATACCACTCGTCTATCACGCATACGAAATAAGTAGAATCCTTCCGCGACATAAAGGCAAGGTAGCCTTCTATTTTCTTGAGAGTCCAGGCCGACAGGAGAAACCCCATCTGGCTGACAGTTCCATCAAGAAAATAGAAGGTCCTTACAGGGGTTAAGCTGGGACAACACATCGGAAGGATTCTGTCGCGAAAAAAAAATCAAACAAAGGAGAGCGGAAGATACAACTCACGTGATGCGACTGCTAGTGTGTATCACACAACTCCACTGCTCCTGTTTGTGAGGCTCGAGTACCAAAGTACCTGACATCCTCCGTAAAGGACCAACTTGTCAGAAAACGCGAATCTCTTATCCCCTTAGGATGTTTTGGGCCCCACGTTGGGCGCCATTTGTAATGCTTTTATGTCTACGTCCGAACGCGGAACCGACCTCTCATCGGTTCTAGACGTTAAGTCTAAGTAGTGCCAACGGATGGTTTGAACCGGTCAACCAATCCGTGCAGCGTAATCCATTCGGAGACCCGCGACCGAAATCCTCTCCGATCTAGCTGGCCGACAAGCAGCCACCGCGTGAATGGGTTACGGTGCACGGATTGGTTGACCGGTTGGTACCGTCCGTTGGCACTACTCAGACTTAACGTCTAGAACCGATGAGAGGTCGGTTCCGCGTTCGGACGTAGACATAAAAGCATTACATAACGTTTGTCCAAGAAAAATTGACGCATACCCAAAAACGTTCTGGTCAACTTTTCCTTTGCTATTAGACAATAGGCTTCACTAATCCGAATGTGAACTTGGCTTCACCTTTGTTATGCGATTTATGAAATCCGTAGGGCAGTCATGATAAACATAACTGCAATCTAAATCACTTGCACCATAGTTTTCTGCAGCTTCATATGCATGATAGGCCTTTTCATTTGCGCTGAACGACCGGTGAATACTTGGACTTCGTATAAATATTATCAGTTCAGCTAGCAAATTATCTTCGCCCAAATCAAACGGATGTTTTGCCACTTCACATACACTCTTCAGCAAACAAGATTTATGGTGCCCATAGCCTTACTGTGAGCCTCAACAGATTCTCAAATGAACAATAAATAACTCCGAATTTCACCAACGTACGATAAAATAATCATTTGCACAGGAAAATCTTCGTGACGCTTCGATGCTTCGCGGATCGCGGTAATCATTCCACTCCTCTACCGTGTTCACGGCGTGGCCAACCAAACCGGACTCCTCGATCCGTCAGCAAAGCTTCTCTTTTTCGCCTCTTTCCCGTGTCGCTCACTGTAAAATCTCATCAGCTGCCCACTCAGCTGAACTCGAATGCATTTTTATGTAATGCACCGTTGCCCTGCACTAAATTAGTGGTTCCACATCATAAATTGTAATGGGCAGATTTAAATTTTTAAAAACCAAAACTTAACTGCAGTAGGGAGAATTTAAATGAACTAAAGAAAATTTAAATGAAGTGAAGAAATTTAAATGAAGTAAGGTAATTTAAATGAAGCAAAGAAAATTTAAATGAAGTGAAGAAATTTACATGAAGTAAAGAAATGAAAATTTTAAATAGTAATGAAAACTAAATTCCATGGAAAATAAAATCAAAGGAAAACATTTAAATATTAATATAGAGGAAAATTTGATACAAAGTTACATTTAATATAAAAAATAAGATGAAAAATTATTCTACAAATGACAATGAAAATAATTACATTTTTTTTTTAAATCTGCCATTACAATTTTGGATATGAGATAGGAGGGTTTTCGAGCAGTTTGCTTGTATGACTGCTCGATGACTACTACAGCCCATTTCGGGCCTTCGCTTAGAGATAGTTAGTGTATCTCATTGTCATGATCAAATGTATCGCGGCACTCCACAAGGTGATATGATAATCATCACGCTTTGGCCGTGTGTCCGTCCACCCAGCTGCGATACGTTCTGATTTTAAACCAGCACGTATCATAACTGAACAGACTTATAGTTCGTCCGAAAAATCACTCCAGCTGAATCTCGTTTACGCCAACGAAACTCGAACCAGAGGCCTTCGGCTTACGGGCTTAGCGCTCAAACCACTACACCACGCGGACTACATCTTGTACTAAAATACAAAACCCTATTGCAATCAAGACCTGTGTCCGTTTCTCTGCCCGTCCGTTTGTGGAAAGGTCAGAAGTGGCGACTTCTTGGAAGTTCAATGGTGAACATTTTTTTTTTTTTCAAAAAGTTTTAAGGGAATCACGTCATATAGGGAGGTGACCCTTCAAAAAAAATGTTCAACATTGGTAGTCGAGTAGGGTGCCATTTGAAAGATCTCAATGAAATCTTTTCAAAACAAGTCCTCAAATTGCCTTATCAGAACCGCTAGTGGTATCAGTAATCGTAAAACAAAATGGTGGTTGTTTTAAATGAGAAAATTGAATAATTTTGAGTTATTTTTCCCCAACTTCAACGTTTATGGTACATGCTTTTAACACTTGATTCAATTTAATGAATGACTGAAGATAAGTACCTACAATTAATACTCATATGTGAAACAAGTCGAGAAGGCAGGAAAGAGCTCCAAACAGAAGGGCTTTGTAACCATTCTACGGTTCAAAAAAACTTTCTGATGCCATGAATCGATGATTTGAATTATTCACCCAAAACTTGTTTCAGAAATCGTTCAAATTTATCCGAAAGATGCAGAGTTTCGTTCATAAGTACATAACAGCCATGATTTTGTCCCATGTTAAATAATTTTTCTGAATGCTCTTCTCATTGAACATATTCAAGTGAACCACTATTCCTTAAATGTTCATGAAAATCCGAAGAAAATAAGAGTACCTTGGTCGATTTGAAATATATATTTACTACCAACATGTGTTATTGTTTTTGTAATTCCATACAATTGAAATGGCGATAACTCACTTGATTATGATTTAAGGGTCTTATATTAACCTACATTAATGTAAAACCTTTAGAAGTTTAAGGGCACCGTTTCGATTTTAGGGCGAAAAAGTAAAATTTACATATCATACTTTTATTAACAGAGTCGAGTGAATTTTGATTTCTGAGGTGTTTGTTGCCCTTAGGCTCATAAAAACCTACTTTCGTGATTTTTTCAGATTTTCGGCTCAAATATGTCCCAATTGTGGGGGAAGGGGACACAAATATTGTTCGTGAATTTCGCCTCCCCCTGGACTTATTTTTCAGATTCTGAAAGTGCTTAGACCTTTCATTTGATACCTTACTCGAGTACATTTAATAAAAAAAAATGTTAAGGGCCACTTCGTTATAAGGGGGGACTCCCTTAAAAAAATTTGATGTATTTGATAAGCCCTAAACTTATGAGAGACCACCACTTCTGACCTTTTCGCAAAGTTTGAGCTTTGCAGCTTCTATAGTTTCAGAAGAAATTTCTTGTGATGCACGGACAGATGGACGGACGAACGGACAGATGGACAGATAGGATGAGAAACTAGTCGGGTTTTGCAAAATTTCTTTCAGAAAGTCCTAAAAATCATGGAGCTAGATCCAATAACAAATAACTTAAAGGCAGAAATTCGTTAAACTTTGCTAATAATAGTAGGATTTAACACTTTCGTCAGTAAAACTGTATTAGTATCATCAATTGGATGAAATCGGCCATTTAAGTAGTTCTTTAAAATATCATTTTATTCTATACGTTTCAATAAAGTTTACCGACGTTATAGCGATTTGAATTTCCTCCGATTAAAAAAATCAAACACGGTTTTCCTACTACATGGACTTTCCATGGAACCAGACACTACACTTCTGATTGAATTATCTCCAAATTTTCAGATAAGATGAATAACAAAATTACATTTAAGATTCAGGTCGGTCAATGATTTTAGTAATATTGGAACAAAATGTTGGCTGGTTTAGATGGATTTTTTTTTTTTAAAGCAAGAATATATTTGTTGTGCAATTCATAAAAGTTTTTCTTGAATTAAATCATTCTATTTATCCACATCTTGTAGGTTAAGTACAAAAGCGTAGTTCTGTCTACCCAACTTTTTTTTTGTTTTTAAGCGCGAAACCCATTTTGATTTTCATTAAGAATAATTCTGCGTTATTTCTATTGCATTGTAGATGTTTTCAGCGTCGCAACGTTAGATTCTATTTCAGTCGATTGTCGACCAAATATCACAAAATGAAAAGATTTTTGCGATGGTCTTTCTCTTTCATTCATACAATATTATCTGATCCTGATCATTTTTTAACCAAAGGAAAAAAGGTTATCAATTTGTCGCGTATATTTATTTATTAAACTGACATTTTTTGCTTCGAGGGGCGCACAGGGAGGGCAAATACACGAACAATTTGTGTCCCCCCCCCTCGCAATTGGACACCTGTGATCTGAAAAATCTGAAAAAATTATGGAGGTAGGTGTTTATGAGCACAACAACAAAATATACATTAGAATTCAAAATTTGCTCAACTTTGTTAACAATAGTATGGTCTTCGAATTTCACGTTTTCGTCAATAAAATCGTATAAGGACCCTTAAACTCAACGAAATTATAAAATATCCTTATATTCTGCAAATTTGGTGAAAATCGAATGATAAGCACAGAAGTTATAGCCATTTAAAATTTCTCCAGTTGCAACAACAATACTCGTAAGACTTTCCATCGAATCAGACACTGCAGTTTTGATTTGATCTTCTTAAAATTTTCAAATAAGATCAATAACATAAATATTATTGAGAATTCATGATTTGAGCGATTTTTGTAAGTTTACGACAAAATGGCGACCGTTGAAAAGAGAGAAACAATGAATTTTCTTTTGAATGTGCACATCTCTTTGACATGTTTCTTGACTTCATTCGGTGCCGGTCACTGCATTTCGAAGAAGTTGGGTACAAAACCCTTCTGACATGAGCGTAGGTCTGTCTACCCAACTTGTTTTATACATGTTCACGCATAACTTTTAAACGGAGATGGAAAGAAGGGTCCTGTTTTCGGCAAATGATACGTCTTACTTTCTATTAGGTCTCACTTAAAGGACAAGAAATTCAAATAAACGTAAAGGGCTTTTGCCGTTAAAACTAAATAATTTCCGACTTTTACCCCGATTTTTTTCAGCATAACTAATCGACGCATATAAGAACTTTGATTGTAGTGGTGTCAAATGAAGGACAACATATTGAACTAAAATGTGTCGGCACGGAATTGTAATTCTTTCAAGGTCTCTATAGATATTAACAGTTCAATATGGTACATTGATATCGAGAAATTGAATTTTAATTATCTTTCGTACGAAATATGCCAATAATTTTGCGATGCTACAAGGATTTTATAAAGATACCGAATTTTTTGGATGATAAAAATGGGCAGTGTCCTTAATTTTCCCTATAAACGGTACATTTTAGTCAATCATTCCTACTGGAAATAACCAATAAATTATCTTTAAATGCAGCATAAATGCCAGAACACGAAATCATTCAGAACAACATAATTGGATGAAATTTCATAATTGGTTTTATCTTCCACATTCGTCCTTCGCTTACCAATTAACATTAAAATATCCTTCTCACATCCTTAGATGCAGAGGTTTTACGTAGGATTTGCGAAATTCCCTAAAGAAATAATAAGGATTAAATTACTATAAACTCAATAGCTAATCGCCATTTGAAAATTGATTCCTTATTTTCTAGAGAATATTATATATTATATTCCCAGAAGTCTCAAATTGGTGATTTTTATACTAAAGACCGACAGGAACCTCGACTTAGAAAACGATACTTTTCCTTCTATAACCGATCATAACTCTAGTGATGAACATGAAAATGCATAGTCGAGTTTTTATTAAACTATAGGACATCATTTTCATGAAGCGTTCATGAAAATTGTGTGCCATAAACGTAAACGGTGATACGTAAATTTCTTGAGAGAAATTTACCTATTGCGAAGTTCTCTTCATATATATACAAGTATATATATATATATATATATATATATATATATATATATATATATATATATATATATATATATATATATATATATTTATATAACAATATATATATATATATATATATATATATATATATATATATATATATATATATAACAATATATATATATATATATATATATATATATATATATATATATATATATATGTATATAACAATATATATATATATATATATATATATATATATATATATATATATATATATATATATCAATAAACGAATGTACTCGAAAGCCCGCCAAGCATGATCAATATCTGAAAAAGACCTCACTGCCCGTTCATTAAGCTGCTCGAATATTCCAGGTAATTCGCCAATGGACGAGAAATGAATTGAATGACTAGAGACCCTATATAAAGGCGAGCTGAATGAATGGGGGGATTGATTACAACCGCGATATAGTAAACTGCGATAGTGTGGATTGCGAATTAAGAGTGATATTGGTTGTGAAGTGATAAACAGTTGAAATAAAAATTAATAGACAAGTTGTGAAATAGTTAAATTAGTGATTGTGCATTTTTAGTTAATAAACTCTTTTAATTTATCCTGTGTTTTCATGTTTTCCAATTAAACGCTATTATTTTGTTTTTTCGACAAATATATATTTCGGGAGTAAGTTGCTCCCTTCTTCAGTGTCAATAATTTTCTAAGATTTCAAGGCCTTTTCGAGGATATTTATACTAACCAAATCCTAATTACCTAAGGTCGGATTGCTTAATGTCTAATTGCTTTATTGCTTTAGGTCTAATTGCTTTAGGTCTAATTGCTATTGGGTTTTATTTATCAGAATGTTATTCTGAGTTTAATTATTTAGTCTTTTATTATTTTATTCTTGCTTAAGGTCTTATTATCATTATTTATTGCTTGAGTAATTTTAATTATTTTAATTATTATTAGTACAAAAATAAAATCTAACGCTATTTCATCATATCCAGGAGCCTAGAGTATCCATTTCCTAGGTCATCGTTGAGTCTCGTTTCGGTTGGCTGCCTCATGATCCACAATGATTCGTACACGTCCAGTTTTCGCATGTTTCTTACTTCCTTCACTACCGTTAGGTCGTCCCATTCTATTTGATGTCATTCGCAAATGTGTTTCGTTACTGGAGATTTAACGTTGCTCGTGGTTCCTCGCTTCATCGCTTCATCGCCGATTGTGCCACCTTAGTGTGCTCCTCGAATCTTATTTTAACCGTTCGTGTTGTTTGTCCAATGTATGCTTTATCACAGTGTTTGCATTTGATTTTGTATACACCGCACTTCTCATCTTTCTTCTTGCTATCCTTTGTATTTGTGAGCCTGCTTTTAAGTTGAAACTGGACGCTGCTTGAAATTAGCTGGATGTTAACTTGCTTGAGTAATCTGCTTAAGCCTCCGGTTAGTTCTGAGTTTAAGACCGCTGCTCTTTGTTGTTCTCTTTGTTGTTGCCTTCTATTTTGCGTGTAGAGCGTAGTAAAGCTATCTCGTGCTCTCCTTTGTTCAATTTTCTTCATCATACCTGAGATCATCCCTGCTTCATATCCATTTTTCTTTGCTGTATCTAGGATATAACTTGTTTCTTTCATCCGGTTTTCCATACTCAGTGGTACTGACAGCATCCTGTGTATCCATGCTCGGAAAGATGCCATTTTTTGTGAGTACGCATGATTTGATGTTCTTGGTACGGTCCTTTGAGTGCTTGTATTTTTTCGGTATATGTCCAATTCTAATTTTCCGTTAGCCCTCATAATTTTCAAATCGAAGAAAGGTAGTTCGTTATTCGTTTCTTCCTCAATTGTAAAATTGATGTTTTTGTGGATGTTATTTAATTTCGGCAGCAATTCATTTAGGTCTTTTTCATTCACTATGGCGAAAATATCGTCTACATATCGGACCCAAAGTTTGGGCATTATGCCATCTCGTTCCATTATTTCTTCTATCCAGGACATAAAAATCCCGCTTAAAAACGGTGACAGAGGATTACATGTTGACCACAAAATCCGGGATGTCTTCAACTTTAGTTAATTCCTTCTTCACGATGTTTTGTCCTCCAACCAGTGACTCGAACTTCTTTGATAGGATCTTGTTCTTCTTCGTTTTCTCGCACTCAAATGCTCGTTGTACTTTATCCACTAAATCGGTCATGCTTCCCTTTGTGCCATTCAACCCTTTTGCTAATTTTAGGTGCAAATTGTACGCTTGTAGTGTTACTTCCGATTGTTTCGCATAAAGTCGGTTTAAACTGTCCTTTATCAGATTCCTTTCCATCTCTGCTTTTCTTTTTTCCGCACCTGGTAACTTGATCGTCGCTCTAATCCTATGACTCTTAGGCACTTACTTAAACTTAAGGCACTTCTTTAAAAACTTGATATCCTCGCTCATTATATATATATATATATATATATATATATATATATATATATATATATATATATATATAATGAGCGAGGATATCAAGTTTTTAAAGAAGTGCCTTAAGTTTAAGTAAGTGCCTAAGAGTCATAGGATTAGAGCGACGATCAAGTTACCAGGTGCGGAAAAAAGAAAAGCAGAGATGGAAAGGAATCTGATAAAGGACAGTTTAAACCGACTTTATGCGAAACAATCGGAAGTAACACTACAAGCGTACAATTTGCACCTAAAATTAGCAAAAGGGTTGCATGGCACAAAGGGAAGCATGACCGATTTAGTGGATAAAGTACAACGAGCATTTGAGTGCGAGAAAACGAAGAAGAACAAGATCCTATCAAAGAAGTTCGAGTCACTGGTTGGAGGACAAAACATCGTGAAGAAGGAATTAACTAAAGTTGAAGACATCCCGGATTTTGTGGTCAACATGTAATCCTCTGTCACCGTTTTTAAGCGGGATTTTTATGTCCTGGATAGAAGAAATAATGGAACGAGATGGCATAATGCCCAAACTTTGGGTCCGATATGTAGACGATATTTTCGCCATAGTGAATGAAAAAGACCTAAATGAATTGCTGCCGAAATTAAATAACATCCACAAAAACATCAATTTTACAATTGAGGAAGAAACGAATAACGAACTACCTTTCTTCGATTTGAAAATTATGAGGGCTAACGGAAAATTAGAATTGGACATATACCGAAAAAATACAAGCACTCAAAGGACCGTACCAAGAACATCAAATCATGCGTACTCACAAAAAATGGCATCTTTCCGAGCATGGATACACAGGATGCTGTCAGTACCACTGAGTATGGAAAACCGGATGAAAGAAACAAGTTATATCCTAGATACAGCAAAGAAAAATGGATATGAAGCAGGGATGATCTCAGGTATGATGAAGAAAATTGAACAAAGGAGAGCACGAGATAGCTTTACTACGCTCTACACGCAAAATAGAAGGCAACAACAAAGAGAACAACAAAGAGCAGCGGTCTTAAACTCAGAACTAACCGGAGGCTTAAGCAGATTACTCAAGCAAGTTAACATCCAGCTAATTTCAAGCAGCGTCCAGTTTCAACTTAAAAGCAGGCTCACAAATACAAAGGATAGCAAGAAGAAAGATGAGAAGTGCGGTGTATACAAAATCAAATGCAAACACTGTGATAAAGCATACATTGGACAAACAACACGAACGGTTAAAATAAGATTCGAGGAGCACACTAAGGTGGCACAATCGGCGATGAAGCGAGGAACCACGAGCAACGTTAAATCTCCAGTAGCGAAACACATTTGCGAAGGACATCAAATAGAATGGGACGACCTAACGGTAGTGAAGGAAGTAAGAAACATGCGAAAACTGGACGTGTACGAATCATTGTGGATCATGAGGCAGCCAACCGAAACGAGACTCAACGATGACCTAGGAAATGGATACTCTAGGCTCCTGGATATGATGAAATAGCGTTAGATTTTATTTTTGTACTAATAATAATTAAAATAATTAAAATTACTCAAGCAATAAATAATGATAATAAGACCTTAAGCAAGAATAAAATAATAAAAGACTAAATAATTAAACTCAGAATAACATTCTGATAAATAAAACCCAATAGCAATTAGACCTAAAGCAATTAGACCTAAAGCAATAAAGCAATTAGACATTAAGCAATCCGACCTTAGGTAATTAGGATTTGGTTAGTATAAATATCCTCGAAAAGGCCTTGAAATCTTAGAAAATTATTGACACTGAAGAAGGGAGCAACTTACTCCCGAAATATATATTTGTCGAAAAAACAAAATAATAGCGTTTAATTGGAAAACATGAAAACACAGGATAAATTAAAAGAGTTTATTAACTAAAAATGCACAATCACTAATTTAACTATTTCACAACTTGTCTATTAATTTTTATTTCAACTGTTTATCACTTCACAACCAATATCACTCTTAATTCGCAATCCACACTATCGCAGTTTACTATATCGCGGTTGTTATCAATCCCCCCATTCATTCAGCTCGCCTTTATATAGGGTCTCTAGTCATTCAATTCATTTCTCGTCCATTGGCGAATTACCTGGAATATTCGAGCAGCTTAATGAACGGGCAGTGAGGTCTTTTTCAGATGTTGATCATGCTTGGCGGGCTTTCGAGTACATTCGTTTGTTGATATATATATATATATATATATATATATATATATATATATATATATATATATATATATATATATATATATATATTGTTATATATAAATATATATATATATATATATATATATATATATATATATATATATATATATATATATATATATATATATATAAATATATATATATATAGATATATATATATATATATATATATATATATATATATATATATATATATATATATATATATATATATATATATATATATATATATACTTGTATATATATGAAGAGAACTCCGCAATAGGTAAATTTCTCTCAAGAAATTTACGTATCACCGTTTACGTTTATGGCACACAATTTTCATGAACGCTTCATGAAAATGATGTCCTATAGTTTAATAAAAACTCGACTATGCATTTTCATGTTCATCACTAGAGTTATGATCGGTTATAGAAGGAAAAGTATCGTTTTCTAAGTCGAGGTTCCTGTCGGTCTTTAGTATAAAAATCACCAATTTGAGACTTCTGGGAATATAATATATAATATTCTCTAGAAAATAAGGAATCAATTTTCAAATGGCGATTAGCTATTGAGTTTATAGTAATTTAATCCTTATTATTTCTTTAGGGAATTTCGCAAATCCTACGTAAAACCTCTGCATCTAAGGATGTGAGAAGGATATTTTAATGTTAATTGGTAAGCGAAGGACGAATGTGGAAGATAAAACCAATTATGAAATTTCATCCAATTATGTTGTTCTGAATGATTTCGTGTTCTGGCATTTATGCTGCATTTAAAGATAATTTATTGGTTATTTCCAGTAGGAATGATTGACTAAAATGTACCGTTTATAGGGAAAATTAAGGACACTGCCCATTTTTATCATCCAAAAGATTCGGTATCTTTATAAAATCCTTGTAGCATCGCAAAATAATTGGCATATTTCGTACGAAAGATAATTAAAATTCAATTTCTCGATATCAATGTACCATATTGAACTGTTAATATGTAATGTTTATTTAAGATTACTTGCTAACGCGGAACCGACCTCTCATCGGTTCTAGACGTTAAGTCTGAGTAGTGCCAACAGATGGTACCAACCGGTCAACCAATCCGTGCACCGTAACCCATTCACGCGGTGGCTGCTTGTCGGCCAGCTAGATCGGAGAGGATTTCGGTCGCGGGTCTCCGAATGGGTTACGCTCATTTACAATATTCAGCCACCTGTACACGCCCGTTTTCAAACACGTTACAAAAACAAAACCATACGGTGAGGAAACCTATTCTACGTTACTCCGTATTTCTTCATTAACCAGTCAAAAGTACAGAATCTAATTTTTATTTCGCGTTCCCGAATTTCCGACGCGGTACCGAAAAGTATACTACGTTAACTCAACCCGACGAAAGCTAAGTTAAAGAAAAATCAAGAACAACTAAGGTACCGCGTACCGCGCGCAACGCGAAACCGACTTCAGCGGATTTTCTGAAACCCTACCCTCGCGACGGCATACTTACCCTGCACCTCATTTCCCGCTGAAAAGCAGAACTACTGGAAAGGAAAGAATTCTTATTATTTAGCAATTCATTGCGGTATATTTTTCATTTATTCTTTTTGGAGTAACAGAGCAAAATACATTAAACCTTGAACACTATTATTCTGGATGGGTTACAATTTTCTTTACTACTCCATATATTCATTAATATTCGTAGTTAGATCCTACTATGACTCCTCATCTTGAGGTTACATAATTGGTACTTATTGATATGTACTCGTATTATTAATGATGTTCTAAGTACAATATAAACAGTTGTTATTCCTATTCTTACAAGTTATTATTGTTTGTTAATTTATTGTCGACTTATTATTAACCCCTGTTGTATATTACTCTTCGTTATTCATTATGAAGTGTCATGAGTTATGCTCGGTTGTTATCTTGTTTGGAATTTATTATTATTAATCATTGTTATTGGGTATTATTTGTGGGCGTTATAGTTGTTTTTTTGTTGTGCCTTTTTTTTTTATATTACTATTATTCAATAGTTATTTATTTATCGATTATTTATCAGTTAGTTAATAATATTTGTAATACCTCGCTTTATACTTATTTTCCATTATTTTACTTCTTCGTTTTAAAACTAAATTTCCTATATAATTCTCCCATGAACTTGGAAAAGTTGATAAAACACCTAATGCGTCACAATAAACTAATAATTTAAATACACTATAAAAAGTTAATCAGGCTAATAATTCAAATATATTATACAAGAACTTAATTTGATTAACAATTGAAAAACATTTTATGATAATTTGTAAAGGTCTCAACTAATTTGCATTATCATTTATTTTTTCTCTTGTTTGCTATTATGTTTACCTAATATCAGTTAATTTTGTAATGATAATAATATAATAATAGTAATAATTAACTAAGTTCTTCTTTTAAATTTTTAATTATGTTTAATTTTTTTTGCCTTTAATATCTATTCCTTCTCTTACCTAGTAAAAATTTTCTGTTTTTGTTTTTTTTTGGTGGTCTTAATTAAGCAACACAGAAATAGGAGTTGGCATTCTTTCGTTTTCACACTCCTTCTTTCTCATTTTCTCCCTTTAGACCAATTATTTGCGCTTTTATGTTAAGTTTTTTTTTCGAATGATTTCTCTTGAATTTTAATTGAGTTTTATATGCATGCATTGAAATGAACAAAGGCCTACAAAAATATCTGCTGGTTCAATAAGAATACATTGTTTAAATTGGCCTAAGAGCACGTTTTTTTTTTCAGAAGCACTTAAGAAAAGAAAACCCATAGCTAAACTTAACATCTTTCGAATAACATGAAGAACCATTCAACTTACGCCCCGGTACTAGTAGGAGTGCAAATAATTCAAATATTCGCTACGGATTGTCTCACTGAAAAGAACTCTACCTTAAACTTCGGGAATCTTGTGCTCTTTCATTCTTTCAATTAATATATGCTTTCTAGCTTTCACGCTGCCTCGAATAATGAAAATATGCAGCCAGTTTTATAACAAACTTCCGTTTTTCATTCGAGATTGCATAACTGTGCTATTGCTTTGGCCGAGAATCTACTGACGGACAATGGGTTTTAATGGCAGTCACACAAAATGATGGACGAAGCTATTGGATATGTTTTGTGAGGTGATTAGCGCGAAATATTTCGCAACGATTGTCGGAACAAAAACAACACTTTCACTTATCTTGTTTTATGCGCCCGCATGCAACCGCATTCCCTTATTAATTCCTCGGGTATGGATCCAGGCAAGTAAGGTCAAATCTTCCAATGATCTTCTTGATAACTGCCTGATAAGACGAGTTACTGTAGTCATTCCCGTTCACCGCTACCGATATGCCACCTTTTAATGGAAGTTTTTCCATATCCAACTTTTACACAACATCTTGTACATCTGATGTCTATTTATTCTTTTACGACCGACACGAAACTAAACTTCACAATTATACAGCGATTTTCCACTTTTTTCCGACACCTGTCTCCAGAAAAACACGTTGCAGCAAGAAGACATGAAATTCCCTCCACCTTCACTTTGACATCTGCCGGTCAATTTCACTTTGACATCCCACGACAAAATTGCCGCGGGATGTGCACCCGTCCCAACCAACAAGAGATGCCAAGCCACTTGGTGGCAAGGTGTGCTAGTGAGTCGCCAGCGGCGTCACAAGATTCATAACAAATATCTATAGAGACCTTGAAAGAATTAAAATTCCGTGCCGACACATTTTAGTTCAATATGTTGTCCTTCATTTGACACCACTACAATCAAAGTTCTTATATGCGTCGATTAGTTATGCTGAAAAAAATCGGGGTAAAAGTCGGAAATTATTTAGTTTTAACGGCAAAAGCCCTTTACGATTATTTGAATTTTTTGTCCTTTAAGTGAGACCTAATAGAAAGTAAGACGTATCATTTGCCGAAAACAGGACCCTTCTATCCATCTCCGTTTAAAAGTTATGCGTGAACATGTATAAAACAAGTTGGGTAGACAGATCTACGCTCATGTCAGAAGGGTTTTGTACCCAACTTCTTCGAAATGCAGTGACCGGCACCGAATGAAGTCAAGAAACATGTCAAAGAGATGTGCACATTCAAAAGAAAATTCATTGTTTCTCTCTTTTCAACGGTCGCCATTTTGTCGCAAACTTATAAAAATCGCTCAAATCATGAATTCTCAATAATATTTATGTTATTGATCTTATTTGAAAATTTTAAGAAGATCAAATCAAAACTGCAGTGTCTGATTCGATGGAAAGTCTTACGAGTATTGTTGTTGCAACTGGAGAAATTTTAAATGGCTATAACTTCTGTGCTTATCATTCGATTTTCACCAAATTTGCAGAATATAAGGATATTTTATAATTTCGTTGAGTTTAAGGGTCCTTATACGATTTTATTGACGAAAACGTGAAATTCGAAGACCATACTATTGTTAACAAAGTTGAGCAAATTTTGAATTCTAATGTATATTTTGTTGTTGTGCTCATAAACACCTACCTCCATAATTTTTTCAGATTTTTCAGATCACAGGTGTCCAATTGCGAGGGGGGGGGACACAGATTGTTCGTGTATTTGCCCTCCCTGTGCGCCCCTCGAAGCAAAAAATGTCAGTTTAATAAATAAATATACGCGACAAATTGATAACCTTTTTTCCTTTGGTTAAAAAATGATCAGGATCAGATAATATTGTATGAATGAAAGAGAAAGACCATCGCAAAAATCTTTTCATTTTGTGATATTTGGTCGACAATCGACTGAAATAGAATCTAACGTTGCGACGCTGAAAACATCTACAATGCAATAGAAAATACGCAGAATTATTCTTAATGAAAATCAAAATGGGTTTCGCGCTTAAAAACAAAAAAAAAGTTGGGTAGACAGAACTACGCTTTTGTACTTAACCTACAAGATGTGGATAAATAGAATGATTTAATTCAAGAAAAACTTTTATGAATTGCACAACAAATATATTCTTGCTTTAAAAAAAAAAAAAATCCATCTAAACCAGCCAACATTTTGTTCCAATATTACTAAAATCATTGACCGACCTGAATCTTAAATGTAATTTTGTTATTCATCTTATCTGAAAATTTGGAGATAATTCAATCAGAAGTGTAGTGTCTGGTTCCATGGAAAGTCCATGTAGTAGGAAAACCATGTTTGATTTTTTTAATCGGAGGAAATTCAAATGGCTATAACGTCGGTAAACTTTATTGAAACGTATAGAATAAAATGATATTTTAAAGATCTACTTAAATGGCCGATTTCATCCAATTGATGATACTAATACAGTTTTACTGACGAAAGTGTTAAATCCTACTATTATTAGCAAAGTTTAACGAATTTCTGCCTTTAAGTTATTTGTTATTGGATCTAGCTCCATGATTTTTAGGACTTTCTGAAAGAAATTTTGCAAAAGCCGACTAGTTTCTCATCCTATCTGTCCATCTGTCCGTTCGTCCGTCCATCTGTCCGTGCATCACAAGAAATTTCTTCTGAAACTATAGAAGCTGCAAAGCTCAAACTTTGCGAAAAGGTCAGAAGTGGTGGTCTCTCATAAGTTTAGGGCTTATCAAATACATCAAATTTTTTTAAGGGAGTCCCCCCTTATAACGAAGTGGCCCTTAACATTTTTTTTTATTAAATGTACTCGAGTAAGGTATCAAATGAAAGGTCTAAGCACTTTCAGAATCTGAAAAATAAGTCCAGGGGGAGGCGAAATTCATGAACAATATTTGTGTCCCCTTCCCCCACAATTGGGACATATTTGAGCCGAAAATCTGAAAAAATCACGAAAGTAGGTTTTTATGAGCCTAAGGGCAACAAACACCTCAGAAATCAAAATTCACTCGACTCTGTTAATAAAAGTATGATATGTAAATTTTACTTTTTCGCCCTAAAATCGAAACGGTGCCCTTAAACTTCTAAAGGTTTTACATTAATGTAGGTTAATATAAGACCCTTAAATCATAATCAAGTGAGTTATCGCCATTTCAATTGTATGGAATTACAAAAACAATAACACATGTTGGTAGTAAATATATATTTCAAATCGACCAAGGTACTCTTATTTTCTTCGGATTTTCATGAACATCTAAGGAATAGTGGTTCACTTGAATATGTTCAATGAGAAGAGCATTCAGAAAAATTATTTAACATGGGACAAAATCATGGCTGTTATGTACTTATGAACGAAACTCTGCATCTTTCGGATAAATTTGAACGATTTCTGAAACAAGTATTGGGTGAATAATTCAAATCATCGATTCATGGCATCAGAAAGTTTTTTTGAACCGTAGAATGGTTACAAAGCCCTTCTGTTTGGAGCTCTTTCCTGCCTTCTCGACTTGTTTCACATATGAGTATTAATTGTAGGTACTTATCTTCAGTCATTCATTAAATTGACAAGTGTTAAAAGCATGTACCTTAAACGTTGAAGTTGGGGAAAAATAACTCAAAATTATTCAATTTTCTCATTTAAAACAACCACCATTTTGTTTTACGATTACTGATACCACTAGTGGTTCCGATAAGGCAATTTGAGGACTTGTTTTGAAAAGATTTCATTGAGATCTTTCGAATGACACCCTACTCGACTACCAAAGTTGAACATTTTTTTTGAAGGGTCACCTCCCTATATGACGAGATCCCCTTAAAACTTTTTGAAAAAAAAAATGTTCACCATTGAACTTCCAAGAAGTCGCCACTTCTGACCTTTCCACAAACGGACGGGCAGAGAAACGGACACAGGTCTTGATTGCAATAGGGTTTTGTATTTTAGTACAAGATGTAGTCCGCGTGGTGTAGTGGTTTGAGCGCTAAGCCCGTAAGCCGAAGGTCTCTGGTTCGAGTTTCGTTGGCGTAAACGAGATTCAGCTGGAGTGATTTTTTGGACGGACTATAAGCCTGTTCAGTTATGATACGTGCTGGTTTAAAATCAGAACGTATCGCAGCTGGGTGGACGGACACGGCCAAAGCGTGATAATTATCATATCACCTTGTGGAGTGCCGCGATACATTTGATCATGACAATGAGATACACTAACTATCTCTAAGCGAAGGCCCGAAATGGGCTGTAGTAGTCATCGAGCAGTCATACAAGCAAACTGCTCGAAAACCCTCCTATCTCATATCCAAAATTGTAATGGCAGATTTAAAAAAAAAATGTAATTATTTTCATTGTCATTTGTAGAATAATTTTTCATCTTATTTTTTATATTAAATGTAACTTTGTATCAAATTTTCCTCTATATTAATATTTAAATGTTTTCCTTTGATTTTATTTTCCATGGAATTTAGTTTTCATTACTATTTAAAATTTTCATTTCTTTACTTCATGTAAATTTCTTCACTTCATTTAAATTTTCTTTGCTTCATTTAAATTACCTTACTTCATTTAAATTTCTTCACTTCATTTAAATTTTCTTTAGTTCATTTAAATTCTCCCTACTGCAGTTAAGTTTTGGTTTTTAAAAATTTAAATCTGCCCATTACAATTTATGATGTGGAACCACTAATTTAGTGCAGGGCAACGGTGCATTACATAAAAATGCATTCGAGTTCAGCTGAGTGGGCAGCTGATGGGATTTTACCGTGAGTGAGACGGGAAAGAGGCGAAAAAGAGAAGCTTTGCTGACGGATCGAGGAGTCCGGTTTGGTTGGCCACGCCGTGAACACGGTAGAGGAGTGGAATGATTACCGCGATCCGCGAAGCATCGAAGCGTCACGAAGATTTTCCTGTGCAAATGATTATTTTATCGTACGTTGGTGAAATTCGGAGTTATTTATTGTTCATTTGAGAATCTGTTGAGGCTCACAGTAAGGCTATGGGCACCATGAATCTTGTTTGCTGAAGAGTGTATGTGAAGTGGCAAAACATCCGTTTGATTTGGGCGAAGATAATTTGCTAGCTGAACTGATAATATTTATACGAAGTCCAAGTATTCACCGGTCGTTCAGCGCAAATGAAAAGGCCTATCATGCATATGAAG
Organism: Odontomyia ornata; assembly: GCA_963969285.1. Lineage (NCBI taxonomy): Eukaryota > Metazoa > Arthropoda > Insecta > Diptera > Stratiomyidae > Odontomyia > Odontomyia ornata. The sequence goes on from OZ017738.1 coordinate 294,539,176, forward strand.
CTGCAGAAAACTATGGTGCAAGTGATTTAGATTGCAGTTATGTTTATCGTCACTGCCCTACGGATTTCATAAATCGCATAACAAAGGTGAAGCCAAGTTCACATTCGGATTAGTGAAGCCTATTGTCTAATAGCACTGGTGTGGTGGAAAAGTTGGCCAGAACGTTTTTGGGTATGCGTCAATTTTTCTTGGACAAACGTTATGTAATGCTTTTATGTCTACGTCCGAACGCGGAACCGACCTCTCATCGGTTCTAGACGTTAAGTCTGAGTAGTGCCAACGGACGGTACCAACCGGTCAACCAATCCGTGCACCGTAACCCATTCACGCGGTGGCTGCTTGTCGGCCAGCTAGATCGGAGAGGATTTCGGTCGCGGGTCTCCGAATGGATTACGCTGCACGGATTGGTTGACCGGTTCGTACCATCCGTTGGCACTACTTAGACTTAATGTCTAGAACCGATGAGAGGTCGGTTCCGCGTTCGGACGTAGACATAAAAGCATTACAAATGGCGCCCAACGTGGGGCCCAAAACATCCTAAGGGGATAAGAGATTCGCGTTTTCTGACGAGTTGGTCCTTTACGGAGGATGTCAGGTACTTTGGTACTCGAGCCTCACAAACAGGAGCAGTGGAGTTGTGTGATACACACTAGCAGTCGCTTCACGTGAGTTGTATCTTCCGCTCTCCTTTGTTTGATTTTTTTTTCGCGACAGAATCCTTCCGATGTGTTGTCCCAGGTTAACCCCTGTAAGGACCTTCTATTTTCTTGATGGAACTGTCAGCCAGATGGGGTTTCTCCTGTCGGCCTGGACTCTCAAGAAAATAGAAGGCTACCTTGCCTTTATGTCGCGGAAGGATTCTACTTATTTCGTATGCGTGATAGACGAGTGGTATCGGTTCAACGTTCGGTGGCGTATGCTGGAGTTGCGGAGCCCGGAATGCTTCCACGCGTCGGGAATTTTGACCGCGTACAAAACTGTTACGGTAGCTCTACCACTTGTCTCGTCGAGTCATTTAACGTAGTTTAGAGACGGTTTTTGTAATGTATGGGGGTTTGGGGATAATTTTTGTAAATCGGCCGAAAACACCCTTTCTTCGACAGACTACCACGCACTCTCATTTTCCTTTGGAGGAGTCGGCTGCTGGAAAGGAAAGTATGTATTAAATAAATTTTTTTTTGCCTATTCTACTTAAATAGCTCGCCACTATCGGCCACTAAGGTATTTGTAAGTTTTTTTATATATATACGAATAGATTAGGAATAGCAGTAAGGATAAGTTACCTTTCTTATTTCTTTTAGTTACCTAGCACCAACCTCAATTAGCAAAACAAACATGGCAACGAAGCGGACCCCAGACAAGCGTTGGACCAGATCCAAAACTGTCCAACCAGCTAACTGCGGGATCTGCTTTGAAGACGTAGTGGAGGGCGTACACAGCGTGCGATTGGAGTGCGGACACCTTTTCCATTGTGCCTGTGTACAACAGCTCCTCCTAACGTCCGAGCTTTGCCCACTATGCCGGCGACCCATAGAGCGGACCGCCGTAGACGTCCCCCTCGGAACGCACGTCCCAACGCGTGGAGCAGTGGCGAAAGGGGTCCCAGATGCCGAACCGCCCCAATCACTGATGGACTTGCAAGGAGCCGTGGGCGGTGAAGTTCCTGCTGCAGTTGTCGCGGCCGAGGTTACTACTGGCCTTCCACCCACTCCATTGACACCCTCGTGGCGTTAATGCGAGACATGTCTGAGAGGATTGGCAACTTGGAGGAAGGCTCCAGAACCTTCCGACGAGCCAACCTCCCAGCCGCGTGAGAACTCCGCTTGGCTGGGAGCCCAATCCCAATGTGGCTATGCCCCACTCTCGACCAGCTGATCAATGGGCCCTACCTCCAAGGAACTCGGGAATGGACCCCAGAGCTCCCGAGTATCGACCACGACACAGCACCGCACCTCCGTTGGTACCTCCAGTCCCCGAGGCAGTCCCTTACAGCAGGTCAATCGAAGATGCGATTCTCCCCGGGAACGCATTGACACCTTTCCGAGATCCGACGTCTCGTATCATGGAGAGTTGGCGCCTGAACTTCACGGGTTTCAACGCGATGATATCAGCGGACTGGTTCGTTTTCCGGATTCAGGCGTTAGTATCCAGCACCCTGGCAGGTGATTTCTCGGCCTTCCTCCGGCATGCACATCTTTTGTTCAGCGGAGATGCTGCCGACTGGTACTGGAGTTTTAAGGAGTCGACGCCCCGTCCCACTTGGGATTCTTTCAGTGCAGCCTTCCGCAATCGATTTGACGATGGCTTCACTGAAAGAGAACTAAGGGATCAGATATAGAAACGGAAACAAGGCGCTCACGAACCGTTCGACCAATACTACACAAGTATAGTGAGATTGAGCACTCGCTTACGAACAACCATGCCCGAGGACGAACTGGTAGAAATTATCAGGGAGAATATGCGTTGGGAGCTTCAGAACAGCCTTCTGCATTTTCCCATCAACACCATACAGGGATTACGCCTCCATGCCCGTAGGCAAGAACAACCGGATGAGCGGCGAGGTACCTTCCGTCCACAACCTCGCATAACGGGACCCAATCCACGAAATCATCACACCGCGGAGTTGATGGCAGCGGACCACCTACTTGCTGACCCAGTACCAGTACCGAGGAGCGGAGCACCACCGGAGCTTGAGGACCCAGCAATAATTGATCAACCATCCCTTGAAGCAATTACAAGCCCGACGGTCTGTTGGAACTGCCGACAAACGGGGCATCGGTTCTATGCATGTCCAGCGGAACCGACGCTCTTCTGTTACCGATGCGGGAAGGCGGGCACTTACGCACTTGATTGCGCAAACTGCAAATTGCGAAAAAACTTGCCAGCGAGTGCCGCGACCACCCGTCGGCACTCCTAAAACCCGGACGAACCAATGCTGACCCCATCACTAGCTATGACCACGCCCCAGACATGACCCCAATTCTGCTGACTCGCACCGCCAAACACAGTTCTCCCGAAGTTCCACAACCGACGCCATCCTTTGTCGAGGCGGACGCGCAGGGAAATGATAACGAGGTGAAGGTTCCTTGGCATGTCAAGCCCTTCCACGTCAGACTGCGGAATTATTTGGCTACTCGACAGCGCAACTTCCATGAGGAGTTGGTTACAACTGTCCCACCGCGAAGAAAGCGAGCCACGCGTCGGATGCGGAGCTTCTGGAGGAGGGTTAGGCAGTCGAGGAAGGTGCTGAGGGACATACACTTAGACGAATTATTGAGGGATGACGTTCGACCATATGCGTCAGTACACCTCCTGCAAAAACGATTGTCAGGGTTAGTCGATACGGGAGCCAGTGTGAATTGCATATCAGCCGATTTTGCAGGGGAGGTACTGGCAATGCACGCGGACCAAATCCACCATTTTACCACCTGGTTAAGCACGGCGGACGGAACTCGTCACTCTGTAGTGGGAAAAATTACGACGGAGGTCACCTTTAAAGGAGTAACTAAACCTCTGGAATTTTACATCATACCTCAACTAACCCAGAATCTCTATCTAGGGACGGATTTCGTTCGAAAATTTAACTTGGCCCCGGCACTGTTTTCCGGCACGACCCTGGAGTCCGTCACCACTGTTCCTGACCAAACTCAAACCACTCACTTATTACGACATACACTGGATGTGAATCAACAACTGCGACTTGACTCGGCTATATCGGCTTTTCCATCACATGAGAAGGAAGGTCTCGGGCGGACGGCCCTGGTGTTACACACTATAGATGTGGGGGATGCTAAACCCATAAAACAGAGACATTTTGCCATATCTCCGGCGAAGGAAAAGTTGTTATATGCCGAAGTTGATCGAATGCTAGCATTAGGCGTGATCGAAGAATCGCAGAGCGCGTGGGCTTCCCCGGTCACCTTAGTTGTCAAGCCGAACAAGGTCCGGCTATGCTTAGATGCCAGACGCTTGAACGCCGTCACTGTCAAGGACGCATACCCTCTACCGTTGATTGAAGGCATTTTGAGTCGGTTGCCTAAAGCCCACTTCATCACAAGCCTAGACCTCAAGGACGCCTTCTGGCAAATTCCTTTAGACCCTGGCTCAAAGGAGAAAACAGCATTCAGAGTCCCAGGTCGGCCCCTGTATCAATTCGTGACCATGCCATTCGGATTGTGCAATGCCCCTCAAACCATGACGCGCCTTATGGATAAGGTGATACCACCACATTTACGGCACCAAGTTTTCGTGTATTTGGACGATCTGCTGCTTATAACCGAAACCTTTAGCGAACATTTCGACCTGCTTCAGGAGGTGGCTCTACACATCCGGAGGGCAGGGTTAACCATCAACATACAGAAGAGTCAGTTCGTGATGACGGAGGTGAAGTATTTAGGTCACATCATTGGGCATGGCAATATCAAAACCGACCCGGACAAGACGCAAGCGATTGACGCTTTTCCATTACCCAAGACTACCAAGCAGTTACGCCGATTCCTAGGCTTATGCGGATGGTACCAGCGTTTCGTTCGTGACTATGCCACCATTACCACTCCTTTGACCGACATGCTGCCTAAGGGCCGTAAGTTCGTCTGGGAAGGGCCCAGCTTGCGAGCCTTTGAAGAGCTAAAGAAGAGTCTGACAACAGCCCCCGTACTGCACACCCCGGACTTTGACAAACCGTTCTCAATCCATTGTGACGCGAGTCAACATGGGGTTGGAGCAGTCTTAGTCCAGGTTGCACAAGACGGCGAGGAGAGACCTATAGCCTTCATGTCCCACAAGCTGAACCAGGCCCAGCGGAACTACACGGTCTCGGAGCAGGAATGCCTGCTGTGCTGGCAGTGAAACGTTTTCGAGCATATGTAGAAGGACATCCCTTTGAAATCGTCACTGATCATGCGTCAGTGAAATGGCTGATGGGCCAAACTGATCTCCACGGCCGCTTGGCCAGATGGGCATTGAAATTACAGGCGTTTGACTTCACGATAAGACACCGCAAGGGAAGTCAGCACGTGGTACCGGACACACTATCAAGGATGTTCGCCCCTGAAGGAGCCGAGTTGGCCCAGGAGGACGACAGCTCCCTATGGATCGACGGACCATCCCGCCTTCAAGACAGCATGTTATACCCAGCTGATGAATACGATTCAGAACCAGTTGCCACAGCTGCCAGAACTACGGGTGACGGAGGGATTTATATACAAGCGGACGAGACACGCCTCCGGAGACCCCATTCAAGAAGAGGAACAGTGGAAGTTATGGGTGCCCGAAGAACTGAACTTCGAATTGATTAAGCGGGCTCATGACCACCCATTGAGTGCACACGGCGGTTATGGTCATACGCTTCGGCGGCTGAAGACTTACTTCTTTTGGCCTAAGATGGCGCAGCAAGTGAAAAAGTACGTAGCCGCTTGTGAGCTGTGCAAATGCACTAAGGCGCCCAATTCTGTTCTTCGGCCCTCGATGGGAAAACTCGAACTATCGGACTTGTGTTCCAGCGCCTGTATATAGATCTCATCGGTCCGTACCCTCGCTCGACTTCGGGATACACGGGAGCTGTCGTGGTCCTTGACCACTTGTCCAAATTTCCGATTGTGGAACCTCTTCGAAACCTGCACACCGGCCTCATAGTCAGTTTTCTGGAAAATCGCGTTTTCCATATATTTGGAGTACCGGACAACAGAGTTCAGTTCACCTCGTCTAGATTTCGGGAATTAATGGAAAAGTATGGCACTACGCATCAGCGGACTGCCGTTTATTATCCGCAAGCCAATGCGTCCGAGCGGTTGAACCGCACCCTCATAGTCGCCATTCGGGGCTACGTCCAACCGGATCAGAAGGATTGGGACCGCCGCAGGATTTCCGCCATCACCTGTGTCCTGCGTTCGTCGTATCACTCCACCACAGGCATCTCCCCATACTTTGCCGTGTTCGGCCAGCATATGATTTGCCACGGAAACTCGTACCGGCTATTGCGGCAGTTGAAAGGGTTGGAAGACCCAATAGTGGAGCTGGAGCCACACGAGAAACTCCAAATTCTACGAGAACAAATCCGGGAGAGGATTGAAGACAGTAGACGGGTGGGGAAGGAGCGGTACAATCTGCGATCCCATCCTTCTGGCTTCAAGGCAGGCGACGATATCTACCGACGGAATTTTAGACAAAGTGAAGCAGGTCGGCACTACACTGCCAAGCTAGATAAGAAGTTCGTGAAGTGTCGAGTCTTACAAGTTTTCAGTCCCACGCGGTACCTCATTGCGGACATGTCCGGAAGGGAGCTGGGAGTCTACCATGCCAAAGACCTACGACGCTGAGAGAAAAAGAAAAAAAAAACATCATAGGGCCAAGCAGCGTTTCCTTCAGTCTCCCCATGCCTGGTAGGCATCGTGGACACTGCCCTGTAATGAATCATGCGACGCCGCTGGCGACCACTACGAACACACCTTGCTGCTAGGTGGCTTGTCATTTCACGTTGGTTCGCATACCCACGTCCCACGTCAATTTTGTCGTGGGATGTCAAGAGGATTTGACAGCCACAAGGCAGTGAAGTGTGCACGGTTTGGCCGCCACCCAAGAAGAGAAGTGATAGTCCGGGGAAAAGAAAAAAACGTGGGAGCGGGTTGGCGATCTTCGATTAGTTGTCAGGTTAGAAATATTACAGTGTATATACGAAGTGTAATCGATAGATTGACTGAGTGGAGAGGAATTTGAGTTCGAGGGTAAATTATGAAGGTGTTTTTGATCAAATTGGGAACAATGAGGCAGAAGTAGAAGATCATTGGATTCACGGTCTGTTCCCGCCTCTGCAATATGCGTTCGCAATCCCGGCAGCCTTTGGGGTTATCTTCGTCGGAGGCTTGGCAATTTTTACATTGGTGAAGATACGCAATTATACTTGAAAGATCACGTTATGAAGGGGTCCTAATTGTGATTTTGCACAAACGACTTCACGAAGGTCATGAAAAGATAAGCCGGTAATAAACGGCAGTAAAGTTCCTTTGCTTCTTGATTGCTTTTCTTATCAGCAAACTGGTTGAAATAACGACTGTGATGGGGGATATATGTGTCCTGCAGAGCGACTGCGGTCAAACAATCAATAGCAGCCCTCGTCAAACGTCGCTTGCTTAAACTGCGAAACGTTCGTGCTTAACCAAGACAACTATTCCCTCGCTAAAGACCACCCTGACACAAATGGGAACCGAACTAAGCATATCAATTCGGAAATCTTGTGTACATTGGATGTCGGACCCATTTTGTGAGTACAAGATTTATAAAGTTCAATGAACTGATAAGAAGTACCCCTAATAAATGCTGCTCAAATGAAGGACAAACAAAAAAAAAGTAATGATTTATAAGCTAGTTACCTTTAAGTTTCTGATTCGATCTTACAAAAAGCAATTGTTACTCTAAAATTACATTTACATAATTTTAACTTACAACTTCACTTCGCAAGATTTTTTAATGAGTTGAAAATTTCATAATTCCATTGCAATTAACTTTTAATTCGATTTCATAAGAATTGTAATTTTTAGAATTAGTTTTATAATAGTCATCACTGAAGATGACCCAAAGGAGTCGAAACGCGTCTGCTCACACAGCAAAGCAAGGCCCGACGGCTTTTCAAGGAAAAAAACTTTATAATGAGTTTCAGCCCTTCTGACAAACTAAACCCATCATTACTTACCATAGAATTTACATTACTAGTTAGCTCAAGATGTGATAATAGTAGTATTTGATTCTAAATTCAAGCTTTGTATTGGGCTTTTTCATTAGCAATAAGAAAGCAATGTTTTTGCGGGTTTCTGATGTGCTTTTGCTACTAAAATATAATTTTAACGAAAAATTTGGTACGGCAAAAGGCTGCAATTATTTGGTTTAATTTGTCTTTACCTTATACTCAGCAGTATTATTAATTTAGAGATTATATAAATCTTTTTGGATTTATAAGTTAATAAGTTGATCACAACAATGTTTAGAAAATTTTGTTTGCAATCATAAATTTGTAGTGCGAATGTCTATTACATTGGTTCACACAGTCAATCCTTAAAATTCCTTTTAAATTATTTTAAATAATTTGCAGCTTCTTACAAGTACTGCTGAAGAAAAAAAGAATAACTATTTTATGTTATTTACAGAGGCCTACAATATAAAACAAACGACAAAATATAATTAACGTCAATAAAAGAAGATACGTAAAAATAAATAAATGAATCTTACCTACAAAATCTATAATCAACAAATAAAACAAGTACATAAGATTATCTAAATATAATATTGATAAGTATTATAATATTTATTTAAATGCATTTAATCTGGGTATTACAATATATAACCTTCCAGATCTCCATTCCATTTGTTGATTTTATGATAATAAAATCTTTGTAGGTTTTATATAATTTTTCCTGCGTATATTGAGTGCAAAAATGAAGTTCTAGCTTTTTTTGACAGAACAATTATTTCCATTAGGCCCATAGCATAGGAGTCAAAGTAGACCCACATTCAATAAATATGCATAATAATTTAGAAGAGAGCTAACTATGATTACTTTAACATTACTATGAATTAGATAATTGCAGATTATTTAACTACTCGTAAGTTGAATTAAACCCTTTATATTGATACTCGTAGGACAAAAAAAAAAACATTAAAATAATATGAATTGCTAAACAGTAATAACGACTTTCCTTTCCAGTGGTTCCTTTCTTCCAGCGGAAAGTAGAGTGCATGGTAAGTATGCCGTCGTGAGGGTAGGGTTTGAGAAAATCCGCTGAGGTCGGTTTCGCGTCGCGCGCGGTACGCGGTACCTCAGTTGATTTTGGTTTTTGTTTAGCGTAGTTTTTTTCGGATTTACGTTAACGTAGTATATTTTTCGGTACCGCGTCGGAAATTCGGGAACGCGAAGTAAAGATTAGATCTTTGTCCTTTGCTTGATTGTATGAAGAAATACGGAGTAACGTAAAGTAGGTTTCCTCTCCGTATGGTTTTGTTTTGGTGACGCGTTTGAAAACGGGCATGTATTGGTGGCTGAAGATTGTAAATGAGGGTAATCCATTTGGAGACCCGCGACCGAAATCCTTTCCGATCTAGCTGGCCGACAAGCAGCCCCCGCGAAAATGGATTACGGTGCACGGATTGGTTGACCGGTTGGTACCATCCGTTGGCACTACTCAGACTTAACGTCTAGAACCGATGAGAGGTCGGTTCCTCGTTCGGACTAAGACTTTAAAAATCATTACAACTGCTGAATCAAAAGATTTTCGAATAATTTTTCCTAAATTCCCTTTTTTTTATAATTATACAATTTTTCTTTATTATATATTGATTCGCTAACATGCTTATTAGAAACACGTTTACGTATCGCTTCACTAGTATCCTTTAGGGTACTCTATATTTACTTTTTTAGTATTCGCAACTATTATAAGTTATATTCACTAACTTCAACACTATCATTGATGATACAATGTATAAAAAAGTCGACTTTTCCCATTCATATTATAAGTAAATAAATCAATTATATTCATTCTTAGTTATTTACTAATGCCTCGGTTTTTTATCATAATATTCTCCTTTACAGTTTTTTTTTTGCTTACTTTCAGTAGAATATCATTTCATTATATATCTGTATGGTACAAACAATGAGTCAATTTAAGCTTAATGTCTATCGTTCAAAATCACTTCGCCTGGTCAAGTGATCAAACAAAAGCAAAACTTTGCACTAATAAAAACGAAACCGTCATGATGTTAATTTCAAGTTTTCTATACAGTCTTCAGCCTTAGCTAAGACAAAGACTGTTTTTCAACGAGTAGGTGTATAAAAATTGGTGAATTGTTAACTCCTGAGACCGCTTAAAAGGATTAAATTTATCATAAAAATGATGCATATGAAAGGGTGATCAACAGCTTGTTGATAATATCCTATAACATCGACGTTGGTGATGCCCTTTTCATTTACGCCTTAAGAGAGGACTAGAGGGAGAAATAAGTCAGGATAAATGCCAAACCTTGGGGATATAAACTATATAACCTGCTGAGTTGATCCGAGATAATCCTTCTTTGCTTTCGAAGATGTTGAACCGCGAAAACGAGCGTTCAAATATTTGCCCAGACCCATATTCCAGGATGGTTTTTGATTTCGCACCGATAACCTTGAGATCACCTTTTAATGGTTTCAACAAGGAAGGGTTATTGGCATTTATACCTATTCAACTATGTTAAAAAATATAAATTCTAAATTTATTTTTACACTTACAATCAAGTATTTTCTGAAGGCATATTCATTTTTCCATCCTTGGTGCCTATGAATGGTGTTTACAATAAATGTTTACCACCGAGCTTTCAATTTTGGCTATTGCCTCCATTAAAATTGCAACATGAATATCGGTATGACATACGAGGGAAAATCAGACTCAAAAAATTCACAAAACAAAATAGAAAACTTCACTTTTTTTAACACACACCCACCATGTGGCTGTGTCCACTCGACTTTGACATCCCGCGACAAAACTGGATGGGAATTCGACACGACGGACACGAGATGGAAAGCCATATGGCAGCAAGGTGCGTTAGTAGTGGTCGCCAGCGGCGTCGAATGATTCTCATGACATGTTCTCAACAAGCCCGGATGACCAAGGCCGAACGAGTATGGTAACTCACGTCATAGATACACAGGAAGTCAAGCCAATACGACAAGCACCGAGACGTCTTCCTATAGCCAAACAAGGAGAGGCGAGCGCACTGACATCGGACGGTGTTATCGAACCTTCTGTCAGTCCATGGGCCGCGCCTGTAGTTCTAGTAAAGAAATAGGATGGTAGCACTTGTTTTTGTATCGACTATAGGCAGCTTAACGACATCACAAGGAAAGATAGTTACCCGCTTCCACGCATCGACGACATCATGGAGTCTTTAGGCGACGCAAAATGGTTTTCTACGCTCGATCTCAAGAGTGGCTACTGGCAGGTAGAAATCGACCAGAAGAACCGAGAGAAGACCGCATTATCAGTTGGAACCGGATTGTGGCAATCCGTGGTGATGCCATTTGGGCTTTGCAATGCTCCAGCCACCTCCGAACGCCTGATGGAATACGAGCTACTTGGCCTAACCTGGAAGACCTGTTTGGTGTACCTAGATGACATCATTGTTATTGGGAGAACGTTCGAAGAGCATGTGCGGAACTTAGAAGAGGTTTTCTCCTGATTGCGACTGGCGAATCTGAGAAACTGAATCCCGACAAGTGTACCCTTTTCGCAGCTAAAGTGAAATACCTGGGACACGTTTTATCAGCAGAAGGGGTCAAAACAGACCCTGAGAAAATTGAAGCCGTGAAAAGCTGGCCAACACCAAACAACAAGCGCCAACTACGAAGTTTTCTGGGTCTGGCGACCATCTATCGAAGATTCGTCAAAGACTTTGCCAAAATAGCTAAGTGTCGCCATCAGTTAACCGAGAAAAATCGTCCGTATGTCTGGAATGAGCAATGCCAGGCAGCCTTTGAAACCTTGAAGGAGAAGTTGTGTGAATCACCTGTGCTGGCATATCCAAAACCCGGAAAAATGTTTGTAGTTGACACCGATGCGAGCAACGTTGGGATTGGAGCTGTACTCTCCCAGCAGATCGATGGCGAAGAAAGAGTCCTCTCGTATTACAGTCGAGTTCTCTCAAAAAGTGAGAGGAACTGCTGCGTGACCAGGAAGGAGCTATTGGCTATAATAGAGGCAACCAAGCAGTTTCACAAGTACCTATATGGCTAGAAATTTGTTCTTCGAACAGACCATGCATCGCTGAGATGGCTGCTTAATTTCAAAAACTCCGAAAGACAAGTTGCGAGATGGATAGAAAGATTGCAGTCATACAACTACGAAATTGTTCATTAGAAGGGCGGAGTTCATGGAAATGCTGACGCCCTATCCCGTCGTCCATGTCCAGCTAACTGCAAGCATTGTCGACGGATTGAGGAAAAGAGCCGACCGTTGATCTGCAAGTGATAACGGCCGAATTCGATGAAGGTTGGTCATCGGAGGAGATTCGAAATGCCCAGTTAGCCGATGAAGACATCGGACCATTGCTCGTATGGAAGGAGACAACTGGGCCACCTGGGTGGAAGGGCGTTTCAATGAATGGCGCCACCCTGAAAAGCTATTGGGCACAATGGAACTCCCTTCAGGTGGAGGGTGGCGTACTGAAGCGGAAATGGGAAGCGGCAAATGGCAGCTCCTATAGGATGCAAATTATACTTTCCAAAAGTCGAATCTACGATTTGGTTAAGGAAATGCACGAAGGATCCTCGGGAGGCCACCTTGGTGTTAACAAGACCTTAGCGAAATTGCGGGAAAGGTTCTACTGGCTCCACCCTCGAGAAGACGTAAAGGACTAGTGTCGCAGATGCACAATTTGCGCTTCCGTCAAAGGTCCAATGCGACGACTGAGAGGACAAATGCAAACCTACAACGTGGGTGTACCGTTTGAAAGGATTGCTGTTGACATCGCAGGAACCTTTCCTGAATCCGAATGAGGAAATCGATACACGCTGCTTGTGGCCGATTATTACAGCAAGTGGCCCGAGGTCTACCCCATTCCCAACCAAGAAGCAACTACTGTAGCCGAACAGCTAGTGTTAAATTGGGTCAGTAGGTACGGCGTACCTTGCGAACTACATTCGGTTTAAGGCCGAAACTTTGAGTCACTGGTTTTTGGCGAAATGTGCGAGCTGCTGGGAATACGGAAAACGAGGACAACACCGCTGCATCCCCAATCCGACGGTACACTCAATAAACACCTAGCTAAGATAGTTGACGAGAACCAAAGGGACTGGGACCGACACATCCCACTATTTTTGATGGCGTACAGAGCTGCCGAACATGCATCGACGGGCCAAGCCCCAGCCAAAGTCATTTTTGGAAAGACTATTCGTCTGCCGGCTGATATAAAGTTCGGAACACCCCCTGAGAAACCCCAAACGAAGTCGGAGTATGCAAGTGAACTAAGGTAATGGTTGAACCAGATACATCGGACAGTGCGAAAACACTTCGAATCAGCTACTGACCGCATGAAGACCAGGCATGATCTAAAGGCAAATTCTACTGGCTTCCAACAAGATGACTTGATGTGGCTATATAACCCACAACGGCGGAAGGGTAGTTCTCCAAAGTTGCAGCATAATTGGAAGGGACCATTCCGAGTTACAAAGCGAATCAACGACGTCGTATATCGCATACAGGAACACCGTAAGCCAAGAGCCAAAATGAAAATCGTGCACCTGGACCGTCTTGCCCCATATTACATCCAGGGAGGCTTAACTGCAACTAGCGACACATCTTTTCGGGGCAAAAACAACTGAGGTGTGGGCAGTGTTACATGTGCAAATAATTCTGCGAGCTACTGTCGAAATTTTTTTCGCAACTATTAAGAACATGATGATCAATAAACGAATGTACTCGAAAGCACAAGAACCCACGATCAATATCTGAAAGTGACGTCACTGTAGACATTCAGAGTTGCTCGAATATTCCAGATAGTTCTCGCCAGAATATTCGCCAATGTACGAGAAATGGATTGAATGACTAGAGACCCTATATAAAGCCGAGCTGAATGAATGGGGGATATAGTAAAACTGCGATAGTAAAACTTCGATAGAGTGGAGCGTGAAGTAAAGGGGATATTGATTGATAGAGTGGAGTGATTTTCGTGATACGGACAGTCGAAATAAAAATTGCTAGACTAGTGAAAAGTAAAAATAGTGAAATTAATGATTGTGCATTGTTAGTAAATAAACTCTTTTAATTTATTTAGAAGACAGTTCGTTTTCACTTTTCCGGAACATTAATATTATCGGCCGCGAACCATAACACGCGACAATATGTATATATATATATATATATATATATATATATATATATATATATATATATATATATATATATATATATATATATATATATATATATATATATATATATATATATATATATATATATATATATATATATATATATATATATAGTATATATATATTGGAAAAATAGCATTCTTCGCACACTATTCTTATATCTCAATAATATTTTTTCATTCGAGGCATTGATTCTTAAAATCCAAAATATACGAAAGTTTCATTCGTTTCAATTTTTTACTTTTATCAATCCTAATTTTCTTCAAATAAAAAATTATAATATAGGCTGGAATTCGGGTAAATACTTAACACCAAATTTTATCGTCATTTTGTGCATAGGTATGTTCTTAAAAAATTTTAGATCCCATGCGACTAATCCACGTCAGAAAATCTCATATGCAAATTAAATTGTATTGACAAATATAGCTCATTTGAGTCTAATAAAGTAACTATTAACGGCATAAATATTCATATTGCAATCTTTATCCTATCTACCACGAAATATTTCATGTTTAGGCTCTCATTTGGAATGTTGCAATTAACAAACATAAAATATATAGCCACCGTAGGCAAATATGATTAACAGCCAAATATGCATACATACAAGCTCGCTTAAGCGACAGACATCGATCGAAGACACATTGGCTGAGAAAAACATTCGACCAAAATGTTAAGGTATGTTTATGAAGGCCATGCAAAAACTCATTGAATGTTACACGCAATTTCAAAGCTGTTTGCAAATTTACTCGCTTAAAATTGCATTTTCCAATGGCTTCTTCACTCAAAATAATTTGTATAGCTTTTCAGTTTGATTGCGGTCATTGAAAGCCTTTACAGTGATTGAATTAATTGATGTGATACTCCTATGCAACATATATAGAAAAATGCTGCATCAAAATGAATGAATGTAAATTTTGTTGAAGTATTTTGGCTCTGCGATTTAATCTTCCCGCCGACTGCAATAGCATGCCGCTGGGGTAAAATTTCACAAATTTACACGGCTAATATCGCAAACGCAGTGTGTACGCTTCCATTTAAGCATATGACAAGCTGTCACTGTGGCTGTGCGCTCTTATCCTTCAAACAAATGTGTTTCTTCAGACTATTACTGATACAGACTATACTTCATTCCATCATACTTTCCCTCATAGGGTGGGGTAGACATGCGCTTAAACCGAAGTCCTTATGTCAAGTAAGAAGTCGCTAGATATCTAGTGCAACCACTGTATCTACACATCCGTAGAAACTCTGTTGCAACCAAAGTGCAGAAGTTTTTCCAGGTATTTATATAAGCCGCAAAAGAACACAAGTACTCATACCTACACTTTTAAAATAAACTATAGTGCAGTAAGCAACTTTATAATGTGGGTCGTAAGCATATTCTGTTCACAAAAAATATTCTATGTGAAAATTCGTTCCAAAATAGCAAAATAGTCGAAACAGTTCGTGCAAAAGATAATAATGTTCAAATCATTTTCAGCTAAATGGATTTTTCAAAGATCGAGCAGTTTGAGGTAGGTGACAGGTTGGATAATGTTCACAAGTGTTTCATTCTTTGATATGGAAACAGTGTCGTTTTGTATCCAATTTATATTTAAGCGACCCTTCGGTCTATGATGGAATTTCCTTTTAAAAGTAATATCGAAAGTCAATCATTACTTTTTTTGATTTTATGTTTTGCTCTGCTTTGATAATGGCAATCATAAAAATTACAAAAAATTGGATAATAACTGAACCATCGACAAATCGATATAGCTCGTTTTCAATGAAGATTAAATTATTTGCTCTAGTATTGCAATGAATTATTTGATTGATCATGTCGTTGATACATTATAGAATCTGAAAATCACCAATTTTGAGGAAACGAAAAAAACCTTAAAAATCATCGCTAAAAATAATTTTAAAAGGCTGAAGAAAATATCAATAAGACTACCAGAAAAAAATAAAACATATACATACATATTTGCTAACATCATACACACAAAAAGTTAAGAAGTTAAAAGTTTTAAACTTTTTCGTTAATTATTTTTTCTTTTTTTTTATTCGTAAAATATTTTTTTTTTGCTTTTCAAGTTAAATTTTTATCTTGAAAAATAAAACTAATTCCCGAACTCAATTCTTAAACTGAACTATTTAAACAGAGTATTATTCTATCTCCTTTCATACTAATTCGAGCATAATTATTGTATTTCATCTTTTGTTCAAAAAGGAAGCAAAAATATATTGATCATTCAAACATATACACAGGAAATTAATTAGTTATTACATAAAAATAGACCAACACTTTCCAATTATAAAGGCCGCCTCCATGTATGGGGAGACAGACCCCCTATAAAGAACCTTTCTATATATATTTTTTTTTCAAAAATTTCAAGAAGCCAGCACTTTTGATGTACTTTAAAAAAAACTTTAATGCCTAAAGCAACGCTCAAGAGATTTCTTCTGCTTCAATATCGCTTGTTATAACGAAACATTCCCATATTGCAAAATTGAATGTACCTATACATTATGAAATTCCTGGACACTATTTGGTTATAAGAATTTCAATGTAAAGATAATTTATTTTTCGTTTCGGCACAAGAGAATCGCCGGACCCAGAGCAACGCTACAAGAAATAAAATGCGGTCCTTTACGTGCTAATTTAAAAATAAAATTGAGGGCCGAATAATTTATCAGACTCTAGGCAATAGGAAAACTTTGCAATCAATTCATTTGTATTTAATGTAATATACTTACACAAACTACATGAACTACGAAGTTCATGTATTTTGAATTATATTCAATTAAATATTAGGCATCTCCTTAATTATATCATGTATTTTGCATTATATTTAAAAAGTAGCCATCTTATTGTATAAATAATTCAAGGAATTTTGAATAAAGAGCAGCTTTCTCAAGATCATTTAAATTGATTGTGTCTCTCGCTGGCCAAGCCGCTTCATAGAAAATATCGGCAATTCGTTTGCCATTTTCTTTTGTTGACTAAACCGCAAAAGGGCAGGTTATTCTATTCAAAAAATCAAATTAAATGTTAACCCACAACAAGGCGACCCTTCCGCTTATATTACGTTCAAAATCAAAATTTATGTTTTTAAATAGCTAAATTTTTAGTCCGCGTGGTGTAGTGGTTAGATTGCTCATACCGTAAGCCAAAGCTCCCGGGCTCGATCCCGCTGTGACAATGAGATTTGTTTTGAGTGATTCTTCGGACGGACTATAAGCCCGTTATGTTATGATATGTACTGGTCTAAAATCAGAACGTATCGCAGCTGGGTAGAGTTACATGCGCCCAAGGCGTAGTATGACCATATCACCTTTTTGAGTGGCGATACGATTAAGCTACTGAGATACTCCATCTATCTCTAGGCGAAGGCCTGAAAAGGGGCTAGTGCTAAAAAAATAGACAAAATAATCAAGTTACAGATGATATCCTCATTTAAATTCGAAAGAAAAAAAATTGACTAGGATAAGGAAGAGGAGTTTTGGAGTTTTTTGGCGATGAATTAAAATCTAATAGCAACCTATTCTAAAGTAGGCATATCAATCAGATGATCAATAAAAATTTAGCACTGAATAAAAAAACTTCAACCTTTTTATATAGATTTGCCTATGCAAAACAATATTGAAGCATGACAGTTTAAAACACGTTCATCAATTAACAAATTATTTACTTGAACAACAAAATTTTAATGGTACAACGCTCAAGTAATGTTATGTGTTTACACGTATTAGAAGACTACAGCAGGCAGTCTAACACTCACAAAAAGAAACTATTTTAACTGTCAAGAATAAGGCTGATGTTGAAATCATTTTTCCCCCCTTCTCTCCTGTTATATTACAGGAATGCAGATGTGTACTGTGGAAATTGAATGGTCTGAACTTAACCAGTGTTTATCGATATTGTCTACTTTTGGGACCAGTGGTGGCTGGTAATTTCAGACTCAAGACTAATAGGTAATACAAGGGGTGGTTAGTTGAATTAATTAAGATGGAGCAGTGTTAGTATTTTACTTTGAGGATAATTGATAAGCATGGACCACATGACCCTCGATAAGTATTGTGAGATATTTAAAGCTTACATTTTTAATCTACCGATCGTAGTGATATGTCAATAGTGCCTCAAGATTTAACATTTAATTTAAAAATGAATAAAATTCGCAAATAAAACGTATATTGTATAAGAGCATCCTCTTTTCATTTGTGAAAGGTGTAATCTCGGATATTTTGGAGTGTTGTATGGTAAAACACACATATAAGTTAATTTTTCGCTGCACCAGAATTGCTCCGTTGTGGTTCTTTAGTCGCCTTTTTTTGGTTTTTGGATTTTAGCCTGAATTAGGTATTTGGACAAGTAGTAAATTAATGTCGATTTCTTGAAAATCTTGCATCTGCAGAGGTTTCTTTGTAATTCGTGGACTATTTGTTCTGCATATGATGTTTTGAGAGGATTGTTGGCTTGATGGGGAGCTCGCATTATTCCACTGTGGGAAAAACATTTTGTTTCGTTTGATTGCTTCTAATGTTGGTTTTCTCATGAGAGGCCACCACTTGAGCATGAGTGTGTTTCATTTAAACATTCCTGACATCTCCTACGGGGTTTCTTTTATTCGTAAATTTGTCCTTCTTCAGCTGAGGAAAATCTATTTGAGCTATGTTTTCAAGGTCAAGCCCTTCGTATCTGTTTTAATTATAATCGAACGTGCTTCTCTGTTGGATACATTTAATATAGAGCTAGCTTCTACTTCATGCATATATTTAACCCATTTGGGGCATGTTTAGTCCGTAGTTACATGCTCCTTACTGTTGAATAGCAGAAATTTTCTGTTGTTGCAAGTTTCATTGCATTCAGTTGAACTGCATTTCAAACATCTTGGTATCTTGTCTTTACAGATAGTCGTGGAATGTCCCAACCTACCACAGTTCCTACACTTGCTGAGTCGGAATTCGAAATATTTGACTTTAGCATTGAAATATGCGATTTTAAGACAGCTCGGAAGGGTATTGCCCGAGACTGTTATGTTGACTGATTTTATCGGAATGAAGATGTTCGCCTTTTCAGGATCTCTCCTGTTAAGTATTGTGGCGTTGATTAACTTAATTCCCATCTTGTTGCAAGGCCTAGTTTTTTCAACTAACTCTTTCAGGTCAAAATCTAATTCGACATCCCGAATTACACCATACCTGCGGGTGAAGCTGCCTTCAGGACTTTATTTTCCATTGCTTCGTTGGCTTCCTGAGGTGTATCGAAGAAAACTTTAAGTCTTAGTCCATTTTGTTTGACATTCGTAACATCGCACTTGGATTCTTTGTTGAGCATAAAGAATATCATCGTTGTTAACCTGACAGGTTCACCGTTAATTTTCCAATCCATGAAAACCAGAAAGATTTTTCTTTGAAATCTAGGTCGTATCTGTTCGATTTGCCCTGGTTAGCTAGGACTCTTTATTGGGTGATTAGTCTCCATATTTCTGAACACGTTAATGTTTTTAACCATAGGCGCAAATGGTGCAAATTTAAAGGTTAGGTCAGTCACTGTAGTGTTGATTCTAAAATCTTTTTTTTTTCTCCTTTTGCTCGGAACTTTTTTTTTCATTTTTATTAATTTCACTATCACTGACACTAAATTCAGCGAAGCAAAACTAGTAGGGCTACAAATCAATGAGAATAAAACAAAGCTCATGACGCAGTCGAGGAGAAATACCTCAAATACACAAAATATCACACTTGCCGAATACAGTATCGAAAATGTTGGCAAATTTGTGTATTTGGGCGCCAAAATAACGAGAACGGGCAATGAAAGAGACAAAATACGCCGAAGAATACAGCTCGCAAATAAAATATTTTATTCAGTTTTAACGATCTTGAAGACCAGCTGCATATACAGGGAAACAAAGCTCCAAGTATACAAATCTGTGATAAGACCTGTGTTATGCTATGGGTGTGAAACATGGGCCCTAACCCAAGCATCCACAAATATATTGAATGCCTTTGAGCGACGGGTCCTGAGGCGAATAACCGGAACGAAGCTAGACGGGGACCAATGGCGAACTCGATACAACCATGAGCTGTATGAAATTTTTGACGAACCGGAGGTCTCAACGATTATAAGACTGCGGAAGCTGCAATGGGCTGGACACATGAATCATATGGACGGACAACGGATACCCAATTTATTCTAAATTTTCTACGTCAATATCTATATAAAAAAAAATTACTTCCTCAATGCAATTCTACACGTTTTATTTCCCATAGAACGCTATACAAAAAAGAACATTAGCTCTGCATGACGTGAATGCATTCATACATACTCTATGTTAATTTCCCGTAAAAAAGGGAAACAAGATATCATATGTGAAGTTCTTAGACCCCACATACGAACAATGTCAAGTTCATCGAGAAAAACGAAAGCATTAGTTTAGTAGATAGCAATTAGTTTATGTTATGAAATATGATACAATTGTCTTCGCTTGTTGTAGATTTGTAATGTTGTACATATGAAACCATGCGAGTGAGGATTGTTCCACACGTAAGTAAATGGGTTTATATGGGAAGAAGTACATATGATAGATTTGATGTAGTTTCTAGGCCTAAAGCGGGTCATGCATATTTATTTATTTATATTGATGCATAAATGAATGTAATATGAATTTACCCAATGGTTATTTTATTATGTAAGTATAAGTGTATTACAATTTAACTTATTAGGCAAGTAATTTACTTAGGTTTTGATACTTTCGCTATCGTAAGCGAAAACGTCCTTTCGAATTATCTACAAAAACATGAAAAAACTAGCAAAATCATTCAATTGTAATCGAGTGGATGTCGAAAAGCACCTTTGCTCCCCATTCTTATGTGTGTAAGCACATTCCACACATATCATGTGTTTAATATTCTGGATGATAAACTCGATCGCATGACGCTCTAGCGTCAGCAGTTTTCGTTGGCCATGAAGCATTATTTAGTAGGCATACGCGCGATCAGCATCTTGTAGTGAAAAAGGTAATTCAGAAAGTCCGTAAAGGACTGCAGCGATGGTCTGCTGCCTCGGCAGAAGAAGGTGTCATTATCTGCCGAGAATGCCCTTGTCTAGGGACGCGTGAATGCGCTGGCAGGCTAGCATTGTGGTGTCGTGGGGCGGGTTCATTCCCACAGCACAAGGATCCACTACAAAGAATTTCGCATTCACGAATTTCTGGGGTCGAACAAAAGCAAGGCGACCGAAGTCGCAAAAATTGTAGACAACCATACCGAGAGAAAAAGGACTTGTTCCGAGAACAAGTGAAACAAGTAAAAAGGGGCGGAAGCAGGATAACCTCGTCCTTACCCGGAGATGGCCCACAAATGAGAGAGGGGCACCCGGGTGGTGATGGAGCCTCCGCGCACCCACCCAACCGGATTAAAATCCATAATTGTTGCAGTGGTCAGGTATTCTTCTTCTGAGTGGAAAACTCATACAACTTAACTTGCATGAGCCTGTCCATCAGAAGAGAAGTACCCCGGTGACCAATTTATGCCATAGAATTATGCAATTCGATTACATAACTCTATGTCATAAAGAGGCACCTTGCTCGGGCCACTCAACCCGCGAAGTACCCTGAAACAAGAAAGATTATTACGTACCCGGCGGCTGGCTCATGTTTTAAGGGGGAAATCCCGCCACCGTACCTATACCCGGTCAGAACTAAAGGAAAGGAAAGACCGAAAAGTAACCTTTAATTCGACATTTCCTTTTTTATTATCTCAAAGAAAAAAAATAATACAAATTTTTACACGATTCGGATCTCAGTTTAAACTTTTGTTTGTTACTGAAAGAACAATTTACATTTTTTTTTTGAAAACTTCCCTTGTTTAAATTTCTTTCATACAATATTAGTTGCTCTCTAGTATAGCTATCTATTACCACTTGAATTTAATGCTAACATATACATCCTTTTGATAGTAGTAGAAAACAATTAACAGCTTATTTCCGTTACGCGTACCTAAACATTTTATATCACAACAATGAAAATATTTACATCGTATTTTCCCTATTGTAATAAATTGATTATATTGAACATACTATCGACAAGACGAACATGTCGAGGGAAGTTTCTTATATGAAATAATTTGATAACGAAAGTTGATTTTCATTTTCATTAATTTTAAGTTATTTAACGTATTTATATAATTCAATAAAAACATGCAGGAAGAAAAATTTAAAAAAAGAAAGGGTGCTTACCCCAGACCTCCTCCTACGAGCGCTCGTGTTCGGGGCGGGTAAGGGCCTGCAACTCGGATTATTATTTTTAATGTTTAAAATTTAAGCCTAATCAAATTAAATTAATCACTTCGCGATTTTTCCGGTCTCTATTTATCTCTTGCTACGGTCAACAAATCTTCTCCGACACGTTTTACGTATGATTATGACAACAAATTAGTTACAGTGTTCTACGTGAACTAAAATTAAGGTTGGTTGAAAAGTATCTGTTTGCTGTTCCGAACTCCACTTTGCACCGATTTGGTCTCCGATACTTGATTGGCTTTCGAAATTTGCATGAATTTGCCTCAATGCTTTTTCCGATTGTCGAGGACTAGAGGATGATACGAAAGATACATAGGCGAATAGATTCGCGCTTCCAAACTAGATATCTCGCACTTTGCTGCCAACACGGAAAAGTGATTCTCGTCGATGGGAAATTGAATGGGAACGAGAGAAAACTTATCGTGAGATGAACGGAACGAACTATATTTATGCACTAAATCCACTGTTATTTACGTCAAAATTGCGAATTCTGAAGTACTGAAATTTGTAATCAGGTTTTACTGCTGCAGATTTACAGATACTTTCTGCTACAACCTCTGAAGAATCACCGAGAGAATATCTGAATGGAATGCACTGCATTCGGTTGACGCTGTTATCTTCTTTTAATTAAAACCAAAATGCACATCTCCGATGTGAGTCATTCGTCTTCGCGCTAGTTAAATTCACCATTCGTTCTGAATTTTTTTCTAACAAATTTAAATGAATTTCCACAACCATGGTTTGTACTATCTTATCTCCTCACGATACTTGATTTCCAGTTGTGAAGTTGAAACTGTAACCACAGCAAATTCTTCACTTCCCGATCACAAAATGAACATTAAGCAAGGGCCAAGGTACCGCATCACCCATATCTTTTTGCACTGCCCCTGGGCGATAGATAAAGTGTAGCGGAAAATTGCAATTGACGTTCGCACTTTCAGGGAAATTCTGCAGGACCGGAAACGGGGAATTCTTTCAAGACATCAACACTGAGAACTTTCGATGCTAACTTAAACTTTTACGTGTTTCTAAAATTTGCTTTCACACAATCCACCTTAGGGGGAAAACAACGGTTTATTCCCACTTACGGACAACGGAACTACAGTCGAAAGGAAATGATAATTTGCACATTTTCTTCATTCGAACTCATAAATACTTAGAAAATTCAATATGATGCTTTTGAAATAAATTCACAAACGTTTTAATTTCATTTTGTTTTCCTTATTATTGGGCAAACATTAGCAGCTCTCCCGTCTACCAACGCACAAAAGAATGAAGCTCCCATCTACGCGGCGTCCGCGCTGTGTGGCGGTTTCGTGCAGACTCCCCACTAGCGACAATCTCCCGGCAACAGCACCAGCAACACCAGCAAATCCCACTCCCGCTACCGCCACAGCTATCGCTCGTACCGTTCACTATGACAGTATTGCTGTTAATATTTGTAACTCTCACGCAATCGTAGTACTTGATGAGCACTGAACTTTCGTATTTTGTTACGTTGGAATACATAATTTTCACGTACCCAATTTAATTGACCTGTTGAATAGTCTCGTGCTCGTTTCACCTGATCGTAATATTGATCACGTAACGATGAGATATGATGAGAACCGATATTTCGTATTTCTTTTAAATATTTCACTTGTGAATTATAAGTGCCGTGAATTCATTCAATTTGTTGAGCACAGTTTTCGCGAATACGATTAGCTTGTTGTGTATAATTTTCGCGTAATTTTTCCAGCTGCTGACTTTTAAACTTCACAATACTATCAAGCATTGCATATATTTGTCGGCCTCCCGGTGTTGATTTTTCTCGTGAACAACATGAACAGCATGTGTTGCAGAATTTTTCGCGTATTCCAAATCTCTGAAATATTCGACGTATTCCCTGAACTATTAAAGTTATCGCTAGAAATGCTGCTGCGGCAATTATTCCACAAATAATGCTGCCAATTTTCACTCGCAGGAAAACAATAGGATCAATGTAAAGCCTTATATTAGCCGTCGCATTGCCCATTACATTAAACGCATAGCATGTATACAATCCACTATCATTGCGTTGAATATTATGAACTTGTAATGATCCATTCTCTAGAAGGGAAATGCCTGCCCTCAATTTTTCTGGAAGTAATCCAGTTAAATTCAGTTCTTCTCGTGTTTCGTCGCTCAGCAAATCTTTTTCAATTCGCTCTTCGAATTTTTGTGGAGGAAGCAATTCAACTCTTTTGTCAGGATCTGCACTGTGACGCAAGATTTCATTGGCGGTGTGATCCAGAGAATATCCGGAGGCGGGTTTCCAGTGAAAACACACTCCAGAGTGGCAGTTGATTTCAAAAGATGCATACGACTATCTGAAGACTTGATTATGACAGGCTTAATGCATTGTAATTTTTTTGATGACGGTTATCAGATCGCCAGGATACCCGTGTCGGCATCCCAGTGTTGCAAGGCTATTCAGTAAAATCATGTTGTCGGAAGTTACCACTGGTGACATTCTAATTTTGAGCGCACGCTGTTCAAGCCAGTCCGCTGTCCAATGCATGCGGCGATCACAAGCATAGTCATTGTCGTTTAAATTTACATAATCTAGCGCTGTGACGTTCTTCAGCTGTTCTGGTATGTATGTAAGCCTATTATTTGATATATCCAACCATTTCCATTGACTAAGTTCGCCTATTTCTTTCGGCAAGTAACGACGACCATTTCCTGATAGATCAAACCTTTCAACCGCTGGCGTATTTTTCAGTGTGCATGTCGGCGTATTGAACGGAGTTCACAACAAATTGATGATTGAACGCCGAGAAACGTGATGTTTCATAGAATAATTTGTGTACATATTCATCTGTACGATATGGTTTCATTTGGAGATCATTGAAAAATCCTTTTTCTCGGGGCGAACGAAGGCCGCCACAACCGTACCTGCTCGATTACTACAGGGCAGCTAATTTTCTGGCGATCCCAAGGCGACGCGGATTGCGAAAAAGGAGCTGAAGGATCTTTCATTATAGCATGGGTTGTCTTCGGCGTCGGAACATGGAGTGACGAACAATAAAAGAAAACACAATTGACAGACGGACGGACTGATACGTATGTTTATGTTTTGCCGGCAGTATACAAACCTTGCGCGTTTTTGCAACTGTATGCGGACGGACAGAACAGACGTGGCTAATTATCTATCGGCGCAGGTCTTTTGCGTGGTATATCCCAACTTCTTTTCCCGATGGGTCCGTTATCATATAGCGATTGGGTCCCACTACCTTCTGTATACGGCTTTTCAAGAAGCGTCACTCCAGCTTGGCTTTGTAATGCCCAGCGGCGTCACTTTGGCGGAAATCGCGCCGGAAAACCTCATCTCCTTCTTTAAAATTGG
Source organism: Odontomyia ornata (assembly GCA_963969285.1). Taxonomy (NCBI): domain Eukaryota; kingdom Metazoa; phylum Arthropoda; class Insecta; order Diptera; family Stratiomyidae; genus Odontomyia; species Odontomyia ornata. Next base: position 294,564,712 of record OZ017738.1, read on the forward strand.
CAGATCGTGACCTGAGATTGTACTGCGCCTCATTTGCACGTCCCGCGGCCTTAATCTTCCGTCCGATTTGTTGGCGGAGGTCTCCTAAACGCTCGTGGGGCTCCAGCGCAACGACGGGGTCTCCCAAACACTTTAATTGCCGTAACAGCCGGTATGATTTACCGTGGCAAATCATGTGCTGTCCGAAGGCGGCAAAGTAAGGTGCGACACCGGTGACAGAATGATACGATGACCGCAGGGCGCATCTGATGGCGGACAATCTGCGGTCCCAATCTTTTTGAGATGGGTGGACGTAGGAACGGATCGCGGCCAACAGGGTGCGATTCAACCGTTCGGAGGCGTTAGACTGAGGAGAGTATATGGGCGTCAGTTGGTGTTCAACGCCATACTGCTCAAATAGGCCCTTAAACTGCCGAGACCAGAACTGTACTCCGTTGTCTGAGTACACACTCTCTGGAACTCCGAACACATGGAATATCCGGTTCTCTAGGAATTTCACGATGGATGGAGTCGTGAACTTACGAATAGGTTCCACCAGTGGGAATTTCGAGAGCTGGTCTAGAACGACTATAGCTCCGATGTGTCCCATGGATGATCGAGGATATGGGCCGAGTAGATCTATGTATAGACGTTGGAATACGCGTTCTGGGACGTTGAGTTGACCCATAGGAGGTCGAAGGGGCTGGTTGGGCGCTTTGGTGCCTTTACAGGTCTCACAGGCGCTCACGTAGTCTTTGACCTGGGATGCCATTTTAGGCCAAAAGAAGTATTTCTTGAGTCGCCGTAACGTCCGACCGTAACCTCCGTGGGCACTTAAAGGATGGTCATGTGCGCGGAGGATCAGATGTTGTGTCATTTCCTCCGGTATCCAGAGTTTCCAGGACTCTTCTTCCTGCCATGGATCACCAGTGGCGTATTCATTTCGTCTATACACGTAGCCGTCTATCACTTTCAAATCTTTCAAATGTCATTTGCTCCGGTACCCAGAGTTTCCAGGACTCTTCTTCCTGCCATGGATCACCAGTGGCGTATTCATTCCGTCTATACACGTAGCCGTCTATCACTTTCAAATCAGGCAGCTGTGATTGTTGGGTCGCGATGGTTTGCCTCAACTTTTTGTAGCTGTCTGATTCGAAATGTGGGCTGTCCAAATCTATCTCGATGGGGTCCTCGTCACTTGTTGTCAATTCGGCTCCCTCTGGGGAAAACATTCGTGAGAGAGTGCCGGGTACGATGTTCTGGGTCCCTTTTCGATGTTTGATGGAAAACTTGAACCCTTGCAGTTTAAGAGCCCATCTGGCTAGGCGTCCATGTAAATCTGCCTGGTTCATCAACCATTGTAGCGAAGCGTGGTCCGTGATGATCTCGAATTGGTGGCCCTCGATATAAGCTCGGAATTTCTTCACAGCCATTACCGCTGCCAAACATTCCTGCTCAGACACAGTATAGTTCCTTTGGGCCGAGTTCAGCTTATTGGACATGAAGGCGATGGGAGCTTCTTCTCCCTCATCGGTCAATTGCACCAGCACGACTCCAACTCCATGTTGACTTGCGTCACAATGAATGGAGAAGGGCTTCGTAAAGTCGGGGCTGTGCAAGACCGGAGCTGATGTTAGGGCTTGTTTTAGCTCTTCAATTGCCTTTCGGCTGAGTTCGGTCCAAATGAACTTCCCTTTCCGCAGCATGTCCAACAGTGGCGCTGAAACTGTTGCGTCATTCCGAACAAACCTTCGGTACCAACCGCACACACCAAGGAAACGTCGTAGCTGCTTCACTGTTTTTGGTAAGGGGAACTCATCAATCGCACGAGTTTTGTCTGGATCCGTTTTGATAGTGCCATGTCCTATGACATGTCCTAGGTATCGGACTTCTTTCATGACAAACTTACTTTTCTGTACGTTGATGGTGAGTCCCGCCTTACTGATGTGCAGGGCTACTTCTTGCAGGAGTAGGAGGTGTTCGTCGAACGTTTCCGTGATGAGTAAAAGATCATCCAGGTACACGAACACTTGGTGTTTCAGGTGAGGTGGGATGATGTCATCGTTTGCGGCGCGTTACACAGGCCAAAGGGCATTGTGACGAACTGATATAATGGTCGTCTAGGCACTGTGAAGGCGGTCTTATCCCTCGACCCCTCATCGAGTGGAATTTGCCAGAAGGCGTCTTTTAGGTCGAGACTGGTAATATAATTGGCTTTCGGCAGTCTCCCTAGTATTCCATCGATGAGTGGAAGAGGGTACGCGTCCTTGATGGTGACCGCATTTACCTTACGGGCATCTAGACAAAGACGGACTTTACCTGGCTTCACCACCAAGGTTACCGGTGAGGACCAGGCACTTTGGGACTCCTCTATAACCCCCAACTCGAGCATCCTATCCAGCTCCGCATACACCACCTTCTCCATGGCCGGTGAGATGGCATAGTGTCTGCTTAATTGGCTTACTATTGCCAACGTCGATGACGTGTGAGACTAGGGTGGTGCGGCCAAGGCCTTGGGTAGCGTAAGATGGAAAAGCAGCGATGGATGCTTCCAGGCGTTGCCGTTGGTTAGGCGTCAGTTCATGCCTATCGGGAATAGCAGTGAGTTCGTTGACATATCTGGTATTTAAAGATAAATCTGTGAATAAATCGGAGGCCAGTCCAAAACGAAGGACGAAATCGACGCCAAGGTACACATTCTGAGTCAAAGACGGGATAATGTATAAAGTAATATCCTTCGTCTGACCTCTGAACGTCACGGGTGTTGTTAGTCTACCTCGTATAAGGTGTTTGGTGCCATCAGCTGTACTGATTTCAGTGCGCCAGGGCTTAATCAAGGTAGGATACCTTCGAGCCAAAGCTCGAGGCAAGACAACTGATACTGGCACCCGTGTCGATCAATGCAAACACGGTTTCGCCCAACACTTTAATGGGGTGGTAAGGTCTGATCTCATTCTCAGCAACCTCCGAGATCTTATAAAAGTTTAGGGTTTGACGGCAGGTGCGCACTCTCTTGCGGAAATTCCGCCAACGACGGGTTGACCATTTTGTCGTGCGCGGGCGGGAAGTGACTTCTTCGGAAGCAAATATTCGCTCTCAAGCCACCCGATATTCCTGCAGTCGAACATGATAAGGTTTTAGAATGCGTATTTGAGGCTGCCGGGGTTCTTCTGGCAGTGACTGTGGTGGTCGCTTCAATATTGTCGTTGGCGAGGCCTCCGGAAGAGAGTGAACATCCGCAGTCATAGTGGTCATGGCTGGTGGGTTAACGTCAGGGTTATTGGGGTTGGCAGCTGGCTGGGGAACTACTGCGGGGGTTTCGAGTACCGCTGAGGTGGTCGGGAACTCGTTCGTCCGTTTTTTGGAGTGGCACCATCTGGGTAGTCCGGAACACAGGTGTTTGACTCCGTGTTTTCTTCCAGATCTGGGTTGTTGCAATTTGGTGCCACTTCTACGATTTCACGTCGCGGACCCGTCCTCGCTTGCAGGTAAGGCCGTTCTTGGAGGTCTTCCTCAACCGTCTCCAATCGACTCACGACCCTCAGCAGTAATTCCATTTTCTGCGGGTCTGAGTTTGCGACGTGGCGACGAAGGACGTCGTGCCGATCTGAGTCGTTGTAGGGCTGTCTTGGTCTCTTTGCAGCGACGTATGAAGGAGTATATACGTTCCACTGCAGTGTAACAATCACCACAGATTTGATCTGGTGGGCCATCTTCAAGAGTGATATTAATCTTGATGTACTCCGTCAGAACGTCGACAACAGCAATCCTCCTCACTTCGTCGACCAAACTATCACCCAGTGGATACAGTTCTGCGCTGCTCTGTAGGCAAAGTGTGCATGCGCTTTGAAAGTTCATTGTAGAGAAACCTAAATTTTGGACTCTAATAAATAATGAATAAAATAATAGAAATAGGTTAATTAGATGCTAAAATGATGCTATGAATAAATTTGATTATTATCAAGACAAAACAATCACAAGTGGCCGAAAGTGGCGAACTATAATAACTCCCCAAAAAAAAAAAGTATGAAAGAAAAGGTTTAATTACTTATTAAAATTTACGTTATCAAAAAATACTCGGTCTTTCCATTTCGTTACTTCTTCCCAAGTACGGACATCAATGGCACATTCCTTCTGTAGCGTCTCAGGGACTACTCTCTTGCGGCACCATGAGAATCAGGGTTCAGAAGTGCTCCCTCATCCGCAAGTTTTTACAAGTTACAACTTGTCAGGCCAGGGTTGAATTCTCACCCACAAGCAGCTCGTGTCTTGTCATGGATAGTCATGGATTAGCTAATCAGCCAATCACATGAAATCAAAATCCATGTAGTGTAAGACACTCAGGCACCGCTTGGTTTGGGGAGCAGATCAGAATTCACCGCAAAATAGATGTCGAGATAATAACTCTAATATCATTTGGACTTACTAGTCATACAATGGTGGTAATCCACCAGAGTATAAATCAGAAGCAGGACCAAACGATATTGATGTCCAAAGACAACACACGTCCGGAAGTTATTAAAGTTGCTGCGGCACGATTAGTGCAAAAGCCCTCGGTAGTTACCTATCCGCCAATAATCTTGACACCTTGTAGGGACACCTAGAGACGATGGACTGTCTCATGCTCACGACTGATGATACAGCCGGGCATTTCGGAGCCCCACGTTGGGCGCCATTTGTAGTGAAAAAGGTAATTCAGAAAGTCCGTAAAGGACTGCAGCGATGGTCTGCTGCCTCGGCAGAAGAAGGTGTCATTATCTGCCGAGAATGCCCTTGTCTGGGGACGCATGAATGCGCTGGCAGGCTAGCATTGCGGTGTCGTGGGGCGGGTTCATTTCCCCAGCACAAGGACCCACTACAAAGAATTTCGCATTCACGAATTTCTGGGGTCGAACAAAAGCAAGGCGACCGAAGTCGCAAAAATTGTAGGCAACCATACCGAGAGAAAAAGGACTTGTTCCGAGAACAAGTGAAACAAGTAAAAAGGGGCGGAAGCAGGATAACCTCGTCCTTACCCGGAGAGGCTCATGGCCCACAAATGAGAGAGGGGCAACCGGGTGGTGATGGAGCCCCCGCGCACCCACCCAACCGGATTAAAATCCATAATTGTTGCAGTGGTCAGGTATTCTTCTTCTGAGTGGAAAACTCATAAAACTTAACTTGCATGAGCCTTCCCATCAGAAGAGAAGTACCCCGGTGACCAATTTATGCCATAGAATTATGCAATTCGATTACATAACTCTATGTCATAAAGAGGCACCTTGCTCGGGCCACTCAACCCGCGAAGTACCCTGAAACAAGAAAGATTATTACCTACCCGGCGGCTGGCTCATGTTTCAAGGGGAAAGCCTGCCACCGTACCGGGTCCTATACCCGGTCAGAACTAAAGGAAAGGAAAGACCGAAAAGTAACCTTTAATTCGACATTTCCTTTTTTATTATCTCAAAGAAAAAAAATAATACAAATTTTTACACGATTCGGACCTCAGTTTAAACTTTTGTTTGTTACTGAAAGAACAATTTACATTTTTTTTGAAAACTTTCCTTGTTTAAATTTCTTTCATACAATATTAGTTGCTCTCTAGTATAGCTATCTATTACCACTTGAATTTAATGCTAACATATACATCCTTTTGATAATAGTAGAAAACAATTAACAGCTTATTTCCGTTACGCGTACCTATCCATTTTATATCACAACAATGAAAATATTTACATCGTATTTTCCCTATTGTAATAAATTGATTATATTGAACATACTATCGACAAGACGAACATGTCGAGGGAAGTTTCTTATATGAAATAATTCGATAACGAAAGTTGATTTTCATTTTCATTAATTTTAAGTTATTTAACGTATTTATATAATTCAATAAAAACATGCAGGAAGAAAAATTTGAAAAAAGAATGGGTACTCACCCCAGACCTCCTCCTACGAACGCTCGTGTTCGGGGTGGGTAAGGGCCTGCAACTCGGATTATTATTTTTAATGTTTAAAATTTAAGCCTAATCAAATTAAATTAATCACTTCGCGATTTTTCCGGTCTCTATTTATCTCTTGCTACGGTCAACAAATCTTCTCCGACACGTTTTACGTATGATTACGACGATTGCGTGAACTAAAATTAAGATTGATTGAAAAGTATCTGTTTGCTGTTCTGAACTCCGCTTTGCACCGATTTGGTCTCTGATACTTGATTGGCTTTCGAAATTTGCATGAATTTGCCTCAATGCTTTTTCCGATTGTCGAGGACTAGAGGATGATACGAAAGATACATAGGCGAATAGATTCGCGCTTCCAAACTAGATATCTCGCACTTTGTTGCCCACACGGAAAAGTGATTCTCGTCGATGGGAAATTGAATGGGAACGAGAGAAAACTTATCGTGAGATGAACGGAGCGAACTATATTTATGCACCAAATCCACTGTTATTTACGTCACAATTGCGAATTCTGCAGTACTGAAATTTGTGATCAGGTTTTACTGCTGCAGATTTACAGATACTTTCTGCTACAACCTCTGAAGAATCACCGAGAGAATACCTGAATGGCATGCACTGCATTCGGTTGACGCTGTTATCTTCTTTTAATTAAAACCAAAATGCACATCTCCGATGTGAGTCATTCGTCTTCGCGCTAGTTAAATTCACCATTCGTTCTGAATTTTTTTCTAACAAATTTAAATGAATTTCCACAACCATGGTTTGTACTATCTTATCTCCTCACGATACTTGATTTCCAGTTGTGAAGTTGAAACTGTAACCACAGCAAATTCTTCACTTCCCGATCACAAAATGAACATTAAGCAAGGGCCAAGGTACCGCATCACGCATATCTTTTTGCACTGCCCCTGGGCGATAGATAAAGTGTAGCGGAAAATTGCAATTGACGTTCGTACTTTCAGGGAAATTGTGCAGAACCGGAAACGGGGAATTCTTTCAAGACATCAACACTGAGGAACTTTCGATGCTAACTTAAACTTTTACGTGTTTCTAAAATTTGCTTTCACACAATCCACCTTAGGGGGAAAACAACGGTTTATTCCCACTTACGGACAACGGAACTACAGTCGAAAGGAAATGATAATTTGCACATTTTCTTCATTCGAACTCATAAATACTTAGAAAATTCAATATGATGCTTTTGAAATAAATTCACAAACGTTTTAATTTCATTTTGTTTTCCTTATTATTGGGCAAACATTAGCAGCTCTCCCGTCTACCAACGCACAAAAGAATGAAGCTCCCATCTACGCGGCGTCCGCGCTGTGTGGCGGTTTCGTGCAGACTCCCCACTAGCGACAATCTCCCGGCAACAGCACCAGCAACACCTGCAAATCCCACTCCCGCTACCGCCACAGCTATCGCTCGTACCGTTCACTATGACAGTATTGCTGTTAATATTTGTAACTCTCACGCAATCGTAGTACTTGATGAGCACTGAACTTTCGTATTTTGTTACGTTGGAATACATAATTTTCACGTACCCAATTTAATTGACCTGTTGAATAGTCTCGTGCTCGTTTCACCTGATCGTAATATTGATCACGTAACGATGAGATATGATGAGAACCGATATTTCGTATTTCTTTTAAATATTTCACTTGTGAATTATAATTGCCGTGAATTCATTCAATTTGTTGAGCACAGTTTTCGCGAATACGATTAGCTTGTTGTGTATAATTTTCGCGTAATTTTTCCAGCTGCTGACTTTTAAAGTGCTCAATACTATCAAGCATTGCATATATTTGTCGGCCTCGCGGTGTTGATTTTTCTCGTGAACAACATGAACAGCATGTGTTGCAGAATTTTTCGCGTATTCCAAATCTCTGAAATATTCGACGTATTCCCTGAACTATTAAAGTTATCGCTAGAAATGCTGCTGCGGCAATTATTCCACAAATAATGCTGCCAATTTTCACTCGCAGGAAAACAATAGGATCAATGTAAAGCCTTATATTAGCCGTCGCATTGCCCATTACATTAAACGCATAGCATGTGTACAATCCACTATCATTGCGTTGAATATTATGAACTTGTAATGATCCATTCTCTAGAAGCGAAATGCCTGCCCTCAATTTTTCTGGAAGTAATCCACTTAAATTCAGTTCTTCTCGTGTTTCGTCGCTCAGCAAATCTTTTTCAATTCGCTCTTCGAATTTTTGTGGAAAAAGCAATTCAACTCTTTTGTCAGGATCTGCACTGTGACGCAAGATTTCATTGGCGGTGTGATCCAGAGAATATCCGGAGGCGGGTTTCCAGTGAAAACACACTCCAGAGTGGCAGTTGATTTCAAAAGATGCATACGACTATCTGAAGACTTGATTATGACAGGCTTAATGCATTGTAATTTTTTTGATGACGGTTATCAGATCGCCAGGATACCCGTGTCGGCATCCCAGTGTTGCAAGGCTATTCAGTAAAATCATGTTGTCGGAAGTTACCACTGGTGACATTCTAATTTTGAGCGCACGCTGTTCAAGCCAGTCCGCTGTCCAATGCATGCGGCGATCACAAGCATAGTCATTGTCGTTTAAATTTACATAATCTAGCGCTGTGACGTTCTTCAGCTGTTCTGGTATGTATGTAAGCCTATTATTTGATATATCCAACCATTTCCATTGACTAAGTTCGCCTATTTCTTTCGGCAAGTAACGACGACCATTTCCTGATAGATCAAACCTTTCAACCGCTGGCGTATTTTTCAGTGTGCATGTCGGCGTATTGAACGGAGTTCACAACAAATTGATGATTGAACGCCGAGAAACGTGATGTTTCATAGAATAATTTGTGTACATATTCATCTGTACGATATGGTTTAATTTGGAGATCATTGAAAAATCCTTTTTCTCGGGGCGAACGAAGGCCGCCACAACCGTACCTGCTCGATAACTACAATCTTTCGGTGAATGTTCGCTTGTCCATGAAGTGGTGGCGCTTATCATTGCGGAGATCCATTTCATGAACACGCGAGCGTCACCATTTTTTTGCCTTTTATGTGGTCATGCGATCGAAGTAAAAAAATTGCAAGTAAGTAGTCAGTGAATTAGGAGACCTTATAGGGAACAAACACAAATTGGCAGCAATCACAAAGTATAGAAAATAAATACTAATTAAAATATTAGCTAAAACTAACATTCAATAAATGTTGAGATAAAAAAAGGTTTTTAAAACGTACCAATTAAATAAGGAAAGAAGAGGATTATCGGGGCCGGAACAAAAGAGTTGTAATGATCCGACCCTACGCCACTGCCGACTAACAACGTACCAATTAAATAAGGAAAGAAGAGGATTATCGGGGCCGGAACAAAAGAGTTGTAATGATCCGACTCTACGCCACTGCCGACTAACATATGGTAACCATCGTTACCATATGGCTTTCGAGCTAACGTCAGCTTTGGATGACATTCCCATCCTACGTCAGTTTAGTCGGGGAATGTCAAACGTTCCAGACGGCAGGACGGACCTGGTGTCTGGCACAAGAGTTGTAGATAGTTGTAATTGCAATTCACGACCGGTGAACGTATTCGGAGCGGTGAATCAATGATGGATAGATTTAAGCGTCCAGACTTGAGTACGAGTTATTCTGTACAAAACCGCTGAGCTAGGATCAATTGATCATTGCAAATTTGAATAGCTATTGATGACCTAATTGATGGCAAAAACAAAAAGGATCAGTGAATGCCCGAATAGATACAAAGATACTCATGTGACTATTAGTTACGGACAATGAACTGGAATTTATAATTATCCGTTTTATAAATAGTTTGATTGTGACAAATAACAAGCTGATAAAGCGTTCGAAACGGAACGGATTAAATTTTTCAAAAAGTAGTGCACTTTGGAAAGCAAAATCGACTGGCGGTGGTCATGGCGAATCGGCCAACCAAGAATGCCTTAGGATGCCTTGCCGGGGAAGGTGACATAGTGATGGATGAGGGAATAGAGGATATGTGGAGGTTAGCAACTCTTTTCAGACAATTGTAAATAATAGCAAGGGTAACTGAAAAGAACAAGTAAATTGCTCCAAATGAGAATGACAACCATCAAGCTCCTTTATTATTATCAATTATTTGAACATTTTTGGCGCATTAAAATTCCTATACAAACAATTATGAAAGCTCTTTGCTAGATAAAATGTAGCTTTAAAAATCGCAAAAACAAAAATCCTTTCGCACATCTAAGCAACAATAACAAAGTGACGAAAAAAATAAATCGTTTACGATAGAAAAACAATACAAAGGAATCTTTAAAAATTGGGAACAACTTCGAATATGTCCTTAGTGAAGCAAAGCTAAAGCAGAAACAAATGAAAACACAAACGAAACAATGTGAAAAGCAAATAAAAACAAAATGAGACAAAACAAAGGAACAAAAACAAATGCCAACTAGGAATGATATGTTAAAGTAAATAAGTATTGACTATTATAAGTTTGAAATTTATGTTTTGATTTCATAGACTAATATTGATGTTACCGTATGATTGTTTAATTAAGGAAATAATTAACTCATTAATTGGTTACGGCAAATATTATTATTCAACGAGAACTGTATACTAAACGTATTTAAATTCATAGGGAATATACTTTAATATTACCATATTAACTGAGTAACATGATATCTAATTTACTCTTGTATAAGATAGGATGAGCTTGGTTATGTTGTTAAGGGCCCTTAATGCATACTTTTATCGGTTGCATGACTTATAAATTTTGCGTTAGAAAAATAAGGTAAACTCATACACACCTAGCTATACAGAGCCTATTTTTCACTAAGACTCAACCAAAATATTAGGTTTTTTATTGTATACATAAATGCACAAAGGCATAGGTTGTCATTTCCATATTTTAAGATTATTAAGTTACATTCTAATAGCACGTAATTCTTATTTGAAATTTGAGGACAGGAAATACAACATGAATTGCTCATATAAACACGACTTGGTAAGTATGCCGTGAAGAGGGTAGGGTTTTAAGAAATCCGCGTATTGCCGGTTTCGCGTCGCGTGCGGTACGCGGTACCTCAGTTTGCCTTGTCTTTTTGTCAGCGTAGAGTTCTTCGGGATTGAATTAACGTAGTGTATTTTTCGGTAAAATTGGGGAACGCGAAATTGAATTTAGGTTTTTGTGATTGACTGAATTGATGAAGAAATACGGAATAAAGTAAAGTAGGTTTCTTTTCCGTATGTTTGTGTTTCGACGCGTTTGAAACGGGCATGTAATGGTGGCTGAAATATGTAATTGAGCGTAATCCATTTAAAGACCTGCGACCGAAATCCTCTCCGAACTAGCTGGCCGACAAGCAGCCACCGCGAAATGGATTACGGGTGCACGAACTGGTTGACCGATTGGTACCGCTCGTTGGTACGACTCGAGACTGCACGTCTAGAACCGATGAGGGGTCGGTTACGAATTCGTTCGAACGAGTTTTAGACGGAAAATCATTACAGAGTTCCCGCGCATAATATTTTGGAGGCCCCGGCGGGATTCGCCGCAAGTTTTGGTGTGTGCTGTGATTGTTTTTTGGATGCTCGATAGGTTACTGGCTGCGTTACTGTTTGTTTTTTATCTGTTGGTGTCGTGGAGTGCCCTCTGTGTGTGCTTGTGCTCCGGGTGCAGTGAATTGATCATCTCAGGATGGATAAGTTGGCGTAGAAACAAAAATCGTTGCCCACAGAACTGGACGCGATCATCGTTAATTGCAAAAAGGACCTGACGGCTCGGAAACAAAGAGCCGATTATTATCAGGAGCGGCTGCGTCGGCTCGAGTCTATGTGGGACGAGTTCAAAAGAGTCGACAGCCAAATCCGGGCAGCCAGCTGTACGAGTACAATACCACGCAGTCCAATTTTACAGATTTCCAGCGGCATTTCTCCGAGAGGATGTTGGCCTTGAAAGGTAAAACAGAGTACACTGTTTTACCTTTCAAGGCGCGCTCAAATGATCCGTCGGATCATTTGAGCGCGCGCTTCAAGGAAGATGCTAGCCAATCTAGGACAACAGATGATCTATCTCACAGCGATCCGGCCGTCACCAAGATAATGCGAAGATACAAAGTGATGGCAGATGCTTTGCTCCAATTGGCCTCGCGTTTGGATTACCCGACGCGTTAACGCCAATGGTGCAAGGCCAGAATTATGTCGCTTCAACCAAGTTGGGCTCAATTGGAAGAGCAATATTACCAGCTGTGTGAGTTCGGAGACAACCCAGAACAACTTGGATTCAAACACGAACGACGCACCAATTTGGAGGAAGTGGTTCAGGACTGTCTGATCCATCTGAAAACTGCGGTGTAGGAATTCGACGCCATAACTCCTACACCCACTACAACCTCGGCGAGCCCCAGTCTACGCCTGTCCAAAATCACCCTACCGAATTTTGGAGTGATTACCTACGGTGGCAGCATTTTCGAGATTTGTTCGAACAGATGGTACTTAATCAGTCCATATCGAAATACCAGAAGTTGTGGTACCTCAAGGACAGTCTCACCGGAGAAGCAGAACGACTAGTCATCGCGTCGCCCTCTCGGAAAAGAATTATGAAGCGGTGTGGACGACGCCTAAAGAACGGTACGATAACCGATGACTCTTGATCGCTGCACTCATTGAAAAGCTGGGACAGTCCTCCCACGCTAACGAGAAGCCTTCAGCAGCAGCCATAAAATCCCTGCTCGACGTGACTCAGGAGTGCATTAGGGGCCTGGAGAACCTCCATGTAGCTGTAAGCGAGTGCGATACATTGCTCCTGCATTTATTGCTAAAAAAGGTGGATGCAATCACACGCGAATTGTATGAACAAACACTAGCTAGCCCACGGGAGCTGCCCCCTCTGAGGGGTTTCATGCGTTTCTTGGAAGTGCGCTTCCAGGCCCTCGAAACACATGGACACCAGCCGTAGGAACAGGAGGCTCATCGAAAACGGAGGACCAAAACCACCGTGGCTATAGTTGCGACGTCTTTATGCCTCATGTGCCATTAGATGTATCCGCTATACTATTGCCCAGCTTTCCCGTAGCTCACCGGCACCAAACGGCTCAGTTTTGTCCGGTCCAAGGAACTATGTGTCAACTGCCTGCGAGATGGCCACAAAGCCTCTGAGTGCCCTTTCGGGAAGTGCAGGGAATCTGCCAAGGCTCACAATAGCCTGCTGCATTTGAGCGGAGTGACCAATTCGAAGCCGGCCAGAGTGAGTGACACCTCCGAGTACGAACGTATCCAAACGTAGTGAGGAACCCCCAAAGGAAGCACCAGCGCTCTCCCTCTGACTACAGTGTCCAAGCCGCTCCAAAGGGGACTTGTACTCCTGAGCACAGGCGTTGTCAGGTTGATCAGCAGCAAGGGCAAGACCACGGAGTGCCGGTCTTTGCTAGATCCAGGCTCCCAAATCAACTTGTTAGCTACGTACACAGTACGCAAACTGAGGCTAGATCCTACGCCTGCGTCAACCTTCATTGAAAATGTCGGAGAAACAATATCGAGAGCGCAAGGAAAGGTGAACATTGGTCTACAGTCCCGAATAACTGGATACGCCATGCAAATGGAAGCACACGTGCTGGAGAAGATAATTTCACCGCAAACCCGCTCAAGAACTCGACGTGCTCAAATGGCCCATCCCGAAAAATATTAAGTTGGCAGATCCCAAATTTCACAAAACCGATCGGATCGACCTACTATTGAGCGCCGCACATTTTTATGAGATTTTGGCCATTGGGTAAATAAAGTCGGGCCCAAAATTTCCAGTGCTCCAGGACACGCTACCTGGATGGATTGTAGCAGGAAAGGTGGGCACTCCGCAACCATCTCCGGTGACCTGTGGAATCGTGTCGGAGGATTCTAATTTGCGCGTGACCATCAAGTGGTTTTGGGAGGTGGAGGAGGTTCCAGACTCAACATACACCTTGACATCAACGGAAAGAGCGTGCGAAGAACAGTTCAGCGAGACAACGTAGCGACTGTGCAATGGTCGTTTCGAAGTTCGACTTCCGTTCAGGATATTGCCACACGCAAATTTTTCGCAGTCGAGCGCAGGCTGGAGAGGAATTCTGAACTGAAGCTCGAGTACACGGATTTCATGGACGAGTACGAACGCCTGGGGCACATGGAGGAGATCATCTGGCAACCGAACGGGGAATTGTTTTCTACTGCATCATTGCATGCTTAAGCCGGCAAATAGTACCACCAGATTGAGAGTGGTCTTCGACGTCTCCAGCAAGACCTCCACGAACTGAAGCTCGAGTACACGGATTTCATGGACGAGTACGAACGCCTGGGGCACATGGAGGAGATCATCTGGCAACCGAACGGGGAATTGTTTTCTACTGCATCATTGCATGCTTAAGCCGGCAAATAGTACCACCAGATTGAGAGTGGTCTTCGACGTCTCCAGCAAGACCTCCACGAAAATTTCCTTGGACGACACCCTGCATACCAAACCCACTGTTCAGAATGACCTGCTTGCCATCCTGCTGCGCTTCTGTCTAACACGCTTTGTTTTCACAGCCGACGTCGAAAAAATGTATCGGCAAGTTATGCTTCACCCGGACGATCGAAACTTCCAGATTTTGGTCTGGAGAGCCAACTCATCATATCCATAACGATATTATCGTTTAAAAACCATAACGTATGACAACTAAATGTCTTCAGGCTCTGGCACAAGAAGAGCAACACCGAGCACCCCTGGGCAGCAGCGCGTTACAGCATGACGTTCATGGATGACGTCATGACCGGGGCAGAAAATTATGTTGAGGGCATCCAGAAATTGGGGGAGCTACGCAGGATTCTCGTTGGCGCGGGCTTGCATTTGCGCAAAAGGCATACTCGCCTTCTGCAGCAGATCGATGTGAATGACTAGGAGGTCCACTGGGACCTCAGCAGTCTATCGGAGGACTTTGGGAGTGGTTTGGCTTCCGAAGTCTGACGAGTTCCAGATCCACATTAATTTGAATCTCACCGCGTCCAAGCTAACCAAAAGGACGATCGCGTTGGACATTGCCCGGATGTTTGACCCCTTGGGCATTTTGGCACCGGTTCTTGTGACGGCCAAGCTGCTCCTGCAGGAGTTATAGCGCCTAGAGCTGGATTGGGATGCAGTCTTGCCGACCAGAATGCACAATGGTCCTGCCATCGTTGCGGAAGGAGCGTTTTCCACGGCACGTCATTGTTCACGAAAAGCCCATGCTGATTCAATTGCATACGTATTGTAATGCTTCAGAGAAGGCATATGGTGCAGTAGTCTACGTCCGGTCTACGTCAAGAAGCGGTCGAGTTGGACTTAGGCTGCTGTGCGCTAAGTCACGGGTAGCACCAATCAAAATTCTAACAGTTCCGTGCCTGGAACTGTATACTGCCAAGTTAGGAGCGGAGCTGACCAAGCGGATCAAAACTGCGCTGAATCTGTCAAATTTCTTCAACATCTTGCGGTCTGATGCTGAAATCGTGTTGGTTTGGGTCTCTACCGCCTCGTCCTACAATACCTTTGTGGCCAATCGAGTTTCAACTATTCAAATGCTGTCGAGGCCGAAGCAATAGCGAGATGTTGCTTCACGAGACAGTCCTGCCGATGTTCTTTCACGTGGTTTGCCGCCAGCTGAACCGGGTGGCTGTGAGCGGTGGCTGCAGGGGCCCTTGTTCTTGCGCAGACCTGAAGCGGACTGGCTGCCGGAGTACAGGAGTGGAGGACCCTGTGACTTGGAAAAAATGCGAACCAAATCAACAACACTGACAGCAATACAGGCGGACCGCCATTTTATGCATGAGGTTCAGCACGGGAGCTCTTTCCGAAGGTTGCAGCGAATAATCGCCTATGTGCTGCGTTTTGTCGATCGTTGCCGGCCAAGCTCCTAGCCTTCCCAAACGGGCATCATAGCAGTCACCCACCACGAGGTATCCAGAGCACTGGAGGTCGTCGTAAGGGACATGCAGCAAGACGACTTCCACGAAGAGTTGCGAAATATTCAACTCAGCAAGCAGATCCACAAAACAAGCCCTCTGGCAGGGCTGGCTCCTATCGTGGACCCGGACGGAATCCTTCGCCTTTCCGGGCGGCTGGAGGCCTCAAGAATCTCATATGATGTCAAGCATCCGATGTTGCTGCCATATTAGCACGAGATTGCTGATGATGGACATCCATCGCGACAACTGTCATCTTGGAGCTCAAGCGCTACTAGCCATCACAAGATAACGGTTCTGGCGAATCAGGAAGAAACAGCTGGCAGGATCGATTGTGCGACAATGCGTTCTATGTGCACGAGCCAAACCCCGGCTGTTCGCTCAGATTATGGGAAATCTGCCGGGTACTCGCGTGCAGCCGGTACTCCCATTCATCAAAACAGGCGTTGATTTCTGCGAACCGTTTCTATAACACTACCGTGGCAGAAATTTGCGGCCTCAAAAGAGGTACATTGCCATATTCTGCTGCTTTGCTACCAAGACCGTCCATCTGGAATTGGTGAGCGATCTGAGTACCGAAGCTTTCACCGGGGCCCTGAAGCGATTCATTGCGAGACGGGGCCACTGCAGGAATCTGTACTGCGACAATGCTACCAACTTTGTGGGTGCACACAATCAACTGCGCGAATTATCTTCATCACTTCATTCGGCAGAGGCTCAATACAGGGTGATCGACTCCTGCAGTACCCGAGGAACAGATTTTACTTCATCCCGCACGCGCCCCTCACTTTGGCGGAATGTGGGAAGCGGCCGTTAAGTCAGCCAAGAACTTGCTCCGTCGATGCGTTTCATCGGCCACACTGAGTTATGAAGAGCTGCAAACACTGGTGGTCTAGGTGAAAGTAATCCTCAACTCCAAACCGTTGACTCCGATATCAGACGACCCCAACGATCTGGCAGCGTTGACACCAGGACATTTCCTCATTGGGGAACCTCTCACAGCCATGGTGGACGGATGGGCGGAGCCTTTCACTGGTGGGCTTCACACTCGCTGGAAATTAGTAAACTATCTGAAAGGCGAATTTTTGGCGTCAGTGATCACGCGAAAATCTGACCCAGCTACAACATCGCGTCAAGTGGCGACAGATGCAACCAAATGCGACCCCCGCAATAATCGTCATCATCAAGGAGGACAACATGCCGACCCTGAAATGGCCCTTGGGACGAATCTTACAATCGCACAAATGTGCTGACGGCTTTGTTAGAGTCGTCGATGTGAAGACTGCCACGGGATTGGTGAGAAGGCCTATCCATCGGCTTGCTCCGCAAGCAGTGCAGGACCAACTGTTCCCGAATCAGATGCGCAAGCCCCACCTGAGGTACAGCATCTGACCCCAGCAATCATCGCGTGGGCTTCTATCAGGAGGAAGTAGGACGCCACTGCTATCGCTCTTGCTGCTTTGACTGCTAATCCCTTTAGCAGTGACAACTCCCATCAAGGTGTCGTCAACTGGTCCACAGCCAGGGCTGCACTTTCAGTCCCTGGGAAATGCGTTCCTATCGACAAGCGAGTGGAAAATTTTTGTTTACTATGACCTAGGGCTGAATTGGAAAGAGTTGGCCATGCTGCAGAATGGCAAGATCTGGCTGCAACAACTATGCGATCGTGATCCTCGTCAGACCAACTGCTTGCCTCTGATTGAGCAATTCCACCACTTCACAGATCAACTTTTTAACGTAAACTAGGTCCTGAAGATCAGATCCAGAGCCAGATGCCTATTCGGCGTCCTGGATGAAGATTACGCCAACCAGATGTCCCAAACCATCAGAGCTATGCGGGGATAGCAGAACAAGCTGCACTTCTTGCTTAAGAATCAAACGCCAATTATTGATTCAACTCTAAACATACTAGGAAAAACGATTCACTGCGATAGAGCAGGTGTTAGCTAAATTTTCGAATGAGATCAAGGCCTCTCAACCCGAAGGTACTCCAACTAGAGTCACAAATTTAATCTCGACACTATCGTTTCACATGATTTTGGTGGCCTTCAAATTGCTGCGTATTCAATCCGCCATCTTGGATGTGATCACGGATACACAGCGCGGAAACTAGCTAATTGTTTGAATAACCGCTTTTAATTCATATAAGGGAGGCGGCAGTTAAAGGCTAATATACTTGCATCAATGGCTTTCAATAATCCGCTTTTATAATTGCTACTGCATTGTACGCACATTTTCCAAATCTTTGCGTTACTTTTTCAATTTTCCCCAACGAGTTGCTCTAGTCACTCTTATACTTTTCAATAAATTGCGTAGAAGTTGATCATAGTCGCTTGTAGAAACAAATTGTGTAGACGAGAATTGTTCCACTTGAATCACATCCCGACTCGACTCGCGGTATCTACATCAGCCTGTTTGGGGTTTTGCTAAGAATTCCCTTGGTTTAGTATGCACATTTTAATTGAATCTCAGCTACCTTTTTTCCTGTTAAAAATTATCTTCACTTTTAAGTAGGTATAGAAAAAATCAAACCTTCTTTTTTAATTTTACCAATTTTAAAAACCTAAAAGTCGGTGTACTAGGTTAACACACGTGAGATTCGATTCTCTCGCCTGCCCGAACCCCGAAAAAAAAATCTGTCATTCAGACACTTTTACCGTCTGATTGAGGCTGCCATAGTGCCGAATGCAAGTCCCTCTCCGACATGAAGCCAGCAAGTTATTCCTCTTAGTTCGGCTTTAACAAAACTTTTGTACAATTTTGGGCAACAAGAGGAATTAGAACTCTGAATCCAATATATATCCATAGAGCCACATGCTATCAAGTGGTTCAACATTAATCGGAATGTTTGGGTTTGGCAAAAACATTTGCCTATGTCTATGCATTTGCTGTATGCGGACATCGTGATATATGATATACAGGTCTTGTGCCCCTTCATAACCAAACCTATTAAGGCCGTAGAATCATCAACGATAAAATCGAAGATGGTTACAGAATATTTTACAAAACTCAATCTGGGTGAGAGCAGCCAGGATGCTCGGTAGTGGGTGGCAGGGCACGCAAAAATTACACGTACCATACAAGTAGATCTTTTATCGAGGAAAAGATCAACGACAGAGTTCTTCGGTCCTGAATCCTTCAGGACGATTGATACGCACTTTGTTCGGAGACTTGAAAGAAATAGAAACTGGAGATCATAGACCAAACTAGTAGTAAATGGTCTTGGGGTCGCACATCGGGTTTACTGGTTCCCCAATCATAGGAAATTAAATTTCGATAAATGCCAATAACTGCAAATACACCTACAGCTCTACTATCAAACCCTACTTACACCCCTTTGCAGTGGCCGTTGGTAGTTTTCCCTTGTTTTAAAACGCTGACGAATGAGGATGAAGGCGAACCTTCCGCGCCTGATAACGGAATCGAAAGTAATAACCGTGCCGGTCGGGCGACGAGCTAACTCCCCGTCCCTGCAAACCAGCCTCGGAATGGATTGGATCTACGGCAACGATCTCGCAAACTAAGAAAGGTCTATGTCATTGGATCCTGGAATGCCAGATCTCTGAACAACTCTGGTGCTATTAAAGACCTTTTACAACAGGCCAATCAATATAAATTAAACATACTGGGAATACAGGATACGAACTGGGCCGGAAGTGATATTCAAGAAATGAGATCGCACATAATATTCTAAAGTGGAAAGCCTGCTGGAAAGCGAGTATTCGGAGTTGCATTCATTGTGGATAGGGAGCTCAAATCACACGTTATTTAAGGCAATCAATGAACGAATGTGTGCGATCCGTATAAAAGCAAAATTCTTCAAAATTTGGTTGATAACCGTATACGCCCCCACCGAAGCAAGAACGAAGAAACGAAGGAAACGTTCTACAATCACCTGGAAAGACTAGACGACACATTGCCTACAAATGACACAAAAATAATTCTGGGTGATTTCAACGCTAAGGTTGACAATGAGTTATCTCATCGGGGAATGACGGGAGGATATAGTCTCCACGATGAAACAAATGACAATGGCCAACGCCTGAATGACTGCATGTAGCAGAAATCTAGTCATACGTTCGACTTGCTTCCCACGTCGCACATGCATAAAATAACCTGGGTATCACCGGATGGTAAAACACAAAACCAAATCGACCATTTTCTGATCCAACAACGTTGGACCTCGAGCATACTTGACGTCCGTACATACCAAGGAGCCAATTCTAACTCAGATCATTACTTGATCAAACTAAGCTATCGATGTCACATGGCAACGGCGTACTCGGCGAAGACTAGCTATCTACAGAAATTTGACATCGAAAGGCTCCAAACGTCGTCTGTAGCAAAGAATGCCACCACGACCCTCGACAATCAGCTATCCCATCCTCTCAGACACATCACCGAAAACAAGCAATGAGCTATGGATGAAAGTGAAAGCGGCAATGAGACCGTGGCAGAACAGACGATCAGACATCAAGCCCGGCGCAAAAGAAATGATTGGTTCGATGATGAGTGTCAGAATGCGAACGTTATGAAAATTTCAGAAGAGTAGTGAATAAGATAATTAAGATTAAGAAAAGAAAAAACTACGTTGAACAATTCAGAAGCATCGACGTAAAGTCTAGCGAGCAATAACAGAAGAGAAGCATACAAAGTAGTGAAAAGCCCGACACGAGGATATTAGCCCAAGACCATGCTTTGTCGTCATGATATCGGCAATATCATTGCTGATGAAAACAGGATTAAGGAAAGATGGGCATCATATTTCAAGAACCTCCTTAATCCTCCCCACAGCTCCAGAACATCGGAATCTACATATATTCCCGGAGAGCTTCAATTGGCCGCACCACATCTGGATGAAGTTTGTTCCACCATAAAGGCAGGTACTTGTGAAATGCTGGAAGTTCACTCCCGACGAAAACTATGCCACACTGTTCGCAAGGGACCCAACAAGGGACCCAGCTATCAAAACATACATGCGCGCCATCTACAGCGTTTGTCTCCATCATATTTGAACCGCCCTCGTACACCAAATTTTCGTTGACTTTAAGCGAACATACAACAGTATTAATCGTAACGTGCTGTACCAAATAATGCTTTCCCTTGGTATCCCAGCCAAATTAGTCTGTCTTACCAAAATGGCAATGATGTCGACAACCTCCCAAGTCCGTATCAATGACCAACTTACCGATGCCTTTGACGCAAATATCGAGATGGGCTGGCCCCATCGCTATTCAATTTGGCGCTGGAATACATCATAAGAAAGCTTCCTGTCGATACAAGTCGAGCCAAGTAGTAGCCTATACGGACGTCATCAATATATGTCCAAGGTCGTTAACAACCACCAAAGAACTTTTCCCGCAACTCGACAGCGAAGCAAAACTAGAAAGGATACAAATCAATGAGAATAAAACAAAGCTCATGACGGCTCCGAGGAAAAATACCTCAAGTACACAAAATAGCATATCGAATAGGGTATCAAAATGATGGCGAGCTTGATTATCCAGGCGTCAAAATAACGAGAACCGCTGATGAAAGAGACGAAATACGCCGAAGAATACAGCTAGCAAATAAAATATTTATTCAGTTTTGACAATTTTGAAGACCAGCTGCATACACTGGAAATCGAAGCTATAAGTGTACAAATCTGTGATAAGACCGGTTGCGCTATGGGTGTGAAACATGGACCCTAACACATGCATCCGCAAACCAATTAAATGCCTTAGAGAGGAGTCCTTAGTTGAATAATCGGAGCGAAGCTAGACAGGGACGAATGGTAAATACAATATAACCATATGCTCAATGAAATTTTTGACGAGCCGGAGGTCACAACGATTATAAGACTGTGGAAGCTGCAATGGGCTTGCCACGTCAACCTTATGGACGAAAAACGGATAACTTCTTGTGAAAACTGAAGGCCGAAGACCAGTGGAGAAACCGAGGAAATGCTAGCCTGAGTCGTTCGACGACGGCAGTTCATTGCTGCTCGAATTTCGAAATTGGAGGACGCGGTCAATTGAACGAGACAGTTAGGAGAACTTTCAGGAAGCGAATGCCCGATAGGAGCTGTAGTGGAAGAAGAAGAAGAGGATCGTAGAAGGAGAGGTTATCCCGGATTAAAAACCCCGAAAGAACTCCTTAGGGGTTATAATGCGATCATATAAATTGTCCATAAAACCAGGCAAAAATCAAGCTAGTATTTTTACAGGTTTTTTTATGGGGCATAGTAAACTTGCAGGACACCTTAAAACAAGTTGGGTTGACAGAAATACGCTCATGTCAGAAGAGTTTTGTACTTGTAGTGTAGTAGCTGGTTCGATAGAAAGTAGATATACCTTGTATGATTGTTATAATCGGAGAAAACTTAAATGGCTATTACTTATGTAAATTTTATGGAACTCATAGAATGCAAGAACATTTTTAAGAACTACTTAAATATCTCATTTCATTCAACTTAAAGATACTCATGCAGTTTTACTGGCGAAAATGTTAAATTTACAAATCCAATATTATTAACAAAGTTTAACGAATTTCAACCTCTAAGATATTTGTTATTGAATCATCCTCCATAATTTTTCCATATATAAATTATATGTGCTCATCTACAGCCATTTGTTAATAAATTTAATCAAGTATTAACAGCATGTATCTTAAATGTTGAAGTTGGGGAAAAATAACACAAATTTATTTAATATTCTCATTGAAAACGGCTGCAATTTTGTTTTACCATTACTCGTAGAACAAGTCCTTAAAGATATTCATGATACGGATCATTCCTGAAGCTTGCATGCAAATCATAGCAAACCCGTGGTATCTGAGTCGGTAAAAAGCGCATATTGTTTCATAGTCATTAAATACATGGGTTTGTTATTGTACATTTTATTCAAGAAATTGTTTGCTAAATTATACAGGGTTCGTATGGTATTTGAGGACATGCATAAATGTGACTATAATTTCGCGAATTTTTATTTTTTTATTTTTTTCCCCTTTTCAGATAAGAAATGGCGGACTGTAACATCACTCAAGAAATGAAGAGACATGCTGTCATCGTCGCCATATGTACGAATCATACGGATTTAGTGATCTATAATTTTCTTAATTGCGCCCGTTCATTCGTGCATAAAGATCGCCGTTGATCGGAAGCATCAGGAGGCGATCCAGAATCGGTTGCAAAACGCAAAAAGCACGAACAACGTTCTGACACTGTCCGATCTGCTGAATTTTTAGAGCAAGTGCAAGCGATCATAGACGAGGACCCTTCAAAACCAACGAGGGTCCTTGTGAGTGAGCTTCATGTTTCTGAGCGCCTTATTCGTAGAGTTGTCCACGAAGACCTTCGGTATAAGTCTTCCGTGATGCGCAGAGGACAGTTCATGTCGGAACGAACACGGGAACAGAGAGTTCTTCGATCAAAACGTCTTTTAAACAAAATCAAACACCCTGAGGCGCCCAAAATGTTATGGTTTTTTTCCGACCAAAGAAAATTTGACAAAGATCAAAAACCAATCGCAGAAATGACAGATGGCTATGTTCAAATCCTACAGAGGTTCCTGTTGTTATGTACACAAAATTTCCAGCCACTGTTATGGTTTTAGGTGTTGTCAGCAACGAAGGACATGTTATGCCACCACACTTTTTTACTCAAGGACTTCGAGTGAACTCTGCTGCATACATCGAGGTTTTGGAGACGGTAGTGAAACCCTGGGTAGACAATGTAAGCGGAGGTAGACCAAACATTTTTCAACAAGACTCTGCTCCCTCACATAAAGCGATGGCGACACAAAATTGGATGGCCAAAATTTTCATGACCACATCACACCGAACCTATGGCCACCTAGCTCCCCAGACCTTAATCCTTTGGATTATTACGTATGGGGCGTAGTTGAGCGCGAGACTAATAAGCGTCCTCATAATACCACTTCTTCGCTGAAGACTGCTATTAATGCCGTTATGGTCAATATGAACAAGGAGCATTTGATTCGGGCATGTAATTGTTCCCGGACCCGGATCGAAGAGGTTATTGCTGCTAATGGCGATTTTATTGAACAACTTTATAGCCATATATTAATTTAATTTTGTATAAAAAATTCCGGAAATCTAATTAAATTTTGTTAAAAATACAAACTAATTAATTTTACTCTCAAGTTGTCCTCAAATACCGTACGCACCCTGTACTATTACTAAAAAAGTTGAGCGGATTTAGCTTTCTGATGTATTTGTTGTTATTGCTTTCATAAAGGTCTACATCCAAGGTGTCCAATCACCCGGGGTGTTGTACGCGAAAATTTCATACATTTCCTCTTCTCCTGCCCCCCGGACCCTGATGAGGTAATTTTAAGACCTGCTTTAAAGTTATCTCATTGAGACCTTTCATATAGCACCCCAATCGACTAAATTTGATGAAAAATGTTTTTAGGGGCCACCCCTTTATATGGGGAGACCCGCTTTAAAAGTCTCCGAAAAAGGTTCATCCCAAAACATTCAAGAAGTCATTACTTTTGACCTTTCCACAAAGTTTCATGGCTGTAGCATCTATAGTTTCGGAGAAAAACTGCTGTGACATACAAACAAACGGACGGACACAAGACGCGATTTCAATAGAGCTCGGTATTTTAGCACAAAACCCTAAAAATGGGACTCAAAGAGAGTGGCGAAATCTGGTTCTGCAGGTTTGTTGACAATAATCCGAACATTTTCAGTCATACTGTTAAATTTTGTCTCGGAGAAAGAGAGACAGCCTGGGAACCTACCGGCTATCTGAGCAATATATCGATTACCTAGAGCCAGGGAAGATCATTCACTTTCTGCGAGAAGTTGGTTTGTTGGAGGAACTCTAGGCGCTCCAATGAGAATGGGTTCACAAAGAATCAATAAGATTAAAAGTGAAAGACACCCATTACATGCTCGCTAGAATCATCATTTTAGTCAATTGTTGTTACGAACATACAGTTTACATTTTGTTTTCAAACAGTTATTTGACTGTATATCATTAGCAATATTTTAAGCTCAGTTTTATTTATTATTTGTGTGAAGAAAATAGTTCTAAGAATATTTCTACTCTTATCATGTTTAATTAGTCTGCGAAGTATAGTGGCTAGAATGCTAACAGCTTAAGCCGCAAGTATCTAGTTTGAGTTTCGTTTGTGGCAACTAGATTTGTGATTCGAATTTTTGATATTAGCCAAGCCACTTTGATTTGTATTGGTTCAAAATCCCATCACCAATGGGTGGATAAATAGTCAAGCGAAATACAATACGGTCAAATCTTATAGAGTGCAGTTACTGTCTCGACATGAGATACAGGCATCAAAGCTGATTTTCAATCTGAACTGCAGGATTATGCATTATTATTATTATTTAACATCATTGTAAAGTATGTCCTTGCCATTGTTTCTTGATTATTCTACTTGATTATTTAAATTTTTAAAACTTGAGCTTTTGACTTCATATGGCTAATCTAAACTACCATGCAAGTGGTGAGCACTCTAACCACTATACGACTCGAATTACTTAAATGTATGATAATGTGCTTGTAAAATGAGGTTTTTCTTCTTCAGCATGTTTTATATTTTGAATACTTCCTTTAGTACTCCGTATCAATGAAAAAATTAGAATCAATGTGTTTTTAAAGAGTGACAAAATTAAAATTAATTTTTTTTAAAGATAGAATATTTGGTTTTTATGAAAGTAAATAACAAAACTTTTGAAACAAAACAACTGGAGGTCATTATGCCTATATTAAATAAAATGTATTTTTTTAAATTATGTTATGACAAAAAAATTAATATATATTTTAGTGGTAGTCGACTTAGTGATACCCAAGCAACAGGTCAAACTCAAGACATACCTCCAAACCCTAATAAAACGGAAAAAGATCCAGCAGACGTAGCTCACACTGTAAAAGATGATTTACCTAAACCTCGAGGTTCAATTCCGTTTCGCAATGATGGGAGCCTTGATTACGATGCTTTATATGAGGATGAAGATGAAACCGATCTTATCATGGAATCACATGGCTCAGTGGTCACACATCTTCTTTCTCAGGTCAAAATCGGCATGGACCTAACAAAAGTAGTATTGCCAACATTTATTTTAGAAAGAAGATCGCTTCTTGAAATGTATGCTGACTATTTTGCGCATCCGGACCTATTTTTGAAGTAAATGTTAAAATATATGCAAATATTATGCATTTAAATAAATTAACTATTAGAATTGCTGACTGTGATGATCCTCGAGAACGTATGATCCAAGTATGTCGTTGGTACTTAAGCGCATATCATGCTGGGAGAAAAAGTACAGTTGCAAAAAAACCCTACAATCCAATTTTAGGTGAAATATTTCAATGTTATTGGGATCTGGCTGGTATGAAAAATGATTTTATTTAATTATATTTCTAATTTTCATATTTTTCAGACGAAACCTCTGATATAGATCCTGTTCCAGAGGGTCCAGTACCATGGTGCAAAAAAAATCAATTATCATTTCTTGCCGAACAAATTTCACACCATCCTCCAAGTAAGTCTGTCAACGCTTGGTAATCAAATGAAATGATTTTTTGCCTTTTTAGTTTCTGCCTTCTACGCCGAACATTTTAACAGAAAGATTAGTTTTTCTGCACATGTGTGGACCAAATCAAAGTTTTTGGGATTATCGATCGGAGTTCATAATATTGGTCAGGGTATCGTCACCCTATGTGACCTAAACGAAGAATACATTCTAACATTTCCCAATGGATACGCAAGGTTAAGAATAATTTTTATTACATATTTGGTATTAAAAATATTTTTAAATTCACGGTAAGCATACAGTTATAGTTAATTCAAAACATAAATTGTCTAGACATCATATACAATACTGCAGTTTCACATTATATATTGATCATTAAATCCACCAACTTTGGATCAATTGAACAGCCTATTCTTTATGAGATTATTTTCAATCAATTTTTTACATACTTCAGGCAGATTCTCTCTTGCTCTAAAGTCTGAGGTTTATCTAAATAAACACGACCTTTACCATAGGGTCACAAAAATTCCGATGCGAGAAAAAAAAACCAATCAAAATCCCACCAGCATTGAAATGCATGATTTGCCATCCCTGCAATATTCGAACAATTTTAACGCGTATAATAGTTTTGGTTTAACGATCGAATGAACTTATAAACCGACAATTGCAATTATAGCAGGTATATTTGAAATATAAGGGATGCCAACATTAAACGGGCGCAACGTGTTCGTGTTGTTATACTCATGAAAATGCCTTCAACAGGTTCTGGCTTAGTTAAAAAAAAGGCCACAACATGGAACTCGCATCATGGCTTCAGTAAAAAATCTACAATGCGTCGTGGCAATTATGGAAAGCCATAACGCGTTTTAAAGGTCATTGATTAACCAAGATACAACGAACAGGTTGTAATTATATTTTCTGAGTGCATGTCGGTAAAGCGGCGGTAGTTGGAAATATTCTTCTCCAGTATCGCTAATTTACCTTTAATAATTGGGTTATTCTATACAAACGCCTTGAAATTCATGAGATGAGCGAAACTGCATGTATTTTGGCAAAACTGTAATTTTCGTTGTTTTGACTCGAAATAAGCAAATTTATCATCATTTGAACTCTTAAGACCCACTTTCAGGCCGTGGCAGCTAGAGCTTTGAAAAAGTGTATTTTGTATGCTACTTTGTATTGTGTATTTTGTTTTCTTTTCGTCTTCCTCTACTGAGTAGCGATGTGTTTTCCTTGTCACCAGAGCCGGACCGGCATGTTTTTGGTTTTTCCAACGAATATCTTTTCAATTACTCGTTTGTAGTGAACTGTGGTAGATAATTATGTCCGTATAGGACTGCAGTGATGGTCTGCTGCCTCAGCGGAAGAGGGTGTTCAATAGCTTGCTAATGAATATTGAGAAAAGCAGAGGCGCAGTAACTGTTCCCTGCTGTAGACCATTCAAGACCTTGAAGTCGCGCATTGTTGTCAGATTTCTATCAGTTACAACAAATGATTTCTCGTATAACATATTACACATCATGACGACAAGGTGTCTGGGGAACCTGTCCTGAAGCAGTTTAAAAACATGTCCATCTAACCACCCCGTATGGAAGGCTTTCCCCATATCAATGAGACCTGCTCCAACCCATTCTTTGTTGTTTAGTTTCCAACAGATATCTGAGGTTACTTTCGTTATCGCATGTATGGTCGAATGCCTGGCACAAAAACCAAATTGGCAATTCGGCATCAGCACATATTTCTCAATGTGGACGTTTAATAATTTGTTCAGTATCACTTCAAACACCTTGCTGATGTTAGGCAGTAAGTTGATTGGGCGATAGCTTTTAGAGCATGAAGATTCTTTTCCTTTCTTCAAGATCGGAAATATCTTGGCCTTTTTCCACTCATTTGCGAAATATGAATTGCTCAACATGTTGTTGAACAATATGCAATAATTCCTAATAATAACCTCAGGCAAATGTCGTAGAGCTATATTTGGAACACCGTCGATACCACATCACTAGCGACTACATGACTCGATACCTCCACTCGAGACTTTGCGGAATAAGCTATTCAATTTCATGAAAACGCCATCTGGGTCCTGTGGGCTAACGCCCCTCAGTTTTTCCGCCCATTGCTTGCTGACCTGACTCCTGAAGTATGAACGGATTAAGTTCCGGACATTCTTCAGTTGTAATTTCAACAAAGCTAACGAGGGATGGTTGTAGTTCAGAAATCGCTGATAAATATTGTTGACGCGTGTGAGAAGAAGGCTTTTCAATCTTTTGAACCTGTAGTGGAATAGGTATGATGTAATTATCCGTGATGGACTGCAGCGATGGTCTGCTGCCTCGGCGAAAAAGGATGTTAAGATCCGCCGAGATTGGCCTTGTCTGGGGTCGCGTGAATGCGCTGGCTGGCTAGCGTTGCGGTATCGTGGGGCGGGTTCTTTCCTCCAGCACAAGGACCCACTACAAAAGAATTTCGCATCCACGAATGCCAGGGTCATATCAAAGTCGACCGAAGACGAAAAAGGAGGTCACCAACTAAGGGTTGGTAATTGCTGACGAAAGAAAGGGGAAGACAGACGGACTTAAGGGGACTTCGTCGTTACCCGACGATTCCTATGGCTCACAATAAAGAGTGGGGCATCCAGATGGAGGTGGTGCCCCCTCGCATCCTCCCAACCGGATCAAGATCCAAACGTAGACATGGCCATGTGTTTCCGATTTGAGAGAAAAAGTCATACAAAAGCACTTTGTGTGGCTCTTTCTCTCAAATGAGAAGGACAAACGTTACCAATTTATGCTATAGAGTTATGCAGTGAAATCACATAACCCTATACCATAAAAGGGCACGTGAGCGAAAGGCCACTCTACCCGGCAAGAGCCCCTGTTAAACAGCAAAAAACGGAGGAGCGCGCCCGATGGCTAGCCCATATGAGCGGAGAAGCGTGCCATCGATGCGGGTCCTATACCCGGTCAGGTAGAGAGAAAAGTAAAGACCGAATTTTTAATGTTTAGCAATCCATTGTATTAAACATTCAATTAATTAAATTCACAGTTCATTATTTTTTAGGTCTTTGTAAAAAATTTTTTTACAAAGACCTACTAGTTTCGCGACCTGTCTGTCCGTCTGTCCGTCCGTCTGTCCGTCTGTCCGTGCGTCACAGCTGATTTCCTCAGAAACTAAAGAAGCTAGAATGCTCAAACTTTGTGAAAAGGTCAGAAGTGATGGTCTCTCAAAAGTTAAGGCCTTGACAAAAATTTAAAAAATGTTTAAGGGGGGTCCCCCCTAATAACGAATTGGCCCTTAAAAATTTTTTTTAATCAGAGGTAGTCGAGTGGGGTATCAAATGAAAGGTCTTGATTAGAACTTTTAGAATCTGAAATAAAAAAATCATTTTATGAATTAGGGGGCCCACGGGAAAGCTAAATGTACCCAAAATTTGTGTCCCCCCCCCTCGCGATTGGACACCTTTCAGCCGAAAAATCTGAAAATTATCACGAATGTGGACCTTTATGAGTACAAGGGCAACAAATACCTTAGAAATCGAAATTCACTCAACTTTGTTAATAATAGTATGATTTGTAGATTTTACATTTTTGCCCATAAAATCAAAACGGTACCTTTAAACTTCTTGAAATTTTGCAATTATATAGACTAACATAAGATATATATGTTCACAAAATTTAATTGAGATCGAATCATAATCAAGTGAGTTATAGCAATTTCAACTATATGGAATTACAACAACGATAACACGTGTTTATGGTTGATATAGGGTTTTCCAATAAGAGGTGTTATTTTGATATTAAAAGGAAAATGCCATTTTTTTTTAAATAAATGATCGGATGTTTAGTTCCTTATAAAGAAGAAGATATGCCGTTAATAGCAATAACTAACATTGCGCAAATAACCACTACGACACGCTTACAGGACCATATCCTCTTCATGAAATTTTCCATAACCAAATCGCAAAATGGCTGCCCTATGTCCTCGATAGCCTCACGAATTTCATCTTTGAGATCTTGAATTGACGCTGGGCTATTGGCATAGGCCTTCTCTATCACGTGACTCCAAAGGAAGAAGTCGCAAAGTGTTAAATCAGAAGATCTATTCAAAATAACACCTCTTATTGGAAAACCCTATATATATTTAAAATTGACTTAGGTACTTTTATTTTCTTTCAATTTTCATGAAAATTTAAGGAATAGTGTTTAATTTGAACATGTTCAATCGGCCGAGCATTCAGAAAAATCATTTAAGCTAGATTAAAATGGCGGCTGCACTGTGCTTATGAAAGAAACTGTGCATCTTTTGTATAAATTTGAACGATTTCATATCTAAGTATTGGATGAATAATTCAAGTTATCGATTCACGCCATTAGAAAACTTGCTTCTAACCCTAGGATGTTTACAAAGACCTTCTGGTAGGAGCACTCTCCTGCTTACTCAACTTGTTCTTTAATGAAATAAATTCACATGTAATTATTTTTTTTTCAATTATTCAGATTTTTTTTTTTCCAAGACGTCAATATTTCTCAAAATATTTTAATTATTTTTTATATCTGCTTTCTATTCACCCCTTTTCGTATCATTTTAACCACCGGAAGTCATACGAACCGAAAGTGATTTCTGAGCTCAATAAAAACTAACCTAGGCATGACTATAACTCAATTGGCAAGAATATTAGCTAGAAGAGCTATAAAGATATGTAAAAAGATCGAAAATTTTGTATTAAAAAAATGTAAAATGTTGAATGGAATAGAAGTAAAGATAATATAGTAGTGTTTCCATGGATTCACTATGGAAGGTTGAAAAGGAATTCACTTATGTCAATCATGGGGATAAGGAATGTTTTATTGTCTTTTTGGTTTCGGGGATTCATTTGTATAATATACATAACGCGTCAAATTTTTAATGCAAAGCCAAATCAAAAAAAAATTGATTTCATTTGATATACCACTTCATTACATTTATGAATACGAAAAAATGGTTCAGACTAACCGATGCACATCAATCTCAAAAATAGACAACTCGATATACTACACAACACTACGATCATAACAAAACTCTGATTTTTTTTAAATACTTCAAATAAGCAGCTTTCGCAGACGACATTTGCATATACAGCGTAGGCGCAGATCCAACTTCCATTATTTCTAGCCTTGAAACGGCGTTAGAACTTACTTATCAATACTACCATAGATGGAAAATTAAAATAAATGTTGCAAAAACGAAGTCAATATACTTCACCAGGAAGCGTAAGCCTGCTCACTTACCCCAGCGACCAATAAATTTTTTAGGGCAAACTATTCCTTGGAGCGAGGATCTTAAATATCTTGGACTTATATTCGATACAAAACTAACTTTCAGAAAACATATTGAGCATATTAGCTCCAAAGCGTTTAAGGCCGTGCTTTCGCTTTATCCCCTTCTTAATCGTAATTCACGTCTCAACACCAGAAACAAAGTCCTCATCGTCAAAATGGCAATCCAACCGATCATCCTATACGGCTCGCCTACCTGGATCCAATGTGCTAAATATCTGGTAACAAAGCTTCAGATCACCCAAAATAGATACCTGAAAATGGTCCTTAACAAATCATTTTACTTCTCTTCTGAAAAGCTACACAGACTGGCTGGCGTTAGTCCAATTCGTAAGCTCGCTGCATTGCGCCGTGACAAATTAATCGCGAAAGCAAAAGACTCGCCCAATCCGCTAATACATGCCCTGGCAAATTGAAAATCAGCAGTTGCTACCACCTATCTTTTGGCCGTAACCTAGCCTCATAGATTTTAGCTAGTTATAAGTAGAAAGTTAAGTTATGTTAAGCTAATATAAGTTCAGTAGAGGTTTTTGCCTAAATTTTCCTCTAGCTTATTGTAATAATCTCATTGAAATACGATTATATGCATAGTTTTAAGTAATGTTCAAACGATGGTGAGATGACTTTGTCAGAACACCTACTACATTATAAGGCCTCTGTACCGCATACATTCCAATAAAGAAATTATATATAAAAAAAATTAACGGCATTCAGAACAAAAAGTTTTTTGATACAAACTTCGTAGTTACGTGCTTTACACAAATACATTCCCAAAAGTGAGCAAAAAAAAGAAAGCAAAACGCCCAATTTGAATTCAATGCGTGTTTGCAACAGCCTTAACATGGTATGTAAAAGCGAATAATATATTTAGTTATTTAACTATGCAGGAAGTTGGGCATTTTTGTTTGTTGTTATTTGAATTCCTAAAACCTAGCATACTTCTGTAAAACTAGCGCGAACTTTACTATTCCCGAATTTTCCGTGCATTTGGTATTTTCGCGTGTTATGGTTCGTGGCCAATAATTTTAATGTTCCGGGAAAGTGAAAACGAACTGTCTTTTAAATTAGAGTTTATTTACTAAAAATGCACAATCATTAATTTAACAATTTCACTATTTTACTTTTCAATTTGTCTATAAACTTTTAATTCAACTATCTATATCACTTCACTATTAGTCAATATCGCCCTTACTTCGCGCGCCACTATATCGCAGTTTTACTATCGCGGTTTTACTATCGCAGTTTTACTATCGCGGTTGTAATAACCCCCCCATTCATTCAGCTCGGCTTTATATAGGGTCTCCAGTCATTCAATCCATTTCTCGTACATTGGCGAATGTTCTGACGAGAGCTAACTGGAATATTCGAGCAATTGAATGGCCGCAGTGACGTCACTTTCAGATATTGATCATGCTTGGTAGATTCTTGTGCTTTCGAGTACATTCATTGATCATGATGTTGTCAATAGTTGCGACATTAGCTCGCAGAAATGTTTGGACATATAACAATGTCCCCACCTCAGTTCTTTTCGCCCCGAAAAGATGTGTCTTCAGTTGTAGTTGTCTTCCTGGGTGTAATATGGGGCAAGACGGTCCACGTGCACGATTTTCATTTAGGCTCTCGGCTTACGGTGTTCCTGTATGCGATATACGACGTCATTAATTCGCTTTGTAACTCGATTTGGTCCCTCCCAATTATTCTGCAATTTCAGAGACTTACCCCTCCGCCGTTGTGGGTTATATAGCTACACCAAGTCATCTTGCTGGAAGCCAGTAGAATTTGCCTATAGATCACACCTGGTCTTCATGCGGTCAGCAGCCGATTCGAGGTGTTTCCGCAGTGTCCGATGTATCTCGTTCAACCGTTGCCTTAGCTCACTTGCGTACTCTGAGATAGTTTGGGGTTTCTCAAGGGGTGTTCGGAACTTTATATCAGCCGGCAGACGAATAGTCTGTTGCACAATACCAGTACACCCTATGTATACTGGCATGCGTTGGGAGCTCGATATGATGTGTATCCTATATACATATCAAGGCTCCCGGGGAGAGAGATATTCCAGTATGATACTTACCTGCTACTTTATACTCGCCAACTAGATCAGTAAAAGAGTGTTTTTGTTTAATGATTTAATTTTTATTTTATTCTTTGCTTAATTACACGATCAGTTGACTATACTAATATTAATAACATGTTTTGTTATTGAATTCTTTTAATAATTAATTTATTACAGAGAGGTATAAAGTTCGAGCAATAATGGAGCTTGTAAAATTTTTGCGATTTATATTTACTTTGATTATTTTTGTTATTTGAAGGAAATGTATGATATTGCTTGATATCGTATTTGAAAAACCAATCAATTAAAGCTTTAACTGTTGCTCGGGCTGACGCCTTGAGCACGCAGTTATATTAACGAATCAATTGATTATAATCCAACTTCTAGCCCGGGCACAACACCTTGGGACGCTAATACTCGGGCTGATGCCTTGAGTACGCAGTCAGATTGATAAATCAATCAATTACTAGTTCAACTGCAGGCCCCGGGCATAACTGCCTTGGGGCGCTTATACTCGGGCGGATGCCTTGAGTACGCAGTTGAACGTTTTCTTAATTCGCTTATCCCGGCCTAAGTGCCTTGGGATAGAGTAAGCTCGGGCGCACGCCTTGAGCCAGCGAATGGAGAAATACTTCTCGATTTTCTTACTTCTATAATTTTCTTTTATACTATAATTATGCTGACTTTATTGCTTAGCAACTAAAATAATGAAGACAATTTACCATTTAAAAGATCAAAGTTCAACAACAAAAACAGTTAAATGTATTTAGTGCCATCTCTCTGTGACTGGTGCAACCACAAAGATAAAGCTTTCGCTCGATTTGCAATGCATGTAACCAATTCGTTCCGCTAGGCGGTACGTTCGATTGCGAAGTATTGTGTGTATATCTTTGATACTTCAAACGAGTATGGATACCCACTTCTGCTAATCCATGATACGACACCCTGCCCACAGATGCCTTGATTACAATTCGCAGCTTTTCGTATATGTATGTTGTCATTTACGGTTACAGAGAGGAACGACGGAACACGAACCGAGCAATATTTGGACTGCGGTTCCCGTAAGAAGTCTTTCCAAAAATGACTTTGGCTGATTTTTGGCCCGTCGATGCATGTTCGGCAGCTCTATACGCCATCAAAAATAGTGGGATGTGTCGGTCCCAGTCCCTTTGGTTCTCGTCAACCATCTCGTTTATTGAGCGTGCCGTTGAAACGTTCGACCATTCCATCGGACTGGGGATGCAGCGGTGTTGTCCTCGTTTTCCGTATTCCCAGCAGCTCGCACATTTTGCCAAAAACTAGTGACTCAAAGTTTCGGCCTTGATCTGAATGTAGTTCACAAGGTACGCCGTCCTACTTACCCAATTTAACACTAGCTGTTCGGCTACAGTAGTTGCTTCCTGGTTGGGAATGGGGTAGATCTCGGGCCACTTGCTGAAATAATCGGCCACAACAAGCATGTATCGATTACCCCATTCGGATTCAGGAAAAGGTCCTGCGATGTCAACAGCAATCCTTTCAAACGGTACACTCACGTTGTAGGTTTGCATTTGTCCTCTCAGTCGTCGCTTTGGACCTTTGACGGAAGCGCAAATTGTGCATCTGCGACACCAGTTCTCTACGTCTTCTCAAGAGTGGAGCCAGTAGAACCTTTCCCGCAATTTCGCTAAGGTCTTGTTAACACCAAGGTGTTCTCTCGAGGATCCCTCGTGCATCTCCTTAACCACATCGTAGATTCGGTTTTTGGGTAGTATAGTTTGCATACTACAGGAGCTGCCATCCGCCGTTTCCCATTTCCGCTTGAGTACGCCACCGTCCATCTGAAGGGAGTTCCATTGTGCCCAATAACTTTTCAAGGTGGCGCCATGCATCGAAACGTCCTTCCACTCAGGCTGCGCGTTTGGCTCCTTCCATACGAGCAATGGTCCGATGTCTTCATCGGCTAACTGGGCGTTTCGAATCTCCTCCGATGACCAACTTTCATCGAATTTGGCCGTTTTCAATCGCAGATCAACGGTCGGCTCCTTTTCCTCCATCCGTCAGCAATACTTGCAGTTAGCTTGATATGGACGAAGAGGTAGGGCGTCAGCATTTGCATGAACTCCAACTTTCCGATGAACGATTTCGTAGTCGTATGACTGCAATCTTTCTATCCATCTCGCAACTTGTCCCTCTCAGCGATGCATGGTCCGTTCGAAGAACAAATTTCTGGCTAAATAGGTAGTTGTGGAACTGCTTGGTTGCCTCTATTATAGCCAATAGCTCCTTCCTGGTCACGCAGTAGTTCCTTTCACTTTTTCAGAGAACTCGACTGTGTAATACGAGAGGACTCTTTCTTCGCCAACGATCTGCTGGGAGAGTACAGTTCCAATCCCAACGTTGCTCGCATCGGTGTCAACTACAAACATTTGTCCGGGTTTTGGAATGCCAGCACGGATGATTCACACAGGTTCTGCTGATACAACGTGTCCCAGGTATTTTACTTCAGCTGCAATGATGCCTTCTACGTACACCAAGCAGGTCTTCCAGGTTAGGCCTCGTAGCACGTATTCCATCAGGCGTTCGATGGTGGCTGGAGCATTGCAAAGCCCAAATGGCATCACCACAATCCGGTCCCAACTGAAAATGCGGTCTTCTCTCGGTCCTTCTTGTCGATTTCTATCTGCTAGTAGCCACTCTTGAGATCGAGTGTAGAAAACCATTTTGCTTCTGCTAAAGTGTCCATGATGTCGTCGATGCGTGGAAGCGGGTAACTAATTTATTTTGAAGCTTCATTCTATTTTAGGAAGGAGTAGCAACATACGTAGTGATTACGATATAGTGGTTGGTGATATTAATATAGATATTATGGACCACAATAGAATCACAAACGAATATTTAACAGCTATAGGTAGTTTTGGTTTTTTATCTCTTATAAGCAAATACACTCGTGTTAATGGTAATCAAAAATCGGGCCTTGATCATGTTCTTATTAGACAAAAAAACTTCGATAGTCTTGCAACAGTTCCAATTATTTTGCAGAACTCAATAACTGATCATTATACTATACTGATAAATATAAACATGGATTATCAAAGCAATCAAAAAGTTAAACTTAATAATAAAGAAATAACTAAAATATGCTACGAAAAACTAAGGAGTCAATTATCTAAAATAGATTGGAGTCAAGTTATCTGTACGCAAGATAATGCAAACATATCAGCGAGTAAGTTTTTATCTACATTAAGAGACAATATTCATCTCTGCTCGACAAAGCTGTATATTCCCAATAAACTTAAACCACTGAAACCCTGGGTAAACCAAGGTATCATGAAATCAATTCGTAACAGAGACAACATTAAGCAAAAATTAAATAAACAACCATTTAATATGAAAGTAGCCCTATATTACAAAAAATATAGAAATAAATTAAATGAAGTAAAAAAATATGCGAAGAGAAACTACTATCAAAAACAACTCGCAGTGGCTAATAACAGCAACAAAAAACTTTGGGAAATTGTTAAAAACGACACCAATAATAAAGAAAAACAAAGCGCACTTCAGTGAACCATATGAGGATAACAGACAACAACTCTATTGCTGATGAATATAATATTGCAAATATGTTCAATAATGCTTTTTTAGGAGTCGGTAATATAGAAGTAAACACCACATGGAACGAACCAAATAACGAGTCCTACGGTTCCGATATGTTGCGCAATTTTCACTTATCCAATATCAGGGCTATAGAAATTGAAAGTATCATCAGTTCTCTGAAAACAAATACGTCGGCAGCTTGGGATGATTTGTCTCCTACAACATATAGAAGAATTAAAAACGAAATCAGCAAACCGCTCACCCTTTTATTCAATAAATGCATTGTCGAAGGAATCTTTCCAACTGATTTCAAGAAGGCGATAATTATACCAGTACATAAAAATGGAGGAAAACTAGAAACTAATAACTATCGACCAATATCTCTTCTGCCGGTAATAGCTAAAATTTTTGAGAAATGTATCAAAAATCGATTGACAAAGTATTTGTCTGAAAATGATATTATATCACGCCATCAAAATGGTTTCAGGGAAGGCATGAGTACAGAAGACGCTGTCTTATCAGTAACGGACTTTTTGTACTCAGAAATCGATGCCAATAACAAACCTTTGGCAATTTTTATGGATCTTTCAAAGGCTTTTGACACAATTTCCCATCAAATTTTGATATCAAAACTAGAAAAAATTGGTATAAAAGCCAATCCCTTAAAACTCCTTAAATCATATTTGTCTTTGAAACAACGAGTCAGAGTGTTAAGTACGCTAAGCGATTGGTGCACGAAAGACAAAGTAGGTTTACCACAAGGGACAGTGCTATCGCCGTTACTATACAATATTTACGTAAACGATCTTTGCAATATAAAATTGAGCAGCAAATGCAAGGTTATGGCTTTTGCTGATGACACTGCCCTATTAGTTTCATCAACAACTTGGAACGAAACTAAGCATATAGCAGAAATTGCAATGACTCGGATCCATAACTGGTTGCAAAGTCATAGGCTTCGCCTTAACTCCCGCAAAACGCAGTTGTTAACCTTCTTATTGACACCTCCGGGTCAGCCATCATACCGGACTCTTAAACTGCACGAACTAAACTGCCATAACACTAATAAAGGGAATACAGTGTGTAAGTGCCAAGACTTTTGTTGAGAAAACAAAGTACCTAGGAGTCATAATTGATCGTAACCTCAAATGGAATTCCCATTCTGAATACATTAATGGAAAACTCAGAAGGTGCATATTTCTCTTTATTTCATTACGAGATGTGTTGACAATACCGCAAATGAAAATAATCTACTATGCTCTAGTTCAATCTCTAATCCAATACTGTAGATCGGTATGGGTAGGTACATTTAAGACCCATATAGAAAATTTAGAAGTTACACAAAAGACTGTACTCAAGACAATGTTCAAGTTACCTAGAATATTTCCATCACCAGAATTATATGACTTAACAGGGGTACTTGACATAAGAAAACTTTATATCAAATCTGCAGCTATTTACACATTTAAAGCGCAAAAACGTCAGGTTTCAAGCAATATTTATAATACTAGATATAATTATTATAGAATCAATGTACCTACTTGTAATAAAACACAATCACAAAGATATATTCAATATATTGGCCCAAGAACCTTCAACTTGTTGCCAGAATTCATCAGATGCGCTAATACATCAGAAATCTTTAAACTTTACATCAAACAAGTTGAGTAAGCAGGAGGGTGCTCCTACCAGAAGGTCTTTGTAAACATCCTAGGGTTAGAAGCAAGTTTTCTAATGGCGTGAATCGATAACTTGAATTATTCATCCAATACTTAGATATGAAATCGTTCAAATTTATACAAAAGATGCACAGTTTCTTTCATAAGCACAGTGCAGCCGCCATTTTAATCTAGCTTAAATGATTTTTCTGAATGCTCGGCCGATTGAACATGTTCAAGTTAAACACTATTCCTTAAATTTTCATGAAAATTGAAAGAAAATAAAAGTGCCTAAGTCAATTTTAAATATATAGGGTTTTCCAATGAGGTGTTATTTTGAATAGATCTTCTGATTTAACACCTTGCGACTTCTTCCTTTGGAGCCACGTGATAGAGATGGCCTATGCCAATAGCCCAGCGTCGATTCAAGATCACAAAGATGAAATTCGTGAGGCTATTGAGGACATAGGGTAACCACTTTGCGATTTGGTTATGGAAAATTTCATGAAGAGGATATGGTCCTGTAAGCGTGTCGTAGAGGTTATTTGCTCAATGTTAATTATTGCTATTAACGGCATATCTTCTTGTTTACAATGAAATAAACATTCGATCATTTGTATTAAAAGTGGCATTTTTCTTTTAATATCAAAATAACACCTCTTATTGGAAAACCCTATATCAACCATAAACACGTGTTATTGTTGGTGTAATTCCATATAATTGAAATGGCTATAACTCACTTGATTATGATTCGATCTCAATTAAATTTTGTGAACTTATATAACTTATGTTAGTCTATATAATTGCGAAATTTGAAGAAGTTTAAAGTTACCGTTTTGATTATTAACAAAGTTGAGTGAATTTCGATTTCTAAGGTATTTGTTGCCCTTGTGCTCATAAAGGTCCACATTCGTGATAATTTTCAGATTTTTCGGCTGAAAGGTGTCCAATCGCGAGGGGGGGGGACACAAATTTTGGGTACATTTTGCCTTCCCCTGGACCCCCTAATTCATAAAATGAGACCTTTCATTTGATATCCCACTCGACTACCTTTGATGAAAAAAAATTTTTAAGGGCCAATTCGTTATTAGGGGGGACCCCCCTTAAACATTTTTTAAATTTTTTTTAAGGCCTTAACTTTTGAGAGATCATCATTTCTGACCTTTTCACAAAGTTTGAGCATTCTAGCTTCTATAGTTTCTGAGGAAATCAGCTGTGACGCACGGACAGACGGACGGACGGACAGACGGACGGACAGACGGACAGACAGGTCGCGAAACTAGTAGGTCTTTGTAAAAAAATTTTTTACAAAGACCTAAAAATGGCTTCTTAGTATGTCTGGTGAAGAATTTTCAAGAAAATTTAATTATATCAATTGAAAATTTTAATTTTCAAATATTGTTATTACTACTAAATAGTAACGTAATTAGAATAAGGAATTAGTCTGTTTTATAATATAAAAAAATCAAAAATTGCGTAGGCAACTAATTTGTTTAACCAAACTCCTCTCTCAAGCCCTGCTTTTGAGGAGTTGTCATAGCAAAAATTAGTCTTAAGTTTTTATGAATTGTCATGTCTCATTGCTAAATAAAGTTATAATAATAATCTTTCTTAGTGACGTCGTTAAGCTGCCTATAGTCGGCACAAAAACGAGTGCTACGATCCTTCTTCTTTACTAGAACTACTGGCGCGGCCCATTGACTGACAGAAGGTTCGATAACGACTTGTTTTTCCATGTCCGAGATCAGTGCGCTTGCTTCTCCTTGTTTGGCTATAGGAAGACGTCTCGGTGCTTGTCGAATTGGCTTGGCTCCCCGTGTATGTATGACGTGAGTTACCATACTCGTTCGGCCTTTTGTCATCCGGGCTTGTTGAGAAGATATCACTGTACTTGGTGACCAGATCAGAGGCTCGCTTGAATTGCTGCACTGGCAATTTGACCTGCTTCAATATTGCAGACGTGGATTCCCGGGCTTTGTCTGTGTCTTGCCTCTTATTCCAATGATGGTCGTGAGTGGCTTCCAAACAGGAGATGGTGGAAACAGGCTGGCAGCTGCCGATGACTTCTCCCGCTTTGATGCTCGTGGTTGAGTCTGCAGTGCTAAGGACTCTAACGGGCACGTATCCGTTCCTTATAGATCTTACAAGGCTTCGTCCTACAATCAAACTGCGCAATGCGGACGTCTTCGTTGGCTCTATCAGATAAGCTCGGTGGTCTCCAGAATCACCATCAAGCTTGGCCCATACAATGCTTTCGGGAGAATTCGGTACATACGTGTCGGTACATACTGCTACATTCATGTTGGGAATTTGGACGCTGGGGTCCTCATCAATACTTCGACATTCCGCCATTTCAATACCTGTTTGCCCAAATCCAACGTGATTCCATGTGGTCGCAGAAAATCCATTCCGAGAATGCAGTCATCCATAATGTTCGCGACCAGAAAATTATGTCGCAACGCAAGGTCTCCCAACTGTATCTGGAAGTTGACCTCTCTATGGACAGGTGCAGTTTCTCCCGTAGCTGTCCGTAGTGAGAAAATCCTGCCCTTTTGAAGTAGTAGTTGCCTCACATGGTCTGGCCGGATGATCGATCGAGTTGCACCAGTGTCGATTGTTATGGTGCAATGATCTCCGTCAACTTGACCCGGAAGGCATAAGTCTGCTTCTTCATGATGTAGTCTTGACACGGTGATGGTGTTGCTGGGTACGCATCGATCCTCCTAGCCGACCTCTGCCCCACGAAGTTGGCTCTTACATGTTTCCCGACCCCTCAGTTTGAAGGGCTTCCTTTCTGGGCTCCTGACTAGGTCTAGATCTTCTCCTAGCTGCACACCCTGGACAATAGCTCGGTTTTCTTCGGTTCTTGCAGTCTCTTTGCAGGTGCCCCTTCTCTCCGCAATTCCAGCATCTAGGCGCACCATTTACCCGCGAGTCTCGCCGAATTTCCACGCGCTCACACCTGCACTCGTCTGTCACTACCTCGCGAACCCGGGCAGTGGTACGAGTCACATTTTTCGCTGCCTCAAAATTCAGACTTTAAGCTTTTGAGCTAAACGCACGGCTTGTTGCAATTCCTGGTCCTTTAATGTACTGATGAATGCTTCTGTTGCTGCGTCATCTCGATGTTCTGGGTCATAATCTGGGTAAGTCAAAAGTGCCAGTCGCTCAATGTCTTGTGCTAGCTGCTGTAAGGTTTCACCAGACTTCTGTATCCGATGTCGTCGCTGTGACCGATAAATCTGCTATAGATGAACGTCTCCATAATGCATGTCGAGCGCATTCATTATAGGAGCCGGGTTTGAATGCAACTCAACGGGGATAGTCTGCAAAAGCTCGGCAGCTGGGCCTCTTAGAGCAAGGATCAATGCAGTTGCTCGTTCCCGCTCATTCCAGTGATTTATCTGAGCGGCGGCTTCAAACTGGGTTTTGTAAATACTCCAGACCGTTTGCCCGTCGAATATTGGTGCATGCACGTTTCTGGATGTGCTTTACGCTGCGGTTATAAGCGGGGCTGGTGAGATGATTACTACTGCCTTCGCTGCTTCCAATTCCTTTTTCATTTTTTCCATCTCATGGTTGATTCTCTCCTCGACCTGGCTGATCTCATGGTTGATTTACCCCTCGACCTGGTATACCTTTTCCTCGACGCATTTAATTTGGTTGTTAAGACTACCGAGCTCCGCTTTTATTTCGGTAGACTGTTTTTGCAAATCTGCCTTCAAACCAGTTGATTGTTTCTCCAGCTTCTGTGTGATGTCTGCCTTGATTTTGAATGCTTGTTGGTCCAGCTTCTGATCTAGCTTTGATGATTGTTCATTTAGCTTCGCTGATTGTTCATTTAGCTTCGCAGTTAAATTGGATGACTGTTGTCACTGCTCTTCCTGCATCAGCATTAACATTTGCATCAGCGCATTTTCTGGTTCCTTCGATTTTGATGTTTCTGCTTCACCACCTTCTGCGCCCTATTCTGCGTCTGAGGGCTCACCCGAATCCAGATACGCACCTTCCGATTCAATCGCGTCAAGCAAGCGTGCAATCAGTGTGGCTTTTGTACCTTGCGTTGTCAGGTTTCGCTGTTCCAATTCTTCCTTAAGCTGCGACATGGTCAATTCATTAATTTTTAAGTTTAGGCTTCGTGGTATTTTTTTTATTTTAGCTCTTTTTTTCAGTTTCCACATTAAATTTCACTATTGTGCACTTTAAGAATGTTTTAAAATTTTTCACTTTCGAAATTTTCTATCTCACTTCTCGTCAGCACTGTCGCGTGTTATGGTTCGCGGCCAATAATTTTAATATTCCGGGAAAGTGAAAAGGCACTGTCCTTTAAATTAAGTTAAAAGAGTTTATTTACCAACAATGCACGGTCATTAATTTAACAATTTCACTATTTTCCTTTTCAATTTGTCTATAAATTTTTAATTCAACTGTCTATACCACTTCACTATTATTCAATATCGACTTTACTTCGCGCTCCACTATATCGCAGTTTTACTATCGCGGTTGTAATAATCCCCCCATTCATTCAGTTCGGCTTTATATAGGGTCTCTAGTCATTCAATCCATTTCTCGTACATTGGCGAATGTTCTGACGAATGCTAACTGGAATATTCGAGCAATTGAATGACCGCAGTGACGTCACTTTCAGATATTGATCATG
This sequence comes from Odontomyia ornata, assembly GCA_963969285.1. Classification (NCBI taxonomy): domain Eukaryota; kingdom Metazoa; phylum Arthropoda; class Insecta; order Diptera; family Stratiomyidae; genus Odontomyia; species Odontomyia ornata. Next base: position 294,608,344 of record OZ017738.1, read on the forward strand.
CGTAGTGGATTCTAGTGCTTTCGAGTAGATTCATTGATCATGATGTTGTTAATAGTTGCGACAGTAGCTCGCAGAAATGTTTGGACATGTAACAGTATTTTCGCACTTAATTGTTTCCCATAATCACACGCAGAATGTCAATTTATGTAATCTGATTGATTCTTATTATTGGATTAATAAAGAAGAAACTTTGATGAAGATACAGATAACAAAATACTATACCTGCACAAAAGCGTTTCCACTTGAAGCCAGTGAACTGCAACTTACACCTCTCGCATGGCGTTTTCCGACGAAGGAAGAGGGTGGAGAGTGACGAAAAATGGAAATATCTTTGTATTTTATCCTTCTTGATCTTGAACACTGACAGCTCAAACGTCGAGAGAACATTGGACTCGAATCCTTTAAAACTAGCTGAGCATGATAATACGTGGAGATCACGCAAACAAGAAGTGCCTTAATCAGTGGTCAACATCGCACGGAAACCATGTTGACTTTTCGAGGCGCCTCCGATGCCAATGCACCATAACCTCCCTCACGCATTCATTCACAGCTACAATGTATCATGTTGAACAGTGCGAAGATTTTACAGCCACCGACGTTGGAAATGAAGCACAGATAATATCTTGCAACGCTGGAATTTTGTTTAGCTCCCATTAGCAACAAAAATCCATACAATTATAAAACAGGATTATTCACTGGCCGATCAATAGTGTTGACAATAAATACGATGGCGTAGCGGGGCTTCAAGCAAAAGTATGCAGTCAGTGGGAAAAGCTAACTATCTGCACTCGCGCACTTTTCGGACGGCCAAACTCCACACCTCCTAACCACAAAAATTCTTTGACAATTCTCCATCTCGTTTCAATTTCGTTTCATTCCCAATTTAATACAACGGTAAGGTGTTCAGACACTGTAAATTTTATGTGGCAGATTTAAATTTTTGGAAACAAAATTTAACTGAAGTAAAGAAAATGAAGAAAATGTTGAGTAGTAACAAAAATTAAATCTCAGGAGATATATAATTAAAGTGAAAGATTTAAATTTAATATAAAGGAAAATTGATTAGGAATTACGTTTAATATAAACGGAAATTGATAAAAATTACATTTAGCAATAATAATGAGAAAGAAAACTATTTTACAAATGACAAATATGAACAGAAATAATTAATTACTTTTCTAAATATGCCACATAAAATCACAAGTAGAGGATAGGAAGGTTTTCGAGCAGTTTTCTTGTGAAACTGCTCGATTAATACAAACCTTATTATGGTTGGTGTTTCATATCGTTCTATATTGTTTCGATGTTTAATCTTGGGAACTATTTTCTCAATCGTTTCCAACTTCAGCTCCTCTAATTTCGAGAAATAGAGATCTATTTCATCGTTAGTTAGATTCCAGTCATTAGGAACCATTGAGCAAGCATTGCCTTCATCAGAAGAAGGATATTGCTTCTGGTAATCCCGATTAAACTTCTCTTTAAACTTTCGCCAATCCGTTTTTTTTTAAATTCAACAACATCCCTTTGATGATTGATTTCCATACGATCCTGTTATGATCGCTATCGTAAGGAAGCACCTGCAATTTCCGTTGAGGACCATTAAAGCTGAATTCAAGACTGACGTCAGCAATGCAGAGCTCCAAATATGAATTTGTCCTAGGGTATGTTGTTCAATTTGGTTTTCTGTTATCAATGATTTCAGAAATGCACCTCTTGGATCATTGTTGGCGTTCAGCCATGATGTATGCTTGGCATTTAGGTCACCAGCAAGAATTTAATAAATATACAGCCTGTTCAATTCGAGTATTTCAAACAAGGAATTGAACTCCTTGAACTTGAGGACATTTCGACCAGTTGCATAGGCAGAGATAATGAAGAGGTTATCTCCACCTGGCAGTGAAATTTTGATAACGGACACTTCAAGAGATTCAAAGCCTTTGAATTCGACTTTTTCAATATTTTGGAAACAATAGGGTCTTCTAACCAATATCCCGGTGCCACCTTCCTACCACCTCTTACCCTATCGTTTCTTACGAATTCAAAATCCTTGAATGTCATGAAGTGCCATGAATTGAGGTGGGTTTCAGTGAGAAGCATGATGTCAGGCTTCTGATTGACAAGGAATTCAGGTCAGGTTGATGTAGACTCACAATGGAGTTGATCGAGATGAGATGAAGCCTATCCATGGGAATGTAACTGGATGACAAGTTATTTTGAGCCATTTGAAAGCCCTAAACGCTGAAAAACAAAATTAATTTTTGAACCCTGTTAATCGATTCTCTCCGATAAGGAATTTAATTGCTGATAAATTTTAAGAAGCAGCTCATTATTGCGACTTACATTATTTATTTTATTTACATTGCCTGCTGGTCCTCTAGCGGGAAGTGCAAATGACACCTCGGGCTTGACGAAGTTGGTAGGTATCACACTGCGGTGTACTTGAGTTTATTTTGGAGTAAATTTAACTTTTGCATCTTGATACCGCTTTCATCCTCGAGATGATGCTGGATGACCAAAGACACCGCAGTTCACACAATATAATTTTTCTTTATGAGCCAATTTGCCACTCACCGGGAGCATGGATATCTTTGCACTTTACACATCTAACTTATATTTCGTGGCACAATTTGCAGCCGAATGACCGAATCTTTGTGCACCTATAGCACTGGTGGACTCACTCTTTTGGAGGCGATCCCACCTCACCACTTGGAAGTTCAAGCACCTTATTTTTTGAAGGACGCTTGGACTGTTGTTGCTCTAAATTTGGACTAAGTAAAAATGAAAATTTTACGTTCAACAATCGATCTCCTTGTTGCGAAGTCTTTAACTGCAATAAATTCTATTTCTGGTGCAACTTTGTGAAGCATCTAAAGGAGATCGGCTGTGTCCTCTCCGCAGTCCAGACTCTTCAACAAAAAGGGTCTGGGTTTTCTCGCTCTTGGGGGTGTACGTGAAGTGCGAAACCTCTCCAGAATTCAACGCACTTTTTGCTGTCTGAAAGTCAACCAGTGACTTAGTTTTAATCGTCAGTTTGTCGGCATTGATATCAAAATCATTTAATTTCGGCTACCAAAAGCCGAACCATATCTTTGCCATTTTGCCCAAATACATTGATTGGTGGGACTTTTTCTTTCTTTTGGTTAATATTGACAGACGAACAGACAAAACTTTTGGTTTTTTCTCCCTATTTTTAATTTTTAAATTTTCGATGAATTTTTATCAGGTTTAGTAAAATAATGTTCAGAATTTTTGTTATCTTTATGCTTTTCAATGTTCATGGAATCGTTTAGCCCAGCTAGCGCTGCATAATAGTTCGTGCTGACGTTTGCTCCGCCTGCGCTGAGGATATCTTCTTGATCAGGTTCCTGTTGCGGTTTCTTTAATTTTTTGTCTTCGTTTGCTTTTGCCTTTACTTTTTTTTCTTTCTCGCCTGCTCGCGATTTAGGAGATGATGGGAAGTATGCTTCAGATGCTTATGCAACAAGTGTTACAATACAATAATGCATTTGAAAAATTGACTCCACCAAGAGGTCATTCTCGTGTTGTTTCTCCACCAACTGCCTCATCTCTAGTTAGTAAAAATAAATACAGGTCTTCTAGTCCCCTCAACAAAACCAAAATCGTTTTGATGCAACCAATCAGATTTCACCGATAAATTAATTTCTCTCGAACAACTTCGTCAGTCACAAAATGCCAATGATGCATATTGGATTAACAATATTAACAATATACTGGCAGTATCATCGTCAAGCATCGAATACAAGTATTTCCGGGTTTGGTTTTTGTAATGCAATTAAAGCCCGTTTCAGTCAATGAGAAATTTTACAGGCTATAGAAGGAAGGAGAAATGGTTCTCAAGAAAATATTGATGACTATTTGTCATTTGTTGCTGTTTTGAACCTACAACGACAACATCCAATTCCTGATAAGGAATTAATTCGCAATATACTTTCCAATCTGACTCCATCAATGATGCCATTATTATTTGATAATGACTGTCGCCCAATTCAAGAGTTGCAAAGCAAGGGTAAAGAAGCAGAACTCTTGTTGAGAAGGTCCCAAACTAATTTTAAGCCTGCATCCAAATATCATACTTCCGAATTGAATGATCTTTCGGAAGTGGAACAGATTAAAAATACAGATGAAGTAATTGATGGTTCAGCAGAAAATTGAGTACTAAAATGCTGGAATTGTGATATAACCGAACATAAATTTCAAGTGTGTCCATGCGCAACTCGAAAATTATTTTGTTATAGGTGCAGATTTCCTGGTGTCGTATCAACTGAATGTATTAGATGTAACGGAAACGAGGTGAGAGGCCAGATGAAACCTCGAACTGGTTCTTACTAAATGTTTCTCATAAAAATTTAAATAATGCTAATAGTAATATAATTGACCATAACGATTGAAGCCCTTTTCCAAATTCTAAAATACATAAAGTATGTTCAGATCTCCCTTTATATCGAAAAACATATGATGATTGAAAAATAAATTATGAGATGGTAAAATCTAAAATTTTTTGCAAGCATAAAGAAAATAAAATGTCTCGTTCTACAAAACGGTTGAGGGCTTGGCATCAATAAATAATTAAGAAAAAAATCGTTGTTGAGAGCATAGTGCACAAGAATAATGATACCAGACGGGTCTATTCCAATAGAAGAATTACTTGACAGAGGAGCTTCCATCAGTTTTCTAGGTAAAGGTTTTGAAAAGGTTCTGTCTAAATTGGGAAAAATTGGGAATAACTTTACAACCTGTGGATTTTCCTTTGTTCTCTGCTGGAGGTTTAGAACACTCTGCCATCGGTTGCGTTTCCACAAATAGCACTAAGCATTTTAAAATATATGTAGTGCTATCATTATGCCAGAAACTATATTTGGGCTTAGATTTCTGGAGGGAATTCAAATTAGCCCCAAGAATTAATAAATCACTCGATTCCAGTTCTGTTCAGCCTAAGTTGGATCCAAAACTTCTTATACTATCTTCTGGGGAAACTAAAAGATTGAAACAAGTTAAGGACTCTTTACCATCTTGTGATAAATTGGGCTTGGGTCGAACTACATTAGAAACACTTGTAATGGATGTTGTTGACTCTGCTCCTATCAAGCAACTGTAGTGAAATTGAGTTGATAAAAGTCCGTGAAGGACTGCAGCGATGGTCTGCTGCCTCGGTGAAAGAGGATGGTAGGATCCGCCGAGATTGGCCTTGTCTGAGGACGCCTGAATGCGCTGGCAGTCTAGCATTGCGGTGTCGTGGGGCGGGCTCTTTTCCTCAACACAAGGACTCACTACAAAAGAAATTTCGCATCCATAAATTTCAAGGTAAAAATACATATCGACCGTAGTCGAGCCTGAGGTAACCTACTAAGGGTCAAAAATTGCTAACGAAGATGACAAACAGGGCCGGGAGAAAACAGCGGACTTAAGAGGGCCATAAGTATCGTCGTTACAAACGATACTTATGGCCCATAAATAAGAGTGGGACATTCAAGTGGAAGCGGTGCCCCCTCGCACATCCCAGCCAGATCAAGATCCAATGTAAGCATGGCCATATATTTTCCATTTAAGTGAAAAACTAATTAAAACATAATTTGCATGAATTTTTTCCCTTAAATGAAAAATATGAACGTGACAAATTTATGTTATAGGGCTATGTGATGGAATCACATAACACTATACCAAAAATAGGCTCGCGAACGGAAAGCCACCTTACCCTGCAAGAGCACCTGTAAACGAATTAAGAAGGGATGAGCTTACCCAATGGCTAGCTCATTACAGTGGACGGGCCAGCAAACGTGGCGGATCCCATACCCAGTCAGGTGTTTAAATGAATGGAAAGACCGGGTGTATAGTTTAATGATCCATCTTCAATATTTTATTCTATCTATTATACACTGATATTTAAGATAAAAGTGCATTAAAAAAGAAATAAACAAAACTATCTTTGCCTATTATATTAAAGTACGCTTGTGTAATGAAGAATATTTATTAATGAAACTATTCATTCTATTTTTTTAAACAGGCTGATATTAATTTCTAATGTATTGGATGCATGGGAAATAAGAATTGGTTTTATATTTTTGGACATATAATTCTCTTAAAAAATTTCGAAAACTCCTCCATATGAAATTTTATTGGGTTTCAGATTCATGCACTTTTATTTTCTGTCGCAACGGTGGTTACTCTCTTCATCATTGAAACGCGACACACGATTTTTGTAATCATTTCCTCTCGAGAAATAATTGGTGCTAAAATTTTCCACTACAGTCAGTGGATTCGTGGACTAACTGAATTATTATTCGGCTCAATTCTGAATTAAATCGCGCTTTTTTTCTAGAATCGCCCGCTAATGGCTAAAGATCGCGACTAATTTCACTTCAAGACTCCCCGACGTGATGGCTGTGGCGATCAAAAGAAGACTCCCCCTTGTGTGTCGTAACGGTGGTTTCTTGCCCGAGTCCATTCATCCGTTAACTCCGTATCTCCCATCGCATGATACCGCAATTCATTTTCGTAAATTGCGTTGCAATGGGGTTGCCGTGATCGAATTTTAATTGAAAATTTAAAATTTTTTCTTTTAAATTTACAATTAAAATTGGATCAGGCATTATATTGTTTTTCGAGCAGTTTGCCTACGCGACTGCTCGATTACTACACAAAGGTACTATCCGGTATCTCCAGCCATCCTTAAAATGATGTATGGAGAACTTGATCGAACGTTACCTATGGATATAATAGAGGAAATCAACAGCGCATCGAACTCCTCTGTGGTTTTAATCAGGAAGCCTGGCAAAGATAGACTTTGCTTGGATTCCCACCGGGTGAATCAGGTTATCATCAAAGATGCTTATCCTCTTCCACACATCGATGGATTACTACGCCAGTTGCATGATACCAAATACATTTCTGCGATTGACTTAATAGATGCCTTTGGCAGATTCCTTTGGACGAAGTCTCATGAGAGGACAGCATTCACTCTTCCAGGTCGACCTTTATATCACTTCAAAGTGATGCCATTCGGCTTATGCAACGCTCCTCAACTCATGTGTCGACTAATTGCTAAAGTTATGGGGCCTCTTATACCACTGGGTCCAGAGAGAGATGATAAACTGAAGACAAATCCAGCTAAGCTTACGGCTGTCAGACTTTCCTACTCCAACTTCAGTCAAACAAACTCAATGATTTTTAGGCATGACAGCTTAGTATAGACGCTTTATTCCCAATTACGCATCATTATAAGCCCCAATATCTGACTACCTCAAGAAAAACTCTAAAGGATTTCATTGGACTGACGAGGCTGAAATCGCCTGTAATACATTAAAATAAGCCTTGCTTAATGGTACAGAATTACATCACCCTGCTTTTACTAAGCCTTTTATTATCTTTTAGTATCCAGGAGTGGGGTGCTTGCTTTCGCAAATCAGAGATGATGGTGTAGAGAGACTTTTATCGTATGTTTTACAGAAGTTGAACGCGGCTCAACGTAATTATAGCGTAACCGCCGTATGAATTTGAGACAGAGTATAGAAAAAGTAGTCAAAATGTAGTACCTGATGCTCTTTCACGTGCCTTTTGTGACGAATTACTCGGATTTAGATCTGCATTCCTTACATTTTCAAACATCCGAATATTTGGAATTAGTAAATCAAGTATCTCAATCTGCGGAACAACTCTCTGATATCGTGCTTCAAGATGGAAAAATAGGGTATACGGTTGATTCAGATGAAAAAGTTACAGAATCAAGATGGAAACTGTGGATACTTAATTCATACTCACAAAGCTTGATTGAGAAGGCACATGGATTCTTATTGGCCGGGAATCTCTAGCCAGGTTTCAGAATTTATTAAATCTTATGAAATATGTAAAGCCGTAAATGCTCCGAATGTAACTTTACCTCCACCGATGGGAGTTACCGAAATTCCTCTTCACCTCTGGTAACGAATATAGTATATATGGATCTTTTGAGCCCTTATCCGCGTGCTAAACAAGATCATACGTCTATTTTGATAATTCTAGATGGTTTTTCTAAGTTCGTTTTGTTGAAACCTTTAATGAAGGTTACGGCTGAGGCCATTAATGGTAAGTCTTCCATATTTTTGGAACTCCTGAGACTCTGATATCTGAAAATGGTTCTCAGTTTGTACCCAAAAAATTTACTAAATTGTTGGAGGAATATAGTGTGAATCATTTTAAAATCGCCTTGTATTCACCACAAAGTAATGCTTCAGAGAGAGAGAGACAAAAAAACGGTCCTAACTGCCATACAAGCCTATATAGAAGATGTTCACAAAACTTGGGACCAATATTTAACTACTGTGGCTTGTGCTCTGAGGTCTGCTCATCATACTTCTATCGGGAATGCACTTAATAATGTTCTAATGGGTTGTACTATGGTTACTCATGGGAATTCATACTGCTTAGAAAATTCAATGTAATGAACGAAAGTGAATATTTTCGTGTTAATCAAATGGACAAACTAGAGTTAATACGCTCCACTGTTAGAAACATTTACTGAAGGCTCAGGAGAGCTCCATGCAAACGTATAATTCAAGAACCAGAAAACAAAGTTTTGAAATTAGCCACAGTTTGGCGACGAAATGTTGCCACCAGTAACGCCTGCAAACACTTTAATTATAAATTAGCTCCTAAATTTCTGAAATCGATTGTAATAGCCAAAATTGGAAATGCTATTTATAGTTCGGCAAATGAGATCAGAAAAATTTTCATGCCAAAGATATTAGACCGGGGAATTGAGTTCGAAGTTGACATTTCCCTACTGATAAAAAAAAATAATTGTATATAATTTTATTCGTTGTTGAGACTGGATCATATTTAAATGAGACACTTTTTCTTCAGGGTCGAGGGTCGAGCCATACGTTTGAGCTAATTAAAAAAAAGAACAAAGTTAAATAAATTTAGATAAATAAACATGATAACTTACTTTCGGCCCTGTTTTTGCTTTTCCTCGTTTTCTTTTTTGAAGAGAGTTATACAATACAAAAATAATAATTAAAATATTAATACTAATAATAATTTTAAAACGTGAACGGGGGTGTAACAATTCCTGGTCATTACTCAATTTATTTCTTATTTTTTAAATCTCCATAAAAAGTTGTAGCAACCACGGAAGTCACCGCAGTTGCAGACATTAAATATTGGCAGAGGGGTGTGTAGCCCGGGGTGGCATACTGAGGCCGGCTAGCGCTCAGTCGTGTCGTGGGTCTTCCGGGACACCCCCTGCTCGTGCTGAGCCACCTTACATCAAGAAACTAACACAGTGGGAAAAGGACGGGAAAGGGAAGGTCATATTGAGAAATGAAAATTGGCTGTTTTAACGAGACATGGCCGTTTTATTGAATTCAAAAAAAAGAAATTTACAAGATCAACAAAAGAAATGTATCAATAAAAACAAAAACGAACAGACCCCTCAATAATTTTTCTTTTTTTTTTAAATGCCAAAACAGACTATTTAAGATTTTAATCCAAAAGAAAAATAGACAATTTCAATAAGTTGGGGAAAAAGATGTAATGAATAAAAAAAGATTTAAATAAGAAAATAAGAAACAAGGAAAAACAAATATTAACTATTACTTACCCTCTTCTTTTTCCGTGGATCTCCGAGCGCTCGGCGAAGGACGCAAAAATAAAGAGGTGGGGTCACTGCAAAATTTAAATTTAATGGACGTTATTTTCAAACATATTAAATGCTGATAAGCGGCCACGTCAACATAATTTTTCCACTCGCTCGTGATTTCCCGTTAATACTGTCGTAATTGATCTTCACTTCATTTAATAATTCGTAACAGTTAGTCAATATTTCCGTTTGTTGGGAAACTCAACCCCCACAAGTAATTCAGACTTAATGCATTATAAAACCGTTCTTTTTTATACAAATTTTGGATTGCCCACAAGATAATTACAATTCCTAACTTCAGTTTAGGATCAGAAAGTTATCAATTCTATCACTTGGCACAATTCTCACTATCTGATTCTCATTTTCTTCTTTTGTTGTTTTGGGTTTTTCTTTCCACTTCTTGTATTCACTAATTATTTTTTTCATCCGTATCACAAACACTTTTTTTTTCAAATTTACAAAGAAAAACTTTCCTCGAACCCGCAAAAGAATTTCACCCCCTCACAAGTCAAAAACTCACTCCCCCAATCCCAACCACTTTCTTTCCTTTCACCTTTCCCAAATCATATTCCGCAATCCCTTCCATTTTTAAATTACCGCTGCCGCATCTGGGTAACGTAATCGAAGTTCATTACACTTCGATTCCGCTACCCACACATCTTTTGGTCCGTATCGACAATCACAATAGTTTCCATTGACTTGCATATATGGCAATTTACATCCCCAAGAATCGCTTGATTGAATGTAAAGTGTCACACATACGAGTACATTACGAAACTATTGAGTTTGCCGATACCCCAAAAAGAGTGCTTCCGTGCGCCCGGGGGAACTTGAACTCAGGGTTCCAACAGTCGCCCGGTCGAAACTCGCGACGTATCCAATGGAGCTATGCCTTATCGATCTCCCATTCATCAGATAAGCAACTTCAACGATTATCTGGGCATGAGATTGAATTTTGTTAGTAGGGAAACGTGAATTAATTTTCGTTAGTAAGAAAAATAAAATTTGTTAATGGGAACTAGAGAATAGAATTTGTTAGTATGAAGGAAGGAATTAGGTTTTGTTAGGAAGAATGAATAGAATGAAATTTTGTTAGTGGGAATTAATGTAGGGAGTGTTGTTAGTGGGAAAATTGAAATTATTAGTAGGTATTATTTTTTTGTAGTTGTTAATAAGGAAAAAGGGTAGTATTGTGATGATGGGGGAATAAAAATTAAAGGGAAAATGGAAACATGAAAAAAAAAATAAATAAATGTATGGAGGAAAAGGTAGGAATGCCCAAAGGAAGGTGGAAATATTAAGGCAGCAATTTGAAGTTGCGAATGGGAGGAAGTTGGTACGCCGGAATTCGCAACAATCGTGGGGACGACCCAGACCCTGAGTGTCTCATTCAGCCGGGCAAACAAAGAAGGTCGGCAGGGTAATTATGAATCGGATCGGATGTCTTTGGCGTGAAAGGTTCCAAGCAGCTTACCGAATTCATCCTCAAGCTCGTATGCCACTTGCCCAATACGACGTCGGACCACTGCAGGAGTGAATCGTGGAGCGAATTTGGCTGCAAAGTGATCTGCGGCGTTGCTCACAGAGAAATTACGCACGAAAACCTTCTGACCTTGGAGTAGCTCACGAGGACGAACACGAAGGTTGTAGCGTTGAGCACCCTTTTGGTAGGCTTCTTGCAGTTTGCATCTGACTTGGTCCTGTACAGCTCGCAGTCGATCACTGTTAGCACTTAACTGTACCTCACCATCCTCGAAAGCATTAAGGCTTCTGAGGAGGGCGTACTCAGAGCCATGTTGGATAGGGTGGTACCCGAACATGAGAAAGTAGGGCGAATATCCCGTGGACTCATGAATCACCTTGCGGAAGGCAAAACATGAGGCTGGAAGATTCTCGTCCCACTTGCCATGATCAGGCCCTATATAGGCTCTAATGGCGTTCAGTGTCGACTGGTTTGACCTCTCTGAGGCATTCGCCTGCGGTGAATGATATGGGGTGAAGCAATGCTGCACTCCATAGTCATTCATAAGCTTGCTGAATACCTTGGAGGTGAACTGTACCCCATTGTCAGAGTGAAGCCATTCGGGCACTCCGAAAGTCAGAAAGATTTCGCGCTCCAAATATCGCACGACTGACTCTGCGGTGGCTTTCGTCATGGGCTTGAGCCATACGAACTTGGTGTAATGATCCAGGACCACGAACAATTGGGTATTCCCTGATTTTGAACGAGGGTATGGGCCCATGAAGTCCACAAACAGGCGCTGCATAGGTCGTTCGGAGTCTCGTGATGCTCCCATAGGGGGTCTCATTGTGGAATTTGCCGGTTTGACCTGTTTGTATATCAAGCAATTCTTGATGTGCTGAATCACATCTTGACGCAAACGAGGCCAATAATAATATCTTTGCAAAACTTCAGTTGTTTTGCGAATTCCACAATGAGAGCCCCGGGGATCATCATGAGCTCGTACTATGAGAGCTCGTTGGTGACCCTCAGGAACCCATAGTTTTGTTCTGGGAATATCAGAAGTCGACGTTACAGGAGAACCAGTACTAATATAGATTCGACCATCTGCAAGGTGCAAATTCTGAAACTGATCGGGTTGTTTCAAGATTTGCTCCTTGAGATGCTCATACTCGGGCTCCTGAAACGCAGACTCCGGGATTGAACCACCAATGTGTCCGTGCTCCGGGAGACAGGGAATGATCGAGTTCACCCTCTCGTCCCTCGAGCAAGTTCTTGACAACGCATCGGGGACAACGTTAAGGGCACCTTTCCGGTGTTCAATTTGGAAATTGAACCCTTGTAATTTCAGACTCCAGCGAGCCAATCGACCAGAAAGGTCCGACTGCTGCATCAGCCATTTAAGACTGGCATGGTCGGTTATGATGGTGAAAGGCAACCCTTCGATATATGCCCTGAATCTCTTTACGCTCTGCACCGCAGCTAAGCATTCCAATTCTGTAATGCTATAGTTACGTTGCGCAGCGTTGAGCTTCATAGACATATATGCGATTGGATGCTCTCCACCCTCATCGTCCTTCTGGAACAAAACACTTCCAATACCCACTGTACTTGCGTCACACTGGATATAGAAGTGCTTCGTAAAGTCAGGGTTGGCCAGCACTGGAGCAGAAATCAGCAATTGCTTCACCTTATTGAAGGCACTATTGGCGGAAGCAGACCACTTGAAGGTACGTTTACCCTTTAGCAAATCCGTTAGAGGGGCCGTAACCGAGGCGGAGTTTGGAATGAAACGCCTGTACCATCCTGCCATGCCCATAAACCGTCTCACGTCTTTGGCCGTTCGGGGTTCAGGATAGGAGACTATACCTAAAAAAAAAAGAAAAATTATTGAGGGGTCTGTTCGTTTTTGTTTTTATTGATACATTTCTTTTGTTGATCTTGTAAATTTCTTTTTTTTGAATTCAATAAAACGGCCATGTCTCGTTAAAACAGCCAATTTTCATTTCTCAATATGACCTTCCCTTTCCCGTCCTTTTCCCACTGTGTTAGTTTCTTGATGTAAGGTGGCTCAGCACGAGCAGGGGGTGTCCCGGAAGACCCACGACACGACTGAGCGCTAGCCGGCCTCAGTATGCCACCCCGGGCTACACACCCCTCTGCTAATTTTTAATGTCTGCAACTGCGGTGACTTCCGTGGTTGCTACATATGGCCCCACGTTGGGCGCCATATGTAGCAACCACGGAAGTCACCGCAGTTGCAGACATTAAAAATTAGCAGAGGGGTGTGTAGCCCGGGGTGGCATACTGAGGCCGGCTAGCGCTCAGTCGTGTCGTGGGTCTTCCGGGACACCCCCTGCTCGTGCTGAGCCACCTTACATCAAGAAACTAACACAGTGGGAAAAGGACGGGAAAGGGAAGGTCATATTGAGAAATGAAAATTGGCTGTTTTAACGAGACATGGCCGTTTTATTGAATTCAAAAAAAAGAAATTTACAAGATCAACAAAAGAAATGTATCAATAAAAACAAAAACGAACAGACCCCTCAATAATTTTTCTTTTTTTTTTAAATGCCAAAACAGACTATTTAAGATTTTAATCCAAAAGAAAAATAGACAATTTCAATAAGTTGGGGAAAAAGATGTAATGAATAAAAAAAGATTTAAATAAGAAAATAAGAAACAAGGAAAAACAAATATTAACTATTACTTACCCTCTTCTTTTTCCGTGGATCTCCGAGCGCTCGGCGAAGGACGCAAAAATAAAGAGGTGGGGTCACTGCAAAATTTAAATTTAATGGACGTTATTTTCAAACATATTAAATGCTGATAAGCGGCCACGTCAACATAATTTTTCCACTCGCTCGTGATTTCCCGTTAATACTGTCGTAATTGATCTTCACTTCATTTAATAATTCGTAACAGTTAGTCAATATTTCCGTTTGTTGGGAAACTCAACCCCCACAAGTAATTCAGACTTAATGCATTATAAAACCGTTCTTTTTTATACAAATTTTGGATTGCCCACAAGATAATTACAATTCCTAACTTCAGTTTAGGATCAGAAAGTTATCAATTCTATCACTTGGCACAATTCTCACTATCTGATTCTCATTTTCTTCTTTTGTTGTTTTGGGTTTTTCTTTCCACTTCTTGTATTCACTAATTATTTTTTTCATCCGTATCACAAACACTTTTTTTTTCAAATTTACAAAGAAAAACTTTCCTCGAACCCGCAAAAGAATTTCACCCCCTCACAAGTCAAAAACTCACTCCCCCAATCCCAACCACTTTCTTTCCTTTCACCTTTCCCAAATCATATTCCGCAATCCCTTCCATTTTTAAATTACCGCTGCCGCATCTGGGTAACGTAATCGAAGTTCATTACACTTCGATTCCGCTACCCACACATCTTTTGGTCCGTATCGACAATCACAATAGTTTCCATTGACTTGCATATATGGCAATTTACATCCCCAAGAATCGCTTGATTGAATGTAAAGTGTCACACATACGAGTACATTACGAAACTATTGAGTTTGCCGATACCCCAAAAAGAGTGCTTCCGTGCGCCCGGGGGAACTTGAACTCAGGGTTCCAACAGTCGCCCGGTCGAAACTCGCGACGTATCCAATGGAGCTATGCCTTATCGATCTCCCATTCATCAGATAAGCAACTTCAACGATTATCTGGGCATGAGATTGAATTTTGTTAGTAGGGAAACGTGAATTAATTTTCGTTAGTAAGAAAAATAAAATTTGTTAATGGGAACTAGAGAATAGAATTTGTTAGTATGAAGGAAGGAATTAGGTTTTGTTAGGAAGAATGAATAGAATGAAATTTTGTTAGTGGGAATTAATGTAGGGAGTGTTGTTAGTGGGAAAATTGAAATTATTAGTAGGTATTATTTTTTTGTAGTTGTTAATAAGGAAAAAGGGTAGTATTGTGATGATGGGGGAATAAAAATTAAAGGGAAAATGGAAACATGAAAAAAAAAATAAATAAATGTATGGAGGAAAAGGTAGGAATGCCCAAAGGAAGGTGGAAATATTAAGGCAGCAATTTGAAGTTGCGAATGGGAGGAAGTTGGTACGCCGGAATTCGCAACAAAGTACAATAAATGCTAATTCACATTATCATAATGTACTACATTAAATTAAAATGTTGACATATACATACAAATTAAAACCACTTGTTATAAATTACTGCATAAAAATGTTGACACATACATACAAATTTTTAAAAAGGGTGATCTAGAGAAATGAAAGGAAAAAAAAAAGATTAAGATTAGATTTTGAAGGAGAGTTATATGAAAGTTGAGTAGTAAAAATTCAGATTTTTTTTGTAAAAAAAGAAATAGAATTACTGGATTGAGAATAAAATAATGTTACATGTCGCAATTGTCTTCACAACTATTAACAACACCATGATCAGCAAACGAATGTACTCGAAAGCACAAGAATCAACCAAGCATGATCAACATCTGAAAGTGACGTCACTGCGCCCTTCAGAATTGCTCGAATATTCCAGGTAGTTCGCCAATGTACGAAAAATGGATTGAATGACTGGAGACCCTAAATAAAGCCGAGCTGAATGAATGGGGGATACAGTACAACCACGTTAGTAAAACCGCGATAATAAAACTGCGATGTCGTGGAGCGTGAAGTAAAGGCGATATTGATTAATAGTGAAGCGATATAGACAGTTGAAATATAAAGTTGATAGACAGTAAAATGCGATATGTAAAATAGTGAAATTCATAATTGTGCATTCTTAGTAAATAAACTCTTTAAACTTAATTTAAAAGACAGTGCGTGTTCACTTTCCCGGAACATTAAAATTATTGGCCGCAAACCATAACACGCGACAATAATATATATGGAGAATCGTGGAAAATTTTGAATAATTAATGACGGAGAAATTTTTATTGCATCGTCAAGAAATGAATTATTCCTGAAAATATTTATAGGAAGAAGTGGAAGGATTAAGTAAAATATCAGACAAGATATTTTACCTTCATAAATGTATCTAAAGGGTGATTCATAACAAGTGTATATGTGAATGGGCCTTCACTCTTATTTATCACCAACTTTAGGTCCATATATTGACAGATTATGACTGTTTGGTCTTTTACAATTCTAACCATGGCGTCAGTCACATCAGCCGAACGTTTTATTATTGTTAAAACTTTTTACAAAAACAATGAATCGCCCGTGCAAACATTTCGCGCTCTACGTGAATTCACGAAATGGACCCATAAATTGGCCGGCGAGATCGTGTGATTTGACTCCTTGTGACTTCTTCCTTTGGGGATTTCTGAAAGATCATGTTTACGCTGATGCTCCCCCGACTACTGAAGCATTAAAAAACAATATTCGAGCCAACATACGCCGAATAACGCCGGAAATGTGCGAAAATGTCATCGAAAATTACAATGATCGTTTGATGGTATGTAAAGCAGCACGAGATGCACATATGCCCGAAGTAATGTTTCATGTTTAATTGTAAGGGACCAAATTTTCATAATAAATAAACACTACAGCTCAATCTTCACAAAAACTATGTTTCTTTTCGACAAAAATGTGTACACTTGTTATGAATCACCCTTTATATTAATAAATGTTCTGCTGAAGGCAGATAATTCTACCGACCTCGAAAGTTCATTTGAAACTTTTTAGGTAATAAATTTTATCAAAAAGAAAAATAAATACGTTTTGTCGAAGGATCAACAAAGAATCTCCTGTTAAAAACAATTTTTTCAGCTAACATGGGGCTTCTATAAAATTGCCAACCCTCGTGTCCTCTTAAGTGGTCGCTAAATTGCCATCCAATGGACAAGTGGCAGAGGACAAGAGGAACGGCAACAATATTTAACATTCTTAAGATCTCAACGATGGCGGACATTGTATATAACTTGCCTTTCTCTTTTGTTCTCCTCCCTATATAAGCAGTGAGAACAATCAACACCTCCTTACTTGGTCGTGCTGTCCCCAACTGACCATATGCTACCGAGACAGACCCTGACGAGTGTAGCATGTGGTTGGCTGGACGAAACCAAGGACACTACGTAGGATGCTTTAAAATGGAAAGGATTTTGGGGAGTAATACTCGTATACCCCCAAAACAATTGCACTTTGGTCGGTGTAGCAAGAGAGTTTGGTTGCTTCTTGTAATACTGACTAAATTTTCATTTCATTTGTATATAATTGGATTGAAATGCTTTAAATGAGCTAAAATCCATGTAAAGTGACAAGAATAATTCTGTTTCACCATTTGTACCAATGACCCACCCTGAGATCCCTATTATGTTGTCACGCTCTATGGTACTGAAACTTCGTTTATGAAGCGTAACGATAAGTGTTTTTTATATTGGAAACACCATCATAACAAATATTGATACAAGAGGCCGTATAACTTTATCAATTAGTCGACACATGCGTTGAAGAGCGTTGCACAAGCCGAATGGCATCACTTTGAAGCGATACATAGGTCGCCCTGGAACAATGAATGCCGTCCTCTCACGAGACTTTTTTTTCCAAAGGAATCTGCCAAAAGGTATCTATTAAGTCAATCGCGGAAGTGTATTTTTTATTATGCAACTGGCTTAGTAATCCATCGATTTGAGGAAGGCGCATTGTCCACCTTTGTTTTAGTAATCCATTGAGGTGAGGAAGAGGATAAGCATCTTTGATGGTAAACTGTTTCCTCACATCTGAGATTCCTATTATGGTGTCACGCTAAATGGTACTGGTGAAGCTTCGTTTAGGAAGCATCACGATTAGTGTTTTTTTTTTACAGTTAAAACACCGTCATAACAGTTACCACTTGGTTCGATTTGTATAATAACGTACATTTTGTATCGACAGGTAGCATTCTTATGACATATTCCAGAGCCAAATTGAATAGCAATGGGGCCAGACCATCTCCCTGCTTTAGTCTGATATTTGTGTCAAAGGCGTTAGTGAGTTGGTTATTGATGTGGACTTGGAGGTTGTTTAAGTCATTGTTATTTTGGTAAGATGGACTGATTCGGCTGGGACACCAAAGCAAAGCATTATTTGGTACAGTACGTTACGATGAATACTGTCGTATGCTTGCTTAAAGTCAACGAAAATTTGGTGTACGAGGGCGGTTCAAATATGATGGAGACAAACGCTGTAGATGGCGCGCATGTATGTTTTGATAGCTGGGTCCCTTGCGAACAGTGTGGCATAGTTTTCGTAGGGAGTGCATGTTTCACGTGCGTGCTTTGGGTGAACGTCAAGCGCTGACCGCCGTTGCTCAACGTATTGTCATTCGTTTTTTAGTGTGGGAAGGCGTTAAAAACATTTTCTGCGTTTGCGAGATCAGTTCGGTAGTGAGTGCCTGAGTAGGGCTGCCGTGTTTAAATGTGCTAAAGCATTCAAGGATGGTCGCGAAACCTTCGAGAATGAGCCGCATGATCGTCGACCGTGAACCAGCATCACACCAGACACCATTTGCCGCGTCGAACAACTCATTTTGAAGGACCGTAGGATGAATATTCGAGACATTTCGGCCGAACTCGGCATCAGTATTGGTACGGTAGAGTCTATCATCCACGAACACCTTCAATATCGCAAAATAACGGCGCGATGGGTTCCTAAACTGTTGAACTTCGAGCAAAAATTCACACGGTTGGAAGTTTGTCGCCGCTTGCCGCACGATACGAGGTGGAGGGAGACGGTTTTTTAACGCGAATCTTCACTACAGACACTCCCGAAAGCAAGGTGTCGTATAAAGAGTGGAGGGAGAAGGACAAGGGGATCCAGTCAAAGCGAAGACAACCAGGTTCGTGGGTAAGGTCATGCGTGTCGTGTTCTGGGACCGGCGGGGTGTGATGTACGTCGATTTTCTGCGCACTCAACGTTCCATCAATGCTGTATACCCGCTTATCGCTCGAAACGGAGGAACATTCCAGCACGAAGTGCGATTCTTCTCCAGGATAACGCCCGCACTCATACCGCGCGTCTTACCGCCGTTTTACTATTAGTTTATCCTCCATCAATTCAGCTCGGCTTTATATAGGGTCTCTAGTTATTCTATCCATTTGTCGTATATTGGCGAATGTTCTGACGAGAACTACCTGCAATATTCGAGCAACTCTGAATGGCCGCAGTGACGTCACTTTCACATATTGATCATGGATCTACTTGGTCCATTTTTGTGCTCTCGAGTACATTTGATTCTTTTCTTGGTTGATCATGATGTTATTAATAGTTGCGACAACAATTGCGACAGTAGCTCGCAGAATTGTGTGGAAATGTAACACTGCCCCCATCTGGCGACACATCTTTTCGCCCCGAAAAAATGTGTCGCCAGTGGTAGTTGTCTCCCTGAATGTAATATGGGGCAAGACGGTCCTGGTGCACGATTTTCATATTGGCTCTTGGTTTACAGTGTTCCTATATACGATATACGACGTCGTTGATCCACTTTGTAACTCGGTATGGTCCCTCCCAATTATGCTGCAACTTCGAAGACCTACCCTTCCACCGTTGTAGGTTATATAGCCACACCAAGTCATCAAGAATTTACCTTCAGATCATACCTGGTCTTCATGCGGGCAGTAGCTGATTCGAGGTGTTTTCGCACTGTCCGATATATCTGGTTCAACAGTTGCCTTAGCTCACTTGCGTACTCCGAGATCGTTTAGGGTTTCTCAGGGGGTATTCCGAATTTTATATCAGCCGGCAGACGAATAGTCTTTCCAAAATTGACTTTGGCTGGGGCTTGGCCCGTCGATGCGTTTCGGCAGCTATATACGCCATCAAGAATAATGGGATATGCCGGTCCCAATCCCTTGGCCAGGTGTTTACTGAGCGTGCCGTTGAAACTTCCGACCCTTCCATCGGATTGGGAATGCAACCGTGTTGCCCTCGTTTTCCGTATTCCCAGCAGCTCGCACAATTCGCCGAAAACTAGCGACTCTAAAGTTTCGGCCTTGAACCGAATGTAGTTCGCAAGGTACGCCATACCTACTGACCCACTTCAACACTAGCTGTTCGGCTACAGTAGTTGCTTCCTGGTTGAGAATGGGGTAAACCTCGGGCCACTTGCTGAAATAATCGGCCACAACCAGCGTGTATCAATTACCCCATTCGGATTCAGGAAAGGGTACTGCGATGTCAACAGCAATTCTTTCAAACGTTACCCTCACGTTATAGGTTTGCATTTGTTCTCTCAGTCGTCGCCTTGGACCTTTGTTGGAAGCGCAAATTGTGCACCTACGACACCAGTCTTCTACGTCTTCTCGAGTGTGGAGCGAGTAGAACCTTTCCCGCAATTTCGCTAAGGTCTTGCTAACACCAAGGTGGCCTCCCGAGGATCCTTCATGTATTTCCTTAACCACATCGTGGATTCGACTTTTGGGAAGTATAGTTTGCATCTTATAGGAGCTGCCATCCGCCGTTCCCCATATCCACTTGATTACGCTACCCTCCACCTGAAGGGAGTTCCATTGTGCCCAATAACTTTTCAGGGTGGCGCCATGCGTCGAAACGTCCTTCCACTCAGGCAGCGCGTTTGGCTCCTTCCATACGAGCAATGGTCCGATGTCTTCATCGGCTAGCTGGGCATTTCGAATCTCCTCCGATGACCAACCTTCATCGACTGACTGCAATCTTTCGATCCATCTCGCAACTTGTCCCTCGGGGTTTTTGAAGTCAAGCAGCCATCTCAGCGATGCATGGTCTGTTCAAAGAAAAAATTTCTGGCCATATAGGTACTTGTGAAACTGCTTGGTTGCCGCTATTATAGCCAATCAAAAAGTGAGAGGAACTGGACTGTAATGTGAGAGGACTCTTTCTTCGCCATCGATCTGCTGGGAGAGTACAGCTCCAATCCCAACGTTGCTCGCATCGGTGTCAACTACAAACATTTTTCCGGGTTTTGGATATGCCAGCACAGGTGATTCACATAGCTTCTCCTTCAAGGTCTCAAAGGCTGCCTGGTATTGTTCATTCCAGACATACGGATGATTTTTCTCGGTTAGCTGATGGAGACACTTAGCTATTTTGGCAAAGTCTTTGACGAATATTCGATAGTAGAAACTTCGCAGTTGGCGCTTGTTGTTTGGTGTTGGCCAGCTTTTCACGGCTTCAATTTTCTCAGAGTTCATTTTGACCCCTTCTGCTGATACAACGTGTCCCAGGTATTTTACTTCAGCTGCAATGATGCCTTCTAGGTACACCAAGCAGGTCTTCCAGGTTAGCCTCGTAGCACGTATTCAAAAGTGGCTGGAGCATTGCAAAGCCCAAACGGCATCACCACAAATTGCCACAATCTGGTCCCAACTGAAAATGCGGTCTTCTCTCGGTCCTTCTTGTCAATATCTACCTGCCAGTAGCCACTCTTGAGATCGAGTGTGGAAACCCATTTTGCGTCGGCTAAACATGCGTGAAAGTGGGTAACTATCTTTCTTATTGACGTCGTTAAGCTGCCTATAGTCGACACAAAAACGAGTGCTACCATCCTTTTTCTTTACTAGAACTACTGGCGCGGCCCATGGACTGACAGAAGGCTCGATAACCCCTTGTCTTTCCATGTCCGAGATCAGTGCGCTTGCTTCTCCTTGTTTGGCTATAGGAAGACGTCTCGGTGCTTGTCGAATTGGCTTGGCTCCCTATGTATCTATGACGTGAGTTACCATACTCGCTCGGCCTTGGTCATCCGGGCTTGTCGAGAAGATATCACTGTACTTGGTGGCCAACTCAGAGGCTCGCTTGAATAGCTTCACTGGCAATTTGGTTTGCTTCAATATTGCAGACTTGGATTGCCGGGCTTTGTCTGTGTCTTGCCTCTTTTTCCAATTGGTCGTGAGTATCTTCCAAAGAGGTGATGGTGGAAACAGGCTGGCAGCTGCCGATGACTTCTCCCGCGTTGATGCTCGTGGTTGAGTCTGCGGTGTTAAGGACTCTAACCGGCACGTATCCATTTCTTATAGATCTTACAAGGCTTCGTCTTACAATCAAACTGCGCAATGCGGACGTGTTCGTTGGCTCTATCAGATAAGATCGGCGGTCTCCAGAATCGCCATCAAGCTTGGCTCATACAATGCTTTCGGGAGAATTTGGTACATCAGTGTCGGTACATACTACCACATTCATCTTGGGAATTTGGACGCTGGGATCCTCCATCAGTACTTCGACATTCCGCCATTTCAATACACGTTTGCCCAAATCCAACGTGATTCCATGTGGTCGCAGAAAATCCATTCCGAGAATGCAGTCATCCATAATGTTCGCGACCAGAAAATTATGTCGGAACACAAGGTCTCCCAACTGTATCTGGAGTTGACTTCTCCATGGACAGGTGCACTTTCTCCCTTAGCTTTCCGTAGTGAGAAAATCCTGCCCTTGTGAAGTAGTTGCCTCACATGGTCTGGTCGGATAATCGATCGGGTTGCAATAGTGTCGATTGTTATGGTGCAATGTTCTCCGTCAACTTGATCCAGAAGGCATAAGTCTGCTTCTCCACGATGTAGTCTTGACACGGTGGTGGTGGTGCTGGGTACACATCGATCCTCCTAGCCAACCTCTGCCCCACGAAGTTGGCTCTTACATGTTTCCCGACCCCTCAGTTTGAAGGGCTTCCATTTTGGGCTCCTGACTCGGTCTGGATCTCCTCCTAGCTGCACACCCGGAACAATAGCTCGGTTTTCTTCGCTTCTAGCAGTCTCTTTGCGGGTCTCGCTCACACCTGCACTCGTCTGCCACAACCTCGCGAACCCGGGCAGTGGTACGAGTCACATTTTTCGCTGCCTCAAAGTTCAGACTATAAGCCAATGCCTCCTTAACTGTTTGCTTTTTAGCTAAACGCACGGCTTGTTGCAATTCCTGGTCCTTTAATGCGCTGATGAATGCTTCATCTCGATGTTCTGGGCCGTAAGCTGGGTAAGCCAAAAGTGCCAGTCGCTCAATGTCTTGTGCTAGCTGCTGTAAGGTTTCGCCAGACTTCTGCATCCGATGCCGTAACTGTGACCGATAAATCTGCTTCAGATGATCGTCTCCATAATGCATATCAAGCGCATTCATTATACCAGTCGAGTTTAAATGCAACTCAACGGGGATAGTCTGCAAAAGCTCGGCAGCTGGGCCTGTTAGAGCAAGAATGCATTTGCTCGTTCCTGCTCATTCCAGTGATTTGTCTTAGCGGTGGCTTCAAACTGGGTTTTGTAAATACTCCAGACCGTTTGCCCGTCGAATATTGGTGCTTTCACATTTCTTAATGTGCTTTGCGCTTTGCAACTGTGCGAACGCTGATGAGATGGTTACTACTGCCTTCCCTGCTTTCAATTCCTTTTTCATGTTTTCCATCTCATGGTTGATTCTCTCCTCGACCTGGCTGATCTCATAGTTGATTCTTTCCTCGACCTGGTAAACCTTTTTCTCGACGCATTTAATTTGTTTGTTGAGACTACCGAGCTCCGTTCTTATTTCGGTTGATTGTTTTTGCAAATCTGCCATCAAATCAGTTGACTATTTTTGCAAATCTGCCTTGATTTCGAATGCTTGTTGGTCCAGCTTCTGGTCTAGCTTTGATGACTGTTGTCGCTGCTCTTCCTGTACCAACATCAACATTTGCATCAGCGCATTTTCTGGTTCCTTTGATGTTATGTTTCTGCTTCTCCACATTCTGCGCCTTTTTCCGCATCTGAGGGCTCACCCGAATCCAGATACAATTCAATCGGTAACGCAAGCGTGCAATTAATATGGCCTTTGTACCTTGCGTAGGCAGGTTTCGCTGTTCTAACTCTTCCTTAAGCTCCGACATCGTCAATTCATTAATTATTTTAAATATAAGCTTCGTGATATTTTTATTATTTCGGCTTCTTTTTTCCACCAGTTTCCGCGTTAAATTTCACTATTGTGCACTTTACAAATGTTTAAAAGATTTCACTTTCAAAGATTTCTTTCTTAATTCTGACGCCACTGTCGCGTGTTATTGTTCGCGGCCGATAAGCTTAATGTTCAGGGAAAGTGAAAACGCACCGTCTTTTAAATTATGTTAAAAGAGTTTATTTACTAAGAATACACAATAATTGATTTCACTATTTGACAAATCACACTTCAGTTGACTTTTCACTTGTCCTATAATTGATCTTTCCAATGTCTTCAAATATATCACTAAAAACGTTTACTTCACAATCAATCAATATCGCCTTAAATTCGCGCTCTACACTAATCGCAGTTTTTATTATCGCCAAAACACACGATGTTAATTGTAAATAAAGCAAAAAGTTTCCAGAAAATTACGTTAATATTTTTTATTATAATAGAAGCTATGCTATAGCTATGACAATTATGTGTGAAACAAAATATCGCCCAAATGCTCGTCACGCTTACGGTGCCATGCTTCTATGCGATTGTCCATATTTTCAATGACTCTGATATAATTGAGGCTCAATGTCATTAATGTGCTGAATTATCTCATCCTTTAGCTCTTGAATTGTTCTTGGCTTATTGACTTACGCTTTTTCTTTTAAATATCCCCAGAGAAAGAAATCCAACGGTATGAAATCGCATGATCGTGGCGGCCAATTAACATTGCCACAACTTGAGATAACACGGCCATTAAATTTCTCGAGCAAAAGAGCCATTGTTTTGTCGCCTGTGTCGCAAGTGGCACCATCCTGTTGGAACCACATATCGTCCAGGTCCATAACCTCAATTTCTGGTCATAAGAAGTCCGTTATCATCTCGGAATAGCGAACACCATTCACGGTAACTGCTTGGCCATCCTCATTTTCGAAGAAGTACGCCCCGATGATGGCCCCAGCCCATAAACCGCACCAAACAGTCACTCTTTATGGATACATTGGCTTTTCAACAATCACTCGTGGATTCTCATTTGCTTGTTAACGAATCCACTGAGGTGAAAGTGTGCCTCGTCGCTGAAGATGATTTGATGTAAAGTCACCATTCCCTTCAGTCTGTTCAACCAACCATTCGGCGTATTGCCGACGTTTGAAATGGTCAGTAGGCTTCAGCTCTTGAGTCAATTGAACCTTGTAAGCGTGTAAATTCAAATCTATTCAAAATTCGCATCAGTGATGTTCGATGCACGACAACAAGTCGAGGTTGACGGCTCTTTTAGCACACTATCGCGACCAACAGCAATGTTTTCCGCAGAACGAACTGGGCGTGCACAGGTGATTTCATATTTCCTACACACCCGGTTTGCTGAAATTCGCGCACAATTCTCCCGATTGTTGACTCATTATATATATATATATATATATATATATATATATATATATATCTGTTATATATATATATATATATATATATATATATATATATATATATATATATATATATATATATATATATATATAAGTATATATATAAGTATATATATATATATATACAGAGGTGGCCAAAAGTGATCGGACAATACAAGAAACAAGCAATAAAATACTTTTACGAGCATAAGCTTTGAAATGAAATAAAAATTTTTCCCTTATTTATATAAGTTAATAACTTTTATAAGTTACTTGTATTCTCAATTAATTGCACAAAAAAATAAAACAGAAATAAAAAGATTTTCACAAGAAAATTAACAACTAATTCAAATTCACATAGCATCAAGTGGACAAAAGTAATCGGACATTTTGAAAAGTGTGAAATTAGTCATTGAAGTTTGCAACAATTCTTTTCTTTTCATTTCCGAGTTTAAAAGGGAATTCCCCTAATTATATGTTGATATGTGTTTTTCTGATATCAGTCATTTACTTGTCAGTTTTAAGTGAAGAAAGTTAAACATGGCTAAGAATCGCAAAGAAACCGGTATACATGAAAGAAAAGTTATAATAAAGTTGTATAAAGAGAATAAATCCTTTTCTGAAATATCAAAAATAATTGGAAGAAGTCGTTCGACAGTTTTCGATATCGTGAAACGGTTCAGAAAAAATAATCAGGTGGAAAACGAAATTAGGAGTGGTCGACAATGTAAACTAACAGAGACAGACGCACGAAAAATCTTAAGAATTGTTAAAAAGAATCCGACTACAACGTCCAGAAGTATTAGGGATCAATTAGCAGATGTAAATGATACCAATGTTAGTGCCCGGACTATTCGTAGAGCTCTCAGCCGTGCTGGTTATCAAGCGAGAGTACCTCGAAAGAAACCACTAATTAGCAAAGTTAATAAGAAGAAAAGATTATGCTTTGCAAAAGAATTTAAAAGCAAGCCGCTCGACTTTTGGACTCGTATAATATTCTCTGATGAGAGTAAGTTTAATATCTACCACTCCGACGGCAGGTTGTTGGTGTGGAGAACTCAAAATAGTGAGCTTCATCCCAAAAACATTCAACATACAGTAAAACACGGAGGTGGCTGTGTAATGGTCTGGGGTTGCATGGCTGCCAACGGTGTAGGAGAACTTGTTTTCATTGACGAACCTATGGACAAACTAGGTTACATGTCGATTTTGAAAGAAAATTTGAAAAAAAGTGCACAAAAATTGGGTCTTGATGGTCATTATTTGTTCCAGCAAGATAATGACCCAAAGCATACCGCTCATGATGTTCGTATGTGGCTCCTTTTCAACACTCCTGGTCAATTAAAAACACCACCGCAATCCCCAGACCTAAATCCCATCGAACATCTTAGGGATCATCTGGATAAAAAAATAAGGAACCATCACATTACTAATAAAAGTCAACTGAAGACGGTGTTATTAGAAGAATGGGACAACATTACTCCGGACGTTACCCGTAAGTTGGTACAGTCTATGCCCAATAGGTTAACAGAAGTTATAAAACAAAAAGGATACGCAACTAGATATTAAAAGCCTATGTTCTAATGGAATCATCAGAAAGAAAAGTATTACAATTGAACGTCCGATTACTTTTGTCCACTTGATGCAATGTGAATTTGAATTAGCTGTTAATTTTCTTGTGAAATTCTTTTTATTTCTGTTTTATTTTTTTGTGCAATTAATTGAGAATACAAGTGACTTATATAAGGGGAAAATTTTTATTTCATTTCAAAGCTTATGCTCGTAAAAGTATTTTATTGCTTGTTTCTTGTATTGTCCGATCACTTTTGGCCACCTCTGTATATATCTATACATATATATATATATATATATATATATATATATATATATATATATATATATATATATATATATATCTATATAAATATATATATATATATATATATATATATATATTATATATATATATATATATATATATATATATATATATATATATATATATATATATATATATATAACATATATTTATATATGTATGTATATATATATATATATATATATATATATATATATATATATATATATATATATATATATATATATATATACTTGTGTATATATATACAGTGCTGTGAATAATTATTAACTCAAGCGTGGTTATAGGTCTATCATTCAAATAGGAGATTATTTTCAATAACTGTGCATTTTCCTGAATAATATGGTTTTAGGGAAACTTGATGGGGATGAAAGGACGATCATATTCCCTGCTCAAACAAAAGAAAAAAAATAAATCGTAAAAGTAGAAATAAAATCTTTGAATAATTATAAACTCAGTATCAGTTATAGTACGTTTTTTTATTCAATACTTGGTCCATTTACCCTTATTTTTTATTACGTCTAATAATCGATTCGGAACGCTATTAACAAGACTATTTATTATTCTTTTCATCAGCTCAATAACACTTTCAATGGATGGCTTCTCCCGGTCGTAGACTTTTCTCGCTGAGATTCCCCACAAATTTTGTATGGGGTTCAGGTCAGGACTCAACGCTGGCCATGGTAATAACTTGATTCCGTAATCATGAAACCATTTTTTGGTAGATGAAGCCATATGGATGGGTGCATTATCCTGTTGAAAAATGATGTTTTCATCTTTAGCTAGTGTCACAAAAGGCAGTAGATGTCCCTCTAGTAACTCCTGATAATCAACAGCTGTAATTTTGCCATTGACAAAGGCTATTGCGCTCCTAGCTTGCTTTTTGAAATCATAACAGATCCACCTCCTTGAACTCTTCTTGCCATGTTTCTTCTGTCCTTTCGCAAGTCGTGCAAGTAATAATGAAATTCATCCGGTCCATCGAGATTGAACTTCTTCTCATCGCTGAAGATGACATGATCTCAAATGTTTCCTTTTTGAATGAAATTTTCGGCGAATTTAAGTCTAGCTTCAATATGACATTTCATCAATTTGGGTCTTAGCAAACTTTTCCGATATTTAAATTTTTTAGATGATGCAGCCCATTTTCTAACTAGGCTGTGGTCACATTGCAAGTCCAACCGTCTAAAAATTTGCGATGATGAAGTACCTGTATCCGATAGTTCTCGCAAAACTTTGCGTTTTGTAGTATCTGAATATTTTGGAGCGCGTCCAGACGACTGTTTTTTCCCATAATTCTCGACTCCAAACTTAAGAAATTTTTCACTACACTCTGCGAATTTTGTCAATAATTATATGTTTTTCAACATCACTTAGTTTTTTACCTCGCGGCATTTTAGACCGACAAAAATTTTAAATTCTCGATAAAAATACACTTACACGCCTTTCCAGTATTAAAACTCTACATAAAAACTAAAATCCACTTTGGAA
>OZ017738.1:294638692-294648692 GCA_963969285.1 Odontomyia ornata
ATTGGTTCCTGTCTAGCTTCGCTCCGAGCGAGCGAACTGTATTCGTTCGCGTATTTCGTCTCTTTCATTACTGGTTCTCGTTATCTCGGCGCCTAAATACACAAATTCGCTGCGTCATGAGCTTTGTTTTATTTTCATTAATTTGTAGCCCTTTGGCAGCTGTTAATGACCGTGACTTGTTTAGCAATGAACCTCGTGTATCGACAAGTATCTTTTTTATGACGTATTCCAGAGCCTAATAGAACAGCGATGGAGCTAGCCCATCTCCCTGTTTTAGTCCGATATTTGTGAACGTCAACGGTGAGTTGGTCATTGATGCGGACTTGGGAGGTCGTCGACGTCATTGTCATTTTGGTATGACGGGTTAATTTGGCTGGGATGCCAAAGCAAAGCATTTTTTGGTACAGTACGTTACGATCAATATACTGTCGTATGCTTGTTAAAGTCAACGAATATTTGGTGTACGTCTAAGTTGAACACGAAACCGAACTTTCGCGGATTATCTAAACACATTGTCTATCGCACCTCTTAACAAGAATTTAAAATATATAAATCGACTACTTTAAGAAATTGGTCAAATACAAAACCAAATAAGCGTTTTTTGGTTAAGTAAACACGAATCACAAGTAAAATAACTATAATGTTGGCAATTTGACTTTCGATATAGTTAATAAGAAGATCAATGTCTTTTAAATTAAACGCATTCTACATGAATGTGCTGTGGAGCTGCATTGTTGTCAATCAAGCTTTATCTCCAATTTTAATTTAAACTGGACATTCAGGGAATAACAATGCATCAATTTTATTATCAACGTCTATACCAAAACATAAAACTGCACAAAGTTCCTTTCGTATTCTACCACAGTCTTTAAATAGGGCCACACCACTTGTCTACACCAGTTAATTCCTGTAAATTCCTATGCGAATACACTAAGATTAATAAAGAAGTTACTCTGACACAACTCCGCACTGATTTCGTCCTTTTTAAAGTTCAGTGTTTCACTGCCAGGGTTGAAATTTAATGCCGGAATGGCCGTCGTTTATGAAAATATAAGTCAGTCGCCGATTAGGCCTTTCCTTTGCACTTAAGAACCACTCAGTTGTACGAACCGAAGATCAGAAGCAGATTTCACTTTCGTATTGTTGATGAGGAGTTATTGGCTTGCTCGTTCGTATTTCTATGAACAAATCTCAGACATTTGTTCTTGTCCGGATCCAGCGATCCTAATTCTTCGCAATGAGTTGTAATTGCATTGACATGATTTAGTTATTGACATAGGTCGTAACAAGGGGGTTGAATGACTTACATTAGTCCCAAATTAAAAGATTGATGGTATCCCGTTAATACAAATGTTTTCTTCGGGCAATAGTGAGCTATTTGCATTAGGACATAGTCGGTCACGCTTGGAGTGTTAGCGAAAAAAAGGACCTCAATGTTGCCGACCATCCGGAGGAAAACCATGAGATATCCTTCGCCTATTGCGTAACAGTGGGATATGTCTCAATTCCACCACGTTACTTTGATGCAAGGTCAGCGCGTCTACTACTTCCGACGTTAACTATTCACGCTTCGAGCGTTTCACTGCGCACTTGAAAGGCTGACGTGATTTTGGGGGAATTATACCCAGATAAATTGATTTTCAGGCGGTACACGAAACTTCTCTCCACGAGTACTTTACACGACCGGGAGCAGCAACGGAAATTGAATGTCCGGGTGAAATGGGTTACCGGTGTGCTTCGCGCTTGCACAAAAACCAACCCCGCTATTCCTAATTCACTACTCGGCCGACGTCAAGTGACGGTTCAGTCGCAGAGATTCAAGTTATAATTCACTCACCACTTGTTGACGTCAGTGGCGGGTAAGTCGCAGAGATGCAATCGAAGGACAGCCAAAAAGAAAGTTTTTTGATGGTGGCGTGCTTCAACGCCGTAAGTCTTTCGCATGGCAGACTCCCAGTTCTTTTACAGACATGTCAAAAATGAGATAAAGTGTGTGATTTAAGACATGCACAACCCGGGATTCTACAAATTTCTTATCCAGTTTGGTATTGCGGTGCTGGGCCGCGTCGCTTTGTCTAAAATTGCGGTTGAGAAGGTTGAGATCGCAGGTAGTAGCGGTCCCCCCCGGCACGTCTGCTTTATTCAATCGTATCTCGGAGTTAGTCTCCTAATACTCGGAGATTCTCGTGAGGCAACAACCGGTACGATTTACCGTGGCAAATCATGTACCTGTCGAACACGGCAAAGTAAGGCGTAGCGGTGTGGTATGAAGAGCGCAGAGCACAGGTGATAGCGGAAATCCTACGGTTCCAATCCTTCTGATTTGGATTGATATAGGCGCGTATAGCGGTTAAGAGCGTACGGTTTAGTCGCTCAGAATCATTGGCTTGAGAAGAGTAGAGTGCGGTCCGCTGGTGAGTAATGCCTCAGTTATCCATCATTTCACGAAATCTAATAGATGTGAACTGGACTCCATTGTCGGAGTCAACATACTCCGGTAATCCAAATACATGGAAGACGCGATTCTCCAAAAAGCTTATGATCGGGGCTGTTTGCATGTTACGAATCGGCTCAATGATTGGGAACTTTGACAGTTGGTTCAGGATCATGATAGCTCCGATGTGACCAGACGTCGATGGATGAGATCGATATACAAGCCATGGAACACACGCGCGGATAGTTCAAATTTACACATCGGAGGCCGGTACACTTACACATTTCACAGGCGGGTACATACGTTTTTATTTGTTGTACCATTTTCGGCAAAAAGAAATAACGTTTCAGCCGCCGTAGCGTTCGTAGCTGGTGGTCATGAGCCCGTCTGATAAGATCAATGGTCAATTCTTCGAGCACCCATAGCTTCCACTGTTCCTCTTTTTGTATGGGGTCTACGGATGCGTGTCCGATCCACTTGTATACAAATCCCGCAGGTCTGTCAGCTATGGCAGCTGGCTCTGGATGGTGTGCACCAACTGGGTGTAGCCTGCCGACTTGAAGGCGGGATGGTCTAGGTCGATCAATAGAAAGCTGTCGTCCTCCTACTCGGCTCCTTCCGGGGCGAGCATCCTCGATAAGGTATTTCCGGGGTCGAATTGTAAAGTCAAAGGTCTGCAATTTCAAGGCCCATATTGTCAAGCGGCCATGAAGGTCAGTTTGGCTTATCAGCCATTTCAGGGACGCATGATCCGTAACAATTTCAAAGGGGTGTCCTTCTACATATGCGCGAAAACGCTTCACCGCCAACATAGCCACGTAACATTCCAGCTCAGAGACAGTGTAGTTCCGCTGGGCCAGGTTTAGCTTGTAGGACATAAAGGCGGTAGGCATTTCCTCGCTGTCTTCCGTAACCCTGACTAAGGCTGCTCCCACTCCATATTGACTTGCATCAGAATGGATTGAGAACGGTTTGTTGAAGTCAGGGCTATGTAGTACGGGAGCTGTTGTCAGACTCTTCTTCAGCTCTTCAAAGGCCCGCAAGCTGGACTTTTCCAAGAGGAACTTTCGTCCCTTGCACAGCATGTCCGTCAAGGGTGTGGTGATGGTCGCAAAGTCACGTACGAATCGTTGGTACCTACCGCATAAACTTAGAAATTGGCGTAACTGCTTGGTGGTCTTAGGCAAAGGAAAGGCGTCTATCGGCTTTGTCTTATCCGGGTTGGTTTTGATGTTACCGTAGCCAATGATGTGACCTAAATACTTAACCTCCGTCATTACGAACTGATTCTTCTGAATGTTGATGGTTAACCCTGCCTTCCGGATATGCAAAGCCACTTCCTGAAGCAGGACGATATGTTCGTCAAAGGTCTCGGTTATTTGTAAAAGATCATCCAGGTATATGAAGCCTTGGCGTCGTAGGTGCGGTGGGCTTACCTTATTCATAAGGCGTGTCATTCTCTGTGGTGCATTACACAGTCCAAAAGGCATGGTCACAAAATGGTACAATGGGCGACCTGGCACCGTGAAGGCTGTCTTCACCTTTGATCTAAGGGGATCAGCCAGAAAGTGTCTTTGTGATCTAAGCTAGTAATGAAGTGTGCATGAGGTAACCGACTTAAGATAATTTCGATCAACGGTAGGGGATATGCGTCATTAACGGTGGCGGCATTAAGGCGCCCGGCATCTAAACATAGTCGGACCTTATTCGGCTCAACTTCAATCACACCTAGTGCCAACATCCGATCGATTTCGGCGTATTGCGACTATTCTTTCGCCGGGGATATGGCAAAATGTCTCTGCTTATGGGTTTATCATCCCCCACATCTATCGTGTGCGACACCAAAGTTGTCCGGCCGAGACCTTCCTTCTTATTTGAAGAAAAATCCGTTATAGCCGCGTCTGATCGTAGCTGTTGATTGGCATCTAGTGCGTGCCGACAGAGTCGACGGTGCCGACTGAGTCGAGTGTAGTACTGGAAATTAATGCCGGGGCCAAGTCAAATCGTCGGACGAAGTTCCCTGTTAGTTGAGGTATAATGTAAAAATCCAGGGACTTGGTCGCACCTTTAAAGATGACATCCGTCGTGAGTTTACTATGGGATGACGAGTTCCGTCCACTCTGCTTCTTCTTCTTCTTCGTAGCACTACTGCCCCTCTCGGCCCTTCCCTTCCTGCAACAAGCGCCTCCAACTGCCTCGTTCCATTGACCGGGTCCTCCGATTTCGAAAACCGAGCAACGATTAACTGTCTTCGTCGACCGAGTCAGACCAACGCTTCCTCGGTTTCCTCACTGGTCTCCAGCCTTCAATTTTCCCAAGGAATATCTTTTTGGGTATCCGTTGTTGTCATATGGCCAAACCATTGCAGCTTCCGCAGTCTTACAATCGTTGAGACCTGCGGTTCGTCAAAGATTTCATACAGCTCATGGTTGTATCGAATTCGCCACTGATCCTCGTCCAGCTTCGCTCCGATTATTTGCCTCTAGACCCGTCGCTCAAAGGCATTCAATATGCTTGTGGATGCCTAGGTTAGTGTCCACGTTTAACAACCATAGCATAACACAGGTCTTATAATAGATTTGTATACTTCGATCTTTGTTTTCCTGTGTATGCAGCTGGTCTTCAAGATTGTCAAAACTGAATAGAATATTTTATTTGTGAGCTGTATTCCTCGGCGTATTTCTCTCTCTCATTACTAGTTCCCGTTATCTCAGCGCTTAAATACACAAATTCGCCCAAATTCGCGATTCTGTATTCGCCAAGTGTGATATTTTTTGTACTTGAGTAATTTTTCCTCGATTGCGTCATGAGCTTTGTTTTATTCTCATTGATTTGTATTCCTACTAGTTTTGTTCTCTATCGAGTTTCAAGAAGAGTTCTTTGGTAGTTGTTAATTACCGTGAAAAATGTTGATGTCGTCCGCATAGGCTACTACTTGGCTTCACTTGTATAGTAATGTACCTCATGTATCGACACGTAGCTTTCTTATGACGTACTCCAGGGACATTTCCCTGCTTTAGTCCGATATTTGTGTCAAAGGCATCGGTGAGTTGGTTATTGATGCGGACTTGGGAAGTCGTCGACGTCATTGTCATTTTGGTAACATGGACTAATTTGGCTGGGATGCCAAAGCAAATCGTTATTTGGTACAGTACGTGACGATCAATACTACTTGACAGTGAACAATTGCTCTATTGTCGATCTATCTGCTCTAAAACCACCTTAATACTCCCCAATAATACTGTTGGCGTATGATCCGATTTTATTTTTTAAGATCATTGAAAATATTTTGTACGCCGTACAAACGAGTGATATGCCTCTATAATTTTCGCCCTGTAGCTTGTCACCTTTTTTGTGGATAGGGAATATAAATGATTGGCTCCACTCTTTCGGCGTATGTTCTTGTTGCCAAATGTGTTGGATGGCTTTGTAAATAGTTTTAAGAACACTGTTACCACCATATTTGATGAGTTCCACTGGAATCCCATCGATGCCCTGCACTTTATTATTCTTTTGGGCTTTGATGCTGGAACAAACTTCATCCAGAGTTGTTGGGGCCAATGGAAGCTCTCCGCCAACATCTATAGGCTCTGACGTTCTGGAGCTATGCGAAGGATTAAGGAGGTTCTTGAAATATGATGCCACCTTTCTTGAATCCTGTTTTCATCAGCGATGATATTGGCGATGTTATCACGACAGAGCGTGGTTTTGGGCTGATAATCACGTTTCAGGCTTTTCACTACTTTGTATGCTTGTCTTGTGTTGTTGCTCGCTAAACTTACATCTATACTTCTCAATTGGTCATCATAGTATTTTCTTTTCTTAATTCGTTTTATCTTATTCACTACTCTTCTGAAATTTTCATAGTGTTCTCTCTTCGTTCTGGTTTTACTACCTACGTAATCTTTGTACGCCTGATTCTTTTTGTCTGCCACATTCTGGCAATCATCATCGAACCAATCATTTCTTTTGCGCCGGGCTTGATGTCCGATTGTGTGTTTTGCCACGGTATTTATAGCCGCTTTCACTTCAATCCAGACATACGACATCAATAGGTTAATTTGATCAAGTAATGATCTTAGTTATAATTGGCTCTTCGGTGTGTGCGGACGTCAAGTATGCTCGAGTCCCAACGTTTATGTATGCGTCGATGGCGAACTTATAACTAGATTTCTGCTACATGCAAAGTCAATCAGGCGCTGTCCGTTGTCATTCGTGGAGGCTATATCCTCCAGTCGTTCCACGATGAGATAGCTCATTGCCAACCTTAGCGTTGAAATCACCTAGAATAATTTTTGTGTCGTTTGTGGGCAATGAGTCGACTAGTCTTTTTTGTGTGATTATAGAATGTTTCCTTCATATCTTCATCCTTTTTTTTCGGTTGGGGCGTGTTCGATGATCAGGCAGATTTTGAAGAATTTGACTTTTATACGAATCCCACACAACCGTTCATTGACTGCCTCAAAATCAATAACGTGTGATTTGAACTCCTTATCCACAATAAAAGCCACTCCGAATTTTCGTTTACCAGTACGTTTTCCACTTTTGAATATTGTGTGCGATCTCATGTCTTGAATATCATTTCTAGTCCAGTTCGATTCCTGGATAGCCAGTATTTCAAATTTATATTGACTGGCCTGTTGTAAGAGGTCCTTAACAGCGCCAAGGTAATTGAGTGATCTGACATTCCAGGATCCAATGCCATAGTCCGTTTTTCGCTTGCGAGGTCGTTGCCGTGAGTCCAATCCGTTCCGAGGCCCTTTTGTAGGTCTGGAAACTTTGTAGGGTTTTCCAGGGACGGAGAGTTAGCCCATCATCCAACCACCATCCCAGCGGCATGGCTATTACTGCGATTCCGTTATTAGGCACGAAAGATTCGCCTTCACCCTCTTACGTCCCCACAAAAGAGGTGTAAGTAGGATTAGGATTAGCGTTTCTCGGCATTTAATCTGCCATTATTGGGGAACCAGTAAACCCAATGTGCATTTTTAGGCAATGATCCGACTAGTCTTTCTAGGTGATTGTAGAACGTTTCCTTCGTTCATTCGTTCTTTTCTTCGCTCGGGTGCTGTAAGTTTATCAGCCAGATTTTGAAGAATTTCGCTTTTATACGGATCGCACACAACCGTTCATTAACTGCCTTAAAATCAATAACGTGTGATCTGAAGTCCCTATCCACCATAAAAGCCACTCCGAATTCTCGTATTCCAGTAGGCTTTCAACTTTTGAATATTGTGTGCGATCTCATGTTTTGAATATCAGTTCCACTCCAGTTCGTTTCCTGGATTGCCAGCATGTTTAATTTATAATGACTGGTCTGTCTTAACAGGTCTTTAACAGCGCCGGGGTAATTGAGTGATCTGACATTCCAGGATCAAATGCCACAGTCCTTGTTTTCGTTTACGAGGTCGTTGCCGTGGGTTCAATAAATAAAATATATACATGCATATATATATATATATATATATATATATATATATATATATATATATATATATATATATATATATGTATATATATATATATATATATATATATATGTATATATATATACATATATATATATATATATATATATATATATATATATATATATATATATATATGTATATATATATACATATATATATATATATATATATATATATATATATATATATATATATATATATATATATGTAAAGAAAGTTTCTTTCTTTAAATTCGAATTTGCCGCGCTTCTCATGCGCCGCTCACCTGCTATTTTTACCTAATCTAATATTAATAAAAATATGTCAATGTCAAAACGTAAAAATCGTAAATAGCCAATTTAAAGTAGAGAAATATTAAATTCGTGAATATATTAGAAAAGAATTAATATTGAATATTAAAGAAATATTAATAAGAAGCGCAGTGATAACATCGAACATTAATTGTCGTTTCATTATTGATAGGTAAGGTTGTAAATAACTGTTGTAACTATTGTAAATATAATAGTAAATATAATAAAATCATTATTTATAGAAACAAATTTTGTTCGCTGAATCAACCTGCGTCTAAATTGTCTTATAAAACGACAATTTTCGTTTATGATGGCAAGAAAACTGCAATTCGCATTTAAATATGTTGCCTCGCCGAGCGACAGTAAAACAAGCCTAGTTGCCATAACCTCAATCACAACAGAGGACATTAAAAAGTACAAGTTGCCAGAAGCTAAAATACTTGTAAGTAACCATACTGAATTGACTAATCCAGATAATTTTAAAAGAGTGAAAAAAAGTTTAAATCAAAGAGGCCAAGAAAGAGTAATATGGATCACATGTACTAAAGAAATGGAAGAGATTTACTTCGATCAAGATGGCAATCTAATATTTAATGATCTCTATCTAGAGGAGATAACACAAGCAGATTTTGCAGAATCCACGCGGAAGAAAGAAAATCAACTAAATTTGAAGCACATAGCAGAGAAATTCATGATTGAAAGATTTTCATGTAAACACTCAAATGCAAAACAATGGCTAGAGACATTTGAGAAGGAGTGCAGACGATTTGAAATCAGTGAAGACTACACAAAAATCGAGACATTAAGATTATTTTTGGACAAGTCATGTTTAGATTGGCACTCAGCAACACTAATAACTTTGACAATGGAAGCTGAATGGTCCGATTGGAAAAAGAAATTTTTGGAGTCATTTGCAGATAAAGGATGGAGTACAGGAATGTATGCTAGGTTCATTAATGGAATATGCTCTCAGGAAAGAAAAGCTATTGCTTGATATGGACAATGGTATGAGTACAATAACCCTTATGATGCTTATAGCAGCAGGATTGCCCGAATTCGTCAGAAATAAAATAGATAAAGAAACGTGTGAAAATTCAACCAAACTACTGCATGAAATAAAGAAATGTGAAAATCTAGTGCGAAAAAATAGTTTTACAAAAAAAGTAGAAAGACAAGACGATAAAAAGAAATTCGATGAGAAGAAGCCATGTAAAAATTGTGAAAAATTGAACAAGGGTATTCGGTACCACCCAGAGAATTCATGCTGGTTTAAAAAGAAAAACGAAAACGAAACAAGAATAATTGCAAGTAACTCAATGATAGAAGTAGAGTTAAATACAGAACAAAAAAACGAATAATCACACCATTGATTAAAGTAAAAATATTATTGGAAGAAAAGTTAGAAGTTAATGGAACATACGATCCAGGTTCACAAGTATCTCTAATAAATTCAAGATTAGTTAAGATAAAGAATAAAACAGAAGATTTAAATAAAATATCATTAAAAACAGTCAATGGTGTGACACAAACTAAAGGGTTAGTAACCATAAAAGCAAAAATTTTTGAGCAGGAGGAATACATTGATGCATTCATTATAGAAAGAGATGATTTTGAAGATTTTCTTATTGGCTTGGAAACAATAAAGAAATTTAATCTAATTCAGGATGAAAATTTAGAAATATCTCAAAAGAAAGAAATACAGATAAAAAAACAAGAAACACAGAGAAACATGAAGTCATTAGATGAAATAGAAAAAATAGAAGATGTTAAAGTGAATTTTAATGAACATGTGAATGAAGACGAAT
>OZ017738.1:294653692-294668692 GCA_963969285.1 Odontomyia ornata
CGTTGTCATATATCGGGCAAAACTAATCAGATTGAGTTAAACTGAAAGGTGGGATTCCAGTCTACAGTTTTCATATTGACAGTTTTGTATTTCGTCATTCGTATCAAAAGTTGTATTCATTTAACAAGTGTGGTAGACAGACCTATGCTCATGTCAGAAGGCTTTTGCACTCAACTTACAAAATGCCGTAACCAGCAACGAATAAAATTAAGAAACACGTCATGT
Source organism: Odontomyia ornata (assembly GCA_963969285.1). NCBI lineage: Eukaryota > Metazoa > Arthropoda > Insecta > Diptera > Stratiomyidae > Odontomyia > Odontomyia ornata. The sequence continues at coordinate 294,653,918 of OZ017738.1, forward strand.
TCGAGGATTATACTATTATTAACGAAGTTGAAAGAATTTTGACTTCTGAGGTATTTGCTAAAGTTATGCCCAAAAATATCTCGCTTGATAATTTTTTCAGATTTTTTTAGATCACGGGTGTCCATTCGCGAGGGTGGAAACACATTTTTCATGTATTTCCCCCCCCTGTGCCCCCACTGAAGCAAAAACTGTCAGTTTAAGAACTGTTTTGAAAAGCTCTCATAGAGAACTTTCATTTGATACTCATATCGGCTACCTTTCATGAAATTTTTTTCAGGGGCCACTCCTCTGTACTGTAAGCATCGATTCATGGCCTATTTTTTCGAATCCTAGAATGGCTACAAAGCCCTTTTGCTAGGAGCTCTCCCCTGCCTCTTTGACTTGTGTCAATTGTATGTACTCATCCTCATGATACCTATCATTCCTGAAATTTTCATGCAAATCCTAGCAAAGCTGTAGTGTCTAAGTCGGTAAAAAGCGCATATGGCTCAAAAGCCATATGTTTCCATAGTAATACAGGGCACATTGTTCCATAGTAATACAGGAAAATTCAAATCGCTATAACTTCGTTAAATACTATTCGATCTTTATGAAACTTTCAGAAAAGATCAATCTTATAAATAGTCATCTTTGAATTTAAGGGTACCGTTTAGATTTTATTCAAGAAAACATAAAATCAATAAATTATACTATTACTAACAAAGTTGAGTGCTTTTCGACTTCTCATGTTTTTGTTGTTGTTGTACTGATTAAGGCCTACATTCATGATTTTTCGGATGGAAGGTGTCCAATCGCGAGGGGGGGTACGCGAAAAGTTCGTACATTTCCTGCCCCCCTCGGCACCCATAAGGTAATTTTAAGTTTTGTTTTGAAAAGATCTCATTAAGACCTTTCCAATGACACCCTACTCAACTACAATGGTGAAAATTTTTTTTTGAGGGGTCACCTCCCTATATGGGGAGACCCCCTTAAACCCCTTTGAAAAATTTTTTCACCCTCGAACTTTCAAGAAGTTACCACTTGTGACCTTTCCACAAAGTTTCATGGCTGTAGCCTCTATAGTTTCGGAGAAAAAGTGCTGTGACATACAGACGGACGGACGGACGGACGGACAGACGGACACGGGTCGTGATTGCAATAGTGTTTTGTATTTTAGTACAAAACCCTAAAAATAGTGAAATTTCTGAAAAAATTTGTTATATTTTACAATATCACTACGATGAAGGTGAGAATGCATCGCAAGCTCGTGAAAAAAATTGCTCAAGATACTTTATCAAAAGCCACAACCAAGAGATGGTTCGCTCGCTTTCGTTCTGGAAATTTTCATGTCAAAGATGCACCTCGCTCAAGTCGACCAATCACTGAAAAAGTCGATGAAATCTTACAAAAAATTGAAGAAGACCGACACATAAGCAGCCATGACATTGCTAAGGAACTGAATATCCATCACCAAACAGTTTTGAACCATTTTCGTAAGGCTGGATACACAAAGAAGCTCGACGTTTGAGTGCCGCCGCATGAATTAACACAAAAAAATTTGATCGAATGAATTTCAATTTTTTTTTTCGTAGCGCTACAGCCCCTCCCGGGCCTTCGCGTAGAGATAGTTAGAGTACCTCATTGTCATGATCGAATGTATCGGTACTCCACAAGGTGATATGATCACTATCACGCTTTAGCCGTGTGTTCGTCCACCGAGCTGCGATACGTTCTGATTTTCAACCAGCGCGTATCATAACTGAACAGGCTTATAATCCGTCCGTAGAATCACTTGAACTAAATCTCGTTGACGCCAATGAAACTCAAACCAGATATCTTCGGCTTACAGGCTTAGTGCTCTAACCACTAAACCACGCGGACTACTCCGAATTTCCATTTGCGAAATGCTAATAAAATGCAACGAAATCGAAATATGTACTTAAATAAAATCCATTTTAAATAAAAGGAATATTCAATTCAATTTATTGTTATGGTATCTCATTCCATGACCATAACGGACTTCGAGGTGATATGGTCAATATCGCGCTCGTGTAGTGAATTTATAAGTTTCAAAACCGTCCGTGAAGGACTGCAGCGATGTTCTGCTGCCTCGGCAGAAGAAGATGACAATATCCGCCGGGAATGCCCTCGTCTGGAGACGCGTGAATGCGCTGGCAGGCTAGCATTACGGTGTTGGGGGCGGGTTCATTTCCCCAGCACGAGGACCCACTACAAAAAATTTCGCACTCACGAATTTGAGGTTGCTCAAGAGGCGACCGAAGTCGCAAAAAGTGTAGATAACTACATCGAGGGAGATAGTACTTGTTTCGAGAACAAGAGGAACCTGAGAAGAAAGGCGGACTTGGGGTAACCTCGTCATTACCCGACGAAGCTCATGGCCCACAAATGAAAGAGGGGCAACCGGGTGGTGATGGAGCCCCTTCGCTCCCACCCAACCGGAATAAATCCATATTTTGTTGCAGTGGCCAGGTATTCCTCTTCTGAGTGGAAAACTCATACAACTTGACTTGTATAAACTTTCCCATCAGAAGGGGAGTACCCCGATGACCAATTTATGCCATAGAATTATACAATTCGATTGCATAACTCTATGTCATAAAGAGGCACTCTGCTTGGGCCACTCAACCCGCGATGTCACCTGAAACGAAAAGGATTAATTAAGTACCCGGCGGCTGGCTCATGTTTTTAGGGGGCAGCCTGCCACCGTACCGGGTCCTATACCCGGTCAGAAGGTTGGGAAAAGAAAGACCGATTTTCAAAAAAATTTAGCAATTCATCCTTTCTTTTTATTTTCGCAAAATTTAACTGGTTAATACCACGCAAAGCTATACGTATGTGCCCAAATAGGGAAAAAACATGGGTATATGTACAAACAAGATTTTATACATCTAACAAAATTAAAAAAAAATTATATGTATGTGAAAAAAAATGTAACAAGAACTATGTACATGCCAAAAATAATGCAAAAAAATTATGTAGATATAAAAAAATGTAGATATAAAAAAATGTAAAAAATGTAAAAAATATATATGTATGTGACAAAGTGCAAAAAAAATTATGTAGATATAACAAAATGTAAAAAATGTAAAAAAAATATATATGTATATGACAAAAGTAAAGGTACTCACCCAAACATCCTCGTCCTGTAATGCAACTTGACTGCCGTTAAATCTACTTCTAACGTTAACATGCATCGACGAATACTGAGATTCCAATAAGAAAAATTCCAACCAAAATTATCGGAGATTAATGACAAACATCTGTTCTTTGGTCGTTGCTGCCCTTGCTTATTTCCATCCATAGGAATAGTTGGCAGAATAGTGACTCTCCTACTCCTTTGAAGACACCGATATTTTGGGCATATAATGGAGCTTCGATGTATAGCGGCAAATCGATAGAAACAATGCGATTGGCTCCTAGTTTTACCAAATGATTTAGGGGCACCGTGTATTAGAATATTTTAATGTCACTACGTCTGCCTCTTCGTACCGTTCTTCCTTCAATTGTTGAGATTTATGTAATGTTAATAAGTGCTTGCTTTCAGCAATAACAATAATTTGAGCAACGCGACGTTCCCGAGCACTTCATACTTGCGACGGCCCTAAGAAGAGAGTTCGGAATGCGAGACTTCACAGTTCTGCCCACTAGAATCCAGCCCAAACTACAATTTAAAATTTACCACGAAACGACACGGAACAAATCTATAAATGAACCAAACTGCCTTCTATCTAGCCTTTTCGAGGGGTTTTAGTCAAAAGCATTGTCTTTCGCTCAGCTGGGTGGTATTTTGCTTTTACACGAATCCCGATTAGACATTCAACTGTTTCTTTGGGTCCCACTCCACATCCGATTCCGAACTTAGCTAAAAGGCTAAACCAAAATTCGCGTTCACCATATATTAAAATCCCGGTAAATTTCGTCAACTAGTTACTTCAGGGAATTTATCCTTGGGATGGTCATAGATTTTCACAGCTCCACACAATTCAGTTCAAAGCTACACCTTTCCGTTATTTTGGTTTTGTTTAACTCCACGATATATACGCTCTAAAGTTCAAGTTCAACAAGGAAGGGGAACATCCAAATTGACGCGCACACTTTTACTCCTCCCTTTTCGATTAGTTTTCATGAGTTGATTGATTTTATGTCCATGCAATAATATTGTTCATTTTCAGAAGGTTTATTTCAACATAACAGAAGAGGCACGTAGAAAATTTGGCTCGAAAATTATTTTGGGTACATTTTCTTACTAGTCCGAATTTGGTTTAATGAACCAAGCTAATTAATTTGGGTAGCCTTATTACAATATTAGGTTGTCGCCATTTTCATGCGAATGGATTGACCTGTATGTATGGCGTATCCCGCCTGTTGTGGCACATATAGTGGTGTTGGACCTGGTTGGCCTTGTCCTGCCTGGGGTGACTGCGAGCCCGGAGGAGGCTGCTGATGCAAGATAGCCGCTGAAGGATTCTGTTGTTGTAAGATATGATATGGCTGTGGTTGTTGGTCTGGAGGTGATTGGGATGGAATGTATGAAGCTTGCGGCGATGGTGACTGTGTTGGCTGCATTTATTCAGATTTGATTATGACTTGGATCGAACTGAACATCATACTTCGTATCCGCGCACACACTTCCCCGGCAGCACGGGGTTAATGTCAATTATACACGAGTGAAGAAAGTGTCGCTAAACCTTATGGGATATCGTAATAAGCGTACTAACAACACACATATGTTTTTCCTTATCAATGCAGATGTAACAATGGTTTTGCCAAAAAAAAAGTCCCTTCGAATTTTGGCTTCTTACCAACTGTCACTAACTATTTCGCGATATACCGATCCCTGTTTTCGTCGAAAGTCCACTGAGTTTACCTGGCGGGTAACCTCAAAAATTTTTGTACTTCGTATCACTTTTGGAAATCACGTTTTGAGTGGCAGGCCTCTTGAAAACGGGATAACAGCTTCCTGTTACTGGCGGATTAGATTCGTTGATAGAATAGGCGAGAATATAGGTATATTGGTAAAATGTTGCTTTCGACGTTTAGCTTAGTAATTAACGTGTAACACGCCTTATAATAAAAAGGCAGGACTTACAAAAGAAAACTTGATTGAAAACGAGATTAGCTCGTAGTGACTTTTAACTTAACTCCAATGTTTACGTCAACACATGGTTGTTACACGCTAGAATATATCGCCCGCAAATATAATGGGCTCTCCTCGCCCGTCTTTTTTTTTCACGTCAACTCTGGTTATGCGCGCAGACATAGCAGTTGGTGAATTATTCGCTCGACTTTTGCCTGCTTTTCCCTGAGATCCAAATAACCCCTCCACGGTCGCACTGATCTCAATGCAGAAATCATATAATGCACAAGTTGTTCGCAAGTCTTACCACGAATGCTGTCAGAGAACCCTTTATAAAGGATCTAGTATGCGGACTGATCTACGCTTTCAACTAATTAGAATTTTGGCCTTGCAAGACAGGAAGCTCCAAGTCGCGTTTCGCGAGGAATTCCGCGAATCGTTCACTGCCAAAACAAATAAACCAAATTGAAACCAAGAAACCGGTCGAAATGGTCGGGTGGGTCGGAGTTGATGTTCAAGTCCTTTGGCCTTTCAATGGAACCACGGAAGCGCGGAATATGCGGATTGCGTGTAGTCACGTAGGTCAGATCACCTCTCTCGCGGTGAGGGTTCAAAACTGTCGACCGCCAGGGAAGAACTGAAATGTAGAAGACCGTAAAGCAGCGAGTAACTTCACCACCAGCCAAACTACCGTTGGGGCTGTGGGCGCGGGTGTTGGCTAGCTCCCACACTATATGCGTGCACTTCCGTCCGCGATGCGAACCTTCGAACTGTCCTATATGTGCGAATTGCGCGTTCGTTCAGTAACTCGAATTGAAATTTTGAATTTTCCGCTTACCTGTGGAAAACCCAACCTCAATTGGAATCGTCTTGGAAACACTTTCGCCAAGCAGTGGAACGGCCGATCTACCTCTTAGTATATTGCGAGCTGAACTCCCATGTGCGCAAGTCCGTCCTGTACCGTATCCTCAGCACAATTCATTGCATCAGCAAAGGGGTCAAAGTTTTGCAAATTCTCGATGGACATGCGCTAAACAAATTAAACACAGGCAAGAAATAAAACTGCTAATCAAATATCGGGCACAACTTCCCAAACGGGTGTTACCTGTTTTCTGCACTTCAAGAAAAATCTTTCTTCTCACTCCTCCGTCCAATGGCAACTGCTGTCAAAAATATTCAATCGTCCCAGATCAATCTCAAATCGTACCAGTTCGATCGTTTAGTTGATCTGGGACATTTTATGCCTGAATTTTCTTTAACCCTTAACTGCTCGATTACTACACTCGCACATGGCTACCTAATTTCAATCAGTACCCATCACAGCTGGGTAGGCTGATAGTCCGTCCGAGAGATGCATCTGAAGCTCAAACTCGATACGGCGACCAAGGCTTGAATTTGGGAGCCGCTGCGAAGGTGGAGTGTGCCTTAACCCACAGCTTCACACAGACTACATATTAATACATATATATATACATTGTGACAACGAAGTACTCGGAAATTGTAATTCAAATTCCCCGGGTAAATGATATTTCAAAGAAATTTATTTTGTTAATTTGGTAGGACTGTCCTTAATTACTATGCAAAATATGAGCGCGATGTGTCAACCAATTTGTTTACAGCAGCTGTTTAAGTCGGTACACCTCAGTAGTGCGTTGCGAGTTTTGTGATTTTCTGGTTTTTTTGCTTGTGACAAAATTTAAGGCCAAAAACGCAATAAATACCATCGATCAACCAACGTATTCACCAGATTTGGCTCCGTGTGATTTTGATGAATAATTAAATATTTTGCGTGTTATTTGCAATTTCCGCTGAAGGCCATTCCAAAAAGTGCTTATGACAAGTGTTGTCGCAATTGTTTTCACAACCATTAAGAACATCATGATCAACAAAAGAATGTACTCGAAAGCGAGAGAATCCACCAAGCATGATCAGCATCTGAAAGTGACATCACTGCACTTGTTCGAATATCCCAGGTAACTCTCGTCAGAACATTCGCCAATGTACGAGAAATAGATTGAATGGCTAGAGACCCTATATAAAGGCGAGCTGAATGAATGGGGGGACTATTACAACCGCGATATTAAAAACTGCCATAGAGTGGAGCGCGTGGTGAAAGCGATATTGATTGATTGATTGTGAAGTGATTTTAGTTAAGACTGTTGGATTAAACATTTTTAGACAAAGTGAAAAGTAAAATTGGTGAAATTGTTAAAGTTAATGATTGTGCATTTTTAGAAAATAAACTCTTAACTTAATTTCAAAGACAGTCCGTTTTCACTTTCCCGGAACATTAAATGGATATATATATATATATATATATATATATATATATATATATATATATATATATATATATATATATAAATAAATATATATATATATATATATATATACATACATATATATATATATATATATATATATATATAATATATATATATATATATATATATATATATATATATATATATACGAGTATATATATATATATATATATATATATATACGAGTATATATATATATATATATATATATATATATATATATATATATATATATATATATATATATATATATATATATATATTGTCGTGTGTTTTGGTTCGCGGCCAATAATTTTAATGTTCCGGGAAGGTGAAAACGCAATGTCTCTTAAATTAAATTAAAAGAGTTTATTAAAATACTTAAAAATGCAGTCACTTATTTGGTCTATTTCACAATTTTAATTTTCATTATTTAAATCACTTGATCGCTTTTCAATTCACACTCCACACGCTATCGCCGTGTTTGCTATCGCGGTTGAATGATTGATTCCCCCATTCATTCAGCTCGCCTTTATATAGAGTCTGTAGTCATTCAACCCAGTTCTCGTACATTGGCGAATTAGCGGGAACATTCGAGCGAGCGTAAATGAATGGAGCAGTGACTCACTTTCAGATGTTGATGCTTGGTGGGTTCTCGTGATTTCGAGTAAATTCATTTTGTTGATGTTCTTAATTGTTGTGAAAACAATTGCGACAGTAGCTCGCAGAATTATTTGTACATGTAACACTGCCCCCACCTCAGTTCTTTACGCCCCGAAAAGATGTGTCGCCATTCGTAGTCAATTCTCCCTGGGTGTAATATGGGGCAAGACGGTCCAGGTGCACGATTTTCATTTTGGCTCTTGGCTTACGATGTTCCTGTATTCGGTATACGACGTCGTTGATTCGCTTTGTAACTCGGTATGGTCCCTCCCAATTATGTTGCAACTTTGGAGACCTACCCTTCCGTCGCTGTGGGTTATATAGCCATACCAAGTCATCTTGCTGGAAGCCAGTAGAATTTGCCTTTAGATCATACCTAGTCTTCATGCGGTCAGTAGCCGATTCGAACTGTTTTCGCACTGTCCGGTGTATCTGGTTCAATCGTTGCCTTAGCTCACTTGCGTACTCCGAGATCGTTTGGGGTTTCTCAGGGGGTGTTCCGAACTTTATAACAGCCGGCAGACTAAAAGTCTTTCCAAAAATGACTTAGGCTGGGGCTTGACCCGTCGATGCATGTTCGGCAGCTCTGTACGCCATCAAAAATAGTGGGATATGTCGGTCCCAGTCCCTTTGGTTCTCGTCAACCATTTTGGCCAGATGTTTATTGAGCGTGCCGTTGAAACGTTCGACCATTCCATCGGATTTGGGATGCAGCGGTGTTGTCCTCGTTTTCCGTATTCCCAGCAGCTCGCACATTTCGCCAAAAACTAGTGACTCAAAGTTTCGGCCTTGATCTGAATGTAGTTCGCAAGGAACGCCGTACCTACTGACCCAATTTAACACTAGCTGTTCGGCTACAGTAGTTGCTTCCTGGTTGGGAATGGGGTAGACCTCGGGCCACTTGCTGAAATAATCGGCTATCGATTACCCCATTCAGATTCAGGAAAGGGTCCAGCGATGTCAACAGCAATCCTTTCGAATGGCACGCCTACGTTATAGGTTTGCATTTGTCCTCTCAGTCGTCGCTTTGGACCTTTGACGGAAGCGCAAATCGTGCATCTGCGACACCAGTCCTCTACGTCTTCTCGAGCGTGGAGCCAGTAAAATCTTTCCCGCAATTTCGCTAAGGTCTTGTTAACACCAAGGTGGCCTCCCGAGGATCCTTCATGCATTTCCTTAACCACATCGTGGATTCGGCTTTTGGGTAGAATAGTTTGCATCCTATAGGAGCTGCCATCCGCCGTTTCCCATTTCCGCTTGAGTATGCCACCCTCCACCTGAAGGGAGTTCCATTGTGCCCAATAGCTTTTCAGGGTTGCGCCATGCATTGAAACGTCTTTCCACTCCGGTCGCCCAGTTGTCTCCTTCCACACGAGCAATGGTCCGATGTCTTCATCGGCTAACTGGGCATTTCGAATCTCCTCCGGTGACCAACCTTCATCGAATTCGGTCGTTATCAATCGCAGATCAATGGGCGGTTCCTTTTCCTCAATCCGTCGGGAATGGTTGCAGTTAGCTGGACATGGACGGCAGGATAGGGCGTCAGCATTTCCATGAACTCCACCCTTCCGATGAAAAATTTCGTAGTCGTATGACTGCAATCTTTCGATCCATCTCGCAACTTGTCCCTCGGGGTTTTTGAAGTTGAGCAGCCATCTCAATGATGCATGGTCCGTTCGAAGAACGAATTTCTGGCCGTATGGGTACTTATGGAACTGCTGGGTGGCCTCTATTATAGCCAATAGCTCCTTCCTGGTCACGCAGTAGTTCCTCTCACTTTTTGAGCGAACTCGACTGTAATACGAGAGGACTCTTTCTTCGCCAACGATCTGCTGGGAGAGTACAGCTCCAATACCGCCGTTGCTTGCATCGGTGTCAACTACAAACATTTCTCCGGGTTTCGGATATGCCAGCAAGGGTGATCCACACAGCTTCTCCTTCAGGGTCTCAAAGGCTACCTGGCATTGTTCATTCCAGACATACGGACGATTTTTCTCGGTTAACTGATGGAGACACTTGGCTATTTTGGCAAAGTCTTTGACGAATCTTCGATAGTAGGTTGCCAGACCCAGAAAGCTTTTTAGTTGGCGCTTGTTGTTTGGTGATGGCCAGCTTTTCACGGCTTCAATTTTCTCAGGACCTGCTTTGACCCCCTCTGCTGATACGACGTGTCCCAGGTATTTTACTTCAGCTGCGAAAAGGGTACACTTGTCGGGACTAAGTTTCAAATTTGCCAGTCGCAATCGGGAGAAAACCTCTTGTAAGTTCCGCACATGCTCTTCGAACGTTCTCCCGATGACAATGATGTCATCTAGGTACACCAAGAAGGTTTTCCAGGGTAGGCCTCGTAGAAAGTACTCCATCAAGCGTTCGAAAGTGGCTGGAGCATTGCAAAGCCCAAAATGCGGTCTTCTCTCGGTCCTTTTTGTCGATTTCTACCTGCCAGTAGCCACTCTTGAGATCGAGTGTAGAAAACCATTTTGCGTCGGCTAAAGTGTCCATGATGTCATCGATGCGTGGGAGCGCGTAACTATCTTTCTTAGTGACGTCGTTAAGCTGCCTATAGTCGACACAAAAACGAGTGCTACCATCCTTTTTCTTTACTAGAACTACTGGCGCGGCCCATGGACTTACAGAAGGTTCAATATCGCCTTGTTTTTCCATGTCCGAGATCAGCGTGCTCACTTCTCCTTGTTTGGCTATAGGGAGACGGCTCGCTGCTTGTCGAATCGGCTTGGCTCCCTGTGCATCTATGACGTGAGTTACCAGACTCGTTCGGCCTTGGTCATCCGGGCTTGTAGAGAAGCTGTCACTGTACTTGGTGACCAGATCAGAGGCTCGTTTGAATAGCTGCACTGGCAATTTGACCTGCTTCAATATTGCAGACGTGGACTCCCGGGCTTTGTCTGTGTCTTGCCTCCTTTTCCAATGATGGTCGTGAGTAGCTTCCAAAGAGGTGAGGGTGGAAACAGGCTGGCAGCTGCCGATGACTTCTCCCGCTTTGATGCTTGTGGTTGAGTCTGCAGTGTTAAGGACTCTAACCGGCACATATCCGTTCCTTAAAGATCTTACAAGGCATCGTCCTACAATCAAACTGCGCAATGCGGACGTCTTCGTTGGCTCTATCAGATAAGATCGGTGGTCTCCAGAATCACCATCAAGCTTGGCCCATACAATGCTTTCGGAAGAATTCGGTACATCAGTGTCAGTACATACCACTACATTCATCTTGGGAATTTGGACGCAGGGATCCTCCATCAGTACTTCGACATTCTGCCATTTCAATACCTGTTTGCCCAAGTCCAACGTGATTCCATGTGGTCGCAGAAAATCCATTCCGAGAATGCAGTCACCCATAATGTTCGCGACCAGAAAATTATGTCGGAACACAAGGTCTCCCAACTGTATCTGGAGGTTGACCTCTCCATGAACAGGTGCAGTTTCTCCCGTAGCTGTCCGTAGTGAGGAAATTCTGCCCTTGTGAAGTTGTTGTTGTCTAACTAGGTCTGGTCGGATAATCGATCGGGTTGCACCAGTGTCGATTGTTATGGTGCAGTGTTCTCCGTCAACTTGACCCGGAAGGCATAAGTCCACTTCTCCACGATGTAGTCTTGATACGGTGATGGTGGTGCTGGGGACGTCGATCCTCTTAGCCAACCTCTGCCCCACGAAGTTGGCTCTTACATGTTTCCCGACCCCTCTGTTTGAAAGGCTTCCATTCTGGGCTCCTGACTCGGTCTGGATCTCCTCCTAGCTGCACACCCTGGACAATAGCTCGGTTTTCTTCGCTTCTTGCAGTCTCTTTGCAGGTGCCCCTTCTCTCCGCAATTCCAGCATCTAGGCGCACCATTTACATGCGGGTCTCGCTCAATGTCCACGCGCTCACACTTGCACTCGTCTGTCACTACCTCACGAACCCGGGCAGTGGTACGAGTCACATTTTTCGCTGCCTCAAAGTTCAGACTGTAAGCCAATGCGTCCTTGACTGTTTGCTTGTGAGCTAAACGCACGGCTTGTTGCAATTCCGGGTCCTTTAGTGCGTTGATAAATGCTTCTGTCGCTGCATCATCTCGATGTTCTGGGTCGTAGGCTGGGTAAGCCAAAAGTGCTAGTCGCTCAATTTCTTGGGCTAGCTGCTGTAGGGTTTCGCCAGACTTCTGCACCCGATGCCTTAGCTGTGACCGATAAATCTGCTTTAGATGATCGTCTCCATAACGCATGTCGAGCGCATTCATTATAGCATTCGGGTTTGAGTGCAATTCAACGGGGATCGTCTGCAAAAGCTCAGCAGCTGGGCCTCTTAGAGCAAGAATCAGTGCGGTTGCTCGTTCCTGCTCATTCCAGTGATTTGCCCTTGCGGCAGCTTCAAACTGGGTCTTGTAAATACTCCAGACCGTTTGCCCATCGAATATTGGTGCTTGCACATTTCTGGATGTGCTTTGCGCTCCGGTTATAAGCGGGGCTGGTGAAGTGGTTACTACTGCCTTCGCTGCTTCCAATTCTTTTTTCACTTTTTCCATCTCATGGTTCATTCTCTCTTCAACCTGGCTGGCCTTTTCCTCGACCTGATAAACCTTTTCCTCGACCTGGTCAACCTTTTCCTCGACCTGGTCAACCTTTTCCTCGACCTGGTCAACCTTTTCTTCGACGCCTTTAATTTGTTTGTTCAGATGACCGAGCTCCGCTTTTAGTTCGGTTGACTGTTTCTCCAGCTTCTGTGTGATGTTTGCCTTGATTTCGATCGCTTGTTGGTCCAGCTTCGCTGATTGTTCATCTAGCTTCGCAGTCAGACTGGATGACATCACCATTAACATTTGCATTAGAGCATTTTCTGGCTCCTTTGATTTTGGTGTTTCTACTTCTCCACCTTCTGCGCCTTTTTCCGCATCTGAGAGCTCTACGAATCCAGATTCACGCCTTCCGACTCGATCGCGTCACGCAAGCGTGCAATCAGTATGGCCTTTGTACCTTGTGTGGCCAGATTCCGCTGCTCCAACTCCTCCTTGAGCTCCGATATGGTCAATTCATATATATATATATATATATATATATATATATATATATATATATATATATATATATATATATATATATATATATATATATATATATATAAATATATATATATATATATATAAATATATATATATATATACATATATATATATATATATATATATATATATATATATATATACATATATATATATATATATATATATATATATATATATATATACATATATATATATATATACATTTATATATTTATATTTATATATATATATATATATATATATATATATATATATATATATATATATATATATATATATATATATTTATATATATATATATTTATATATATATATATTTATATATATATATATTTATATATATATATATTTATATTTATATATATATATATATATTTATATATATATATATATATATTTATATATATATATATATATATATATATATATATATATATATATATATATATATATTTATATATATAGAAGAACTATGTTTGGGATCGTTATCTTGTTGGAAAAAAAAATCTATTTCCAATTAATCGTAGGCCGGACGGAACGGCATTTCGTTGAAGTATTTGTTTATACTGCTCCTTTTTCATGATTCCATTGATTCGTACCAGATCCCCAGTTCCACGGCTCGAGAAACATCCCCAGACCATAATGGAACCACCACCGTGCTTGACTGTTGGCACCACACAGACTGGCAGCATCTTTTCCTCGGCGCTACGTTGAACATACAATAAGTTCGTCGTTTTGATCCAAAAATTAGAAATTTGGATTCGTCTGTCCAAAGATCTTTTTTGAAGTCTTTTGCGGTCCAGTCTCGATAGGTAAGGGCCCACTGCATGCGTTTCTTTTTATTTGGTGGTCTTAGAAGCGGTTTTCGAACTGCGACCCGGCCAAATAACCCAGCATCTCTTAATCGTCGTTTTACCATAGTCACTGACACAGGTTTCGATCGAGAGCTGTTCATTTGTTCGCGGATTTGTGGTGCTGTTAGAAGTCTATTTCGATTGCTGGTAACGACGATTAGATTATCCTCACTTTGAGTGGTACATTTTGGCCTTCCTGATCGCGAACGGGTTTGATTACTGCCAGTCGCTTTGTTTCGGGTTATTGCGTTATGAACACAAGTCTTCGATAACTTGAGTTGCGACGCAATTAGACGTTCAGTTTTGCCTTCGTTGTGCAAGGCAACTATGACAGCACGAATTTCACTGCTAATTCGCGGGCTTTTCCCATTTTAAAGTGTCTTCACTATAACAAGGGCAAACTGAGACTAATCAAACTAGAGAAAGATGAACTCTTCGAAAACTCAGGAAATAAATACGTTTCAGGAAGCTAAAATTATCCTTAATTACGGTCAACACTAAATAAGACCAAAAAGATTCGTAATGGGCAGGTCAGAGAAATATACAATGACTTTACCTGTTAGTCATTGAAGGGACTTTAATTAATGCTTGGGAACAATTGACCTTTCTAGGATGCAAACATAAAAATATGCAAGGAGGGCACTTGTTAGATATTCTTTAGTAGCAATAGAATACTCAGGTATTCAAATTAGATCTTCAGCAGATGTCCTTTTGAAATAATTTCCAGTTAACAAAGATTTTTATTCTTGGTCCTAAACTTTTATATCTATATATATATATATATATATATATATATATATATATATATATATATATATATA
>OZ017738.1:294671192-294726185 GCA_963969285.1 Odontomyia ornata
AGATGCCTTCCTGGTCAAGTTGATGAAGAACAATGCACCCTAACAAACGACACTGGTGCAACCCGATCGACGATCCGACCAGACCTAGTGAGGCCCCAACTGCTTCACAAGGGCAGAGTTCATGGAATTGCTGACGCCCTATCTCGTCATCCATGTCCAGCTAACTGCAAACATTGCCAACGGATTGAGGAAAAGGAGCTGCCCGTTAATCTGCGAGTGATAACGGCCGAATTCGATGAAGGTTGGTCATCGGAGGAGATTCAAAATGCCCAGTTAGCTGATGAAGACATCGGACCATTGCTCGTATGGAAGGAGACGACTGGGCGACCGGAGTGGAAAGACATTTCAATGCATGGCGCAACCCTGAAAAGCTATTGGGCACAATGGAGCTCCCTTCAGGTGGAGGGTGGCGTACTCAAGCGGAAATGGGAAATGGCGGATGGTAGCTCCTATAGGATGCAAACTATACTTCCCAAAAGCCGAATCCACGATGTGGTTAAGGAAATGCATGAAGGATCCTCGGGAGGCCACCTTGGTGTTAACAAGACCTTAGCGAAATTGCGGGAACGGTTCTACTGGCTCCACGCTCGAGAAGACGTAGAGGACTGGTGTCGCAGATGCACAATTTGCGCTTCCGTCAAAGGCCCAAAGCGACGACTGAGAGGACAAATGCAAACCTATAACGTAGGCGTGCCATTCGAAAGGATTGCTGTTGACATCGCAGGACCCTTTCCTGAATCCGATTGGGGAAATCGATATACGCTGGTTGTAGCCGATTATTTCAGCAAGTGGCCCGAGGTCTACCCCATTCCCAACCAGGAAGCAACTACTGTAGCTGAACAGCTAGTGTTAAATTGGGTCAGTAGGTACGGCGTACCTGGCGAACTACATTCGGATCAAGGCCGAAACTTTGAGTCACTAGTTTTTGGCGAAATGTGCGAGCTGCTCGGAATACGGAAAACGAGGACAACACCGCTGCATCCCCAATCCGATGGAATGGTCGAACGTTTCAACGGCACGCTCAATAAACACCTTGCCAAAATGGTTGACGAGAACCAAAGGGACTGGGACCGACATATCCCACTATTTTTGATGGCGTATAGAGCCGCTGAACATGCGTCGACGGGCCAAGCCCCAGCCAAAGTCATTTTTGGAAAGACTATTCGTTTGCCAGCCGATATAAAGTTCGGAACACCCCCTGAGAAACCCCAAACGGTCTCGGAGTACGCAAGTGATCTAAGACAACGGTTGAACCAGATACATCGGACAGTGCGAAAACACCTCGAATCGGCTGCTGACCGCATGAAGACCAGGTATGATCTAAAGGCTAATTCTACTGGCTTCCAGCAAGATGACTTGGTGTGGCTTTATAACCCGCAACGGCGAAAGGGTAGGTCTCCAAAGTTGCAACATAATTGGGAGGGACCATACCGAGTTACAAAGCGAATCAACGACGTCGTATACCGAATAGAGGAACATCGTAAGCCGAGAGCTAAAATGAAAATCGTGCACCTGGACCGTCTTGCCCCATATTACACCCAGGGAGAATTGACTACGAATGGCGACACATCTTTTCGGGGCGAAAAGAACTGAGGTGGGGGCAGTGTTACATGTACAAATAATTCTGCGAGCTACTGTCGCAATTGTTTTCACAACAATGAAGAACACGAATTCACTCGAAACCACGAGAACCCAACAAAGCATGATCAACATCTGCAAGTGACGTCACTCCATTCATTAATTTTCTCGGTAGAACATTCGCCAACGTGCGAGAAATGGGTGAATAGGTAGAGACCCTATATAAAGGCGAGCTGAATGAATGGGGGGATCAGTCATTAGAACCGCGATAACAAACAAATGCGAAAGTGTGGAGTGAGAATTGATCGAGTAGTAGAAAAGTGTGTTTCGTAATAGTGAAGTAATTTAGAAGACAATTGCGATAATAAATTTATGGACAAGTGTTAGACAATTTTAATAGTGACAATTAAAATTAGTGAAAAGTGTTAACTGATTATTGTGCATTTTATTTAATTGAATAAACTCTTTTAACTTAAATTAAAAGACATTGCGTTTTCACTTTTCCGGAACGTTAAAATTATAGGCCGCGAACCAATAACACGCGACAATATATATATATATATATATATATATATATATATATATATATATATATATATATATATATATATATATATATATATATATATATATATATATATATATATATATATATATATATGTATATATTAGTATATCTATATTTGTGCATGTACAACCACGTGAAAAATTATTAGGCACTCTGCATTCATGCCAGTGTTAGGGTGATTTAGCGTAAGAAAGAAAACAAATTTTATTTTATGCCTATTCTAATTTATTTCCATTAAATCATTAATATTTAGTCGGTCCACCTTTCGATTTAATAACAGCAGCCACTCTTTTTGGCATTGATTCTAAGAACTTAAAGCATTTCCTGTCTATATTTTTTTCCACTTCTGTTTTAACGCAGCTAGTAGCGGTATTTATTAATGATAGAGTGTCAGCGGATGTTTTTCTTCAGAATGCACCAAATGTACTCATTCGGATTCTGATCTATTGACTGTGGCGGCCAGCCCAAAAGATCTATTCGGTTTTGAGCTATCCGCGTCATTGGGTGCGCTGATTTGTGGGCTTGCTGGAATTTTATGCCACTGGAGTTTGTATCGCCGAAAATTTGTGTGAGTTGTTTCAAGAGCTTCAATATATTTTGCACTGTTCATTCGTCCCTCACACAACACCATTTGGCCTACCCTGTAACCTAAAATGTATCTCTATATGTATTTTAGCTGTCGTTGAGGCGGCCTCCTACTTCGAGCCCAGAGTATTCGGCTAGTTACTAGTTGCTGTAAACACCAAAGGTGTGCAAATACCAAACCAGAGAAAAGAAAAGACTTTGGTAGTACTTTTCAAAAAACGTTATAATTCGTACCAATAGTTCTTAAAGCTAACAGAGTTTGATAAACAGTATATTTGATAAAACAGGAATTAGTAACGGCGTGGTGGTCTCTGGAGTCGATCCACTTCGTTGGCGCTGGCACGCGGGCGCACCTGGCGGGAAAGCGCACGGCCGCGGCGGATGGCTCGTTTCATCTCTCGCTAGAAAACTCTCGTCTGGTCCAGGAATTAGGCCTCCTCGTCTTCGCTAACGCTCTTGATTAGTCGAATCAGCTCGCCCAGTTCCCGACGTAACTGCACCTGACGTCCATCCCTGATGTGATAATTTGCCTCCGGGTCAGGTTCTGGTGTTGGACGTCTAGCCGGGGGTGACCTTACAGGCCCACTCCTCGCCCGGTATTCTTCGATGGTAGATCGGGGTGCTACGCGCGGGTTGGCTGCTAACGCCTCCTCCAGAGGATTCTTCTGTGGTATTGATTGAACCGGACGCTTGTCGTCAGGCCGTGGTGTAGTGGCGTAATGAGCCTCCAAGTGCTTCTGTAGGTGACGGGGTCGGCGGGGCCGACCGGAAGATGCAACTATTTGAGCCTGTGAAAGAAACGGTTAGTAGATACGGGACAAGGGTTCCCAGACCCGTGTTCAAATGAGGATGTAACAACGCTTACCATTGACCAGGCTGGGGTGCCAAAAAATCAAATGGTAGAGGTGGTTCGCTCGACGAACGCCCAGACTAAGGCCGAAGAAGATTTTTGGCAGGATACTTGTAGAACGCTCAGGCTAAAGCCGAAGTAGCGTTTTTGCTGGATACTGGTGAAACGCCCAGACTAACGCCGAAGTAGCATTTTCGCTGGATACTGGTGGAACGCCCAGGCTAATGCCGAAGCAGTGTTTTCGCTGGATACTGATGAAACGCCCAGGCTAAGGCCGAAGTAGTGTTTTCGCTGGGTACTGGTGGAACGCCCAGGCCAAGGCCGAGGTAGCGTTTTTGCTGGATACTGAAGAAAAGCCCAGGCTAACGCCGAAGTAGCGTATTTTAGAAGTGTACACGTTGAACAGCAGCACAAAAAGGCGCCTTTCCCTAAATCCGCTTTGGCTTTTATTGTTAATTTTCCATCTAGGAAATTGTTGATGTGCAATTTCCCAAATAAATTCTACTCAGCAGAAAATTGTTAACTCCGTAAAATTTGTACTCAGCAGAAAATTGTTAATTCCGTAAAATTTGTTTGCATTGAGCAATTTTTGCATGTCATGCTTGAATGTTCAATGATTTTCACCTGTGACGCTAACGTCTTGTTGTTGTTTTCATTTTTAACGCAAGACATTCATTTGTTTCCGTGTTATTGGGTTCACAATGTAGGTTGAGGCTACTGTTTGTTTATATTTTTTTTTACGCGTGGAGTCATTCGCCAGGTGTGTTACTCATTGTTTATTTCCAAGTTCAGGTAGTAGTAAACAAATGATGGAGCAATTTGAGCTTGTAGATTGCGGAAATGTTTTTCAAGGTTGCTTCGTTTCGTCATGATTATGTTTTTCTTTTTTGCTGGATTTCTATTTTATTATGTTAGTTTAATGACCTAATTGTCAGGTAATCCTGAAGGCGATGACAATGTTAATTGTTTTGTAGGTAATATTTAATGTTAAACCAATTGGGGGCTCATTACATTGATCTAGTGAGCTGATTGTTTGGTATTTAGCTAATTAGAAATATATAGTTGGCTAGTTATAGGCTAAGTGAGCTATTTCGCTTAATTATCGGATATTTGCGCTGTTTTGCTTGATTTTCTGCTAATTGGCTAGGTAGAACAATACTATATTTGATATTTGGCTAGTTAGGAGTACATTCTAGGGTACTGGTGAATTATTTGGCTAGATTATTTCATTATATTGTATATTTGGCTATAAGGAATACATTCTAGTGTACAAGTGGATTATTTGGCTAGATTATTTCATTATATTTGATATTTGGCTAGTTAGGAATACATTCTAGTGTACTAGCGAATTATTTGGCTAGATTATTCCATTATATTGGATATTTGGCTAGTTAGGAATAAATTCTAGTGTACTAGTGAATTATTTGGCTAGATTATTTCATTATATTGGATATTTGGCTAGTTAGGAATACATTCTAGTGTACTAGTGAATTATTTGGCTAGATTATTTCATTATATTGGATGTTTGGCTAGTTAGGAATACAATATATTTGATATTTGGCTAGTTAGGAATACATTATAGTGTTGGCCGTGGTGACCCGTAACAACACCATCAGCAGTCATTCAACCCTAGATCATTATTTAGCCTCCAGTGGACATCACGCATTATGGGTTGTATTATTCTCCCACCCTTCGCCTGACATAAGCCACATCAGGTGTCCCAAATACCTAAGCAAAATGAAAAAAGAAATTTATTTTGAAATTTAATATTATTCCTTGCAGGAAATAATTTCAAAGACTATGAATTATTTTGGTGTGATCACAAAACGTTGGATCAATCTTCCACTGTCTAATCTCTATGTTTGAGTGCCCACTCCAACCGATTTTTCTAATTACGGTCCGACAGCCTTGCAACGTTTTAATCCAGCTTTAAGAAGCCTTCTCACGGTACCGACATTTTAATCAATATAGTTTTTCGATAACTTAATATGCAAATCGGAAACACTTGACACTTGGCAAACATTTTCAAAGGTGCATCTATATTTTTTCGTTTTTCAAAAAATATTTTTTGTTTTGTTAATTAGAAAAACAAAAATAATGTATAACGCAGTGCATGAAATATTTTTAATCAGATTGAACGTTTCTTGTTGATATGAAAGGTTTGTTCTGTGATTACTGCTAATTGAAGATTTATTTTATTCAAAAGTAGTAAGGGGGTTCTGTATACTAGTAAGGGGATCTGTAGTACTAGTAAAGGGATCTGTATTTGTTAATGTATGCGTTCTCTACTCTCTCTGATCTATTTTCTTTGTTTGAATTCTATAACGTAGTCATCTCATGTTCTTCAGTTCAGTACACAATAAACCAGTCTGTTTTTGACCGTCAACGAGTAGACACGTTTTTTTACTTTATTCTTTGTCGTAACGCTGTTTCGTTTCCTTTGTTTTCTTGTTCATTCCTGCGCAACAGGTTATGGGCCCAGTTCTAGTGCAAAAATCGAAAGTTTAATAAGTGTAAAATCGGGATCGTATTTTACGGACATAGTGACATTTGTATTTCATTGTGGTTTCTTTTGTGTTAGACTTTTTTTTTGAAATTTGATAATGGCTGGACAAGAAAAAAATATTTCTGTTCCGAAACTCAGCAAGGCGACATACGAAGAGTGGCTTTTCGAAGTCAACGCGTCTTTGGAAATGCGTGGTGTTGACGAGGTTGCTAATGGCGTCGTAATTAAGCCTCAAGTAGCTGCTGATCTCCGAGTGTGGAAGATGTGGGATGCAAAAGCGAGACGCATATTATCAGCAGGCCTGAACGCGAATGATCACGCGGTTATTCGTGAGTGTACGACATCAAGAGAAATGTTCGTAAAAATCAAATCGCTGTACGAAGCGAAAACCGAAACAAATAAATATTTGTTGGCTCAGGCATTTATGGGCAAGAAATTCGGAGAAGGCCAAAGTGTCGGTGCCTTTTGCTCTGAATTGTCCGTTTTGAAACAAAGGCTACATACAGCTGGCGATGAAATAACCGACGAACACATGGTAGCCAAAGTTATCAACGAATTACCTGCAAAATTCACCACTTTCAAGCAGACGTACATGATTTCGGCCGCATCAGGAGTTTCGTTATCCTTTGACAAGTTGCGTGAACAATTAGAGATAATCGAAAACCAACTGCAACCAGGTGCAGGTACCAACAACGTCGAACCAAACGAAGCATTGTATGCAAGTAAGCCTAAACGTAAAGCAATAAAATGCTTTGAATGTGGCAAACTTGGCCACATGGCTAAAAATTGTTATCGCCGAAAGAACAAGAAGAATACTAACGGTGCGGATGCGAAATGTGCAATCACTGAAGATGTTGTATTCAATGCATCTAACACACACAACAACAACTCTAAATGGCTATTAGACAGCGGAGCGTCAGACAACATGACAAACGATTGCTCGAACATGTTCAACTATGTGCCGCTATGCAGAGACGAGAAACCTATCGCAGTAGCAAACGATCATATAATTTATGCAGTTGGCAAGGGATCGCTACAATTCGTATCTAAGTCGACTGGTCTCGTAACGATCAGAGAGGTATATCATGTACCGCACTTCAAACGAAAACTTCTGTCGTTAGGTTCGTTCATTTCGAAGAAGGGTGCTAGACACGAAGCCGAAGGATCTAAAGCCGTATTGAAATTACATAGTAAAATAGTCGGCTGTGCCTGGAAAGTAAACAACAACCTATTTGAAATGGACTATGAAGAAGTTCAACCGTCGAATGCATGTGTCGCGTCTGTAAGTGTTCGACAACTTCATGAAAGATTGGGTCATCCGAATTATCGCGCGGTTCGTGAAATGTTGAAACGAAATTTGTTCGGAAACATTAAAGTTGAAGGGCAAGAAGACAGTAAAAATGATAATTCTACCTGCGACGCGAACGAAAACACATTTTGTGAGTCATGCATATTAGGTAAAATGCATCGCCTACCATACGTAAAAAATGAGAAGCGAGCAACAAAGTGCGCAGAACTTATCCATTTCGATATTATCGGTCCAATGAAAGTGCCGTCTTGGGGAGGAAATCGTTTCGCGGTCTTATTTACCGATGATTATAGTGGAAGTGTTTTTGCCGAACCTTTAAAAACAAAAGACAGAGTAGTCGACGCGCTTGAACGACTGATCATAAATTCTAAATCTGTCGGACATGATATTCGCCGGGTCAGATGCGACAACGCGAGTGAATTTACGGGGAAACCAATGCGTGATTTACTTTTACGGCATTCGATCAAAATGGAAAACTCAGTGCCATATTGTCCACAGATGAATGGTCGTGCAGAACGGCAAAATCGTACTTGTTTAGAATCGACACGCACAATGTTGTGTAATGGCTTGCCATTCGAAGCTTGGGCTGAAGTTTTATCAGCTGCAGCTAACTTACGCTGCGTGATACCGCTCAATCGTCTTCGCGGTCTTACACCATTTGAAGTATGGTACGGACGAAAACCAGAGCTTACAAAATTACGAACAGTTGGTTGCAAGGCATACGCTCTGATTGATGAATTGAAGCGGTCGAAACTAGAACCAAAAGCGGAAATTTTGCGTTTAGTTGGGTATGCGCCTGCAGGCTATCGATTGTGGCGTCCTGGTACTAACAAAGTAGTTACCTGTCGTGACGTCGTATTTGTAGAAGAAGATACTCATTTACGGAAAACTCAATATGTGACGAGCGAAAATGCGGAAACTGTTGCGAAGCGAACTACGCCAGAAACCGTTGATATTATCAACGAACCAATCAGAGTCAGTGATGGCTCAAACATTGATGATATTGACGATGCGATTGACGATGACAATAATCTACCGAATATTTCACCGATTCGAACGAGAAGTCGATCTATTGAGGAAGCTCCGATTTCGAAAAGGACAAGATCCCATGTTCGTTCCGTAAATATGGCAGAACTGCTAAATGTCGGTTGTGCTTTCATTGCAGATACTGTCATTCCTAACAGCGTATCAGAGGCTCGGTCTTGTGCCGATGCTAACAAGTGGGAGCTTTGTATGAAAGACGAGATGAAATCATTAAGCGATCATGGTGTTCTTGGGCAATTGGTCGAATTGCCTAGTGGTAAGAAAGCTATCTCAACACGGTGGGTGTATCGTATCAAAACACACCCTGATGGAACTGTTGATCGCTTCAAAGCACGCTTAGTTGTGCGTGGTTGCGGTCAGCGTAAGGGAATCGACTACGATGATACGTTTTCACCGGTGGCACGGTTTGAATCAGTTCGTACTTTGTTAGCAGTTGCTGCAGCCAAAAAGTATCGAGTATTCCAAATCGATGTCAAAACAGCGTTCTTGTATGGCGAACTAGCAGAAGAAATATATGTGAAGCAGATTGATGGTTTTGACGATGGAACAGGCAAAGTTCATCTTTCACGGAAGGCCTTGTATGGCTTAAAGCAAGCTCCTCGACAATGGCATATCAAATTCGATCATTTTATGAAGCAATCTGGGTTGATGCAGTCATCTGCTGACCCATGTGTATACATTGGCAAAGGTGGCGATTTGTTGGTGGTGCTGTATGTCGACGACGGACTTGTATGTGGTCGACTCGAGTCTGACGTTGAAGATCTGCTGCTAAAAATGAGCAATACATTCGAAATTAAAAGCAATATTGCAACCTGCTATCTGGGTATTGAGATAATCCAAAAGGAGACCGATTCTATTATTCGAATATCTCAGTCAGCATATGCCAAACTTATCTTGGAACGATTTGGCATGTCCGACTGCAAGACGATCTCAACACCATTCGAAAGCAATGCAAAACTTGTGGCAAATACCGGAGAAGTCGCAAATGTACCCTATCGACAACTAATTGGTGCATTGATGTACTTATCTGTTGGTACACGCCCCGATATTACATTCGCTGTTTCCACGTTATCAAAATTCTTGGAACGACCATCAATGGAGCATTGGCAAGCAGCAAAACGTGTCCTACGGTATTTACGAGGTACTTTGGACATCGGACTGTCATTTAGGGGCAACGATGTATGCAGACTGGATGCATATGGTGATGCTGATTATGCAGCATGCCTAGACACTAGGAAAAGTGTCAGTGGTGTAGTTTTAACGGTTAATGGCAGCCCCGTGATATGGTCTTCACGGAAGCAAACAATTTTCTTTGTTTGAATTCTATAACGTAGTCATCTCATGTTCTTCAGTTCAGTACACAATAAACTAGTCTGTTTTTGACCGTCAACGAGTAGACACGTTTTTTTACTTTATTCTTTGTCGTAACGCTGTTTCGTTTCCTTTGTTTTCTTGTTCATACCTGCGCAACAGTATTCTTCCTATGAACCACACTTTTAAAATGTGTCCACTGACTCGGCGCTCAACGATCTCTTTTTGATTCTTATGCGAAAAGAAAATTTGTAATATATGCTATCTCATACACTTTCTTTCCATACAGAAAATTAACAGTTTTTGCCCAGATTTGAATTCAACAATCTTCGAGTAAAGTCATTCTGTAATATTTTTTTGTTTGACCGTTTGTTCGAGATTTCCCGAAGGAAATTCAAACCAACCTCTCATGGATTATAGACGTGAAGTCTTGGTATGTGCCAACGGACTGTACCCAACAGGTCAACTAGTCCGGACACCCTTACTCTACTCCGATGTGGCAGCTGACAAGCTAGCTAGTTCGGAGAGGAATACCGGTCGCAGGTCTTCTGCGAGCAGACTAAGTCCGATTACAATTTATCAGCCACCGATTCAAATCCCCGATTAAAACGCGTTCCAAAGATTTCGCAGCGAAAAACTTTTCGCTTTTGCTGTAAATCTTGTTTTACGAGGCTACCGATCAATCAACAACGGATTTGCGCGATCCCGATCTCATACCGATGCGGTGCCAGACGTACACTACTCTTATTCTAATTAAAACATTCTACGCTAATAAAAACACCGAACTCAAAATAAGGCACCGCGTAACCGAACCGAACTGCGGAACCAATCAGTCGCGGATGATCTAAACCCTACCCTTTCGGTGGCATACTTACCTCCCGTCGTCATTGCCTCCTGAAAAAACAGGCTACCTACTGGATAGGAAAGAGTATTATTAACTTAGATTGAATGACTATATATAAAGCCGAGCTGAATAAATGGGGAGAAATAGTAAAACCGCGATAGTAAAACTTCGATAGAATGGAGCGCGAAGTAAAGGCGATATTGATTGATAGTGAAGTGATTTTCGTGATATAGACAGGTGAAATAGAAATTTATAGACAAGTGACAAATAACATATTTATTAATTTTTTTTTTGTAAAATAGTGTAATTCATGACTGTGCATTCTTAGTAAATAAACTCTTCTAGCTTAATTTAAAACACATTGCGTTTTCACTTTCCCGAAACATTAAAATTATTGGCCGCGAACCATAACACGCGACAATATTTAACATAAATGTCCTCCCTCAGAGTGCGATATTTTGTGCAAATCCCGACGCGTATCCGCGATCGCATAGATCACAGACGTAAAGCCGATTCTCTGATTGTGTTAATATGAATTCGTAGCCGAGTTACTTATTCATGACAAATTAGATATTCCCGTCAATTACATTGGCATGAATTTTTTCGTGTTGTCTAAACGTGTCTATGTGCTTAAAACTTCAATTGCAGCAATCCAAGGAACAGGAAAATTGCACAATGGATGACAGCGTGAATAGAGGTAAAATATACTTAGCTTTGAGTATAGTGGAAAAAATGACATTTCGAATTTATGCTTTCCAGATGAGCACAACGATAAGTGTCTACGCAATATCGATGCAAGGAAATACTTATTATTGTGTTGTAGACATTGAAACTTGAAATGATTATCTTCCTGGTTGTTTTTTAAGGCATTACAGTCAACATTTTCTGAACAAGTGCTGTATTTCACCCTGGAGTTCTCATGACCTGCTGTCTGAACCACATTACACACCGTTCATGCTTTCAATCGCTTCAGTCTCTATTTTCAAACCCAGAGCAACTAAACTATTATAGGGCAAAGTCTAATATTTTTGAGCTACCCCATTTAGTGAATTTGAGGAATATATACATATCCGTAAAGGATTGTAGCGATGGTCACCTGCTCACCGAGCGAAGATGTTGGTGCTCGCCGGAATTGGCCTTGTCTGAGGACGCGTGAATGCGCTGGCAGGCTAACATTGCAGTGTCGTGGGGCGGGTTCTTTTCTCCAGCACAAGGGCCCACTACAAAAAAAAATTTGGCATTCACGAATTAAGTGATCGTAGGACACGGTTCGACGGTGTCGAGGCCGAGGTAACCTGCTGAAGGAATGGATTGCCTAAGCAAAACGACAGACTGGGCCTGACGAAAGCGGGCGAGACTCGGAGAGGATCTCATCTTTACTATATATACTTACGACCGCTAAATAAGATCCAGGTGGTAGCGGTACCCCCTTGCACCTCCCGATCCAGATCAAGATCTATCGTAGACGTGGCCATTATTTTCCATTTAAATGAAACTCTCATACACGCATAATTCGCATAAATTTTTTCCTTTAAGTGAAAAATATGAACGTTTCAAATTTATGTTAAAGTCTTATATGATGGGATCATATAACACTTTAGCATAAATAAGATACTCAAGCGTAAGGCCACTCTATCCTGCAAGAGTACCTGCAACGCAGAGAGAAAGGGTTAGCTCACCCGATGGCTAGCTCATGAGTGGATGGGCCAGCCAACGTGGCGGGTCCCATATCTGGTTGAAGGTCCAGCGAAATAGAAAGACCGAGTTTTTCTACGGAAAATCACAAATACAATTTTTATTTGCATCTGAACAGGACATAAAAATGTTTCTCTAATTTTAATGCACACAAATTTCATGCATTTGATTTTTCTCAAATTTGTTTATCTAATTTTTGAGTGATTCGTTAGAAAAAAGAACAAATGATCTAAGTACAGCCAACGAACAATATTAATTTGTAGTAATCGAGCAGTCACGTAAGTAAACTGCCCGAAAACCTTCCTAACTCCTATCTGAAATTTTAATTGCAGATTTAGAAACAATATTTAATTACATCGTTTCATAATCGTAATTACAAAATTGTTTTCTTTCTTATTATTATTATTATTATTAAATGTAATTTTATAAAAATTTTCCTTAATATTAAATTTCAACGTTTCCCTTCAATTATATTCTTCATGAGATTTAACTTTTATTACTATTTAGAATCTTTTTCATTTTTCTTTACTGCAGTTAATTTTTCTTGAAAAATTTTAAACCTGCCAATTAAAATTTTGGACATGGGAATACTGATTTGATCCACCCCTACGGTGCATTACCTTACCGAAGGCAATCGAACTTAGTTGAGCCAGCAGCTGATGCGATTTACCGTGTACACGGGAATAGAAAGAGGAAGACAAGTTTTCGATGGATTGAGAAGTGCAGAGAGTTCGCGAAAAATCGCAAGCACGGCGGACGGGCCGGGACGGGACTGCACAAAACAGATTTCCTCATTTTCGAACTAAAAGATTCCTCCCGGTGAACGATTGCAGAAAACTAGTGCTTGGTTAGATAGTAGTTCTGCTTCGAACAAATTGAAGTTTATCTGTGCAATTTTAAGATAGTGTCACTTTAATATTTGATATAAAAAGTTCGATTTTGTCGGTCGTGTGTGACGCATGTGCGCGTAGAGATTAGTATGCAATTCGGTGATGCGTAGTTTTTGCGTCTATTTCTGGTGACGGACGACGTTTGTGCACTCAATCAGTTGATGGCACTGCGCCGAGCCACAGGCAATTTCAAGGTGGCATGAAAACAGTGAATTATCCGAGCAGTGTTGTAATTTTTCCAAGTGTGGGGAATTTAAAGTGTGTAGTGGGATATATCCTATGAATTGTATGTTTTAAAATGATTGCCATAAAAAGAACAGTAAAGTGCAGCTCTGAAATTTATGATGTTGGAGTTGAGTAGAAAGTCTAAGGAAAGGTTGACGTTTCGTTCCCTGTTGCACAAAGCACCGAAAATTTATTATTTTCTCCAATTTTTCTTCTTTTCGGTTTCCAACTATATTGTAAATATAAAATTTCGCATAGTCATCTTAAAAAGTTTGCCAAACAACAAAAACGTTCTACGCTGTCATCATTCATCCGAGTAATGAGACATCAGAAATTATATAGTATACAGATTAATATTCGCCGAATACTTGCGCCATCAAACTTCTTTTATACAAGCAACTCTTTTGGTACGATTTTTGAGCTGAGAGAGTTCTCTCAAAGAAAAATAAAAAATAATCGCAGACTGCTCGAATAAGTCGCAATAGCATGCCAGTTTACAGCTGAATTAATAATTTTTACACTTTAACTGCGAGAATCTTCTTGGATAAGTAAGAAACGTTTGTGGACATAAGATGGTTGGCGGGCTACTATCGGAATTTAATTTTTGTAAATCGAGGCGGCAATTAAATTTTGTACCATTTCGCACAAATGCTTAACATCCAGAAGTGATTCTTTCATATTGTTCGGGAAGATTTGCGAAAACGTCTTCCGATCCGAAAAATATATCATCGGGTGTCGGCCTGCCTCAGTGGATGCGATCGAGAATAGAGAAATAATGCGTTAAGGATTCCCGATGTGGGGATTTGCATCAAAAACCGTACAAATCGGAGATTGCTGAGAGCGACGCATTAACAAGTCAAACTAATCCATATCGTAGCGATAGTAGAGGAACGCAACTAATTATATGAGAAATGAGGTGTCATAATGCAAAAGGGGAATATCTATTAAAAGAAAGTTTCATTGTTATAAAGCAGTTTGAACAAATAACTAATTTGTTCGGCGACGATGTAGGTGAGTACACCGTTTGTTTTCTCTTTTCACATTTTTCAAAAATATTTGTATGTATTTGTATCTTGGTAATTAACATATATGTTTAAATTTATTGACTAAAAAGAGAAATACGCAAAAATTGAAAAATAGAGGTGCGGTCAAATAGTTCAGGCATCTAGTTGATGGATTGTGTTTATCGTAAATTGCTAGGTAATATCAATACAACGAGCATTAGAACCCAACGAAATTTCATATAATTTTTTTGGCATATTTTATCGGGTTCGTTGATTATGAATTTGTATGTATATTCCTTTTAATTATATTCGAACGGAACAATGGATATGAAATTTTTCATATATTGGGGATCTTGCATTGAACAATTATGAAACGAAAATATTAAATACAGTAAACTCTGTATCTTGTTAAATGGAGTAAACTTTATACATCTCTTAATTTGTCGTTGATCAACTTTTTACAAACATTGCACATAGCGCATTTATTATGCGAAATGAAATAGTTTTAAGACAAGAATTAAAAATTGGAAATAAAAGAAATGTCTGATTAAACCCAAAATTCGGTCTTTCCATTTCGTTCGACCTGACCGGGTATGGGACCCGCATCGATGGCAGGCTCCTCCACTAGAATGGGCTAACCATCGGGCTCACCATCGGGCGCGCTCCTCCGTTTCTTTTGTTGACAGGGGCTCTTGCCGGGTAGAGTGGCCCTCCGCTCGTGTGCCCATTTATGACATAGGGTTATGTGATTTGATTGCATAACGCTATGGCATAAATCGGTTACGTCTGTATTCCTCATTTGAGGGAAAAACTCATGCAAATTATGTTTGTATGAGCTTTTCACTCAAATGGGAAATGTATGGCCACATCTACGTTTGGATCTTGATTCGGTTGGGAGGGTGCGAGGGGGCACCGCTACCATCTGGATGCCCTACTCTTATTTGTGGGCCATACGTCTCTCGGTAACGACGAAGTCATCTCAAGTCCGTCTGTTTTCCTAGGCCCAGTTTCCCTTCTGAGTCAGCAATACTCTTTGACCCTTAGTAGGTTACCTCCTATTCGATTTCGGTCGACGTTTCTTTGACACTGTAATTCGTGAATGCGCAATTTTTTTGTAGTGGGTCCATGTGCTAGGGGGAAAGAACCTGCCCCACAACACCGCAATGCTAGCCTGCCAGCGCATTCACGCGTCCCCAGACAAGGCCAATCTCGGCGGATCTCAATATCCTCTTCCGCCAAGGCAGCAGATCATCGCTGCAGTCCATTACGGACATTACATATCTACCTATTTTCACTACAAATTTAATTGTATTTTCAATTAGTTTTCGTAATTCTCTCCTATAAACCATTCAATCATCAATAACCATGTAATATTCCATGTTTCTTCCTAAAGTATAGTATTATATTCAGCACCGTTTCATGAAAATATTATAAAAGGCTTTATTTTTTATTTTTGGGTTTCTTGCATCATTTTTCATTGTTCCTAGCAATTTTAATATGCGGGGTTTAATATGATCATAAAGAATTATTCCTTCAAAATAACCAACAAATTCAAGTAAAAACATACAAAAATGGATTTACATAATCAGATATGTTTTCCAAAAAAAAAAATTAAAGATTGACTTCAACTCGATAATACTCGACCAACAAACAAACGGTTTATGCACCGCAAAATCAAATGAATATTTATTTGGACGCGCTTCAGTCGAGTATAGCCTGCACTTATATTGTTCACTAATGCATTTCGCAGCCAGTCAATTAACATCTCAAATACTCGAAATTTTTTAGGCCGAAAGCGAAGCAACCAAACCTCCCATTTATTATCGTCGGTGACGGTTGCCTCAGTTTCTTAGACGAATACCTCCACAAGTCCGACTTAATCATCTGATCTCCTAATCTTCCAATCATGTCTTGCAATGTCAGGTAATTTTAGTTAGTGCAGAATTGTACGCTGTTGAGGAAAATTTATGTGGCAGGTAATGAACTTCAAATTTATTTTTCGCGACATAAATTATTTGTGCGCGAATATTCCGTACAAACTGTCACCGCCGTTACTACATTGTTTTCTAGAAATTCAATTGTTTTTATCAACCACGATATCATATCACATTTCCCACTATCACGAAAAGCTGTCCATTGTGCATATTTCGGTACGTGTACTTGCACTCATCTCGCAAACATGTTAATTTCAAATTACTCCGTTCGTTTCAAGGTAATTCCACAATGCGACCTCTTCCGCTCGTTCTATATCATCGAGTGCCTTCGAAGCAATCTTTCGCCTCTTGGATGGTGCCAACGGTGGTTTTTCTCGACGAGATAAACCGCGATTCTTTGCTAAATTGCGTTGCAAAGGGGTTGCTGTCAT
Source organism: Odontomyia ornata (assembly GCA_963969285.1). NCBI lineage: Eukaryota > Metazoa > Arthropoda > Insecta > Diptera > Stratiomyidae > Odontomyia > Odontomyia ornata. The sequence goes on from OZ017738.1 coordinate 294,687,967, forward strand.
AAAAATTTTTGTTGTAATTTTTATTTAATTTTTTCTATTGTTTCGTTGGGAAGCAATTCTTCTGGTAATGGTACTGATGGTAGTGACGGTTAGTTTTAGATGGTAGTGGCGGGTTTTAGTTTGCCTAGGCGACTGCTCGATTACCACACCCACCTTCCACTATTGATGAGTTAGGAACAGGGGGTATTGTCACACCAGACGCTCACAATCTCAGGTGTGCCACTACTTGGTTTTGTCACCGGATCGTCGACCGTGGTCTTAATTGATGAAATCCTTATCTTCTTTCCCAAAATCGGGCTATTCAGAGGTAAAAGACTACTTTCAATGCCACGACACCAACTGGAGTGAGATTCACTTTGCACTCTATTTTAGTGTTTGTTTTAACTACCACTCTCTCCATCACTCTTTCTTCGTCGCACAACGCTTGTGCGAACTGCACTCACATTACGTCGCTTCGTCCTTTGTGCCACCCAGACAATGTTTAATACATCGGTATATGGGGGCACACAAAACCATGTGAACTAACCCTTTTCATGAACATCTAGTCCAAAAATCATGATCAGCTCTCAGAGATAAACAAATTTTCAATATAATAGGAAGATTAAAAAAAAACTCTGAGTAACTGTCACTTCAGTATCTTGCTGATAGTGTCAAAAACAGCTCATAAAAACAGAACTACAGGCCCACGCTTCAATCAGTGCTCATTAAATGCTCCCTTAGTATTTTCTTAAATATCAAAAGTGAGTTTTCTTTCTTAACCATTTCTGGTAGATTGTTATATATACGCAGAGCGTCATCCGTTGCATCGTTCTTTAGACGATCTGTTCTGGCAAAAGGTATTACGAATTGATTTGCATTCCTCGCATTATATGGTTTGATCTGTGATACCTTAATTAATGGTGTTCGTTCCGATCCATTAGTTTTTTTAATTTTTGTAGATAAACTTAGCTTTCTCCATTATAATGATTTGACTTAAGGATAATGATTTTGCTAATTGGCAAACCAAACTAATTTGAGTTTGGTCAGCAGGCTGGATTTACTTGTTAATAATAGTATGACCGTGGAATTTCACATTTTCTCCAATAAAATCGTATGGATGCTTTTAAACCCAGCCTTACACAAGGCCCTAATACTCTGTAAGTTTGATAAAATTTACGAAAGTTATATCCATTTGAAATTTCTCCAATTACAACAAATATAACACACTATTTTGGTATTTTATGAACTTTCCATCGAACCAGACACTGCAGTATTGATTTAATCTTCTTAAAATTTTTAGATAAGATCGATTTCATAAAAGTTTTTGGGATTTAATGATTTGAGTGATTTTTGTTAGTTGAAAATGGAGAAACAATGGATTTTCTTTTAAACGAGCACATCTCTGACATGTTTCTTGATATTGTTCGTTATTGGTGATTGCGTTTTGTAAGTTGAGTACAAAACCCTTCTGACATGAGCGTAGGTCTGTCTACCCAACTTGTTCACTGTTAATTAAACAATGTATTTTGTGTTTGTAGTGTTCAATACTAATTTGTTTTCGATTAACCACTGATGGAATTTTACTAGATCCTCGTTGATAGTGTTCTCAATGGCAGTTTTGTCTCGTCCTGAATAAAGTAGAACTGTGTCATCAGCATATAATGTGTGATATCCCGTCAGCCCACATGTATTTAGATTATTTGCGTATAGCAGGAAAAAAGTTGGGCCAAGTATTGAGCCTTGGAGAACTCCTGTTTTCGTGGGTGTTTGATCGCTCAGGACATTGTTGATTAAAGTTCTCTGCGATCTTCCCTCCAAGTAACTCTTAAACAACTGCTTAGGACTACCCAGAATACCATACTATTCAAGTTTACGAAGCAAGAGGTCATGATCAACTGTATCAAATGCTTTTTTCAAATCCACAAAAATTGCGATGATATGATCACCTCTGTCAAGTCCTAGATTGATGAAACGTGTGACAGAATGTAGGGCATCCAAAGTACTCTTGTTCTTTTGAAAACCAAACTGATGTTGGCTTACGATAGAGTTTTCAACTAAGAATGATGTCAATCGATTGTTTAGTATTTTTCAAATATCTTACTAAATACCGCCAGCAGCGCAATCGGGCGATAGTTATTCGGGTCGAGATGATCACCACCCTTAAATATAGGAACTATTTTTGCAAGTTTTTCTTCTTCCGGAGATTTCCTATGTGGCTTTGTCCTCCTTTATTATACTAATCTCATTCATCGTGATCCTATCGATGCCTGGCGCCGTATTCTTTTTCAATCCATTGATTACATTTTAGACTTCCCTTTTATTTGTTCGATGAATGTGAAGGATGGAATTTATTGAGATATTTGTAGTATTTAAATTGGTTGCTGAACTGGCAACGATTTCTTTAGTGATTCTTCCACCAATTGTTGAAAAAAAATTATTTGATGAGTTGGCCGCTTAACGTGGACACGATATATTAGAGGGCCCATCAGGATTCAGTCGAAAGTTTTGTGATATACCCTGGGTTGAAGAGTTATCCTTTACCTCATTTATTATTTTCCATATTTCACGGGAGTTGTCAGCCGCTGTTTCCATTCTTCTTGAGAAATATGGAATTTAGCCTCTTTCACCAGTCGTTTCGATTTTTTTCGCTTGCATATATACAAACTTGAAAGCCTGGTTTCCATTGTTCTTCCTGTAATACATATATGCCTTCCTTTTTTTAATACTTGCATCAATTACTTCTTTCGTTATCCAAGTCCTTTGTCGACACCTGATTTTTTTCTCAATTGTGGAGCTTTGCTTAGCAGATATGATGATATTTTTGAGTTCAATAATACTATTTGGTTTCCGCTTTTTCAGTAATTCTCGTATGTTTGATTTAAAGAGCTCCTTGTCTAGATATCTGAACGTATTGTAGGTCGGCTTCTGTTTGTTCAGGGTTTGGTCTTGAATAGCTATTTTTAACACGCGGTGATCCAGCTCTGGCCAGTTCTCAAATGCGTATGTCATGCTTTCAGGGACTTTTAAATCATTGGTTACTATATGATCCAGACAGGTATTTAACACTGGGCGAGTAATTTTGTTGTTATCTATGATTACCACTCCATTCGTTTCTAGTGTATCCTTATAAATCCTTGATTCTGGTGATTCAGTTAGTACATCAATGTTTGGGCCCGCTACTGTGATTAAATTTTTTTTCAGTTGAGAATAATGTATCTAGTACTGTGCAAAAATCTTGCGCATTCATACGATTGGGGTTGTAGTACGTCCCTAATTTTATTTTTTTACCTGCATGGCGTACTTCAATTATTATAACGTTCTACACATATTTACCAGGCGTCACTCTCTTGGTAACGAAATTGATTGTATTTTTTACGTATATTGCTGTACCTCCACCTCTTCTAGGTCTGCAGGAGAATACCGCATTATATCCTTCAATATTGTAAAATCGTGCGTCTTCTCGGTAAATCCAGATTTCATTGAGAATAATCAAATCTATATCAGGATTTTGCTACAGGTAAATCTAAATATCATTTAACTTGTGTCTTAAGCTTCTTATATTGGCATACATGAGTGTTAAATTTGTTCCACTTGATTGATTTGAAGGATTAGCAATCATCGAAGTTGTAGTCGGTGCTCCTCCTGGCGATCAATATTCTGCGTTGAAGCTCTGGACACTCTACCGAGTCAGCTTTGTGAGAATGATCCGCATTATTATTGTTACCAATATAGTTGGAGCACTTCTCAATCGTGCTTTTGCAGTCGTTTAGGTCATGCTATCCTCCACATTTTACACATATTTGCTCCCCTTCACATTTTGATGTTTTGTGATTGAATTTTTGGCATTTATAACACTTCGTTACGTTAAAGTCTTCCTTCACAAAATATGATCCATAATCTATATTAACGTATCTATTTACAAGCCTCTTATACATGCTTCCATTTACCTGGATGATGTGCAACTACCTTCCATTTTTCGTCCGCCTAGAATGTACGAGTTTCATCGAATCTCGCTCCTTTATACTGAGATTTAATGATTGAATCTCATTTCTTAATTCCTCATTTGAATATTGATTTTCTAGACCATTGATGACAAGTCTAGGCTGTCGCAATCTGGTGTCAGCAATATCATACTCACCTTTCATTGCCTCCGTTGCTATATTAAAGAGCGAAGTAGCATTATCGTTGGTCGATGTTTTGATAATCGCCCCACCATTACGAATAGGCCGCATTAGTTGAAGAGGAATTTTACATTTTGATGGCCTGATCTTCGACTTAAAATCAATCAATGTTTTTTTCTGAGGAAGAGTGATTTCTAGGCATAATTATAATCCCTTTTTGCGATATTGTATTTGGCCGATGCACTGATGGAGAAGTAGAGTTTTTAATAATTTCAGCATATGAAGGCTTGCTCGCAGACGTAGATTTTGTAGTGAATATTCAACTTTCAAAAGTCCGTGAAGGACTGCAGCGATGTTCTGCTGCCTCGGCAGAAGAAGGTGGAGATATCTGCCGAGAATGCCCTCGTCTGGGGACGCGTGAATGCGCTGGCAGGCTAGCATTGCGGTGTCATGGGCGGGTTCATTTCCCCAGCACGAGGACCCACTACAAAAAATTTCGATCTCACGAATTTCTTGTGGTCAATTTAACACGGGGCGACCGAAGTCGCAAAAAGTGTAGGTAACTACACCGAGAGGAAAAGGACTTGTTCCGAGAACAAGAGGAACATGTAAAAAGGGGCGGACTTAGGGCAACTTCGTCGTTACCCGACGAAGCTCAGGGCCCACAAATGAGAGAAGGCAACCGGGTGGTGATGGAGCCCCTTCGCACCCACCCAACCGGATTTAAATCCATATTTTGTTGCAGTGGCCAGGTATTCCTCTTCTGAGTGGAAAACTCATACAACTTGACTTGTATAAACTTTCCTATCAGAAGGGGAGTACCCCGGTGACCAATTTATGCCATAGAATTATGCAATTCGATTGCATAACTCTATGCCATAAAGAGGCACTCTGCTTGGGCCACTCAACCCGCGAAGTCACCTGAAACGAAAGGAGGTTAGTGGGTGCCCGATGGCTGGCTCATGTCTTGCGTTGAGAGCCTGCCATCGTACCGGGTCCTATACCCGGTCAGTACAGAAAGAAAAGAAAGACCGATCTCATTTGAAAGTTACAAATTCATTTTTTTTTTATTCTCCTTCACGCAACAATTTAAAGATATAAACTCGATACTAAAAATTCTCACGTACAAGCAATTTCATTTTAAACTCGATCTTAATGATTTACAAACTACTAGTAAATCTAATCTTCTTCTGTTCGAAGTTAACCATAGATATAAAGACTAAAAGAAAAACGAGGGAACAGAAGGGTGGTTCTAATAATGTAGATGTAGGAGATTCATTCCCTGTATTCATAAGGAATCACCCATTCTGCTCTCATGAAATTTTTGTTTCCAAAGCCCATTTTGTTTATATATGTAAATTCAAGGGTATATCGAATTTGAAATATATATAAAAACGTTGTATGTATATAAAGAAAGATCAATGTATATATAAAAAATTATTGAAATCACTCAAAAGGGTACTTACCCAGCCTTTCCGACGACGAGCGCTCGTTGACGAGGTGGGGTGCGTAAGTCATGGCTTTTAAACTGAACATTTACGGGTATATTAATTAAGTACTGGGCTTAGGACACTCACAAAAAATTATGATAATCCTCTACGTTACAATTATTGGCAGAGCAATTTAAATCAGAATCGCCAGATACGGTCACTAAACAATTATCAGCATATGTTGCTAACGAAACAGCCTTGACATCAAAATATTCCGTGAAGTCAATTTTCGCAAGTAACGGTCCACACAACACAATAAAATATGCCAAGTCAGCGAGAACTTTTCCCATAGAATCGATGTTCCAATTGCCAGAATAACATTAATCACAGCTACAAAATGACATTCAGTGAGATATTCTACATACGTCCGTCTGGAGGCAAGTTGCGAGTTATGTTAACTAAGAAGCAACCAAAGTAACGGTAAACCGCAAAGATTCCACAAATAACACGTCCCAAACACATGAAAAAAAGAAACAATCGCAAACGAGTTTTCTTCTTCCTTTCTTATCGCCGCTATGAAGTGCACTTGTATCAATAATTGCACTCGAACCCAATCAAATAATCATTTTCCCAGCACCACAACATTATATATCAGCACTCTACACGGTCTTTGCACGCATTCGATTCTTAATTTGCATACAGGAAGTAAATTCGTTAGAGCCGATTAATTTTGTTTATTTTTAACACAAAACAGGGCAAACAAGAAGTTACGGTATATTAATCGGGTCAACGTGGCGCGCACAGAACAATTGCACAATGTTCGCGGAACGGATCTAATATTCCAGATCATGGAAGTCTAACCATCGCAACGATTCTTCGTTTTCCGCACTTTGCGTCCATCCACTTTGGACTTGAAATTGTGCCTGTACAAGGCAAAAGTGAATTCACTCAAGGATTGTTTTGAAGCGATCGTCCGCCAATATTCCATTAACGCTTTACAATTTTTAGTAAATTAGCCTTTTTTCACTGCTCGTTAAAGAATAATTTTTCGCTTGCCGGGATCTCTTTCCATCAATTTCTAAGTCATAGAAGAACGACACTTTGCGGAAGTTCTCAAAATGGTGCAAGCGAATTTCCGTTCCACTCATAAATGCACCGTTCAAACGTTATTTTGCGAGCATATAATCAATTGACCAGCAATTGCTCACATTTATTGCCGCATAGGCAACAATTTCTCAATCCAATTTGTTTAATTATGCATGGAACTACCACGACCTTTCTATTGTAACACTCATCTCACTAACAAACGCGTACCAAACCATGCACGTCGCCGGGAAACAGGGAATCGCTTTTCTCGAACAATAAGTTCCAAATTTTCCACGCATATGATTAGCGGTGCTTGCTATTCGAGCGGGATTGCCACAAATTTTCTCCGGCCATTTCCACTAGGCGATCACTTCACAATCCCCGTACAAAACTCAAACATTCCCTTACGCGAACCCGCTACCGATTTTTCTCTTGCGTTTTTCTTTCCTTCGCGAGTCGATTCAAAAATTAAAATTCTTAAACAGCTGCGACGTCTCCGTCCACTTCAACCGGTTCCTTTAAAACCGATGTACTTCCAATGTATCCATCAACCGCTCAGTTCGAGTCTCAGAATTCCCGCAATTTTTCATTCGCAACCGCGTGTTCATTAGGCAGCAGGGCACCGTAAAGACGGAATAACGGCGAAATGGCAACAGATCGAGGGAATTACGGCAAAAACGCGCAATAAGGGGGATCATCCACGCCAAAGTTAGGAAAATCAAGTACACACTTTTTGCTTACAACACAAACAATGGGACTCAAATCGAAAAACTGGTAACGCGTCGCATTCTGATGGAATTCAAACGGTCGCGTACGAGATGCAGGAATTCTTCGCGTTTCACATTCCATTTAACTTTGCATGATGGCTCCCGCTCGTTCCATCTGCCTTGTTTTTCTCGAACCGAAGACCTCGCTGCTTGACGCTCTGAAGTAGACTCCCCAGTGCAAGTTCTTAAGGTGCAAAGCAAACGTGAAAGCCAAAAAGAATTCGTGAGGTGATAGCGCGAACAGTGACGCGTAACCGGTTTCGAGTATCTTTTGAGTGCATTTTTGTTTTGTTTTCTTCGAGATAGCGTGCGGTAATCGTTCGTCTGTCGTTTGACTCAACGTGGTAATTGCCAGTGCAATAAGATAAACGTTCATTTCGCCGGCAGATATTGCATAAAAGCAAAAACGTGGAATACATTGCCCCAAGCCCAGTGAAATTGGGAATCTTTAAGAGCTGCGGAGTGTATCGAGTAGTTGTACATCGCGCTTCGCAGAGTGATGTTGCTGCTGTTTTTCGTTTCCTGAAAGTGCTATAAAACCATAACTATACCATTAAGAGCGCTAAACTGGAGTGTTGGGAATGCGGTTAGAAAATTAACGATCACATTCCATTCAATGATGCTCATCTCATCAAGATAATTTAATAGTTTTGGCGTGCACTTACAGCATTATTCTATTAACATTTTTAATATCTACTCTGGGTCGCACCTTGTTCTTGCCGTCGCGTGATCGTTAACTGATAATTTGTCATTTTAATGCAATTTTTATCGGTTAATAAGTTGAATTAGATGCTAATACTCGTAAGCTAATGTTTGTTGAAGTCAACGAGCGGCTAGTCAAGTTTGCGGTATCAATTAAAAAAGGATTGTGTGAAGTTTTCGAAATGGAGGGGGGTGGTAATCAGAAAAGCGTAAACGTAAACAATGCTGAATTGAATGATGATTCAAAGGATGGATTTCGAGAGCCGCGCAGAGGAAGTCGCAGCAAGGCGGATCGCAATGTTCAAGAGGCCAGACCACTCAGAAGAAGCTTTGAATCACGGCAAAATCAGTCGGCTGGAAACATGCCGGGAGCGAATGAAAATACTCAACAAAAAAACAGAGACAAAAGAGCCTATGCAGCATTAATGTCGCGTTTGGAAATGCCTGAAAAAGCTCGATTGCCGTTTTTAGTTGCCACTATCTTATGTTTCATATTTCTTATAATAATCATCTGCCTAGTTGCATTGTGGCCTAGAATACCATATTATATGACAGCTAGTGATTGCATCGATAAAGAGTGTTTGGATGCAATCCAACAGATGCTGATATGGGCTAATCTGGGTGTCGATCCCTGTCAAGATCCTTATAAATGGGCATGTGGCAAGTTCGGTGAGGAATACTCGAAACATATTTGTTTATGGCTATAATCAAGGAGAATGGAATTTTAAGGCATATCACGAGTATAAAGAAATTTTTCAGTTGGACCAATTTATTTCTCAACTTCCATCGTCAGCCATGTCATATTCGGCACCATCATTTCTAAAGGGACTCTACAAGTCTTGTTGGGACTTTTAAAAAAAAGCTTTGATTCATTTGCAAACAATGTACGGATCGTTTCCGTTCTTTAAAATTTCGGTGGAAAACAGAGTATCCCATCCTTATGGCCAGATTATCACAATAGATGAAGGAGAAGTGGGACTGCCTCATAAAACAATCACAGCTGCTGTATGCATTGAAATTTGAGGATATTTCAATTAAAGTCCACATTAATTTGCTGTGAATCACGTAAAAATTAATTGGTACCTGCTCGATTACTACAATTTATCTATTAATAAGCTTACGTTTGAGTTCATCTCTTCAATCTGGCTTTGCAAATTAATCATTTGTTGGAAGAAGTGGTCTTCTTTAGACTTTTGGTGCTGAGTTCTACATCCGGCACATATCCAAATCACATCTTCAGTTATATCCATTATAGTCCGGTATCTCTCTTCCGACATTTTGATGCAGTGGAGCCACTTGAGGGAGAAGCCATCACATCCCATAGCCGAATGGATATCCTCCACGGGTTTTCTACACTTCCCACACTTATCCTTGGCTGGTTAAGTAGCCATTATAATTTCCCTTTTTTCAATTTTTTATTCAATCCGACTATTATTTTATTCTTATTAACTTTTTTTTTTATTTACAATTTATACATTTTTAGATTATCCTCGATTTCCTGTATTTTTTATTTCTTATATTTTTAGTTAACCTTAGCTATTTTATATTTTCTATAATTATTGAAACCCGCACTTGCAAAAAAAAATTTTTTTAAATTGAAAAATATAAATTGAAAATTAAATTCAGAATTATTTACAATAAATCTATCTACACGGGAATCCCACTCCTAAACCAAAGCAAGAATTCGCGGTACCGTTATTTTTTCCTTCGCCTAAGAAGAATTGAATAAACGAAAATTACTGTCTTAAAAAATCGCTACTTATCTTTAATTTGATTGATCGAAACTAGAATCACTTCACTTTAATATTACACTTCAAAATAAATCTCTATTTTTTTTTTCATTTTACTTAGGGTTTTGGAACACCCGATGTGGCTTATGTCAGGTGAAGGGTGGGGACATAATGCAACCCAGAATGCGTGGTGCCCACTGTAATAATGATCTGGGGTTGCATGGCTGCTGATAGCGTGGGCAAAATAGTGTTGTGTAAGGCGCGAATGCATAGGGCAAAATATATTGAAGCTCTTGAAACAGCTCTGGAGCCTTCGATAACGCAAATTTGCGGCGATACAAACTCCAGTGGCATTAATTTTCAGTAAGACAACGCCACTTACCACAAATCAGCGCACCCCATGACGTGGATGGTTCAAAATGGAATAGACTCGCCGCCACAGTCACCAGATCAGAATCCGAATGAGTACATTTGGTGCAACATCCGCAGACACTATTTGTAATAAATAACCGCTTTTTGCTGCGTTAAATCATGAGTGGAAATAAATATACACAGCAAAATGCTTTTAGTTAATAGATTCAATGCTGAAAAGAGTGGTTACTGTCATTAAATCAAAAGGTGGACCAACTAAGTATTAATGACTTAATTAAAATAAAGTAGAATAGCCATAAGTCAAAATAAAATTACTCTGTGTAAGTCGATTCCAAGCCCGGCCAGGAAAGGAGGGGAGATCTTCTTGTTTCCCCTACCCCCAGCCTCCATGATTTCGCATCCAAGGCCCAACCAACATATGGCAGCAAATAGTCTTAAGGTTGGGTTTACTGGTTCCCCAATGATGGGACACTAAAAGATTCTACTTACACGTCGTTTGTGTTGACACAAGAGGGTGGAGGCGAGTTTTTCCCCTTCCTGTGCGCCCCTTGAAGCAAAAAATGCCAGTTCAAGAGCGGTTTTGAAAAGTTCTCATCAAGGCCTTTCATTTGGTACCCATATCGGCTACTTTTGATGATACACACCGGTGATGGCGACCACCATGCTCAGAGGTGCAACTCATTTATATGCAGCTGCAAACAATTCCATAAAAAGTAATTTAAAAAGCTATCGGAGCCATCCGAAAGAGTGATCGATATCCGCGCGACGTTAGATAAGCTTCAAATGTAGAGCAAATTTGTCGTATAGATTTACATTAAGTTGATGTGAAAAGGGTGAAATGATCCAATTAAAAAAAGTTTAGCTAATACAAGTACTTACAAGAGAAATTTACCTTGAATATAACTTGCAGATACAAAAACATATTGAGTTTGCATAAGTAGAAAAATTAAAAATTAACTCCCTCACCTCTGAGCATGGTGGTCGCCATCACCGGTGTGTATCTAAGAGTGATGGCCTGAGGAGAATTAGTGCACACGTCGAAACCACCTTCTTCTAACATTTTTCTTCTCCAATAATTTTTCAGAAAAATTATTATTCAAAATATGCAACTCATTTATATGCAGCTGCAAACAATTCCATAAAAAGTAATTTAAAAAGCTATCGGAGCCATCCGAAAGAGTGATCGATATCCGCGCGACGTTAGATAAGCTTCAAATGTAGAGCAAATTTGTCGTATGGATTTACATTAAGTTGATGTGAAAAGGGTGAAATGATCCAATTAAAAAAAAGTTTAGCTAATAAATAAGATAAACGCTTTGGCGAGTTTTACTGGACCTAAAAAAGAGAAATAAATAATTCTCTGTGATGGAAAAACTTTTAAAAACCCTATCAAAATAAGTAAAACAAGTTGAAGTAGCAGAAGAGTGCTCCTGCCAGAAGGGTGTTGTAAAACAATTAGGAAATCAAACAATATATTCTGTATATCAAAAATTGACTAATATACAGATTCGATAAATTGAGTTCGAAAAATTATTATGGTTATTATGATTTTAAACTTGCCACCATTTTGTTCCAAGTGTTTTGACCCCGCTGCTTAGTTAGTCATGATAACACATCAATATTACAAACCATTTCTAAAATTTTTATCAAAATTCCTACAGATTTGTAGTGTCTAGGTCCGTTGCAAACGTATATCTCCCTAGTATCAATTGTTAATGTTGTTGTAATTGTTAAATATTCAATCAGCTGTAACTTAGCTGTTTATTGCTCAGTTATTGTGAAATTTTCGGGACACATACAATTACTTTTAAAAAACTTAAATTGTAGGTTTTGAGAAATTTAAGGGTCCCATTTTGATTTTAAAGGCAAAAATGTAAAATTTATAAAATGTACTATTATTAACAAAGTTGATCGAATTTCGGCTTCTGAGGTATTTGTTGCCCTTGTGCTCCCAAAGTTACACCTCTCTGATTTTTTTCCGATTTTTCGAGTCTAAGATGTGCAATCGCGAGGGGGGGGGGGCACAAAATGTTCGTACGTTTCCCCTTCCTCTGCACCCCTCAAAGCAAAATTGGTTAGTTTAAGACCTGTTTTGAAAAGTCCTCATTAAGACGATACCTTCACTCGAGACTTCTTACGGAATATGCTATCCACTTTCGCAAAAACGCCATCTGGGTCCTGTGGGCTAATACCCCTCAATTTTTCCGTCCATTGATTGCTGACCTCTCTCCTGAAGTATGAACAAATTAAGTTCCAGACATTCTTCAGGTGTAATTACAACAAAGCCAACGAGGGATAATTGTAGTCCAAAAATCGCCGATAAATATTGTTGACGCGTGTGAAAAGAAGGCTTTTCAATCTTTTCAACCTTGCAATGGTTGGTGTTTCATATACTTCCATACTGTTTCGATGTTTAATCTTAGGAAGTACTTTCTCAATCGTTTCCAACGTCAACTTCTCTAACTTCGACAAATAGAGATCTATTTCATCGTTAGTTAGATTCCTGTCATTAGGGTACCATTGAGCAAGCGTTGCCATCATCAAAAGGAGGACATTGTTTCTGGTACTCCCTATTAAACTCCTTTTGCAACTTTCCCCAGTCTGTTTTTTTTAAATTCAAACGATAATTTTCATGTTGAATTGTAATTAGGAAGAGATCGTACCTTTGAGGATTGATTTCCACTACGATTGCATTATGGTCGCTATCGTAGGAAGCACCTGCAGTTTCCGTTGAGAACTATTAAAGCTGAATTCAAGTCTTGCGTCAGCAATACAGAGGTCCAAATATGAATTTGTCCTAGGGTATGTTGGGAACTCTGACCCATATAGATAGCAACTGTATTCGAATCGATTCTCAGTTATCCACGGTTTCAGGAATACACCTCTGGGATTATTGGTGGCGTTCAGCCATGATGTATGCTTGGCGTTCAGGTCACCAGCAAGAATTTAATAACTATGCAGCTTGTTCGCTAGGAAAGCGACTCCCCAGCTTGAAGGCGCCCCACGGCGTAACAAAACGAGATCTGGCCCGAAGTAATGTGTCAAACGGTTCCAGGCTGGGTTCTCAGGTTGACAGAGGGGAGGTGTTTAGTGGGTAGTCCAGTCGCGCATGGGAGTCTCACACTCTGTGCATAAATAGCATTCACCTCCCTACCACAAAAAAATGCAACCTGTTCAATTCGAGTATTTCAAACAAGGAATTGAACTCCTCCTTGAACTTGAGGACATTTCGACCAGTTGCTTAGGCAGAGATAACGAAGAGTTTATCTCCACCTGGCAGTGAAATTTTGATAACGGACACTTCAAGAAATTCAAAGCTTTTGAATTCGACTTTTTCAATATTTTGGAAACAATAGGGCCTTCCAATCAATATCCCGGTGCCACCTCCCCCATCACCTCTTACCCTATCGTTTCTTACGAACTCAAAATCCTTGAATGTCATGGAGTGCCATGAATTGAGGTGGGTTTCGGTAAGAAGCATGATGTCAGGCTTTTGCTTGACAAGGAATTCCAAGAGGCAGTCAGGTCGATGTAGACTCACAATGGAGTTGACGTTGATCGAGATGAGACGAATCCTATCCATGGGAATGTGACTGGAAGACAACTTATTTTGAGGCATTTGAAAGCCATAAACGCTGAAAAACGAAGTTAATTTTAGGATCCTGTTAATCGATTCTCTCCGATAAGGAATTTAATTGCTGATAAATTTTAAGAAGCAGCTCATTATTGCGACTTACATTATTTATTTTATTTACATTGCTGGTCCTCTCATAGCAAGTGCAAATGACACCCCGGGCTTGACGAAGTTGGTAGGTATCACACTGCAGTGTACTTGAGTTTGTTTTGGAGTAAATTTTACCTTTGCATCTTGATACCGCGGGCATCCTCGATATGATGCTGGATGACCAAAGACACCGCAGTTCACACAATATAATTTTTCTTTATGCTCTGCCTGAGCCAATTTGACCTCACCGGGAGCATGGACAACTTTGCACTGGACACATCTATATTTCATTGCGCAATTGGCAGCCGAATGCCCGAATTTTTGGCACCAGTTGACTTCGCTTTTCTGGAGGCGTTCCCACCTCACTACACGGAAGTTCAAGTACCTTATTTTTTGTAGGCCACTTGAACTGCTTTTGATGGAAATCTGGACTAAGTAATAAGGCAAGTTTTTACGCTCGACAATCGATCTCCTTGTTGCAAAGTCTTTAACGGAAATAAATTCTATTTCTGGTGCAACTTCTTGAAATACCTGAAGGAGATCGACTGTGTCCTCTCCGCAGTCCAGAACCTTCAATAAAATGGTCGGTTTTTTTTGCTTTTGGAGGTGTATGTAAAATGCGAAACACCTCCTGAATTCAACGCACTTTTTGCTGCCTGAAAATCAACCAATGACAGTTTTAATTGTCAGTTTATCGGCATTGAACTTATTTTCGGCTGCCAAAAGCCGAACCATATCTTTGCCTGTTTGCCCAAATACATTGATTGATGGGACTTTTACTTTCTTTTGATTAACCTTGACGGAGGGACCAGCAGACAAAACTATTGATTTTTTCTTCCTATTTTCAATTATTAAATATTCAATAAATCCATTATCCGGCTTAGTAATATAATGTTCAGAAGTTTTGTTACCTGTAGAAGATACATGTAGAGGATTCATGGAATCTTCTAGTCCAGCTAGCGCTGCATAAAAGTTCGTGCTGACGTTCGCTCCGCCTGCGCTGAGGACATCCTCTTGATCAGCTTCTTGTTTCGGTTTCTTAGATTTCTTGTCTTCAGTCGCTTTTGACTTTACCTCTTTTTCTTTCTTGCTGGTTTCTTTTGCTTTGTTGTACGTCAATTTTCCAACTAGCTCCTCTAGTGATTGGATTCGAAGTCTGAGCTCTTCGTTTTCTCTCTCAACCTACTCAGCTTTCTCGTTTGCTTTCATTAACTGCTCGATCTCGATGACTGATAAAATTTTCGGGTTTTCTTCGTTGTTATCGAATTTTCGTTTCAGCTTTTTTCGCCCGTCATCGTTGGCGATAGACATGATCGTTCTTGTTGATGGCAGAAGCCATCGGGCTCCTCCATCTCATTGCTTTTGCAGCGAGACTAGAGGGAATGTTGTTAAACCAGGACTTCCCTTGAATGTATTTTCGCTTTTTGATACTTCTTCAGGGAAGAAATTTCAGGTATTCGATAAATGTTCGAATAATTCGACGGTGATGGCGTTCAATTAAAAAAATTAGTTTCAACTGACTTTGTAGTAATCGAGCAGTTAAAGGGTTAAAGAAAAACTCAAGCATAAAATGTCCCAGATCAATTGAAACGATCGAACTGGTACGATTGCAGATTGAACTGGAACAATTTCAGATTGAACTAGAACAATTTGCGATCGAACTGGTACGATTTGAGATTGATCTGGTACGATGGAATACTTTTGACAGCGGCAGTTGTCATTGAGTGAGGAAGGAGACTTGACAGATAACCCACGTTTGGGAATTAGTGCCGGTGCTGGTGATAGTTCAGGTAATGATTTCCATAATTTAAATTACACTGACGCTCACATCTACTGCAACACCCAGTACAGGAACATAGTTGCCCATAATCTGAGCAGTTCGGACCCGATAACGCGCTACAGTCATCTCGATGAAGCTGACCCCAACAGTCTCCTTCTGAAGACCCATTACAGGAACTGCAATATCTACTCGAAACCTAGCCTGTACGGTACTGGCAGCAAGTCCCAGCATTTGGTGCAAAAATCAAACAATATTTTTAAAAATATTGCCAAAAGCCCATCGTTCCTGAATGCTAACAAAATCAAAGATCATTCGCGGAAGTTACGCAATTTCTCTCTCAAGGCGCGCAGCGGTACAGACAAGCGACACCCCAAGCGCCAGATCATAGGGAAATCCAACACGGTCTCTGACAACTCCTTGCAGCCAAGTGACAAGTACTTGAGTCTCTATTTGGACGAGAAAACCGCCCAGTCCAAGTCCTTGTTAGCGAACGGTAACGTTAAAACATATCCCGCCTGTCGGCCACGTGTGAAGAGTGATTCGAAAGATGCACGCAGTAGTAGTAGCAGTAGAAGCAAGTACAGTAAAATATTTTAACAGGCTCATCTGTCGTGCAAAGCAAAATTCCGAATAAACGGTGGTGTAAGGAACAATCGCTCTTAAAACACGAACGTTTTTGCAAAAGGCAGAGTCCAAAAGTGTATTTTAGGTCCAGGAACAGGCTTGTGACTTCTGTGTGCCGGCTCCGTGTATGTTCCATGTTTATATGCGCGACCTGGGGTTCGGACGTGTACTTTGGTGCCGAGGAATTTCTTGAATTGCGAATTAGACATGCAAGTGGCGGACCACTGCATAAATTCCTCTCAGTAAGTGCTGCGACAAGTGTTTATTTGCCCACGTCCAGGGACATGCAAGAAAAGGCGTGTAAAGTGTCAAAAATCAAATTTGCTGCCGCCGGGGCAAATGTCAAACGCGAGTGCAAAAGGTCCGCGTCTGAACATTGAACTTGATGCATTGGCGCACGTATTTGGTGGAAGGCGAAGGCGAGCGCAGTTGAAATGTTGAAATGAAAAAGTGCTCGATGCACCGAAAAGGAGTTTTTCTTTTTTTTCGTCGTCTGGTGTTTGATCGCTGCCGTTCGTCGTCCTCGTTCGCAAGTGGGAAACAATTGCGATCGTGTTTGTGTGTGCGTTCAGGGCGCGCGTGATAGTGGGCGAGTGTGTGTGAGCGCATATTTCCGACGGAAAAGACCGATAAAGCGTGGACGGGAAAATCGATAACATAAAAATGGAAGTTGTCGTAAAACGAACGAGCGATTAATTTAAATATTTATCGGGCAGAGATAATTAGCCGCTTAACGGTTGTCGATTGTTTGTCGACCCCTGCTTCCCTCGCGATTGAACGTTGTTGTATTGGTAGTGAAATTTTTATTTTTGGTTTGGTCGCGCAAGCATTATCGTATCGGGCGCAGCGGCGGGAACCAAACTTGTTACGAGAGAATGAAGAAGGTGAACGAGGAGACGAAACAACTGAATAAAGGTGAATGCTTGGGTGCTGACAGAACAAGTGAAAATTGAACAGAGCGGGGAACAGTGCAAAGTTTTAATGTATGCTTCACCAAGTTAATCGTCCTTATAAAATATATGCTGCATTGTTTCATCTAAGGAAATAAAATCAATTAAAATGGCCGTAAGAAGTCATCAGTATTTTAGTTGAAGATGGAACAACTATCAAAGTACTATGACCACCGTTTTTCAATAATTCCGAGAAGATCAATCATTTGTTGAGCTTGCTCAACATACTTTCAAAAACTGTTATTAGAGAATCCATGCAAACATCCAACAATTATACTACCCGCAGATATAATCTACACAGATCTGAAGACTATAACTGATTTTGTATATAGAGGTGAAATAGATGTTACAGAGTCGGAATTACAGGACCATCTGCATCGTCGTCGAGCGCTCGGAGGACCATGCGGGTGAGTACCCTTTTATTGTGTTATATATATATATATATATATATATATATATATATATATATATATATATATATATTTATTTTTGCATGTTTTTTTCCATTTAAAAAAAAAGGAATTTATTTAAAAATATCGCAAACCGATTGCGCTGAAATAGAACAAAAAAAATTTAAGACACAAAAAAAAGAGTCACAAAAACTAATAAAAAAAAGACAAAACAAATACATAATTATTTTGTTCAAAAAAACGATCAAAGAGAAGAAATGGAAACATTGTATTAGAAGTCTGCTATCATATTGTAAACTTCGATGGATAATGTTTATGTTACGGACTGATGTATTTAGTAGATCACTTGAATCGAACACAATAACAATTAATTGACAACAAATTTATTATCCATGAAGCTTTAGTCATATAAGAAATATCAAATATTGTCATATTGTTCCTATATTGCTTTTAAACAATTAATTTGAAATCATAATTGTGTTGTTCGGAAAGAGGAAAAAATTAAAAAAATTAATTAATACCATACCCTTCGGTCTTTCCTTTCTTCCGACTCTGACCGGGTATAGGACCCGGTACGGTGGCAGGCTTTCACCTCAAAACATGAGCCAGCCGCCGGGTACATAGCTAATTCTTCTTTGTTTCAGGTGATATCGCGGGTTGAGTGGCCCAAGCCGAGTGCCTCTTTATGGCATAGCGTTATGCAATCCAATTGTATAATTCTATGGCATAAAGTGGTCACCGGGGTACTCCCCTTCTGATGGGAAAGTTCATGCAATTCAAGTTGTATGGGTTTTCCACTCAGAAGAGGAATACCTGGCCACTGCAACAAAATATATATGGTTTTATTCCGGTTGGGTGGGTGCGAAGGGGCTCCATCACCACCCGGTTGCCCCTTTTTCATTTGTGGGCCATGAACTTCGTCGGGTAATGACGAGGTTACCCCAAGTCCGCCTTTCTTTTCAGGTTCCACTTGTTCTCGTAACAAGCTCTATCTCCCTCGGTGTAGTTATCTACACTTTTTGCGACTTCGGTCGCCTCTTGAACTACAACCAAATTCGTGAGTGCGAAATTTTTTGTAGTGGGTCCTCGTGCTGGGGAAATGAACCCGCCCCACGACACCGCAATGCTAGCCTGCCAGCGCATTCACGCGTCTCCAGACGATGGTATTCTCGGCAGATATTGTCATCTTCTTCTGCCGAGGCAGCAGAACATCGCTACAGTCCTTTTCGGACTTATTGAACTTTCTATACACTACAACTTTTGTGAAAAATTAATAAATTTTTAAAAATTAATGACAGGGGCGATTAAAAACACGTCCACCCGCAATGAGTGCTAGACGTGGAATCTCTGAAATATTATGTACTAGCTGTTGGAATACAATCTTGAAATTAATCTGAATTCTCAAATAATAATAATAATCATAATAATATTCTGACTTTAGAATCGTAAACATATTTGACACTTTTGCATTCTTAAATTCATCTGTTCACACTGATATTTCTTTAGCATTATAAATAAATATTCAGTCTTGAATCAACCATAATTCTGAGTTTTGGAATTGTAAACATATTTGACACTTTTGCGTTCTTAAATTCATCTGTTCTCACTGACATTTCTTTAGCATTATAAATAAATATTCAGTCTTGAGTCAACCGTCATAAGAAACGCATCGTCTCTCATGTATAAAGTTACATTTCAGTTCGACATGTTTATTTGTATACATAAGTTCCATTGCAGCATTGAGTTAACATAAAGGTTTGTAGTTAACGTTTTCTTGCCAACACGGATTCGGTCCCAGTGAAAAACAGTAAACTGTATGAATGAAATGAAATTTGAGACATATAGTGCACAGACATAAAGTGTTAACGAATCGTAAAGAAAGACATACGGTTTGGATAAAAAAAATCGTTTCTAAAGGGAACTCAAAGCATTGTTTACGAAATTGAATTCGGACAATTATTTCACATGGAATATACTCATTGAACAAGCAAAACGAAAAGAAAACAATGGCAACGGTTCATCGAATGGAAACGGTGGCGATAAAGTGTTGAAAACGACAGAGCGCAAACTCAAATGTTATTTCTGTAAGTCGAATACGCATATAAAAAAGGATTGTTTTAAATATAAAGAATGGCAAAAGGAACAATCAAAGACAGAAGAAGCAAAAAGCAGCGATAAGGTGAACTGGTTGAGCAGTACAATGGCACACTGTTTACTTAATCGACGGCAAACAGCAATAACAACAACAGTGAATGGCCTAGTGATTCCGGTGCTACGAGTCATGTCATAAATAATCCGAGTTCAATGGTGAAATTTGATACTCAGCAACAAAGCCAAGTTGATGTTGCAAACGGTAGCACGGAGAGTGTGCATGGTAACGGCAACGTAACAACGACAACATTATCGAATGTTCTGCGTGTTCCACAAAGCACAAGCAATATGCTATCGGTCAGCAAATTGTGCGATGCTGGGTTTGAGGCTTGTTTTGGTTACACGCAATGTGAAATTCATTACAATAATAAAACAATTGGATTGCCGATGAGATGAATGGACTATATAAGCTGCGGAAGCCGAATAAAGTGTGTTCATTGAAGTGAATATTATATTCATGATTGGCATCGTATTTTCGGTCACCGTGATCCAAATGCAATAAAAACGATGGACAAGGATTGTATGTTAATAAGGAATTGCAATGTGAAACGTATATGGAAGCAAAAACAACGCGTTTGCCATTTTCAAAGAAAGCAATTAAGAAGTCAAGTAAAGTGTTGGAGCTGATTTAAACGGATGTTTGCGGTCCAATGCAAACAGAATAGCTTGGAAAGAAACGCTATTTGTTGACTGATATTGACGATTTTTCACGATACACAATGATTTATTCCACTCGAAATAAATCGAAGGGGGGAGAAAAGATAAAGGAGTACATTGCGTTGGTGAAAAATAAATTCAGCTGCAAACCGAAAACAACTCGATCGGATCGAGGCGGCGAATATATGGCAGGCGAATTAAAAGAATATTTTCGCAAAGAAGGAATCGCTACGCAATACATGGCATCATATTCTCCGCAGCAAAACGGTGTTACTGAACGCAAAAATTGCACATTGGTCGAAATGGCTCGTTGTATGTTGACAGATGCAGGTTTACCAAAATACTTGTGCGCGAAAGCAGTCAATATGGCAAACTATATTCTAAATCGCACAATCACAACAGAATCCGACGAAATTTCACACTCGGTATAAGGTGGTGCAAAGCCAAATGTAGTGAATAGGCAAATTTTCGGTACAAAATGTTACGTGCACATTCCAATTGAGAAGCGGCGTAAATTAGACAACGCGCGGAGAAATGATTTTTAGCGTATTGCAAAATAATTTTACAATACCCTTCTACAATCGCGTTCGTCTGTCCGTCAGTCCGTCCGTGTGTCACACCACTTTTTCTCGCAAACTACATAAGCTAGAAACATAAGATTGTGTAAGTAGGTGCGAAGTGACGTCCTCTTCAAAGTTTCACCACGAAAAGAAATTTATAAGGTCTTTAAGGTTGGCCTCCCCGTACAGGGGAGTTGCCCCCGAAAAAAAGTTTTCATCGCATGTAGGCAATATGAGTATCAAATGAAAGGTCTTAATGAGAAAAAACAGGTCTTAAACCAACAAGTTTTGCTTTGAGGGGCGCAGGGGAAGGCGAAATGTACGAAAATTTTGTGTCCTCCTCCTTTGACCCGAAAAATCTGAAAATAAATCACAGAGTTGTGACTTCAGGAGTACAAGGGCAACAAATACCTCAGAAGTTGAAATTCGATCAACTGTAGTGAACAGTAGATATAAAAATGTCCATAAAGGACTGCAGCGATTGCTCTTGCCTGGGGACGCGTGAATGCGCTGGCAGGCAAGCGTTGCGGTGTCGTGGGGCGGGTTCATTCCCCCAGCACAAGGACCCACTACAAAAGAATTTCGCATTCACGAATTCTCGGGTCTCAAAAGAAAGGTTGACCGAAGTCGAAAAACGTAGGTCACTAACGAAGGGGAAAATTGCTTGCTCAGAGAACAAGTTGAAACGGGTAAAAACAGACAGACTTGTGAAGAGACTTCGTCATTACCTGACGATTCTCATGGCCCACAAATAAAAGTGGGGCAACCGGATGGATGTGGTGCCCCCTCGCACCCGCCCAACCGGCTCAAGATCCAAATGTTGATGGGGCCATATATTTCCCTTTTGAGTGTGTAGTGAATAAGAAGTTTCAAAAAAAGTCCGTAAAGGACTGCAGCGATGGTCTGCTGCCTCGGCAGAAGAAGGTGTCGGTATCTGCTGAGAATGCCCTCGTCTGGAGACGCGTGAATGCGCTGGCAGGCTAGCATTGCGGTGTCGTGGGGCGGGTTCATTTCCCCAGCACGAGGACCCACTACAAAAAATTTCGCACTCACGAATTTGGTTGGAGATCAAGAGGCGACCGAAGTCGCAAAAACTGTAGATAACTACACCGAGGGAGATAGAACTTGTCACGAGAACAAGTGGAACCTGAAAAGAAAGGCGGACTTGGGGTAACCTCGTCATTACCCGACGAAGTTCATGGCCCACAAATGAAAGAGGGGCAATCGGGTGGTGATGGAGCCCCTTCGCACCCACCCAACCGGAATAAATCCATATATATTTTGTTGCAGTGGCCAGGTATTCCTCTTCTGAGTGGAAAACTCATACAACTGGAATTGCATGAACTTGCCCATCAGAAGGGGAGTACCCCGGGGACCAATTTATGCCATAGAATTATACAATTTGATTGCATAACTCTATGCCATAAAGAGGCACTCTACTTGGGCCACTCAACCCGCGATATCACCTGAAACGAGAAGTATTGTTTAAGTACCCGGTGGCTGGCTCATGTCTTGAGGTGGAAGCCTGCCACCGTACCGGGTCCTATACCCGGTTAGAGTCGGGAGAAAGGAAAGACCGATTTTGTGGGAAAATTAGCACTTCATTATATTAATCATTGTATTCCCATACAACTATAAACATTTTCATTTATAATACTTTCCCGGTTTACGAATGTAGATAGATTTGCAAGTCGTAAATGTAATATAATACAATATATATATATATATATATATATATATATATATATATATATATATATATATATATATATATATATATATATATATATATATATATATATTGTATTTAGTTTTTAAATATTTCCAACAAATTAATTATCTATAATTTAGAACAGACTAGGTGCAATACGTAGAGAATGTAATCATGTGTGGACGTGTGACAAAACTCGCGAAATATTCCTTTCATTAATTTTCAATGATAAACCAAGAATGGTCGCCGAGTTTCAAGTTGGAATTACTAATCATAAAAAAAAATGAATTCAACCAAAAGAATAATCAAATAAACCATTGATTACAACTTTGAACGCTTATAAAATTGCTTTTCTACTAAACTGGAAATTTAAATTAGTTTTTTTTTTGACATGTATTAAAAATTTAATTATGTTCCCAACTTGATTAGTTGAATATTTTTAAGTTTTGTTTGTAACATATAAAAATCCACAAGTTTCAAGAAAAGTAATGACTTTTCATAAGCAAACAAGGAACATTTTTGCTACAATTAGTTCAACAATACAAAGCTTTACTTCGATTTTACTGTTTTATTATTTAACAAAAAGAAATTAAAGATGTAATGGAGAAGAAAACAAAATAATTGCTTTGGAATTAACTCAAATTTTGCTTGAAAAACGAATATATACTTATTTTTAAATTGTAAAAATAGTTAAAATATGTAATTTACTTCTTTCTATTTATTTATATGAATTTCATTTTTTTTTTTAAAATGGAAAAAACATGCAAAAAATGTATATATAGATAACACAATAAAAGGGTACTCACCCGCATGGTCCTCCGAGCGCTCGACGACGATGCAGATGGTCCTGTAATTTCGATTCTGTAACATCTATTTTAGAAGCTATTACTTCCATCAAATTGTACTTCTTATACTTGTAGTATTCTGGTAAAACACTGAGGCAACAAATTCCTTTTATCACTTCTACTAGAATACACAAATCCGGATTTTTCAAATCTACCTTATAGGCAGAATTTTTAGCAGTAACTAACTCAGCTATTTTTCCTATTAACAAGTCTCGATCAACTTTATTGTTGAATCTGTAGTGTATATACGAGTTTCAATGTCCGTGAAGGACTGCAGCGATGGTCTGCTGCCTCGGCAGAGGAAGATGGAGGTATCTGCCGAGAATGCCCTCGTCCGGAGACGCGTGAATGCGCTGGC
This sequence comes from Odontomyia ornata, assembly GCA_963969285.1. NCBI lineage: Eukaryota > Metazoa > Arthropoda > Insecta > Diptera > Stratiomyidae > Odontomyia > Odontomyia ornata. The sequence continues at coordinate 294,711,924 of OZ017738.1, forward strand.
AGGCTAGCATTGCGGTGTCGTGGGGTTCGTTTCCCCGGCACGAGGACCCACTACAAAAAATTTCGCATTCACTAATTGCTTTCAGATCAAAAAGGCGACCGAAGTCGCAAAATTGTAGATAGCCTCACCGAAGGAGATGTACTTGTTACTAGAACAAGTGAAACCTGAGAAGGAAGGCGAACTTGGGGTGACCTCGTCGTTACCCAACGAAGTTCATGGCCCACAAATGAAAGAGGGGCAACCGGGTGGTGGTGGAGCCCCTTCATACCCACCCAACCGGAATAAATCCATTGATAGCTTGTTGAAGTGGCCAGGTATTCCTCTTCTGAGTGGAAAACTCATACAACTTGAATTGTATGAACTTTCCCATCAGAAGGGGAGTACCCCGGTGACCAATTTATGTCATAGAATTATACAATTGGATTGAATAAATCTATGCCATAAAAAGGCACTCTGTTTGGACCACTCAACCCATAACGTCACCTGAAACAAAAGAAGGAATTAGATTGTACCCTGCGGCTGGCTCATGTTTTGGGGTGGAAGCCTGCCACCGTACCGGGTCCTATACCCGATTAGAAATAAAGGAAAGGAAAGACCCTCGGGTACGTTATTACTTCATTTTTTTATTTAATCTATCATCCCATAAATTTTTCAATTTTTAAGTAATTTGTATATTTCAAAAAAAAAACTAAAATTTAATAATTATTTTATGAAATTTGAACGGTAAACACAAAAAAAAAAGATCTAACGCAAAAAAAATTTAAATGGATATCTGAAATGATTAATATAAATGGATATCTGAAGTGATTAATTTAGAAAAAAAGAATTTAGACTCAAATATAGAAACGTATACAAAAAAAAAAAAAAATGTAAAAAAAGTAGCTATAAATAACAAAATTGTATTAAGCAAAAATAGATATAGATAAAGAACAAAATGCAAGGGTACTCACCCGCATGGTCCTCCGAGCGCTCAACGACGATGCAGATGGCCCTGAAATGTAATATAACTTTTTTTTTTTCTTTTTGTCGGTAAATGCTAAAACGCGCACGTGGTAATGAAGTTCATACAAATTAAAACGTTTTTCTTTGGATCTCAATTCTTCCATATACTTTCGGATGTTTCCACGACAGTAGTCACACAGTTGGCTCAGAACAATTTTCCATTCGTCGCTGCTCTTGGTCCACTCCAAATCGGATTTTTTTGTCCGCAAAGCGGCAGATAATCAACAATGACTCATAGAAAAAAAAAAAATCGAAGATGAACGCAAAGACTTCTCGCTCTTGCAGCACGGCCACCACTGTCTCGCTAGCCACTATCAACGCCTAATTTCACTCTACTATCTTCAAGATTTATTGTAAAAGCGTGGAGTTGTATTCAATGCCATTCCAAGAAACCAAATTACTCTCCTTTTCACATTCGCATTTGTATTTTGTTAGTTCGATAGTCACGGTGAAACCCCGCAACAATTTCACTCGTTCTCAATCACTTTCCGCTTGTTTTCATGTTCCCGCTTTTGTCACTGCCCTCGCGGCTCAATTAATTTGAATTATAGAAACACCAGCAAAACTACCGCCGAGGTGCCCAAGAAACACAATATACTATTTTATTCCCGATCAAGGCGTTTCTTTGGCGAATTTTCACATGCAAAAGTTTGCAACCTATCACAATTCACTCGCATGGCCGGCATCGAAATTAATGATAACAAATCTATAAATTCTTCCCTCGTTACCATTCAACAGAATCTCCCCGGGGAGTCTCTCGTCTATCGCTCACTGTTATGCGCGTATAGAAGGTTCCAATTACGTTTATCTATTTCTTTCTTCTCGTCTGGCGAGAAACTCAATTAAACTTATTCGCGAAACTTCACCGCCGTCGCTTGGACGCGAATGAATGCACTTGGAATAAATTTTCTCTGCAGCTCGAAGGAATCAAATGGTTGGGAACACGATTTTCAGATGTAGCCCGGCAACTATCCAATTAGGTTTGATGGCAAGATCGACAACTATGTACGCGGAATAAGCGGTAAACTGGTAATTTTTGTTTCACAAGTGGAACCTTCCCCTGTCGGTTTCCGACACACGAAAAGAAAATTAAACTCCCTCCACGAAAATCTCCTATCTCCTTTAGCTATATTTAACACCTTATCCCGTCGTCAAAAGTTTTGTAATCCTTTTGGCTAACAGTCTCTCACGCTCCCGTTGAGGACCATTGATCGAATGCCTTTTGTTCTATCGCAGAAAATACAGTTGAATTTAACTCTTGACAGACAACTCGTGATAACAGTATATAGGTATGTTCCATTGCCTTTAACAGTCTTTACTGCCGCCGCTTTTTAATTGAACGATGCAGGGGTAGTTAAGAGGCTCGAACTATAGTACTTAAATACCGTACAAGGGTTGCACATTTAATAGATTCTCTTTTATAGTAGCAATCTTTCACCGTATCGAGTTATTTTCAATTGATATCGCGTAATGGAAAAAACATCAAGCAAGACCAATGCACATAAGTATAGGAACCATGAACCAGGCGCTTTTCAAGACAGATCTGTAGTCTAACTAGGCAACCGCTTCGAATTTTAGCATGAAAACTAACTGAAAGCCGGTTGTGTGGTTTTATCAACAATTAAACTGTTTCCTTAATGATACACAGAAATAAAGTTGCACGTTAATCAAGCTCCACTCGTAAAAATGCGCAATCGTATCCACGTTCCGCGTGCGTTTTCGTGATTCCCCCCCCCCCCCGGCTAGACTTCGCGAAATGCCATTTCTATAGCGGGATCGCTACTCAAACCGCTTTAACAGGATTATTCCAAAACAACACCCAGATGTAACGACGGAGCATGCGATGGAGCGATGGCACGCCGGAGTAACTGTCACTGAGGTGACGTTATGTCTATGTGCATATTTTTTTTTTTCGTCACACACGACTCTAACACAAATGCAAGATCCCGAACGATATTCGCGATGGCTTGGATCAAGAACTCCACTTCCTGACGACAACGCGGAAAAAGCCAAGCGAACCCGTGTAACTCGCGCTTGCGCGTTCTTACTTTTTCTTCACTCAATAATGTCCATTTGTGTTTAACACACCACGCAAGTCTGATTGCCCCGGCACACTCCCCTTAACTCCCCTCAATCTCTTTTCAGTCGCGACGGAAGAGTCCATCGCTTCCTCACGCCATGGAAAATTCGAATGCACTCCTCGTAGCTCCGTCTCTGATCGATCCCAACTCGACGATGCACTTCTACGATTTCTCGATCGATGAAGCGTACTCTGGTGGATCCCCGATGGTGATAATGCACACTCGTTTCGGTTGTTTTTAAAATTTACGTCGTCCCTCGTAGATTCGATTACGACAAGAATTTCTCTTTTGTTGTTTTATAGATTGCATCGTAATCAGCAGTGCTTAATTTCTTTCTTGTTGAGCTAGTTCTGTTGCTTTGAACTAGATTACTTTGCCCTGAAATCAGCCGTGCTGAGCTCCCGTTGATTGATGCTCTCATTACACTGGCGTGTGTAGTGATCCCACAGCAAATTGGTTTCGGTATCATTCCCGACATATGAATTTCAATTGTTGGTTAGTAAATTGAGGGAAAGACAAGCCGTTAACTGCGAGTTTTAGCGATATTCTCTGTAAAACATCTCTTATTCGTAAGTAAAGATATTAGCGGAAGTTTGAAAGCTTCATAATTTGTAAATATTTTATTCGAATAGCACATACCGCGCCAGTCACTCTGCAAGCACTGTCGAAAATCGGCGACGACGAGCTCCGCTTGAGAAGTCATCTGAATGGTTTGGTCTGCATTTCGGTTGCGCTCAGTCCCAGCGCGGAAATGAATGTCTCAGTGCTTTCAATCACAGAGTAATGTGAGAACCATATGGTAGTTCACTTTTACTTTTAATTTCGATTTTGAAGAAGACAATTCTCGGCTTCCTACAGTTTTATGTAAAGTATCAAAGAACGTAATAGAACCGTTTCGAAAATTGATTTTTCTCCGCAATAAAACATTGGAAGAAGTAATTTTTATTCAACCATCTCAGGGGCAAATCAACTTGTTCTCGCTCAAAGTCGTATTAATTGTGAACCTTATTCGCCAAACATTCGTTACAAATCACTGAAATTGAACATATAAATATACTATATAATGTCACCAACATAAAAGTTTGAAATGTGATCTTTAGCAGTAAAGCGCCGCTGCATTTTTAGTCGACTAACTTAGACCTGTTGCTTGTAAAGATTGTCTTGTTATGGTCGACAAACTGTGTCCAATGCACTTAAAAATAGCGAGTCATTCTCAAAAACATCAGCTATCAACTTTTGATATTTTTGATGCACATTCAACATATTCTCGACAAATTGAATGTGAATATTTTCACCTTTCAGCGTAGATATTGTTTCAATGCCCTCATTTTTGATATGATCGAGGAACGTTTGTTTGAGCATATCCTGCAATCGATCTGGTATGGGTTTCAGGATGACATACATATTCCGTAGATCTTTTCGTTTCTCTTGTGATACCATTTCTTTGCATTCAGAATAGAGGAAATCAAGATGATCATTTATAAATCGCTCTTCACACTCCTGACCTCTTCAATTACTACAGGGCAGCTAATTTTCTCGCGATCCCAAGGCGATGCGGATTGCGAAAAAGGAGCTGAAGGATCTTTCTGTGTACCATGGGTTGGCTTCGGCGTCGGGACTAGAGATGACGGACACTAAAAGAAAACCACAATTGACAGACGGACAGACTGACTTATGTTTTGTTTGGCCTGAAGTATACAACCTTGCGCGTTTTTTGAAAATATATACGGACGGACAAACAGACGTGCCTAATTATCTATCGGCGCAGGTCTTTTGCGTGGTATATCCCCACTTCTTTTCCCGATGGATCCGTTATCAGGTAACGGTTAGGTCCCATTACCTTCTTTATGCGGCTTTTCAAGAATCGCCTGTCCAGCTTGGCGTTGTAATGCCCCGCGGCGTCACTTTGGCGGAAATTTCGCCGGAAAACTTCATCTCCTTCCTTGAAATTAGCAGATCGTGACCGGAGATTGTACTGCGCTTCATTTGCACTTCCTGCGGCCTTAATCTTCCGTCTGATTTGTTGGCGGAGGTCTCCTAAACGTTCGTGGGGCTCCAGCGCAACGACGGGGTCTCCCAAACACTTTAATTGCCGTAACAGCCGGTATGATTTACCGTGGCAAATCATGTGCTGTCCAAAGGCGGCAAAGTAAGGGGCGACACCGGTGACGGAATGATACGAGGATCGCAGGGCGCATGTGATGGCAGACAATCGCCGATCCCAATCCTTTTGAGATGGGTGGACGTAAGAACGGATCGCGGCCAATAGGGTGCGGTTCAACCGTTCTGATGCGTTGGACTGAGGAGAGTATATGGGCGTCAGTTGGTGTTCAACGCCATACTGCTCAAGTAGGCTCTTAAACTGCCGAGACCGGAACTGTACTCCATTGTCTGAGTACACACTCTCTGGAACCCCGAACACATGGAATACCCGGTTCTCTAAGAATTTCACGATCGATGGAGTTGTGAATTTACGGATAGGTTCCACCATTGGGAACTTTGAAAGCTGGTCTAGAACGACTATAGCTCCGATGTGTCCCATGGAAGACCGAGGATATGGACCGAGTAGATCGATGTATAGACGCTGGAATACGCGTTCTGGGACGTTGAGTTGACCCATAGGAGGTCGAAGAGGCTGGTTGGGCGCTTTGGTGCCTTTACAGGTCTCACAGGCGCTCACGTAGTCTTTGACCTGGGATGCCATTTTAGGCCAAAAGAAGTATTTCTTGAGTCGCCGTAATGTTCGACCGTAACCTCCGTGGGCACTTAAAGGATGGTCATGTGCGCGGAAGATCAGATGTTGTGTCATTTCCTCCGGTACCCAGAGTTTCCAAGACTCTTCTTCCTGCCATGGATCACCAGTGGCGTATTCATTTCGTCTATACACGTAGCCGCCTATTACCTTCTAATCAGGCAGCTGTGTTTGTTGGGTCGCTATGGTTTGCCTCAACTCTTTGTAGCTGTCTGATTCGAAATGTGGGCTGTCCAAATCTATTTCGATGGGGTCCTCGTCATTTATTGTCAATTCGGCTCCCTCTGGGGAAAAAATCCGTGAGAGAGTGTCGGGTACGATGTTTTGGGTTCCTTTCCGATGTTTGATGGAGAACTTGAACCCTTGCAGTTTAAGAGCCCATCTGGCTAGGCGTCCATTTAGATCTGCCTGGTTCATCAACCATTGTAGTGACGCGTGGTCCGTGATGACCTCGAATTGGTGGCCCTCGATATAAGCTCGGAATTTCTTCACAGCCATTACCGCTGCCAAACATTCTTGCTCGGAAACAGTATAGTTTCTTTGGGCCGAATTCAGCTTATTAGACATGAAGGCGATGGGAGCTTCCTCTCCTTCGTCGGTCAATTGCACCAGCACGGCTCCTACTCCATGTTGACTTGCGTCACAATGAATGGAGAAGGGCTTACTGAAGTCGGGGCTGTGCAAGACAGGAGCTGATGTGAGGGCTTGTTTAAGCTCTTCAAATGCCTTTCGGCTGAGTTCGGTCCAAACGAACTTCCCTTTCCGCAACATGTCTGACAGGGGCGCTGAAACTGTTGCATAATTCCGAACAAACCTTCGGTACCAACTGCACACACCAAGGAAACGTCGTAGCTGCTTCACTGTTTTTGGTAAGGGGAACTCATCAATCGCACGAGTTTTGTCTGGATCCGTTTTGATAGTGCCATGTCCTATGACATGTCCTAGGTATCGGACTTCTTTCATGACAAACTTACTTTTCTGTACGTTGATGGTGAGTCCCGCCTTACTGATGTGCAGGGCTACTTCTTGTAGAAGTAGGAGGTGTTGATCGAACGTTTCCGTGATGAGTAACAGATAATCAAGGTACACGAACACTTGGTGTTTCAGGTGAGGCGGGATGACCTTGTCCATCAACCGAGTCATCGTTTGCGGCGCGTTACACAGGCCAAAGGGCATTGTGACGAACTGATATAATGGTCGTCCAGGCACTGTGAAGGCGGTCTTGTCCCTCGACCCCTCATCGAGTGGAATTTGCCAGAAGGCGTCTTTTAGGTCGAGACTGGTGATATAATTGGCTTTCGGTAGTCTCCCTAGTATTCCATCGATGAGTGGAAGAGGGTACGCGTCCTTGATGGTAACCGCGTTTACCTTACGGGCATCAAGACAGAGGCGGACTTTACCTGGCTTCACCACCAAGGTTACCGGTGATGACCAGGCACTTTGGGACTCCTCTATGACCCCTAACTCGAGCATCCTATCTAGCTCCGCATACACCAATTTCTCCATTGCCGGTGAGATGGCGTAGTGTCTCTGTTTAATCGGTTTACTATCGCCAACGTCGATGGCGTGTGAGACTAGGGTGGTGCGGCCGAGGCCTTGGGTAGCGTAAGATGGGAAAGCAGCGATGGATGCTTCCAGGCGTTGCCGTTGGTTAGGCGTCAGGTCATGTCTATCGGGAGTAGAAGTGATTTCGTTGACATTTCTGGTGTTTAAAGACAAATCTGTGAATAAATCTGAGGTCAGTCCAAAGCGAAGGACGAAATCGACGCCAAGGTATACATTCTGAGTCAAAGACGGGATAATGTAAAACGTAATATCCTTCGTCTGACCCCTGAACGTCACGGGTGTGGTTAGCTTACCTCGTATAGGGTGTTTGGTACCATCAGCTGTACTGATTTCAGTGCGCTAGGATTTAATCAAGTTCGGATAGTCTTGGAGCACCTTCGAGCCAAAGCTCGAGGCAAGGCAACTGATACTGGCACCCGTGTCGATCAATGCAAACACGGTCTCGCCCAACACTTTAATTGGATGATAAGGTCTGATCTCATTCTCAGCAACCTCCGAGATGTTACAAGAGTTTAAGGTTTGACGGCAGATGCGCACTCTCTTGCGGAAATTCCGCCAACGCCGGGTTGACCATTTTGTCGTGCGCGGGCGGGAAGTGACTACTTCGGAAGCAAATATTCGCTCTCGAGCCACCCGATATTCCTGCAGTCGAACATGATAAGGTTTTAGAGTGCGTATTCGAGGCTGCCGGGGTTCTTCTGGCAGTGACTGCGATGGTCGCTTCAATAGTGTCGTTGGCGAGGTCTCCGGAAGAGAGTGAACATCCGCAGTCATAGTGGTCATGGCTGGTGGGTTAACGTCAGGTTTGTAGGGGTGAGCAGCTGGCTGAGGAGCTACTGCGGGGGCTTCGAGTACCGCTGAGGTGGTCGGGTACTCTTTTGGCCGTTTTTTCGCGCGGCACATTCAGAACAGTCCGGGAAGTAAGTGTCCGGCTTGCCGCAACCGTAGCAGAAAACCTTACGCTCTGCTCGGCATGAAATGAACCGGTGTCCGGTTTGATGGCAATTCCAGCATGTCGTAAGACTTCCCACTGCGGCTACAGCAAGCTGGTCTGGGTCCAAATCTTCCTCCAGATCCATGGTGGTATAATCTGGCGCCAATTCCGAGATTCCTCGTCGAGGACCCGTCCTGGCTAGTAAGTATGGCCGGTCCCGTAGATCTTCCTCAAACCCTTCTATACGACGCACAGTTCTCAGCAGGGCCTCCATACTCTGTGGATCGGAGTTCACGATATGGCGACGAATCTCCGGCCTTAGATTGCGCTTTAGCAGGCGCAGTATTTGGGTAGAAGACAACGGCTCTGACAACTGGTCATTCAGCCGAAGGATATCGGCTCGATATTGATGGAAGGACTCGTCCGGACGCTGCCATCTAGCATTCATCTTGTCCAGTACTAATTCGTCCATGTCGACCGTAGGATACTCCATGTGGAGTACCTCCTTCAACCGTGACCAGCGTATGGATGGTGGGGCTGAATGTATTCGCCAATATGTCTCAAGTGCTGCTCCCCTAAGCAGCATTGGCAAGTATCCTGCGAGCGCCGTGCGGTCTCCTGCTAGCATCTGCTCGATCAGCGACTCCACCCGACTTATGAAGACTTCCACCGTTATAGTATTGGGTTCCCCACTGAAATGCAGATTCCATCCCTGGATGATGCTGGGGATCTGTGTCGGCTTCAGCCGATACATATCGTGTGGATGGAAGCGTTGGTCCGGCGGAATCACTGGAGCCTGATTTGGTGGCGGTGCTTGGCTCAATCGGGGCCGGTACACTGGAGCCAACGGATTCATTGCTGCACCTGGCCGGATTCGTTCGTGATCGCGCCGCGAGTCTACCGGAAAATCCCACGGATTTGGGTCCGAATCCCACATAGGAGGCGTTCTTGGTCGAGGTGGTGCTGGATTCTCTTTCTGGCTTTCCAGCGAGGCTACCCGGGTGGACAGGTCCTGCATGAGCGCCATTAGGTCTTGTAAAACTGTCGCTTCCACAGCCACAGTGGGTCTCGCCTCTTCCGCAGGCGGAACTGCTTCAGCTCGGCCCATTAAGTCAGGCTCATCAGCCGCTGTTGGAACCTGCTCCCGCCGGTCCTTTGGTTTGGACACCGCCCCTTGAGCAGCTGGAAGCTCTAGGTGGCTCGAAGGTCGATCCGCCGAGGTGGCTGGTTGTCGGCATAAAGGGCAAGTGCGGCTAACTAATAAATGCTGGGTCACACAGGCTTCATGAAATTCATGTCCGCACGCCAACGTTTGTACGGACGTTCCATCATTTCGCGCCTGCTGGCAGATGACGCATAATGCCGTGGGCCCCGCTTCCGAACGCAACCTGCGCTTGTCTGGCGTGCGTTTGGTCGACATCCTAAATGAAATTTAATTTTCTAAATAAATACCTAAATTGATGAAAGAGTTGACTAAAGGCTACAATGACGCTATGAAATAAGTAATTAAGTATTAATAAAACAAAACCCCAAAAAGTGGCCGTCAGTGGCGAACTATAATCATTCCTCACAAAAAAAATATATGCTGCAAGTTACGTTATTCAAAAAAAAGTACTCGGTCTTTCCATTCCGTTCCTCCTTCCCAAGCAAGGACACCAATGGCACATTCCTTCTATAGCGTTTCAGGGAAACTCTCTTGTGGCACCATGAAAATCAGGGTTCAGAAGTGATCCCTCATTAGCTAATTTCTCAAGTTACAACTTGTTAGCCCAGGGTTGGATTCTAATCCACAAGCAGCGCGTGTCTTGTCATGGATAGTCATGGATTAGCTAATCAGCCAATCACATGAAATCAAGATCCATGTAGTTTAAGACACCTAGGCACCGCTGGTTTGGGGAGCGGATCAGAATCCTCCGCAAAAAGTTGTTGGGATAATAACCTCCGAACACAAAAAGGGACTCTAATATCATTTGGCCTTACTAGTTATACAATGGTGGTAAACCACCAAGGTATAAGTCAAAAGCAGGACCAAACGATATTGATGTCCGAAGACAACACAAGTTCGAAAGTTACTATTTGCTGGGGCACGATCAGTGCAATTACCCTCGGGAGTTATCTACCCGCCAATAATTCTAACACCTAGTGGGGACACCTAGAGACGATGGACTGTCTCGTGCTCACGACTGATGATACAGCCGGGCTTTTCGGGCCCCACGTTGGGCGCCATTTGTAGTGAATAGAAGATGTTCAATGATGTCCGTGAAGGACTGCAGCGATGGTCTGCTGCCTCGGCAGAGGAAGATGGAGGGATCTGCCGAGAATGTCCTCGTCTGGAGACGCGTGAATGCGCTGGCAGGCTAGCATTGCGGTGTCGTGGGGCGGGTTCGTTTCCCCAGCACGAGGACCCACTACAAAAAAATTTCGCATTCACGAATTGCTTTCAGATCAAAAAGGCGACTGAAGTCGCCAAAACTGTAGATAACCTCACCGAAGGAGATGTACTTGTTACAAGAACAAGTAAAACCTGAGAAGAAAGGCGAACTTGGGGTGACCTCGTCGTTACCCAACGAAGTTCATGGCCCACAAATGAAAGAGGGGCAACCGGTCGGTGGTGGAGCCCCTTCATACCCACCCAACCGGAATAAATCCAAAGATAGCTTGTTGAAGTGGCCAGGTATTCCTCTTGTGAGTGGAAAACTCATACAACTTGAATTGTATGAACCTTCCCATCAGAAGGGGAGTACCCCGGTGACCAATTTATGTCATAGAATTATACAATTGGATTGCATAAATCTATGCCATAAAAAGGCACTCTGCTTGGGCCACTCAACCCATGACGTCACCTGAAACAGAAAAAAGGAATTAGTTTGTACCCGGCGGCTGGCTCATGTTTTGGGGTGGAAGCCTGCCACCGTACCGGGTCCTATACTCGGTTAGAGAAAACGAAAGGGAAAGACCGACGGTTAAAGTTTAATAATTCATTTTTTTATTCAAATTTTCACTGACAGGGAACATATCGATATATAATCTACGCATTAAGTGAACTTTATGTTATAATTGAACCACGAAATTGTATGTGTCGTGCAAGAAAGGCATTAAATTTAACAATAATTACTATGCAAACAGCTAGGTGTGCTAAATAAATACCTTTTTTTTTCGTACAAAAAAAAACTTTTCTGCATTAATTTAATTCTTATTGCAACATAATAGTAATAATAATAATACAAAAAAACTAAAAGTGTCACTAAGCTATTATGATCACGATTTCTATTTCTTTTTTTTTTTTTTTTTTTTTTTTCGCATGCAGACAAATCGTCGTACAAATCTAATAGCGGCAAGGAAAAATTCCGTAAAGTTTATTCAAATTGAGTAAGTAGTTATTAGAGTTGATCAAAAACTTAGTCAAATCGTTATTCGTTCTAATCTTATATTTTTCATTGTTTTACTCGTAACTACCCTGAATAAAATAATTTAAAGGAATTTACCCTTTATGTATGCAAAAATAATTTCAGGGAAACCGAACAACGGAGTTAAGATGGCACATACTAACTTGAAAATGATTAATACTTGGGAATTCAATTTACCGTACCCAAACAGGTCAACAGGTTTTCAAAATTTCAGTTAATAAAAACAGGACCAGAATGTTACTGAAGTGATCAAGTACGAGGATTAGTTTTTTTTTTCTGAAATATATGAAAGAGTTCCTCCGAATAATTATTAAGGCCTTCATATCAGAAGAATAATCGAAATCTATTCACATTTTCAGATCCAATGACAAAAAAGATGCCCTATATACCTCGATTTCTTGTTTTTTTTTTTCTTTTTGTTCTTCTGGGAAAGTTCAGTCGCAAGCGACCCAATAACTTATAAGTCCTTTGCAAAGAAACCAACACTCAACTTCCATCCAGGATAACATGACCAATATAAGTACATGTCCAATCCAAAGCAAGTTTGCAACCTCACAAATTCTGTTAACACTTCATAGTCCATTAATCTCTTGCAGGTCTCAAGAATAACGTATCCGTTTTTACATAAATAGAGTACTTGCTTCAAAATACTCGCAAGTGGAAGCAAGTCATGTGTAATTTGTGTCGAGCAAAAGAAAACCCGTCGCGCAAATTCGTCAAAGGTCCTTGATTCACTTCAAATTGCTCCGAAAAATCGAAATCGACTGTCTTCTACAAGACGCAAAAAAAAATGAAAATTTATTTGACTGTTCTTTGTCGCGAGTTCAAATAGATTCGCGAAGGTATCAACTGTACTCAGTAAGCGGAAGGTAATCCAATCACGAATGTAAACAAAGTCTTAGGAGCACTGATAGAGACATGCAATTAAGATTCTACAAGTAATAGTAACTTAACCACTTTCCTATGGCACAGCAAAATCAAATCAACAGCGATCACACACCACTCATCGTTGAAAGCGCGACTGTGACTACGATGCATTCCTTCGAGTCTCCATTTACGTCAAGGCACCCCAAATTTGAAGAGCTTGAAGTGACGCCCACTCGATCGCTTCAACTTCGATATTCCTGTCTTGATCGCAGCAACCACAGTACAGCACTTCTCCATCAAAAGCACATTGGCTCATAATACGAGCTCCTGTTTCAGCCTATCTTGACTACGAACTCCCCAATGTACTACAAATAGAATGGCACAAACACAGTCAAGACGAAGTGCAGTTTCTAACAAATAGAGTACTCACTTTATTATCCTTGTCAAATTCCCCCAAACTGTTTTCCTGTTCGATTTTGGCTGGTGAATATGCAATTTTTTCATTCACCAATGAGCCATATACTTTGCAATGGAGGGTTTTGAATGAATGTAAATAGTGACACACATTCGCAACGACATGAGACAATCTGAGCAGTTTAAATTGGGGTTTCAGTTTTGCGGTTGAGCTATGATTATTAACATGATTGTTGGTTAGATCACTTTTTCTACTTTAGGGAACGTATACTTACTTGTAAGTAGAAAGAGCAGAAATTTGAGTAGCGGGAAATCAAAACGGTTTTTCAATAGTTTTTACTGCAACCGCCTCATTCTACCAAACTCTTTGCCCGTTATTTGCACAATTTGCATCGATCACTTTTATCACGGATGTCCGCGATCGTTCACTTCCCGACTGATCACCTCCGAGGTGATCTTAATGGGCGCAAATAAATCTTGGCGCTATATTTAATGACTTCACCATCACTCAACCGATGATCGACTCCCCGGCCCAGCACGCTTCAGATTTCCCACGCGAGTAGCGAAATCGCTCGCCAATTAGGCGCTTCGTCATCGGTCGACCCCAATGACAGTACTCTTTCTTGGACTAGATCCATACACGAAATGTAATAGATCTGAGCTAGACTATACACTTCGACGATTTTCGATCGATGATGCGTACTAGGGTGGATCCGCGATGGTGATAATGCACACTCGTTTCGGTTGTTTTTTTTTTTAAATTTACGTCGTCTTTTGTAGATTCGATTAAGTTATCAATTGAAAGCAATTTTCGTTTATAATGATTAGGCGTAATTAAGTGGGAAAAAAATCGGAAGAATTAGACAGGCACACGTTAATTACCGACAAACAAAACAATTTTTAATTAATATTATGGTTGGAATCGGTAAAATTTGACAAATTTTAAGGGGTTTAAATGATACAATGATTTTATCGTTCATATAATTTAAGGGGTTAACCGTTTCGTTCTAAGCATTTGTATACCGCGTTACACCGCAATTCGTTAAATTATATTCAAACGATATTGTAATAAAATCACTACACATTAAAATATTAAACAGTTTTAGAATTTTGTTTCCCGGGAGTTAAGTACAAAAGAAATTTTCTTGACGTATTTTTCAGGCGAAAACAGCGAGTGTTGCGATGGGGAAGGTCACTGAATGGTTACTCATCGTTCAATTGAGTTTGTGCTGTGTGCCT
>OZ017738.1:294726385-294771385 GCA_963969285.1 Odontomyia ornata
CTTCTATTTTCTTGAGAGTCGAGGCCGACAGGAGAAACCCCATCTGGCTGACAGTTCCATCAAGAAAATAGAAGGTCCTTACAGGGGTTAACCTGGGACAACACATCGGAAGGATTCTGTCGCGAAAAAAAAAATCAAACAAAGGAGAGCGGAAGCTACAACTCACGTGAAGCGACTGCTAGTGTGTATCACACAACTCCACTGCTCCTGTTGTGAGGCTCGAGTACCAAAGTACCTGACATCCTCCGTAAAGGACCAACTCGTCAGAAGACGCGAATCTTTTATCCCCTTAGGATGTTTGGGCCTCACGTTGGGCGCCATTTGTAATGATTATTTTAAAATGTCTATGCGAACGCGGAACCGACCTCTCATCGGTTCTAGACGTTAAGTCTGAGTAGTGCCAACGGATGGTACCAACCGGTCAACCAATCCGTGCACCGTAACCCATTCACGCGGTGGCTGCTTGTCGGCCAGCTAGATCGGAGAGGATTTCGGTCGCGGGTCTCCGAATGGGTTACGCTCATTTACAATATTAAGCCACCTGAACACGCCCGTTTTCAAACGCGTTACAAAAACAAAACCATACGGAGAGGAAACCTATTCTACGTTACTCCGTATTTCTTCATAGTATAGGATCCCGCTATACAACGACCTTCACCGAGATGCTTATTTAATGAGACGTATTTTTTATGTTATTAAATATGCCAATAAATATATCCTATATGGGTTGCCTAACAAATTTCAGTCCAGAGTATTTTTAATTAATAATTTAAAAAATTTTTTTTTTTAAACATTGCACCGGTGTGATTATTAAATAAATTTGATACCAATCGAAAGTTTGAAGCCCATAGAATATGCAAACGTTAGGTTGCCTATTTTTTTCCGGTCACAACCACGGGTTGCCAGGTGTAAACAGGTAAATCTATACTAGCATTTTGCAACGGTCTGATTATTGAATCAAACTTAGATAAACTGAAAGATTATTTCATAAGGAACACGGTGGTATAGGGTTGCCTGCGAAAAATCAGTCCCGAATTACGGTTGTCGAATTTTAAATAATAAAATATCGCTGCGAGTGAATGTGTGTGAGAGAGAGGTCCCACACCAACCATCCCATGCGGTAGAAAAGGACGCAGCGATAGACTCGTATAGGATAGCGATAGACTCGTATATGCTGTGCATTATTTTGGAGTAGATTGTCGCTATAGATACAAGTGAAAAAACGTGCTGCTATTTATTATTGGAAAAAATGGCCAAAAAGTGTTTTTTGTGTGATTCGGATGACGGAATAATTGATTTTGATGATGAAACTTTTAAAAACTGTGCATTAAAGTTAGCTTTTCGTAAAAAAAAACATTTTAAATACAATTTTGTTGAGCTACCCAGTGCGTCACTCCAATTTGTAGGTTATCATACCACGTGCTACAAAAAAGTGACTGTTTTGAATAAAAAATATAACGAAGAATTTCTTAAATTTATCGCTGAATATACAGTAAGTACATAATAATTGAATCTTTAAAATTATCTAAGCTAATACATCTTCTATATTTTTGTCATGTTGAAGTAATTGCTAGTAAAACTCACTTATGGTTTTGTTAATTTTCGACACACATATTTTTTTTGTAATTCACTTAAAAAACGGTAGTTGAAAATTGAACAAGAAAATGTTCTGATTTCCTTTTTTTTTTTTTTGGAATAATTAAATGAGGATGTTTTAAATCAAATATTCTTATCAAAAATTTTTTAAAATTTATAATCAAACATTTTCATTTAATCGCAAAAATTGTTTTTTTTTTAGGAGCATACCGATGTATCTACTACTGAAGAAGAACCACAACAGTTGAATCCTAGTGTCGATTCCTGTGCTACAGTTGCTGAGGATGAAACGAGTAATGTTGAAGACCTGCCTCAAACTTCTGGGGGCTTTGACAAGGTAATAAAAAATTATTTTTTTTTTTAGCTTTTTTAAAAAAGTGACATGAAAATCTATTAATTGAACTTGTATTTTCATTTATATTTGTTTTTTTCCATTTTTACTCAAAGAATGATTTAAATTCTTTTAGGAGCAGTCAACATCAACAGCATCGACATCAACAGCAACGACATCAACAGCATCGACATCAAGCACAATTATTTGTCTTTTTTGTGACCACAGCCAAAAAAGATGTGGAAAGAAGCTGGTTAATCTTACTTTCCCTAAAGGTGACAAAGTACCACTACAGATCAAAAATATCGCCGAAAATTTAAGCGATTCGGAGATTCTCTCCAAACTTCAACATCAAACTATCGCGTACCATCTGCCTTGTTACGCACTGTATCAATCGAAAAATAAGCGGTCCACGGAAGAATCTACCGATTCAACGTATAGTAAATATCGACAGTTACATCAGTTGGCTTTTCAATCCATATCAAATTTTATTGAGACAGAAATAATTGAAAACAACCAAGTTATGTACTTGGCTCAATTATTTTTAAGATACCAAGCTTTATTGCTAGAGTTTGGAAATCATGAAATTGATTTCGATGATATTCAAGATTACCGATGTGAAACCTTGCAAAAAAAGTTAATGAAGAAATTTGGTAATCTTATTACGATTGAAGCGTCAATGGGAATACGTAACAAAAAAATTGTGTACAAAACAGACATGGACGTTTCTGTAATGGCTAACAATTTTAAATTTTTGGAGACAAGAAATGATTATGAGTTTGAAAATGTAGCATATTATTTGAGAAGTTGTATTAAAAATATAGATGTTCATCCGCTTTCTCGCAACGTAACTGCTGATGATGTCATTCGTGGAGAATGTGACATTCCTAAGCAATTAATAGATTTTATGCGAAACCTTATTGAAGGACCTAATCATTCTGATGAAGATTCGAACGGACTGAAAGCTAAAATAACGTCAATATGTAGTGACGTTATTTATGCTGTCACTAGGGGTGCATGTAAGCCCGCAAAAAGTTTATCTCTTGGATTGGCAGTCAAGTCTTTAACCAACTCTAGGCAAGTAATTACGATACTTA
The DNA here is from genome assembly GCA_963969285.1 of Odontomyia ornata. Lineage (NCBI taxonomy): Eukaryota > Metazoa > Arthropoda > Insecta > Diptera > Stratiomyidae > Odontomyia > Odontomyia ornata. Next base: position 294,729,410 of record OZ017738.1, read on the forward strand.
ATAGGTATGGCCATACAATTGGATATAATTTGGCAGAAGAATTGGAAACCGAAATGACGTATACATCGATCCAAGATAACAAAGTTATACCAAAAGGCATCACTGCAGCAAATGGACACAGCACCCACGTAGCGTTCGATAATTTCGACCGCTTCGTTGACACAACTTCTGGAAAGGACACTATGCACGACACAGTTGGCATTATTTATCAATTCTCTAGTAATGGAACTGATAATTTTGATGACGGTGAAGCTACAACTTCACCAGCGCCTCAAGTAAAGGACAACACAAATGAAGAAGGGCCTACCCGCAAGAGAAGGCGTTTCAATGAAATATCACGAGAAATTCGACCATATTATTCGAAACCTAAGGCAAGTATGCAGCTGATTACTGTAGATTCGTTTATCAATACAACCGAGTTATGCAAAGGTGCTACAGAAATAGCTACAGATAAAGATTTATTATGGATAATGTCGTTATCAAGAATTGATTCTGTTCCTATGTGGTTGGGTTATAACTGTATGATATCTTTAGACCACAGTGAGAAGCAAAGAGTTGAATATTTGCCTCCCATAAATTCATCACCAACGTCGTATGCAGTAGTCAATGAAACATTAAACATGGCTAAAGAAATCGCTGAAAAATGTCAGCAGCCAGAAATTATTGTGACATATGATTTAGCGATAGCAAAAATGGCTATGCAAATTCAAGAACAAGAAAAACCGCTATACAATAAAATTTTTGTTAACTTGGGAGCGTTTCACACAGAGATGGCATTTTTTAGAGCCATCGGAAAATATATTGACTCCAGTGGATTAGTGGAAATACTGGTGCAAGCTGAAGTATTAGCCGGCGGCTCCATGAATAGCTTTTTGGACAGCAAGCACTTCAATCGCTGCAAGCGCTTACATCCGCTAACCGCTGCCGCATTACAAATATTACATTTTGAACAGTATTTATCGACAACTAATGTTACACTTGAGGCGATGGATGAACTGCTGCAAACACAAATACAGAATGCATCAAATCAAACTGCTTATGACGCCAACGAAACTATCGAGTTACCAGATGTATTGAGTCGAATTGTTAACGGTTATAAAGAATTCTGCAATCAGACTTTAATCGGAGAAAAAGGGAAAACTGCTCAATTTTATTACCAGTACTGTGAGTTAATTAATTTATACCATCGGTTTTCCAGAAGTATCCGCACCAGTAACTTTGAACTGTACGTGGACTCGATTTTCAACATGGCTGATATTTTTTTTGCGTTAAACCAGCCCAATTATGCCAGATGGTCCTTGTTATATTTGAGCAATTTAATCAATTTGTATACTAATAATTCATCTTTGGTGGCTGAATTTCGTCGAGGTGCCTTTGGAATTAGACGAACTGCAGCGAATTTCGCTCGATCACCGGTTGACTTGACGCTAGAGCAAACCATCAATGCTGATGCTAGCAATCAATTGGCTGATAACCTTGCTGCGGATTCAATATCTGCACGTCAAAGATGGGCACTCAGTCATAGCATGAGGACGAAGATATTAACATCTATCAAACAAAAAATCGGATTAACGAAAGAGGATGATACTTCGCACTCATTGCAACGAAGTAAAATTAAGAAAGACAAGAAAAATCTTCAGAGTATCATTGAAGCAATAAAATGTACGATGAATCCATTTGATGACACTATTGACAAAGATACATTATTCAACATTTCAACCGGTAAAGCTGCATCGAAAGAAGTTACTGATTTTCTGCTGAACGTAAAAACAGCAGGCTCTCAACAAAAATTAAATTTTATCTCGGAATGCTCTTCAACTCCCGGAAGATTCGATAAATCAATAAAACGAAACAAAATCTGCAATTTTGCTTCTCAATGTATGACTAAAGTCTTGAGTACCAAAGACAAGAACAAGAAAGTATTGTTGAAAATGGAACGAGATGTATTTGGGCGACTTTTGGCAATAAGTCTAAACAAAAAAATTAATCTCGAATTTTGCCTAACTTTTCCACTAGCACCATTGCCCCCTGCTCTTTTTGCATGTACTGGAGAGATGTTAAAAACTTCAAAATCAACGTTAGCAAAGGTTTTGAAATCCAAAACTAAAATGGTTGAGCCAACTCATATCAACGTTGAAATAATAGATGGTTTTTATTACTTGCATATAATCGGAGCTGCTATAGCTCAAACTTTTGATAAAATTGCCGAGTCAATACTCATAAAAATATGTTCAACAAACGCGACAGAAATACATTTAATTTTTGATCGCTACTTATCACCGTCAATCAAAGATTCCGAACGTGAAAGCAGAAAAGAATTCGATATTCCGTACAAAATTTCAGGACCTCAGCAAACTAGACCAAAAAATTTTTTGCAAAGCCTGAAAAATTATCGCTTTAAAGAGGCTCTGGTGCAGTTTCTGGCTGATTATTGGCAAAACGACAGTTTGGTAACGATAATCCAAAACAAAAAAATTTTTTTAACCGTCGACCATCATTGTTACTCTTATCAAGTTCAGGAAAATTCCGTAAAAAAAACTGAAGAAACTAATTATGAATGTCATCACGAAGAGGCAGATACAAGGATTATTTTTCATGCTTCTAAAGCGGAACCAGGCTCAAGAGTTTTAATTAAAGCCTCTGATACTGACGTTTTGATTATTTTGTTAGGAAATATGCACAAACTTATCGGATCAGAAATTTGGCTTGCCAGTTCAGCTACAAAAAAGAGTAATAATCAAACTGTTGATTGTATTAATTGCACCGATTTAGCGTTGGAGTTAGGAATTAAATTATGCCAAAGTCTTCCAGCATTCCATGCATTTACAGGTTGCGATTACACGGCAGCATTTTACAACAAAGGGAAAGTAAAACCTTTTCAGCAATTTTCAAAAAATGAAAAATATCAAACAGTTTTTGCGTCATTAACAGATGCTGCTGATATTTTCATTGGTGAAAAAATGAAGACTGTTCAAGAATTTACGTCTAGTATGTATGGTATCAAGAACTGTACCAGTGTGAATGATGCGAGACATCGCATTTTTTTGAAGAATTACTCTGCAAAAGAAGACAGCGAGCACTTTTTAAAAAAAATAAAAGGCTTCGACTCCAACTCCATACCACCTTGCTGGATATCATTAACTCAGAAAATTTTACGAACTATTTTCGTAAATTCCATGTGGCTTAATGCAACGGATCCAATATGCGTGAAACTTCAGCCTGAGAACTGCGGTTGGTTCTTAGATGAATATTTAAAACCAGTAGGATTCATTGGGGATCATACACCTTTAAAAATAGAAGACATTGTCGAAAAAACTGAAACGGAGAGTGATGACGAAGAAGATTCAGAAGTTGGAGATCACAGTTATATGTCCGATGACTCGGAACCTGAATAATTTTAAAAATTTTTGTATTTTAAATTTTTTTCAATAAACAGAAGTATTCTTTTAATTGTTGTTTTTTATTTCGGCTCCCAATAATAAAGATAAAATTTGCCAGATAAGTAATATATATGTTTTACTCTAACTGTCTTTTTTACTAAAGATGTGTATATACTTTAGTGTCACATAAACAATAAACATAGATAAATAATTAATTGATTAAAAAATAAAAAATTAAATAACTATTTCTGTACATCAATAATTAACTACTCCAAAATAATGCACAGCATATACGAGTCTATCGCTATCCTTTTCATTTCCAAGCACAAATAGCATGCGCACTCTCCTTCTTTAAATGGGCGGACTTTAAACAGCTGCTACGCTGCGTCCTTTTCTACCGCATGGGATGGTTGGTGTGGGACCTCTCTCTCACACACATTCACTCGCAGCGATATTTTATTATTTAAAATTCGACAACCGTAATTCGGGACTGATTTTTCGCAGGCAACCCTATACCACCGTGTTCCTTATGAAATAATCTTTCAGTTTATCTAAGTTTGATTCAATAATCAGACCGTTGCAAAATGCTAGTATAGATTTACCTGTTTACACCTGGCAACCCGTGGTTGTGACCGGAAAAAAATAGGCAACCTAACGTTTGCATATTCTATGGGCTTCAAACTTTCGATTGGTATCAAATTTATTTAATAATCACACCGGTGCAATGTTTAAAAAAAAAAATTTTTTAAATTATTAATTAAAAATACTCTGGACTGAAATTTGTTAGGCAACCCATATAGGATATATTTATTGGCATATTTAATAACATAAAAAATACGTCTCATTAAATAAGCATCTCGGTGAAGGTCGTTGTATAGCGGGATCTTAGACTATCATTAACCAGTCAAAAGTACAAAATCTAATTTTTATTTCGCGTTCCCTACTCGGATTTAATCGTTTGAAAACTAACCTGCAACAGCCGGTTGCCGAGCGTGTATCCATTAAGAGCACGTATCGCCATTGCAGCTTCATCATACTTCGTCATCGACACGAATCCGTATGCTTTTTTTTTGTTTTTTCTTGCACTCTTGTTTCCAACGCCGTTTTGAGAGGATTGAAACAGTTTTCCGGGATGAATCGACCGTGGAGCCAGTTCTGGGTACTGAACACGACCAGCTGTTAGCGATACAAAATCGAAATATTACACAAATCTCCGAAAATTTAAAGAAACTTCGTGGTTATACCTACATGCGACCACCTCGTATTGGTGCACCGTTCGTCCTGTTTAATTCCTGCTGCGTGGCGGCCCTTCAATATAACCTCCTTCTGCGTCGCGGCCACTTCGTATTTGTACTCCTCGCCCGTTTTTTTTTCTTTTACGAACTATTTATGGGGATGCGATTTTACAATTTATCCGCGACGCACGTTAACTTTACCTAATTACCCTTACAAGTAGGTGTATGATGCAGGCATACGCGAGATTAGATTTTAACCTCCTTCTGCGTCGCGGCCACTACCTCCACACTTCAAGTCCATGTGGCTGTCAAATTCTGTTGGCATCCGACGACAAAATAGACGTGGGATGTGCACTGGTCGCAACCAACGTAAAATGACAAGCCACCTAGCAGCGAAGTGTGTTGGTAGTGGGCACCAGCGGCGTCGCATGATTCATTACAGATGCCATTATGAAAATGAAAAGCCAATTTCTAACCAAAATTACAGTTCATCAAGTGATGGAAAAAATTTATAAATAATTAATCATTATTGAATAATACTAGTTTGGCCGCTCCACGGTAAATCTCTGCATTAAATTTTTTGCTAATAGATTTTCCAGAGGGTTTCAAGCTACTGTAATTTCGTCGATTTAAATAGGAGAGTACTGCCTGTTATGGATCCAGTAATTGAAACGAGTAAAAATAACGATTCGATTTATAGAAAAACGCGAAGCTTTTATTCTGCTTTGTATAATAAATGATACGAACAAAGTCGTTGTAAGATATCGTCTTAGTTACATTCACTACGTCTAGGGAAAGATGATTTTTTTTTCGGTTCAAAGCTCATAAATAACCACCAAATGAACGTGCGCCTATGTTTAAAATTGGCGATCTGTGTGGTGAATAAGAAACGTGCTAAGTATCTTATTGGAACGTACAAAGTAATTGAATCAGTTGTTTTAATAAGGGCTTACGTCCACGATTTTAAATTTTCTGAAAATACAGACACTTTTTTTTATGGGCTCATAATCAATTGATTTTTTAGTCAATATGGTCCTTTTTGTTGTTTTACAACGCGAATCAATACTGTTTTCGGTAAAAATGTAATTAGCCCCTCTTTACATTTAACATAGTTTCGCCGAAGAGGGTCAGCTATGTTCTTTTCAAAATAGTTGATTCAATTATATTTAAATTTAATTTTAAGTGAATAAAAGACTCATGCTAAAGCAATATATTTTACCATCTGACCATAAAAAAAAAGACAAAATACGTTCCAGTGAATTAAACTTAATTGTCTTAAAGTTTAGAATGAAGCTTGAATTTTGCCAAATTAAGCAGTCTTAACTAAATCTGATCTCATAACTGGAAAAATCAGCCATTTTGTCTGTCATACTTTCAAAACCAAATTAAAAATGTAGTCATGTACATTTGGATCTTGATCCGGTTGGGTGGGTTCGAGGGGCACCGCTTCCACCTGGATGCCCCAATCTTATTTTTGGACCATAAGTATCGTCGGTAACGACGAAGTCTCTCAAATCCATCCGTTTTTTTCCGGCCCAATTTGTTCTTTGAACAAGCAATTTCAACCCATAGAAGATTATCTTGGCCTCGACACTAGTCGATCGGCATAATTCGTGAATGCGAAATTTTTTCGTAGTGGGTCCTTGTGCTGGGGAAAAGAACCCGCTCCACGACACCGCAACGCTAGCCTGCCAGCGCATTCACGCGTCCTAAGATAAGGCCGATCTCAGTGGATACTACCATCCTCTTTCACCGAGGTAGCAGACCATCGCTGCAGTCCTTTACGGACATTATATCTACCCAAATCATTAAAATATATATATATATATATATATATATATATATATATATATATATATATATATATATATATATATATATATATACATACATATATATAAAAAAATTTTATTTTGCTTTAGCACTACAGCTCCTTTCGGGCCTTCGCTTTGAGACAGTTAGAGTATCTCATTATCATGATCGAATGTATCGGCACTCTACAAGGTGATATGGTTAGTACTACGCTTTGGCCGTGTGTTCGTCCACCCAGCTGCGAAAAGTTCTAATTTTAAACCAGTGCGTATCATAACTGAACGGGCTTATAGTCCGTCCGAAGAATTACTCGAACTATAGCTCGTTTGTGTCAAGGAGACTCGAACCAATTCGACTCGTTCTCAATGATTGAATAATAAATTAGCCGTTGCCACGTCTGTACGTAATTTAACTTCTCCAGACAATTTCTGCTGGTACTTCATTTTCATGGTCATTACCATATGAATACATTTTTGCATAATACATGAGGTAATTCAAACAAAAAATGGATATGTATTGCAATTCTTTTGAAATAATTTAAGGTTAAATGAATGCAAATTTTGAACTTAGTTGAATAAATAGATATGATGCAATTTAAAAACAAGTTGAGTAGACAGAAATACGCTCGTGTCAAAACGGTTTTGTACTTAACATACGATATGCAGACATAAATTCAAGAAAAGCTTGGATGATATGCACAACAAAAATATTTTTGCTTTAAAAGAAAAACCAGTGTTACTCCATTTTAACTGGCCAACATTTTGTTGCAATATTGCTGAAATCATTGACTAAGCTGAATTTTAAATGTTTTTTGTTATATATTTGAAGAAAATACAATCAAAAGTATAGTGTCGGGTTTGATGGAAAGCCCATGTAGTAGAAAAACCGTGTTTGATGTTATAATCGGAGAAAATTCAAACGGCACTATTGTTCATTCTATTAAAACTCATAGAGTATAAGAACCTTTGAAAGGCACTTAGGTATCTACTTTGATCCAATTTAATCATACTAATACAGTTTTACTGGAGAAAAGATTTAATTTACAGATCCTACTATTATCAGCAAAGTTGAATGAATTTCAACCATTAAATTATTGGATCTACCTTCATAATTTTTTTACCGATTATTTTTAGCTGCTTATCTTCAGCTATTCATAAATAGTTTCAATCATGTGTTAATAGCATATATCTTAAATGTTGAAGTTCGCGAAAAATAACACAATTTTATGCAATATTCTCATTTAACGCGGCCGCCATTTTGTTTTACGATTACGGATGTCTCCTGTTGAATAAATTCTCAAAGATATTCATCATAAATATAATTCCTGAAATTTTCATGCAAACCCTAGCAAATCCGTAGTGTCTGAGTTGATTTGAAGTGCATATAGTCCCATAGCCACAAATAGTTGCTGTTGTAATGCAGGAAAATTTAAACCCCCATAACTCTGATAATATGATTCGATCTTTCTGAAATTTCTAGTGATGATTAAACTTGTAATTAGGCGTTTACTTATTGAATTTTATTCAAGAAAGGGTAAAATAGATAAATCATACTATTAATAACAAAGTTGAGTGAATTTCGACTTCTGACGTATTTGTTTTTGTAGTGCTCATAAAGGTTTACACTCATGATTTTTTAAAGATTTTTGGATAAAGGTTTCCAACCGCAAGGGGGGTAGGCCTAAATATCGCGCATTTCCCCTGCTCCTGCCTCCCTCGATACTAATAAAGTAATTTTAAGACCTGTTTTGAAAAGATTTCACTGAGACCTTTCATATGATACCCACTTGACTACCTTTAATGAAACAAACATTTTTGAGGGTCACTCCTCTATATGGGGGAATCCTCTTAAAACTTTTTGAAAATTTTTTCACCCCAAAACTTTCTAGAAGTCATAACTTCCGACCTTTCCACAAAGTTTCATGGCTGTAGCTTCTATATTGTAGTTTCGGAGAAAAACTGCTGTGACATACAAACGGAAGGACGGATGGATGGACAGACGGACACAGGTATCGATTTTAAAAGGGGTTTTGTATTTTAGTACAAAACCCTAATAATGGGAATAAATAATTAAATATCATGCAAATTTTAAATGAATAACGGTAGTTAAAAAATGTAAAAAAACAGGGTACTCACCCACCCCTCCGACGAGCGCTCGTTATTGGGAAGGTTAAGTGGCCTGAAACTTTAAAATCTTTGTTAATTTTGAATGCTAACATAGAACCTCCGTAAAAAATAAGAGTATGAAGGTATTGTAAGGTATGATTGATGAGACGAGATTTCCGTTTCTGAAGATGTGTAACATGCAACAAATGTATGCATTTACAATAAGTGCCCGCAAGGTACGATGAAAATGGAATTCCAAATAGTTGTGAGTTCTAACTTTAGTGTTTAAGGGCACGCGCATATCCGTGTTTATGCTGAATGCGTTTTATGTATATCACATGAGATGGGAGGATTGTGGAAGTTATCAAGTGAGAGTAGCAATGTCACACTTATCTTATTCGTTTCTCTATTCAAACTTAATTTACAATTTATTATCCAGCATTGTTTGAAAATCTTACGAAAATGTATCACACGACCGACTGAGCGATTAATTTAATGGATTTTTCTCTATTCTGGGACCGAACGCGTCGAAATGTTCTCGACGCCAAGACAAATCCTAAAATTTATAACTCTGCCACATCTTATCAAATCTCGCGGACATAATCAAAACTACTGGGCCAAATGCTGCCAAATGCTACCAAAAACTACCTCAATTTAAGCTTAGTCGTTTCAGAATAAATGAATATAAAATATTGCTTTCAATTATACCTCTCAACGTCCATAAGTAAATTTAACAAACACACTTTTAAATATGCGTGAATATGTACAGCAACAATCGCAGCAAGTACTTTCGGAATAAATAGCGCGTACGTACAAGTTTGGTTTACGAATAATATTTAAATACAAAAATCTGACCGAATCGAATCGTTTTTGATTCTTCTTTCTTTCTGTTTGGCAATCGAATGAGATTTTCTTAGAATCAACTGGTTAAGCAGGTTTGGACAATAGTAAAGGGAAAATTTATTTTCTGGTTGAGGTCAGTGCTAACTGAGGAAAGAGGAATGTCGATTACCGTCACCCAACGGTCATTTTAGGTTGATTAACCTTTTTTTTATTGATTTATGAGAACATTCAAGACTAGTTGGGGATATTAAAAGCTCTTCCAAACAACCATAACTTATAACTGCACTTAGATGCACATGCACTTTTTTAATCGGGTCTAATACGTTGCAAAATCGCATAATTAATATTTTTTTCCGACTAATTCATTGGGGCCCACTTTTGAGGTTTTTCATTTTTTCGGTAACAAATCATTTTTACTATCACTTAATTGATTTAGAAATCAATTTCTTTGCACACAAATTATTACACTAATCATTTTTTCATTTCATTTACTACTAACCGCATACACGTTCCAATAACTTCTAGCAGTTCCGTGAATTCATTAGCACCAAATCTATCATTGATAGCTCCACCAATCTCGAAATGGATTTTGACAACGTTCTACGATTATTTGACATTAACTCTAAAATTCGCAAGTTCACTAAACGACGAAAATTAACAGGCAGAAATTCTAAATATGTTTCATTCAGTATGAGTTCTTGAAGAGTTATTAAGCTAGTAATTGCATCCGGTAAGCGTTGAAGATTGTTTAAACTTAAATCAAAGTGTTAGTTTCTTGGAAGACTTAATATTGTCTGGAATGTTTGTTAACGCGTTTCGACTTAAATCAAAAATCTGTAATTGTTTCAATGATCCTATTGCATTTGGTATTGACTCTAGTTCATTGTTATTTATTTCAAGAACTCTTATTCCTTGGTAGTATAAAGTGCTGGTGGTAAATCAGATATCCGGTTTGATGATAAATACAACGCTTCAAGTGTTCGTTCGAATTACGACGGAAAGTACTTGAATAATATAGGGCATTGAATGTCCTTTCAAGTGGTATCCAACAGCGATTACATTTTCATTCTTTAAATCCTTACTTATTTATACTCGAGATGATGGAGGTGTAATAATTTAAGATGCACTGATATAAATTAATATGTACGAAATTGAAGACTTAATTTTATTTTAAATCCCCTGAACTAAATCATGTTGCTCCCAACGAGATTTGAGCCTGAGACCTTCGGCTTATGCGTTCATGCTCAAACCACTAGACCACACAGACTACGTCTGATAAATATATCTGTATAAAAATTATGCTCGAAGTTAGCGTTATTGCAACATTAGTCTTATAGAACAGAATTATGAAGGCTCAACTCCATGGAGTTCAAACTGTTTGCATATGTAGCTATCATCACCTCCACGACACAGCTCACTCACGGCGTATTGTCTAATAATAAAAATAACTGATCCGGAAACCTTTTGCACAGAATTATTCTTTCGTGAAGATCTCTCGAACGGTTTGCCTATGCGAACTGCTCAATTACTACAATTCGATATTCCTTTTTTTTTAAATCTTGGGCTCATTGACTTACATTTTTTTAATTAACGCAACTTAAAAATTAGAAAATGTTTATATTTTCTATAAATTTAATCAAAAATATTATATTAGAATTGATATAAATGTTTGAACTTATAGATCCATTCTAACAGTGCCATGGATAGAACTCGGTGGGACAGTTACTATACAATCTCCTCAAACAGGATACCATGCAACGGTAGAATTCGTGACGAAGCCGTTCTATGGCGGCAAGCGCAATAAAATATCAGCAGAGGTTCGTTTAAGTTTTAATCACAGAACCGACTACTTTTTTTGTTTTGTTTGTTGTGATAGATATTTGCACCCAATGAAAAAAGATCATTTGTAACAATAACTGGCGAATGGAGTGGAGTGATGGAAGCGAAGTGGCACGATTTAAGTAAACCGGTAAGAGAAAAATATAGATAGCTGCATATAATTTAAAACAATTAAAACTTGCAATTTTTACAGAATGGAGTGTTTATAGATGTCAATAGCATACCAATTTTCAAAAAAAATGTAAGGCCCATCTCTGAGCAGACTGAAAATGAGTCGCGCAAAGTGTGGAAAGAAGTTACCGCAGGCTTAAAGTAATTTGAATTTCATCAATTTCCAACTACATATTAATCCGTCGTTCTTTTCTTTGTTTTAGATTAAACGATATCGATCGGGCCACATGTGCGAAATACGAAGTAGAGCAAAAGCAGCGGGATGAAAACAAGTCACGGAAAGATACTGGAAAAGAATGGGAAACAAAAGTACTTTCTTGTCACTGCGCCTGTGCATGAATATTAATCAGAATATATTTTCAGTATTTCAAGCCTGCTGGTGATGCATGGATCTATACATCACCTCTGTCTCAGCGTTTATACTTACTAGAAAAATAAAGAAAAAATATATTTTAAGGGAATAACCTTTATGGTTGGGTCAGTTCAAAGCTTCTTTATGTGAAATGAGATTTGATTGGGAACTGAATAAAAAAATACAAGCGACAAACAAACTATTTTCTGTTGCAAAACGAACAAAGATGAAAACAGTCTACTTATGGCTTGCTTTGTACACTTTTCAAACCAAAAACTAACCAATAAATTACGTTTAGTCGGTCCGGGACATTGAACTTCCAATGCGCTTGAGTATTCTATCTGTGATTTCCAAAACCGGTTCCAGGGGTTAAGGGGTTGGTCGTAGGGCCTGAGCTCACCAGAGACAAATCCTGATTTTAGCGACATCAATGTAGGCACAAAACCCTATGATCACATTTCTGTTGTACTTAACAAGGATATCACCCACAGTAGTGAGACCGTTATATTTGTTAAAAAAACCAAACCTCTCTTATCTTTATAAGCATTGCATTTGAAGAATTTGTTATCTAGGTCATCAACTTCATTGCAGAGATTGCACACATTGGAATCAACACATGTTGCTTTATACATTCAGATTGTTGTAGCCATTGTTAACAAGGATTCTTTTTATGAATTTAATCGCAAGATTGCTAATAGGAAGAGAACGAAACCATTGTTTTTCACCATTTTAATGGTAGGCTCTTTTCCAGATACAATCGGAGCGCCACTGTCCTTACTCTGTAATGATTTAACAGATGTCCGTGTAGGACACGGGTGCCGATGGTCTGGCACAAGTGTCAGCGAGCTAAAACAACACCGAGCTCAGCTAACTAGCTTCGCTTAACGACCGCGTACGCGTGCTTGATGACTAGCATTTGCGGGATCATATGAGGCGGGTTCTTGTCGAGCCACGAAGCTACACTACAAAATACTTATCACGCGTACTCTACTCTACAAGACGTACCGATCAATTTTTATTATCTTTAGAAATGTTCTATTAGGTGTTAATTAAGCTACTCTACAGTAATTCAATATTTTTTTGCCTCGTTAAAGTTAGCGGAAACGGAGGCTTTAGACAAACGCAAACATTACACAAAAAGCAACCGTTACTTTCTCCGAAGAAGGTCGTTGCATTACAAGGGGAATGTCAAACCTAAAGATGTTGAAGTGGCTGAAGTAAACCTCTCATCTCTGCGTAAAGGATGGAAACTTGAGGGATGTAGTTTACTTTACACTAGTAAAACAACAAACTGAGCAGTTTCGACGGGGTGACCACCTTATCTCTTCAGGAGCAGCCACTCCTGATCACCACGGGGCTGCTCGACTGCTTATGTTTATTACAGGGCAGTCTTTTCGATGCCGACCCAGGCATGGAGAGACTGAAGGATTTCGCTCTACACTAGTGAAGAAACAATTGTTTCCGCAGTGGAGAGATGGTTGTTATAATTTTAGGCCCCTCTTCTTGAATACAAGTCCCTGTCTTCTACGAAAGTATGCTAATAAAAACCGCTAACCAATCATAAAAACAAATCGGGTGTCGGTCAGGACTAATTGATGATGCGGATTTTATCACTGCCGGTCATCAGATTAGCTCCCAGCAAAAACTGACGCAATTCCAAGCAATGTATTTGAAAACCCCTGGCACCATCAGTTTGTTCAAAATTAGAACTGTCCGACTTCAAACTGTATAAAAATGTGCAAACCTTTCTTTTGGTAACATTAAGGGACGCACTACTCTATAACATCATCGGCATGTTCAGGCGACTGAGCCACCACGAAGGAAGAACTCCAGAAGATGCTATAGACCTTATTATACCGAAGACAAGACAAACAACACCAAAAGAGAGTTTATCGGTGACTCTATCTTTACTTTATGGAACCCTCCAAAGTATGCTACGTTAATATCAAATGGTGAGGACGACAATAAAAATTGAATCGGTTCATCTGCCGACAGCAAAATTAAAAATGTGAGAACTCGAAGGAGAGTGGTGTTGTTTCCCCTTCGGGCCCCACGTTGGGCGTCATTGCAATGATTTAACAGATGTCCGTGTAGAACACGGATGCCGATGGTCTGGCACAAGTGTCAGCGAGCTAAAACAACACCGAGCTCAGCTAACTAGCTTCGCTTAACGACCGCGTATGCGTGCTTGATGACTAGCATTTGCGGGATCATATGAGGCGGGTTCTTGTCGAGCCACGAAGCTACACTACAAAATACTTATCACGCGTACTCTACTCTACAAGACGTACCGATCAATTTTTATTATCTTTAGAAATGTTCTATTAGGTGTTAATTAAGCTACACTACAGTAATTCAATATTTTTTTGCCTCGTTAAAGTTAGCGGAAACGGAGGCTTTAGACAAACGCAAACATTACACAAAAAGCAACCGTTACTTTCTCCGAAGAAGGTCGTTGCATTACAAGGGGAATGTCAAACCTAAAGATGTTGAAGTGGCCGAAGTAAACCTCTCATCTCTGCGTAAAGGATGGAAACTTGAGGGATGTAGTTTACTTTACACTAGTAAAACAACAAACTAAGCAGTTTCGACGGGGTGACCACCTTATCTCTTCAGGAGCAGCCACTCCTGATCACCACGGGGCTGCTCGACTGCTTATGTTTATTACAGGTGGCGCCCAACGTGGGGCCATATTGTAATGATTTAACAGATGTCCGTGTAGGACACGGGTGCCAATGGTCTGGCACAAGTGTCAGCGAGCTAAAACAACACCGAGCTCAGCTAACTAGCTTCGCTTAACGACCGCGTACGCGTGCTTGATGACTAGCATTTGCGGGATCATATGAGGCGGGTTCTTGTCGAGCCACGAAGCTACACTACAAAATACTTATCACGCGTACTCTACTCTACAAGACGTACCGATCAATTTTTATTATCTTTAGAAATGTTCTATTAGGTGTTAATTAAGCTACACTACAGTAATTCAATATTTTTTTGCCTCGTTAAAGTTAGCGGAAACGGAGGCTTTAGACAAACGCAAACATTACACAAAAAGCAACCGTTACTTTCTCCGAAGAAGGTCGTTGCATTACAAGGGGAATGTCAAACCTAAAGATGTTGAAGTGGCTGAAGTAAACCTCTCATCTCTGCGTAAAGGATGGAAACTTGAGGGATGTAGTTTACTTTACACTAGTAAAACAACAAACTAAGCAGTTTCGACGGGGTGACCACCTTATCTCTTCAGAAGCAGCCACTCCTGATCACCACGGGGCTGCTCGACTGCTTATGTTTATTACAACTCTTGGTAACGATTCGTCCAATCTCGGTTCAATCTTGTAGCGATCATGTCCATAATATCTTCCTGCTCATGTAGTGTATATACAATAATCCCCTTCGTGACACCTTCTTTAGCAAAGCGATCGTCTTCTTCCACTGCATAAATCCCTTTATACCCAGAAATCCAATGGAATTTAATGTTACGAGGGCGATCCGAAAAGTACTTAGCGATGGCGCCACTATTGCAGGAGAGATTCAGTATCGGGTAGTACTCGTACATTGCAGGAGAGATTCAGTATCGGGTAGTACTCGTACATTGCAGGAGAGATTCAGTATCGGGTAGTACTCGTACATTCTCGTAGACGTCTACTGTCAAAATTTCAGCCGATCAGGCTCGTAATTTTATTTTGATCGCGTGTGGAAGTGGACGTGTCCGTGGATTTTAGAAAATTGGAGAAAGAGCGTGGCGACATGAAGCAGCGCTTGGATGCTGTGTGCTCCTGCAATGGCGACCGTAACAAATTAGTTTAACGAGTTTTAACGTGGTTGCATGTCGGTTTTTGATGAGCCACGCCCAGGTGTGCCGAAAACGGCTAGTACGGAGGATAACGTGACAAAAATCCACAAGCTTGTATTGGCAGACCGCCGATTGAAGGTGCGCGAAATAGCTGAGACAGTAGGCATCTCAAAGATCGCGTGGGTCATATCCTGCATGAAATTTTGGGGATGAGAAAGCTGTCGGCGCGTTTGCTCATTCCGGGCACAAACGCATGAGACCAGTTCAGAGTAGTGTTTGACGCTGTTTAAGCGCAATCTGAAGGAGTTGCAGCGTCGTTTCGTGACTGTCCACGAAACATGGCTCCACTGTTACACATCAGAGACCAAGGAGCCGTTGAAATAGTGTACCTCACCTGGCGAACGTGCTCTGAAGAAAGCGAAGTTGGCTTATCGGCCGGAAAGGTGATGGCCACCGTTTTTTGGGATTCACAAGGTGTGATCTACGTCGACTACCCGGAGATAGGCAAAACGGCCACAGGGCTCTACCATGCCGATTCGACGAATTTGCAGAAAAAAAGGCCCCAGTTAGCGAAAAAAAAGTGTTCTTCCACCATGAGAACGCACCGGCTCACACTTCTGCCGTCGCCACGGCCAAATTGGTGAATTGGGCTACAAATTGCTACCGCATGCTCCAGATTTGGCTCCGTGCAACTTCTTTTTGTTTCCAATTTGAAAAAGTCACTCGCTAGTAGAAATTTGTGTCGATTGGGGGGGGGGGGGGGGGGGGGGGGGGTCATCGCCGCCAATGAGGCATACTTTGCAGTCCTCGAGAAAACGTATTTTTCAGACGGGTTAAAGAAATTGAAGCATCGATGAGTGGGTGTATTGGGCTAAGAGGAGATTATCTTTCGAAATAAATTGCCACTTTTCCAAAATGTTCGTTTTTCTTTTGTAGGCTAAGTACTTATCGGACCGCCCTCGTAGTGTTCCTTGCCAGATGTCGTTAACAACCCTTTTATGATTTCTATTGTGATTATAGTAATCGAGCAGTCGCCTAGACAAACTGCCCGAAAAACATTCCCGGGCGAAACATCATTTTTTCCTACTCAAAAATCCTTAAATTTTAATTTAGAATTTAAAAATAAACAAATTTTATATAAAAATATTTTATATTTTATTTTTTTAATTATGTCTTACTATTAATCATAAATTTAAAAAAAAATCATTCTAAATGGTCATATATCTACAATATCAAAAAACAAATTAAATAAAAATTACAATCAAAAATTTGATGACGGCAACCCCCTTTGCAACGCAATTTAGAAAATGAATTGCAGTCATCTCGTCGGAAAGAAACCACCGTAGACGGTATGCAGAGGGCTCGCCAAGTAAACCTCCGTTGCCGGCATGTGAAGTCTCGTCCAGATAAGCAAAGCGGGTGCATCAGCTGCGGGAGAATTGTAGGCGTCGTCGTGACAAATTGTGTTTACGTTTCCGCACATAGAACGGCGTCTCCGAGAAACCGATTTCGATTGCATTTTTCACCGTGCTCGGTTAAACGTCGCGTTAGGTTGTGCTTCAAGTTCCAATAAGTTCTCCTATGTTTAAAATTCCAAGTTTCCCAAAGGGAAAAATAATACAAGTGAAAACAAGCGTGAATCTAAATCTAAAGCCACAGGCAATGGAGTTGATTTTAATACGACTAAATTGCATTGCATATTAATTATTATCTACATTGTATTTCAAACAAACAGTAAATTGTACAATAAAACAAAAAAAGTGTGGATAAAGTGTTGACATTTGAATGCGAAATACGTCTGACAGATCGAGTTCCCCTCAACTGAAAATCCATAGGGCTATCTCGGTTACACCTCTACATGCAAGCAAAATTTGAAATGTGTGTGACTGAATTATAATTTCTCGTGTGTACAGTGTTCTGTAAAGGTCTCGTTTTCTAATTAATGGGGTAACGCGATAAGTTCCACAGCTTGGATTATTTTGTATAGCCTCACTTTCGGATAACTAGAGAAAAGAGTGAAAAGGCATCAATTCGTGAATTCATGAAAAAGTGAATATAATCCTGTTGAGAAAAATTGTGGTAATAGTCATATCCACATTTACAGTGAAGTGTGATTTACTTGCGTGTTGGCCCCATTTTTGCAAGACTGCACGATACATTTTGGATTGCCGGTTGAAACGTCGCGTCGTTGGGATCGCATCTCGATGTCCATCGCTACGCATTTGCGGGATTTCATGTCTTATCCTGGCGTGTTAAAAATGAACAGCATGGGAAATATCGATTAGATCATATTTTCTTTTGTTTTGTCAATCGGGTTTTAAGCTTCTTAAGATATGATTCTGAAATCCACTTCAAATAAAAAAGACCTATTGCACATGCGCGTGAAAAAGTTCGGGTTGAGATTCCAGTATTGAGTTGGCGCAGTTATAATTGGCATTCCGCAAGGTGTATATTTTAGCTAGAAGATTGCGTCGGTAGGTGTCAAATGTAACTCTGGTGGAATAAGCTTCAATTATGCGATTAGCTAATATCGCTAAAAGTGTTAGTTCACAGCAGTTGGCGGGTTTCGCCAAGATTGGCCTTGTCTGAGGACGTGTGAGTGCGTTGGCAGGCTAGTGTCGCGGTGCGGTGGGGAGGATTCTTTCCCCAACACAAGGACCCACTATAAAAAAATTTCGCATCCACGAATTTTGAGGGACAAAGGAAGATCGACCGAAGTCGAGAAGGAGGTAACCTAATAAGGGTCACAAAATGCTACAAAAAAAAATTCGCATCCATGAATTTCGAGGGTCAAAGGAATATCGACCGAAGTCGAGAAGGAGGTAATCTAATAAGGGTCACAAATTGCTGACACAGAGGACTAACTGGGTCGGGAGAAAACAGACAGACTTAAGAGGAATTTGTCGTTACCGACGATACTTATGGTCCACAAATAATAGTGCGCCATCCAGGTAGAAGCGGTGCCCCTTCGCACCCTCCTATCCAGATCAAAATCCAAATGTAAGCGTGGCCATATTTCCAATTTAAGTGAAAAACTCCTACAAACATAATTTGAATGAATTTTTCCTTTAAATGAGAAAAACGTGGCAAATTTATGTCATAGTATTATGTTAGGGAATCACATAACACTATAAAAAGGGGTGAGCTCGCCCGATGGCTAACTCATTATAGTAGAGATGCCGGCAAACGTGGCGGGTCCTATATCCGGTCAGGTTCCCAGCGAAAGGAAAGACCGAATTTTAAATTTACCAAACCAATTGTACCAATTGAGTTCGTAAACTAAGTGTATAAAAAAATAAATACTTTTCTATTCTAACATATATCATCGATTACTGGGAACAAACAGTCAAATTATTCATTACTTTAGCTGTATTAAGTGTATGTGCGAGTTGCGTAGATGTAATTCCGTTAGGCATACAAATATTGCATGTTCGAATTAAACAAAAATTTTATCACAATAAGCCAAGAGAGCAAGTTCGCTGTTGTATGATTTTACTTTTTTTTCACGTGCATGTCTACAAAAATCTTTCTCTTTTTTTCTCATTTTTTTGGACGTCTTCTAAAATTTCTTTAATTTTCCCCACAATGTAATAAATATCAATAGAAAATAAATATAATAGCATATAAAAATGATCGTGTGATTCGGGTTTTTTATTTCAAATTAATAAATACGTGGGTCATTCAACAAGTACTTAGCCTCACCGCCCAATGACGCTGCTATTACAAAAGAGTTTTACCATCGTGCAGTACATTCAACGAAACTAATGAAGAGAATGGACTGAAACTTTGACAGTAGGCTACTAATAGAATGTACTGCACGATGGTGAAACTCTTTTGTAATAGCAGCGTCATTGGGCGGTGAGGCTAAGTACTTGTTGAATGACCCACGTATTTATTAATTTGAAATAAAAATATAATAATATAATATAATTAGATGCAAATATATTTAAATATAACAAAAACAAAAGGGTACTCACCGACACCCTCAACGGGCACCCGCTGGCAATGTGGTGATGCCCGGTAGTGAATCTAATGAATTCTTTTTCGATGCACTTTAAATTAAATTCAATTTTGTTAAACTACGCTTAACTAGGATCTAGAAACTCAATTTTATTTCTCCTTATAGGAAATCGAGAGGGAGGATTATGGATAGGATTCCCTGAATTCAACGATGCCGCTTTTGCGTCAAAATATGCTCGCGAATCTTCGCTGTAATTCCATTGAACGAGCACTTTAGTGCAATTGCCGTGCAAAATCTACCAGAATCAGTCATTCCTAATCTGTTTCACAGAAGCAACAGACAAAGTGTGAAGATTGGATTCTTTTATAAACGCAATATCGAGAAATAACGCATGATGATGACGTCGATGCGATGATAATTAGTCGCGAATGCGGATATTTAAGTGAATGGCTAGGTGGAAGTTGGGATTATACACGATGAGTAGGAACAACTCAAGGGCCGCAATTTTTAATTCGTTTTGATCTAGATTCACTTTTCTAAAAGCTCGCGTAATCCCGTTATTCGAATCATATGCTACCTTACACTGCGTTCTGAAGACCACAAATGATCAATCAAATCTGAGGAACTACTATAACTAAATGATTTTCTTTCAATCCTTCTTCTGTTATATTGAGACACTTACGTGTGAGCCACTCTGCCGAGAAACCGCACGGTGAGAATGCATACAATATGCCTGTAACTTCAGTTACTGCACCAGCTGCTTCCTTTTATTTTAATTACGACATTAAATTGCGTTGTAATAAATTTCGATATCTTTCGAAAAGTCTTTTTGTGACGAGTTTCAGTGCACATATCAACCAAATAAGCTGCTCGACAGGCTCAACGTCCTTCGCAGTAAGTGCTGCCTGATCATTTCTCTGCTTCAGCAAGATGATCATGGCGCCGTTATTGTCGGTTCGAAGATATGCCTTTCAATATGACCATCAAGTTGACTTGGAAGGCTTGCATGGAATTTGACGGATATTCCTTCACGGTAATCCCGTTGAACGAACACTTTAGTGCTATCCGACTGCAGAACACTACTTCCAGGGGCATGGTTTCGTAAAGTTTTCACACGCGAAACCGAATATTGCTCGTGAACTTGAATACACGGGCACTGACATTCTTCTTTGATAACAGTTATCAGACTGTTTCAGTGGCGGATCTAGGATCTCGACGAGGGGGGGGTCCAAAAAATTTCTGCCTAACCATAACCTCATTTTCTAACATAACCTAACATAACCTCATTTTCTAATTCTCTCATTACATCCCGCATAAAACTATGATAATGTCCCTTGTGTGTACATACGTTTTAATTCAGAACATCCTCTTCACGACAGAGTATATAATTTTTTTTTACATATTTGTGCATACATATATATACATACGGCGCATATATCTATAGATATATGCGCCGTAATTGAAGGTATAAACAATCAAAGCATATATTTATTATGCGTTGTAGTCACAAAAACGTAAAATCACGAATATGAAAATATGCACATTCAAGAAATGTCGTTTTCTGTATTCTACATATCTCACGTGTTCGACATTTTAAATAGCGCGCCAACAATACTGCGATGGCAGCGCCTCGGCGTGAGATTTTCCCCGAACTTTTACTGTAACAAAATGCATCTGTCATTCAGTCATTTTGTCGTGATCTGTCGTAATTTGTGATCAACTGTGTCAGTATTTTGAGGAGATACGAAAGGTTGGAGAATTTCATGATGAAATGACCGATGAAATTTTCATCGGTCTCATTCCGTTTGAGTCGAGCTAAGAACATGAAGAGAAATTTATTCGCTTATTTCACTCGTCTTGATCCCGGATCTGAACCAGAGAAGAAAAAAAAGGAAGAATCGGTAAGTTAAAAAATTCGGGTATTTGTATAGTTTGGCTGCCCCGGCCCAAAATGAGAAAAAAAAAATTGAAAAAAGGGTGTATTTCAAAGGGGAAGGACGTCCCGATGCGATTTTTGTTGAAATTGAGAGTTTGTTCAAATGAATAATTATTAAAAATGTGTTGAAAATTTGGTACCTTGGACTTGTTAATATCCGGTAAATCCATGTTTTCTCACATGAAAAAAGTGGCCGGGGATGAAGTTAGTTGCTTAAAATAAGTTCGGACTTGACGCGGAATTGGACAAACAATTAGAATTGTTTCAAAAAATGATTTTCGAAAAACGCATAAGTGAGGTTATGTTGTAGCTGTCAATTGGTGTTGATTGTGGTTGACTGATCCTCGCGGTGACCGTGTTGTGCTGTGGTGATTGTGGGTGGCGTGTTGACAGACGAGATAAGGTGTTTTTGCGTGCGCGTCGTCATTTCCTTTCAATATGGTGGACAATTGATGTGGGGTAAATACCGCAATATAGAGGGAGTTCTTTTCCAGCGCCGAAGTGAGAGAGAAAAGGGGAAATACTTGCTTTAGCTCGAAACGTAACCTGTAATATTGTTGTTGTTTACATTTGTTTAAAATTCGCTGACAATAACAATATCAAACAACAATATTACAGGTAAAGCAAGCTAAAGCAAGTATTTCCCCTTTTTTCTCCCACTTAGGCGCCGGAAAAGTATTCCCTCTATATCGCAGTATTTTCTGCACATCAATTGTCCACCAAATTAAAAGGAAATGACGACGCGCACGCAAAAACGCCTTATCTCGTCTGTTAACACGCCACCCACAATCACCACAGCACAACACAGTCACCTCGAGGATCAGTCAACCAAAATCAACACTTATTGACAGCTATAACGTAACCTCACTTATGCGTTTTTCGAAAATCATTTTTTCAAACAATTTCAATTGTTAATGTACTAGATCAATCGTAAAATATGTTGTTAGGAGTAATATAAAGTTTACTCATTTGGAAATAATTATCTGATAATATAATATAATATGAATGAACCGTGGATCGTAAATGAAAAACGAATTGAAGTTTTGTATACTTTTCAGAATAAGATTGACGAATCGAAGTTGAATGCTGGAGAAAGTACTTTTGAGACAGTCGAATCAGCAGAAGATTCATTTTCAAACAACACTACCGATTCTCATGATGTGTCAGTTCCCAGCGAGCGACTGACTGAAAAAAATGCATCAACTAAAATTAATAACGTGCATTTTCCTAAAAACGACATAGGCGTCGTTGCTCGAAATCTGCGGAATGCACCAAATCCAGACGAATTACTCAAAATTATCGATGATTCATGGAGACCATCGGCCACATTTCAATTTCCGAAATCAAAAGCTGGTGTCAAAAGTTTATCATTTCAAACGAAATGGTTGGAAGAGTTTAGCTGGTTAGCATATTCTGCTAAAGAAGACGGTGGATATTGTAAGTACTGCGTAGCTTTTGGTGTTAAAGCCGGTGGGACACATGATGTCAAGCTAGGAAAGCTCGTTACTAAACCGTTCAATGTTTGGAAGCATGCGAAAGAAACCTTCCGAAACCACGAAAATCTCGATTATCGTAAAAAATCTTTTTTCGGTATTGAACACCTACGTGATATTAAACTTGGAAGAAGTAAGCCCATTGATTTGATGATCGACGAGCAGAAGGAAAAAACCATGAAAGAAAATTATGAGAGACTTAAACCCATAGTTGGCGCTATTGTTTTGTGTGGCAGGCAAGGGATGGCTCTTCGTGGTCACAGAGACGATGGACCTTTGTATAAGCCTAGGATTGGCAATGAAACTGACAAAGAATCCTCGAACGAAGGGAATTTTCGTGCAATTTTACGATATCGAGCTGAAAGTGACAATATTCTGAAGCAACATCTCTTAACAGCTCCGAAAAATGCAACGTATTTAAGCAAAACAATTCAGAATGAAATAATCGAAACTTGTCACATACTGATCAGAAAAAAAATTGTTGCCAAAGTGAACGAAGCGAAAGGATTTTCAATTTTGGCGGACGAATCGACTGATATTTCTAGCATAGAGCAACTTTCCACGTGCGTACGATACTTGGATCCGAAATTGAATGTCTGCGAGGATTTTCTTGGATTTGTTCCAGTGTTCGACGTTTCTGGCAAAGGCTTAGGAAACACTATAAGGAATTATTTACTTGATATCGGCGTTGATTGTTCATTCATGCTTGGTCAAGGATACGACGGTGCACCAGTTATGAGTGGCGAAGTCAATGGAGTACAAGCCCATATCAGGTCTCATTTTCCTCTGGCAATCTACGTTCATTGTGCCGCCCACAGCTTCAGTTTGGCCATCAATGCGGCTTGCGGAGTATCAGGTATAAAAAATGCGTTAGGAACTATCGGAACAATCGAAGCATTTTTCCACTGGCCCAAGAGACAAAGCATTTTGAAGGAAGAAATTTTGAAAATGCCGAAAAAGAGTGACCGGAGGAAAGAAAAATTGAATTCTTTCGCTGTTACGAGATGGGCTCAGTCTCATGAAGCAGTTTCAACTTACCTGGAACTTCAACCGGCTGTTATTGAAGCTTTGGAAGAAATAAAAAATTGGAAAGATCGAGATACTTCACAAAAAGCTTCTCAACTTTTGACCGCGATTTTGACAATCGAATTTCAAATCTCCTGTCATATAATGGAATCGATCAATTCTATCGTCTTGCCTCTGAGTCGGGAATTGCAGACGAAAAATCAAGATCTAGGAGAAGCCACGAAGTTAGCTGATGATGCCACGAATGATATCAAGGAAAAGCGGGAAAACGTTGATTCAAATTTTCGTATCATTTACGACAATGTTGCTGAAATCTGTTCCGAATACGAAATTGATATGAAATTGCCTCGTCGTTGCAGTCAACAAAAAAACCGTTGCAGCATCGAAACACAAAACGTCGAAGATTATTACAAAATTGCCTTCTACATTCCATTCCTTGATACTTACATTTTCCATCTCGAAAGTCGGTTCGAAAAACACAAATCGATCTTCTACAGTTTCGGACAACTATTTCCTTCCAAACAGGAATTTGATCAGGAAAAATGCGCAGATCTTTACAAGTTTTATGACGAAATATTGGACTGTTCAGAAAGGAATTTTATCTCAGAGATCAAAATGTGGAGGCAACGGATCTCCGATCAAAATATTCAAAATGCGCTCGATGCATTATCAGTGAGTAACTTTAGATCGGAATTTTCACTTCCAGTATCAGTTTATATCACCTATCGAATGCTAAATATTCAATTTTTACGTTATTTTTTAGGTCATCAATGAAAAATGCTTCAAAAACGTGAACACGATCTTACGAGTATTGGCAGTGTTACCCGTAACAACAGCAACTCCAGAACGATCATTTTCGACCCTGAGAAGAATAAAAAACTATCTTAGAAGTACAATGGGACGGGAGCGCCTGAATGGACTCGCTTCTTTGAGTATCCATCCACAAATTGGACTAACAGAAGACGAAATTCTGCAAGAATTCTTCACAAAACCGCGGAATTTTAAAAACGATTAAGATTTTTCCTAGTTTTCGCACTATCGCTAATATAATGTAGTAAACTGAATTTAATAATAATATCATGTATGTCAAAATACGAGAAATCATTCATTTGCACATTACAATCTTTTTTGAATTTTCGAATCGTGAAATATAATATGCAAATTTTTGGCGACAGAATATCAGGATTCAAAATTCAGGTCCAATTGGGCCCGGACCCTCCTGGGGGGGGTCCGGACCCGAGGACCCCCCCCGTGGATCCGCCACTGGACTGTTTTAAAACTGTGAACGCTGACAAGAACCGAGCGGTTACTTCACTGATCTCTCCTTTCAATGCTTTACCCGATCAAGAATTTTACCGAATACTGGTCAGCTATTGGTACACCATTTGATATTTGCGTGCTTGAAAATTAAAAAAGGCTAGAATGCAGGTAAATACAAAGACTCTTTTCGAGGTGAAGAGGACGGAAGCCACTAAGAAGTTCAACGATGGTAATATCGCGTGCAAACGAATTTCATTGTGGTTCGTGAGCCGCAGTACTATGGAGAAAGTTTCTTATCTTTTTTCGACGTTTTTAAAATACGTTTCTTTCGCTGTGTTTACGATTGCAGTTGCATATAACTGATAATTAAATCAAAATTATTGATAACTATCTGCATCGATCAATATTTAATTCAAGTAATTCGAGAAACAAGCAAGATGATCAATTATTCTGTCAGAAATTGATTGTTGGATTTTCTTTAGAGCCATTGACTTAAAATTGAACTCATTTGGCGATAAACTCTGCAACAGTGCTTGACTGCCGTTAATCGATTTTACATCCACAGCATGCATCAAAAACAACTGCTACTTCGTCTCGCTCCTATAAACTCATCATGGCCGTCTTCAGTCGTTCTTGTAGCGCTTGCTTTTCACATTTTGAGGGGACATAGTCAACAGATATATCCGCACAATATCACTTAGGATTCACTTTTCACACGCAACATGCATTTCCTAACTTCCTGGCCTTTTCTTTTTTACAAGCCAAAATAAAATCTTCCGGTGGCACCTATTTTACTCGATGTGTGCACATGCTTTACACCCAAAACAATCCTTCGTGAACTTTCTGACAAATATTCCGTTACGAATTCATCACTCTCAGGGCGATGTTTATTTTTCAATCGCCTACACTCTGCTGCGAAATCATACCCCAAATAATCAAATTGGAACACAAGCGTGTGTTAATGTTTTCTATTTATGCTAAAGTGTTATGTGATTCCATCATATAAGACTTTAACATAAATTTGAAACGTTCATATTTTTCATTAAAAGGAAAAATTCATGCAAATTATGTTTGTATGAGATTTTCATTTAAATGGAAAATATATGGCCACGTCTACAATGGATCTTGATTCGGATGGAAGGGGAATGCGAGGAGGCGTGGCTTCCACCTGGATGCCCCACTCTTATTTGGGGGCCGTAACGAGATCTTCTTGAGTCTCGCTCACTTTCACCAAGCCCAGCCAGCCATTTGCTTTGGCAAAACGCATCTTTCCAGCACGTTACCTCGGCCTCGACGCCTGTTGATCCGAACACTACTAGCTGGTAACTCGTGAATGCGAAATTCTCTTGTAGTGGGCCCTTGTGCTGGGGTCCCACGACACCGCAATCTAGCCTACCAGCGCATTCACGCGTCTTCAGACAATGCGCGCCAAAGCAGCAGACGATCCCTGCAGCCCTTTACGGACATTGATATACATTAATCCGAAATCACTAAATGATCTTAGTTTAACAGTGCTGCTCTAGAATCTGAGAAAATTTTAATGCTGGTGGATGTAGTAATAGCTGGACTATTGAGGGCTGCAAGTATAGCATGTTGTTTTGTGTTTAAAGCTGAAACTTGTTCCTCTAAGATGAGAAATCTTGTCTCATGTTTTGTGAGGTTGATGAAGGCTCCATCCACCCCAGATATATTTTTAGCACCGTCCGTAATGAAGACAAGATGTAAATTTCCCATCAGCTCATTAACATAACTATCAAATATACCATTCAACTCCACTTGCGATTGGTCGATATGTTTGTTTTAATATAAACAGGATTGCTAGCTTCAAGAGCTACCTTGAAATTTGGTGGCCTGGTAGTGATATCGGATGGAATTATGTTACTGAAGGATGAACTGAATGTATGGTATACTATAGCATAAAGCAAGTTGATGAGTTCAATACCGTGCTGGGGAAGTTGTTTTAAAAGCACTTGCTGAGTTCTCTTGCGGTGAGCAGCTCTATCTTTAATCAAAAGCTCTCCTGCCATTTCGAAAGTGTGTACATTGAAAATCCTATGCGGGAGTCAAGGATATAGTTTAAGCATTTTTGGTTTAATGGAATTGATACAGTCAAAGAAATAGTTGTGTGCCTTTATAAAAGTCGTAATTACATATTCCAGTTTCAGTCTGATGAAGGTTTTGTAGAGGTTTAGATTGATGGTACGTTTAAAATTATTCATGAGTCTACACACTATTATGATCAGATTTTTTTTGGTAATGCTTACTGATAATAGTTCCGCTCCATTCTTTAAAGGATTCGGATCTGCTAATCTTCCTGTCAAGATATTGGATACTGTTTTGCCAAGCAATCTGTATTCCATAGATTTTGAAGGCGTGTTGTAGACTTTTGTGTCTAGAGAAAATTATGCAATAACTTGTCCTTTTTTCGTTAAGAGCAAATTATACAGTAGGTCGTCGAATTTAAACCAAGTGAGTGCAGAAATCGTTAAGTTTCTTTTGCAGGAAGTCCACGAGTTTCTTGCCTTCAACTAAAATAAGCAAGTCGTCGGCATCATATTACATTCAACTGAGCTCAGGCATGGCGCGCTCAAGAAACAAAACAAAAAGCAAATAAAATTTCCGACGCACGTGTTCTTTTACGCATTTCAGAACAAGGCAGTGCTGTCAGATCCTAATAAAAAATAAAAGATTGCATGGAACCAATTTGTTTTCTGCAAATTCATTGATTTTTTGAGATATGGTAATCCTGAAATCTCTCATTGAAGCACATGTTTATATTCGCATCAATCCCCACGTCAGCATTTATCTACCTACCTGCTACCGAAGATTTATGGCTTGCTGTTCGGTTTGTGTTCGGATTTTTCCGGAGGGTTGATAGAGTGTGGATACTAGTTGAGTATACTATGGTCGGCATATTGCAGGATGGTTGTCTTATCATCTGTCAGGTTGTGTAGGCTTTTGGTGCATACGTTAAAGAGGAGAGGGCTAAGGAGTCACTCTGAGGCATACCATTAGTGATCAAGATCCTTTGACAGATCAGTACCAGGGCTCATCTACGGAAGAGTTTAATCACCCAGTTGATATATAGTCTACTAATGCCATCTTAATGGCATATCCAAGCTCCTGACCAACACGTATAAAAAGTGCTTACTGAAACTGGATTGGTTTATCAATTAGAAAAATTATTGACCTTTAGTCAAATCATTATAATGAAGAAAGCTAAATTTATCTACAAAAATTTAAAAACGAATGGATTGGACCAAACACAATTAATTAAGGTATCACAAATCAACCCATAGAATGCACGGAATGCAGATCAATTTGTAATGAATCGGGCGACGCTGCTGGGTGACCACTACCAACACACCTTGCTGCTATGTGGCTTGTCATCCCATGGTGGTTGTGACGTTTGCACATCCCACGTGAATTTTGTCGTGGGATGTCAAATTGAAGTTGACAGCCACATGGCAGTGGAGTTTGGAAGTGTGTCGCTCGCTCTCTGTCGCGGTTGCCTCAGACGTCGCGAAAAACATTCTTGCGAGATGTGCCACTTTTCGTGTTGACTATTTTACTTCCAGTTATTTCCTCCGAACAAGCCAATCCCTGAAGCGTTTTATCTGTATACTCCGTGAACGCGAAGTACCACATATCGTAAATGGTGACACCTTCATAAGTGATCGACTGCCAGCTCCAAGGTTAGGTGATCGTCATATTGGTCGTGGGTTGGATGCGCTATCCCTGAATGGTGGCATCTACGACAGCAGTGGCAACCAAATGGAATTTCAAATACTTGCAACTTCCCAACAACGCTGGGCGGCGGAACACTACCCTGGATGGTTGCAGCGCTAGCGCAGCACAATCAAAACTCGTCACACTACGAAACAACCCCATCGTCAACACAAATTCATCGCGGAATCGCACTCACCTCATCGTCAATAGTAGCAACCAAATCCCATCCAACAACAGTGTCCCAACATTATGTTAATTCCTCATCCATTCACCAGTCGCGTTGCCTGAATAGCCCCAATGCAGCGTCGACCCGCATTGTTAACTCAACGGGAACTTCGCAACACGATGAAGTAGGGACCCTCAACGAAAAAACAAGGTACGGGTAGTTATAAAATAAATAGAATGAAAGTAGAACAAGGACTTGTTTCACACAACTAAACAATAAAAACGAAATAAATGTACTTTTTCTGAAAAGGAACAAATGCCCACAAACAAAATAAACAAAAATATTCATAACCTCAATATAAACGATATTGGGGAAATCTTGAAAAAGCAAGAACACACGGGATTTATAAAGAGAAAGCAAAGGCAAAAATTTTCAATTCATCTTAAGTAAATTAAACTTATTTACGAAACAGACAGAAAGCATTGATTGCAGTTATATGTTGTTTTTCCTCATTTTTTTTTAGTTTTCAAATACACCATTAACAATTTTTCCACTTTCATTGGGTACAGTAAAGAGAGGAAAAGTAATTATGAAAATTATCACCGGAGAAAAGACAAAATCGAACAAAAAAATGAGTAAAAAATTGAGAAAATAAATATAAATCGCAAATTAAGAGAAAATATAACGATGTAGACTTATAACTCTATTGTTCGTACATTTATAAAGTAAAAATAAAAAATTAGTTTGAAGGAAACAACTAAAAGGTGAAAGCAAAACAAAAACAGAAACCTATTAACAATAAACTAGTTCTTGTCAATAAATTAAAGTAATTGTAATGATAATATAATATTTAAATAAGTTACAACACAAAATAACAAGGAGGAGCAACACTGAACTATGAAACACGATTTTTTTAAGATTATATGATGAACCTGTGTGCGTTTTAATAAAAGTTTTAATGTTCTTTTCATTTTCTGTTTCGTAAAAGTAATTATAACGTGAGAAAACTGTAAACATAATACGCAGATGGAAAACTTACATATACATCTACACCACCTGCTTGAGCATTGTGTTCACAAGAACGAAATAAAAAATAGCTATTATTTACTAGGCAAAAATATAATCGTAAATAATAAAATGTAAAAGCAAAAATAATTGCAATAAGCAACTAAATGAAGAAAATCTGATTTCTTTTCGATCTTTGAACCATGAACATACAACAAAAAATAAATTATGATAAAAAAGTAAAAACATTACTCAAAACAATCGAATCGAAATGCAGTTACAATTACGAATATTTATGTATAGACACGAGTGCGAATTAAAATAAACAAAAAAAAAGAAACTTAGAGAATAAAAAATAACGTAATTTATATGAATGGTAGTAGAAGTGTGACTATGTCGCAATGCGTCGTGTAATGTTTTCTATTCAATTTTTCATTTAGAGCTTTTTGAACTAGTTTTTCTTTTTGTAACTAATATTTAAACAATCAATTACTGATATTAGTCGTGGCCTTAGTGGAGTATTAACGATCGCTAAATTGAATTTACAAGTGAAAATGTGAGACTTGTTTTTTTATTGAAAAATAGATCGCGTTTCCTAATTATGACCGCATGACACGATTACTTCCGTTGTTGACCAAGAAATTCAGATTGTCAAACAGAATTTTCACAATCATTGGCTAGTAGTTTCCCATAATACATAATTCTACTTTGTATTTTACTATTATTATTTTCTAAACATTATTTACTTGTTTTTCTAGTTTAGAATTTATAGTCGATTTTATTAAAATAATATGGATTGTTAAACCTTAACAACGACTTTCCTTTCCAGTGGTTCTCTTCTTTCAGGGGAAATAGAGTGCAGGGTAAGTATACCGTCGCGAGGGTAGGGTTTAAGCAAATCCGCTGAGGTCAGTTTTGCGTCGCGCGCGGTACGCGGTACCTTTGTTGGTTTTGCCTTTTTATTAGCGTAGCTTCCGTCGGGTTTGAGTTAGCGTAGTATATTTTTCGGTACCGAGTCGGGGATCCGGGAACGCGAAGTAAAGATTAGACGTTTGTCCTTTGACTGGTAGAATGAAGAAATACGGAGTAACGTAAAGTAGGTTTCCTCTCCGTATGGTTTTGTTTTGTGACGCGTTTGGAAACGGGCATGTATTGGTGGCTGAAAATTGTAGATGAGCGTAATCCATTTGGAGACCCGTGACCAAAATCCTCACCGATCTAGCTGGCCGACAAGCAGCCACCGCGAAAATGGATTACGCTGCACGGATTGATTGACGGGTTGGTACCATCCGTTGGCACTACTCAGACTTAACGTCTAGAACCGATGAGAGGTAGGTTCCTCGTTCGGATCAAGACTTTTGAATTCATTACAAATTCATAGTAGCTTTTGCCAGAACGGATCGTCTAAAGAACGATGCCACAAATGGTACTCTGCGTGTATGTAACAGTCTTTCAGAAATGGTTAAGAAAGCAAACTCACTTTTGGTATTTAAGAAAAGACTTAGGGATCATTTGATGAACACTGACTGACGCGTGAACCTGAATATTTTGTTTCAAGCTCAGTATCTTAGGGCATTTTTGACCCAATCGGCGAGTTTTTCGAAGAAATAATTACTCACTAGATATTAATGAAAGTATTAATTCACATTATTTTTTGCATGCCCCCTCACACCGATGTATTAAACATTGTCTGGGTAACACACTTGAAGTGACGAAATGTGAATGCTGATCGCACGAGCGTTGTACGACGATGAAACAGTGATGGAGAGAGTGGTCAGAGATGGAGACATGTAAAACAAGTTGAGTAGACAGAACAACGCTCAGATCAGAACTACTACGATATGCAGACATTCAATTCAAGAAAAACTTTAGTGACATGCACAACAAATATGTTTTTGCTTTGAAAGTAAAACTAGCGCTACTCCATTTTAATTGATCATTATATTGTTGCAAATATTGCCAAAATCATTCACTAAACTGAACCGTAAATGTGATTTTCTTATATCGTATGTTTGAAGAAAATACAATCAAAACTGTAGTGTCAGGCTCGATGGAAAGCCCATGTAGTAGAAAAACCCTATATGTTGTAGTTGCAGGAAATCCAAACGGCAATAATTTCTGTATATTCTATTGAAACCTTATAGAATATAAGAACCTTTCAAAGGACTACTTAAATATCTGCTTTCATTCAATTTAATTATACTAATACAGTTTTACTGGCGATTATTAGCAAAGTTCAACGAATTTCAAACTTAAGTTATTTGTTATCGGATTCACCTCCATGATTTTTTTTCACATTTTATTTGGAAATTGGAAGATCCCATAAAAAGTGTAGTGTCCAGTTCGATGGAAAGCCCAAATGGTACAATAGAAAAACCGTATATTGTTTTGTTGTACTTGGAGAGCTTTCAAATTGATGTTACTTCTGTGAGTACGATTAAACTTTATTGAAACTTCCAGACAGTAAGAGTCTTTCCTTAAACTAGTTTAATTTTAATTTAAAGGTACCCGTATGAGTTCACAGGGAAAAACGTTGTATTACAAATTCTAGTGATATTAACAAAGTAAAGTGAATTTCAACTTCTGAGGTATTTGTTATTGATGTACCCATGAAAACCTACCATCATGAATCTTTCACCTTTGAAATGCATGTTTTCATCAAGAGCTAATAGCCTGTAGTTTAAATGCTGAAGTTAGGGGAAAATAACTTAAATTTACTCAATATTCTCGTTTAAAATATTCGCCATTTTGTTTTTCCATCACTCGATGAACAGATTCTCAAAGATCTACATGATACACATTCTTCTTAAAATTTTCATGCAAATCTTAACAAGCCAAGTTGATTCCCTAACCCAAAGCTACCATGACTCCTCATTCTAAACCCCATGAACAAATGGTAGTTAATGGTCTCGAGGTCACACATTGGGATTACTGGTTCCCCAATGATGGGACATTAAATGCCGAGACATGTTAATAACTGCAAGACACCTACAGATCTGCTAATAAATCTTACTTACACCTCCGTTTTGGTAACATAAGAGGGTGGAGTCGAGTCTTTCCGCACCTGATAACGGAATCGAAGTAATAACATGCTCTCGGAATGGAGGTTGGATGACGGTCTACCTTCCCATCGCTTTGAAGCCCTACATTATTTTGAAACATGGAATGTCAAATCATTGAACTACTCTGGCACTGTTAAAGATCTTTTACAACACGCCAGTCTTCATTGTGGATAGGGAGTTCAAATCACACATAATTGATTTTAAGGTAGTGAACGAAAGGTAGGGTGTGACCCGCATAAAAACGAAATCCTTCAAAATTTGGCTGATAGACATACAAACCCCGACCGAAGAAAATGACGAAAAAACGCCGGACACGTTCTACAATCACCTGGAGACGCTAGTCGACTCATTGCCCACAAACAACACAAAAATAGTTCGGGATAATTTCAATGCTAATGTTGGCATTGGGAAACTACTGGAGGATATAGCCTCCACGATTAAACAAATGACAATGGCCAGTCCCTGATGGACTTTGCATGTAGTAGAAATCTAGTCGTGCATTGACTTGCTTCCCTCATCACCGCATTCATAAAATGACCTGGGTATCACCGGATGGCAACACACAAAACCAGATCCACCATGTTCCGATCAAACAACGTTGGGCCTTGGGCATACTTGACGTCCGTACATACTGAGGCGCCAATTGTAGCTCAGATCATTACTTTGTCGCATTACCCAATCGATGTCGTTTATCAAAGGCATATTCGGCAAAGACCAGCCCGCTATAAAAATTTGACATCGAAAGGCTCCAAATGGCGTCTGTGGCCAAAACATTTCATGGAGACCCTTGACAATCAGCTGGCTCCATGCCATGATGATATCAACAATATCATTGCTGATGAAAAAAGGAATTAAGATGGGCATCTCAAGGACCTTCTTAATCCCCTACATAGCTCCAGAATATTGGAGCTTATAGACATCTTTGTGGAGCTCCCATTAGCCCTACCAACTCTGGATGAAGTTTATTTCACTATCAAAGCCCAAAAGAATAATAATTCGCCGGGCATTGATGAGATTCCGTGGATCATATGGATATGCAATAGTATTCTTGGGGAGTATCAAGGTGGTTTAAGCAGGCAATTCAAAAATGCTGGGAGTTCAACATAGACGTATAGCAAATAATCGTTGATTTTAAGCAAGCATACAACAGTGTTGATTGTAACGTACTGTACCGAATAATGTTTTGCTTTGGCATCCAAGCAAAATGATCCATCTTACCAAAATCACGATAACGTCAACTACCTCCCAAGTTCACAACAATACCGACGTCTCGGACTCAAATATCGGAATAAAGCAGGGAGATGGGCAGGCCCCATTACTGTTCATCTTAAGAAAGCTACTTGTCGATACACGAGGTTCGGTACTAAATAAGTCATGCCAAATGATAGCCTATGTGGTGTTGTATTGAAATAGGTATAATATAAATGTCCGTATAGGACTAGAGCGATGGTCTGATGCCTCGGCAAAAGAGGATGGTAGTATCCGCTGAGATGTGGCCTTGTCTAGGGACGCGTGTATTGCTTGGCAGGCTAGTATAGCGGTGTCGTGGGATGGGTTCTTTTCACCAGCACAAGAAGCCACTGTAAAAAGTCGATCGACTGGTGTCGAGGCTAAGGTAACCTACTAAGGGTTGAACTAATTATAGCCTGTAACAAACTGGTCCGGGAGAAAACAGATGGACTTAGGAGCTGAGTTCGTCGGTACCGACGATATTTATGGCCCACAAATAAGAGTGGGGCATCCAGGTGGAAGAGGTGCCCCATCGCACTCTCCCAACCGGACTAAGATCCAAATGTAGATGTGGTCAGATATTTCCCATTTGAGTGAAAAACTCATACAAACATAATTTGCATGAATTTCTCTATCAAATGAGGAATATAAACGTGGCCAATTTATATTATAGTATTATGCGATGGAATCACATAGCACTATACTATGAAAGGGCACGTGAACGGAAGGCCACTTTACCCGGGCAAGTGCCCCTATAACACAATAAAAGGGGAGAGCTCGCCCGATGGCTAGCTCATTTCAGTGGAGGGGCCTGCCATCGTTGCGGGTCCCATACCCGTTCAGGTTGGATGAAAGAAAAAAACCGAAATTGGATTATTCAATTATCTATTCATTATATTGCCAACGAAAACATATAAGATATAAATAAATTGAATGCGAAGTACTATAATTTTACTCTATCCAACCAATCAACCCGCATCCAATCGCTTTTACTGTTGTTTTTTTCTTCTTTCTAATATTTTTCTTTCTAATTCTGGTCCTATTACTATTAAATTTCGCATGACTAACCAAAATACATGCAATTATCGCAAATATCAAAAAGAAGTTTGATCAACAAAAGAAAGCAAAAAAGTATATATTTTTCTCCAGTTAACAAGATGCAGAGTTTAATGTATTTTATATTTTCATTTCATAACCGTGCGTATCAAATACACGATACCCAATATTTGAAGAATTTCATTACAGGAGCTGCAGTCCAAATATTACTCGGTCCGTGTTCCATCGTTCCTCTCTGTGTACTGTGAATGACAACATAAATATACGTAAAGCTGCGAATTGTAGTCATGGTATCTGTGGCTGCGGCACCATTTCATGCATTAGCCGAAGTGGATGTGTATCCATACTCGTATTAATTATTAAACATATACACACAAGACTTCGCAATCGAACGTACCGCCACAGTGGAACAAATTGGTTACACGCATATGCAATTAGACAAATTGAGCGAAAGCTTCAGCTTTGTTGTTGCACCAGCCGCAGAGAGACGGCATTAAAACACATTTTATTTTGAACTTTGATCATTGACTATTTGAAACTGTCTTCATTATTTTAGTTGGTAAGCAATTCTTCTTCTTCTTCTTAGAACTACAACCCCTCTCGGGCCTTGACTTCCTGTAAACAGCACCTCCAACAGTCCCGGTCCGTTGGCCGCGTCTTCCAATTCCGAAATCCGAGCAGCGATGAACTGTCTTCGTTGACCGAGTCAGACCAGCGTTTCCTCGGTTTCCCAACTGGCCGCCGGCCTTCAGTTCTCCCAACGAATACCTTCTTAGGTATCCGTTGTTCGTCCATACGATTCATGTGTCCAGTCCATTGCAGCTTCTGCAGTCTTACATTCGTTGAGACCTCCGGTTCGTCAAAAATTTCATACAGCTCATGGTTGTATCGAATTCGCCATTGGTCCCCGTCAATTTTTGCTCCGATTATTCGCTTCAGGACCCGTCACTCAAAAGCGTTCAATATATTTGCAGATGCTTGGGTTAGGGTCCATGTTTCTCACCCATAGCATAACACAGGTCTTATCACAGATTTGTATACTTGGAGCTTTGTTTTCCTGTGTATGCAGCTGGTCTTCAAGATCGTGAATACTGAATAAAATATTTTATTTGCGAGCTGTATTCTTCGGCGTATTTCGTCTCTTTCATTGCCCGTTTTCGTTATTTTGGCGCCTAGATACACAAATTCGCTAACATTTTCGATAGTGTATTCACCAAGTGTGATATTTTGTGTATTGGGGGTATTTTTCCTCGACTGCGTCAAGAACTTTGTTTTATTTTCATTGATTTGTAGCCCTACTTTCAGGAAGAGTTCTTTGGCAGTTGTTAATGTCCGTGATAGAATGTTGATGTCATCCGCACAGGCTAGTACTTGGCTTGACTTGTATAGTAATTTACCTTGTGTATCGACAGGTAGCTTCCATCTTACGTACTCCAGAGCCAAATTGAATAGCAATGGGGCCGGCCCATCTCCCTGCTTTAGTCCGATATTTGTGTCAAAGGCATCGATGAGTTGGTTATTGATGGGGACTTGGGAGGTTGTCGATATCATTGTCATTTTGGTAAGACGGACTGATTTGGCTGGGATGCCAAAGTAAAGCATTATTTGGTACAGTACATTACGATCAATATTGTCATAGGCTTCCCTGAAGTCAACGAAAATTTGATGTTTGTCTATGTTGAACTCCCAGCATTTTTCATGTACCTGCTTGACTTTGAACAATTGGTCTGTTGTTGATCTACCTGCCCTAAAACCACCTTGATACTCCCCAATAATACTGTTGGTGTATGACCCGATTTTATTTTCTAAGATTTTAGAAAATATTTTATACGCCGTATAAAGTAGTGATATGCCTCTATAATTTTCGCACTGTAGCTTCTCCCTTTTTTGTGAATAGGGAATATAATTGATTGACTCCACTCTTTTGGCATATGTTCTTGTTGTCAAATGGATGACTTTGTGAATAGCTTGATGAACACTACTGCCACCATATTTGATGAGCTCCACTGGGATCTCATCGATGCCCGCCGCTTTTTTATTCTTTTGGGCTTTGATGATAGAACAAACTTTATCCAGAGTTGGTGGGGCCAGGGGGAGCTCTCCGCAGACATCTATAGGCTCCGATGTTCTGGAGCTATGCGGAGGATTAAGGAGGTTCTTGAAATATGATGCCCATCTTCCCTTAATCTTGGTTTCATCAGCGATGATATGGCCGATGTCATCACGACAGAGCGTGCTTTAGGGCTGATAACCACGTTTCAGGCTTTTCATTACTTTGTATGCTTGTCTTGTATTGTTGCTCGCTAAACTTACATCGATACTTCTCAATTGGTCGACATAGTATTTTCGTTTCTTAATTCTAATTATCTTATTTGCTACTCTTCTGAGATTTTCATAGTGTTCTCTTTTCGTCCTGGTTTTCCTACCTACGTATTCTTTGTAGCCTGTTTCTTTTTAACTAACGCATTCTGGCATCCATCATCGAACTAATCATTTCTCTTGCGCTGGGCTTGATGTCCGATTGTCTGTTCTGCCACTGCCCTAATAGCCGCTTTCATTTTCATCCAGAACTCGTTGTTTGTCTTTAACGATGCGTCTAATAAGATGGGAGCCAGCTGGTTGTTGAGGGTCTCCATGAAAAGTTTTGGCCACAGACGGCACTTGGAGCCTTTCGATTTCAAATTTTTATTGCGGGCTGGTCTTCGCCGAATATGCCTTTGACATACTACATTGATAGGTTAATTTGATCAAGTAATGATCTGAGTTACAATTGGCTCCTCGGTATGTACGGACCTCAAGTTTGCTTGAGGCCCAACGTTGTTCGATCGGAACATAGTGGATCTGGTATTGTGTGTTACCATCCGATGGTTCCCAGGTCGTTTTATGAATGCGTCGATGTGGGAAGCAAGTCGAACGTATTAATCGATTTCTACTACATGCAAAGTCAATCAGGCGCTGGCCGTTGTCATTTGTTTAATCGTGGAGTCTATATCCTCCAGTCGTTCCCCGATGACATAGCTCATTGCCAGCCTTAGCGTTGAAATCACCCTGAATTATTTTTGTGTCGTTTGTGGGCAATGAGCCGACCAGTCTTTCCAGGTGATTGTGGAACGTTTCCTTCATTTCTTCGTACTTTTCTTCGGTCGGGGCGTGAACATTGATCAGCCAAATTTTGAAGAATTTTGCTTTTATACGGATCGCACACAACGGGGAATCAGCCCGTCGCCCAACCTCCATTCTGGCGGTATTGTTATTACGTCGATTCCGTTATCAGGCGTGGAAGATTCACCTTCATCCTCCTATGCCCTTACAAAGGAGTTGTAAGGAGAATTTAGTAGCAGAGCTATAGACGTATTTACAGTTATTAGCATTTCTTGACATTTAATGTTACCTAATTGGGGAACCAGTGAACCCAATGTGCGCCCCTAAGAGTATTTACTACCATTTAATTGGGGTGTTTGGGATGAGGAATCATGGAAGCTATGGGTTGGGGAAAAAAGGGGATCCCTCCTCCTTTCTCGAATGGGCTTGGGACCGTCTACGGCAGAGTTGTATTATATAACTTAATATTTAATAAATTACCTAAGCAAGCGGTTTTGGGACCGCAGATAGTTTAGCGAGGGCATTACTAGAGTGCCCACTACGCTATGTTTGCTCAAATTTGCGGCGAATAATCAAGGATATATTTTATTAATCTTCTGCTGCGATACACAGCAAGTAAAACAACCATAGTTACAATAAGATTAGAATTGTATTTTCTTTTTCGGTTCATGCTTATTTGTCCCTATTCTACAGTCATAAATTTGACTATCAGCTAAAATTTATTTCTCACATTCTGAAACACTTAAGCAATATCGATAACTCAACGTATTAGTTCAATATCCTAAATCATGCACCGTAAAGCAAAACCATAAATTTTGTCTCACACTAGTGTCAGCAAATAGATGACCCATATTCATAATATCCATGCGGATATTCATATTCTCAAACAAATCAATGGTCACGTGAATGGTCATGTTTGTCAACAGTACATTATTCACGTACATTCAACCAGCTCGAAGTATATTCACATGCAATGGTGGATGACCGTATGTATGTACGTGCATCTATGAGTTGACATATGATCCATGCCATATGAATGTATATTTCAATGCTAAGGTCGTTGAATGAAATGTAAAATAAAGGGAAAAAGAAAAAAGAATGTCTCTAGTTAATGCTGTAGATGGGATATTTCTTAAGTAAGTATATGGTGCATGTGTAATTGCACTGAAATGGTAAGCAATCGATATGGTGTGCAAATAAATATTTTGTACACATATTGTTATTTGTATAAATAGAATTAATTATATTATTAATATATTGCGAATAATAATATTAAAGTAATTTTAATATTAATGGTAGTGTAAAATAACGTTAATAATAATAAAATCGAATAATAATGTGATTATTTTAAATGTTGTTCCTATAATTGTGCATATGTGCTACACCTGGCTAGGTTCTCAGGTTGACAGGGGAGATGTTTAGTGGGTAGTCCAGTCGCCTTCTAGCAAACATGGGAGTCCCACACTTGGTGCGTAAATTAGCATTCACCTCCCTCCCATAAAAAAAGTAGCCAGTCAGCACCGTGTGGTCTCCTGCCAACATCTGGTCTATCAGGGACTCCCCCCGACCAATGAAGACCTCTACGTTGATTGAGATTGGCTAAAATGGAGATTCCTGCCCTGAACGATGCTGATCTCGTGAAACTGATGGCTGTATGGTAGCGTACGCACTGGCGTGCCATCATTTCTGGACTGCTGGCAAATTACGCAGAGCGCCGCCGGTCCCGCATCTGAAAATAAATTGTGGTCATTATCCGAAAACAATAAATCTTAAAAAGCTAAAAGAGTAAGATTATGATTATGTATGTATATAATATAAAGAAAAATATGAATAATTGAAAGGTGGCTGTCAGTGTTGGACTATAAAACAATCTATCAAAAAAATATATCTATAAATGTATATTTGTA
Source organism: Odontomyia ornata (assembly GCA_963969285.1). Taxonomy (NCBI): domain Eukaryota; kingdom Metazoa; phylum Arthropoda; class Insecta; order Diptera; family Stratiomyidae; genus Odontomyia; species Odontomyia ornata. The sequence continues at coordinate 294,769,873 of OZ017738.1, forward strand.
TCATGTAAAAATTCAGTCTTCCCCTTCATCTGTCCCCTTCCCAAGCAAGGAGACCAATGTTGAACTCCTCCTTTGGGTTATAGACACTACTCTCTTGAGGCTTCATAAATATCAGGGTTCGGAAGTGCTCTCTCATACGTTTTGACCAGGAACAGTTTTTTTTAGCCCAGGATTGATTCTGACCCGCAAGCAGCGCGTGTCTTATCATGGATAGTCATAGACTAGCTAAGCTACCAATCACGTGAAATCAAGATCCATGTACTGGAAGACACTAAGGCAACGCTTGGTTTGGGGTGCAGATCAGAATCTGCCATAAAAATGGTGTTAAGTAACGACTTCCCAATACACTTAAGGACTCTAATATCATTTGGCCTTACTAGTCATACATTGGTGGTAAGCCACCGATGCATAAATTAAAAGCAGGTTCAAACCATATTGATGTCCGAGGACAACACAGGAACGGAAGTTGTTAGAGACGCTTGGGCACGATTAGTGCAATATCCCTAAGTAGTTACCTACCCCCCCCCCCAAAATTTGGACACCTAGTAGGGTCACCTAGAGAGCATGGTCTGTCTCATGTTCATGACTGTTGATACAGCCGGGCTTTTTGGGCCCCAAGTGGGGTGCCATTTTGTAGTGAAATGGGTAAGATAAATTGTCCGTGAAGAACTGTAGCCATTGTCTGCTGCCTTGCTGGAAGAGGATGGCAGTATCCGCCGAGATTTGGCCTTGTCTAGGGACGCGTGAATGCGCTGGCAGGCTAGCATTGCGGTGTCATGGGGCGGGCTGTTTTCCCCAGTACAAGGACCAACTTAAAAAAAAAACTTCACATTCACGAATTATAAAGGGTCGAATGCCGTTTGACTGGTGTCGAGGCTAAGGTAACCTACTAAGGGTTGAACTTGTTATAGCCTGTAACAAACTGGGCCAGGAGAAAACAGATAGACTTAGGAGCTGACTTCATCGGTACCGACAATATTTATGGCCCACAAATAAGAGTGGGGCATCCAGGTGGAATCGGTGCCCCCTCGCACTTTCCCAACCGGATTAAGATCCAAATGTAGACGTTACCATATATTTCTTTTATGGGTGAAAAACTTATACAAACATAATTTGCATGAATTTAAACATGGCCAATTTATGATAGTCTTATGCGATGGAATCACATAACACTATACCATAAAAGGGTACGTGAGCGGAATGCCACTCTATCCGGGCAAGCGCCCCTATAACACAATAAAAGGGGAGAGCTCATCCGGTAACTAGCTCATTTCAGTTGAGGGGCCTGTCATCATTGCGGGTCCCATACCCGTTCAGGTTGGATGAAAGAAAAAACCGAAATTGGATTATTCAATTATCTATTCATTATATTGCAAACGAAAACATATAAGATATAGATAAATTGAATGCGAAGTACTATAATTTTACTCTATCCAAGCAATCAACCCGCATCCAATCGCTTTTACTGTTGTTTTTTTCTTCTTCCTAATATTTTTTTTCTAATTCTGGTCCT
>OZ017738.1:294773885-294843885 GCA_963969285.1 Odontomyia ornata
ACTTTCTACAAAATAACTTCCTTAATCATGCTACTAAATATGTACGTTAAGTTCTTATTGGATGCCTTATAATTGGTAATATGTGGAGAGCCTACTTCTGCTTCTAATTTATAATTTAATTTATTTTTTTAAACTTCAATCGAGTAATTTTGTTTACGTGTTAATAACTTGATGCTCCTGTTTTGTCGATTAATCCGGGCCAGAGCCGTGCGTGTGTGTAATTTTTTATTATTGTTCTTATTTACGCACCAAGCAGAGAAAGACACTTTATTCCTTTTAGGTTTAAATATTTCGATTTATCCCAATCTGGTTATGTGATACAAGAGTGAGAGAATCTTTTTCCAATTCAAACTATATATTCTCTTATTAAATGCAAAGTTGAAGCCCTTTGGTAGATTTTGAAGACTATAACCAGATCATTCTCGCTTTGCCGGCTTCATGGGGTTGACGCGGTCGACTCGTAGAAATTAAGTTGAAAGACGCTGATGATGGCGACCATTAGAATTAATGCTACATTTCACCACATTAAATACAAGAAACAAAACTAAATGATGATTTTGCTCGTGAAATATTAATTATCTTAAACCTTTCTACGGTTATTCTCTTTGTAGTTCATCACGATTACAAGCAGAATGTACAAAAATATTTTCCGTTTGGTGATTTCCCGGTTTTCCAGCTCATGTGTGCTGGGCCTCACAGTATTCTGCGCTGTCTAGGTGAAACTGTTTAGAGAATGGAACAAAGCAAACCAGCGGAATAGCGGAATACAGATCGGAATTAAGTAGAAACTATGCCGGATGGATTCCTACGGCCAATGCTCACGCTGTCTCTTCCACTTTCTCTCGTGAAATCCTGGTCGCAGCTGCGATCAGACAATACACACAAACGGTCGCGACAGGGCCCCAAACTGATAACTGGGCACTCAACTAGGCCCACACATAGGTTGAATGCGTTTCCCAATTAGGAAATCCTAAAAGAAATTTGCAAAAACGCACAATTATATGATAATGAGTGAAATTCCACGCAGAAATCACTTCACTGATTTCCCAGTAAACACAACTCCAATATAAATTTTGAAAATCACTGAAACACTTCGCGAATGAGTTTTCTTTCAATTTTTTTCGCCGTGAACTTTGATAGCAATTTTCACACTTGAACTTTGCAACGCCCGACGGAAACGTTTGAACGCAAAATTCTCACAAAAGACTTCAATTTTCGCGAATGTAACGTACTCTCTGTAGTCTACAGACACTTTCCAACGAGCCTCGGGAACTTTATCAAATCTTTCACGCACGAATCAGATAATGCTTCCGTTGGAGCACTTAGCAAGCAACAATCGAGTAAATGCACTTAATCAATGGCGGAAATGATAATCATTTGCCAAACTTGTTGCACGATACGTTAGACTATGACTCAACATGCCTCTATGAAATGTTTCGCGTCAGAATTTAATCAGATGTTTTTCTTTAGGTTTTTCCGTAGATACTAGCTTGGGCGTCACGACACATCCACCGTAAAGACAGGCTCCTCGATCCGTGATAACAGGCTCCTCGATCCGTCCAAATCTCCCCATGATTTAGCTGTCGCAGCTGTAAATCTCGAACCACTGTTAGCTCAGCTGAGTTAGATTGCATTCATCAATGGAATACATGGGTATGATGCACTAAATCAGTGCTCCCATGTCCGAAATTTCAATTTGCAGATTCGTATAATTAAGTTAATAAAACTAATAATAGATTGAAAATTTAAATCATAATGAAAGGATAAATACTATAACGAATATCAATGCAAAGAAAAAACTTTGTTAAGCACATTCTGATCCTTCTAAAATCTTCAGGATTGATTAGTCTTACAGCCACACTTCCGGAAATAAAATTTCATTAGATGTTAAGGTGCCCTTACAATTTTAAACAAGAAAATTTAAAATTTACATGCTAGTATTAACAAACTTTAGCGGATTTCGACTTCTCAGATACCTGTCGTTGTTTTGTTCAGAGAGAACTACCTCCATGATATTTTCAGATTTTCCAGTCCATAAATATTTAATCACGAGGAGGGGGGGGGGCACGATTTCATGTGTGTTCTTGCACTTCCCCTGCCTACCTTAGCAACGATATTTCAATTATTAAAAGATCTCATCAAGACCTTTCAGTTGATTCGCTATTCGACTATCTTTAGTCAAAAAATGTTTAAGTGGTCACATCCTTACATCTGTAGACTACGAAACTTTCATTCATCAGAATCTTCTTACTGTTCACAAAATTTGATGACTGCAGCTTCGATAGTTCCTGAGAAAACTTGCCGTGATCCACTGACGGACGGCGGGACTGCAGGTACCGATATTAATAGGGTGTTGTAAAAGAATTTTCACTAAAGCCTAAAAATTCAAAACTGAACGAATTTGATTACGGTTTTCCACAGCCGAATTTGACAACAAACGCAAAAACTAGATGATAGTCTGAAGATTTTTCCTCATCGGCAAAGCGAAATAAAACCAAGAAAAAGCAGTGTTCTATTGGCATCAGGCCGTTCCTGTTAGGTATCGGTCTCAAGTTTCGATTATTGAAGGATTATCCCCGTTCTCGTAAGTTGAAGTTCGTTGTTGCAGGATCTTTGAGGAACAAGATAAAACCGGAGTGGGCATCTATATGTCCACGTTGTCGCAACAACCCCTGCGACCACCTTCCGAACTACGTGTCTTTTTGCACCTACCCCTGTGACCTCGCTTCCAAGCTTATTAAGGGGAATTCAATTTGTTGTCACAAGAAAGTAAACAAACGTCTATGCTATCGTAAATATGATTTTATTGCAAAAAACAATTCACAAAATCAGAAAATAGTATAGAATATGAATAAAACTGTATGGGTATTTGGAAAAGAAAACACTTTCATATGGATAACCCATCGTTTTCCAACAATAACGCACATTACGCTTTTTATTGAGTTCCTCGCTTCGTTTTACAATGCCGCTGCTTACAATGTTGATATCTATAAACCAGGTGTAATCTTACTTTGACTGCAGTTATCGGGTTGCATCGAATACGCTCTTGAATCGAAAAAGCTACTAAATTTCGAATCGTATCTCACGCGCTACTGAAATTTCGCGTCCATGTTTGGTCTTCAAACCGTCCTCGCGAGAGGAGAAATTGGAAATTATTAGAAATGAAATGACAACCAGCCTCAGGAACGTGGTCATATTATTTCCTATGGAGTTTATATGAGCATAGTCTCTTCATTTGTTTCGTTCCCCAAAGTGCAGGATACTTTGAGCATTGAGAAGAGATTACCATAATATCGAAAGTTCATATACGTATATGGAATTATGTGAAGCATTCATGTGCAATAATATCGGGGCGACATCTATTCAAAATGTATAAAAGCTTGGCTACTTAAAAAAATAACCAACAAGGGGCAGTTAAATGACATGAATTTATGAATATTTATAATGAAAAGAGAGTGTTACCAAAAATTCTTTTGAATGTGTAGCTTTCAATTTGCTTATTTGATCGTCGAAACATGTTAATAATTTCGCAAAAAATAGAAGAAAGACTAATTTATTAAAATGTAATCACCGCCTTTTCTGGATTTATTTTTATCCTTTCGTGAAATTCAACATCCAAATGAGCGCAAAGAGCGTAATTGTAACAGGAACTCAATTGACTTCCGCTCCCTTTGATTTGATAAACATTAAATGATGTTTATTTGAATTTTCTGAAAACTAATTAGTTTTTGCGCTTTTAAAGTTTATTGAAAAAGTGAATTGTTTAAGTAATTAAAATATAGACTAGAAACGGTTAGTATAAATTGTGATATATATGTTTTGTAGAGATAATAAATAGGCATATGTTTTCTAGGGATAACAATAGTGGAATTTGTGATAATTAAGAAAATTAAAAAATGAAACACATTGTTTGTAATTGGTCACGATGCCGTTTTAATATGCTCTTTATAGAATGGAGGTTGATGTTCAACTGACTAACAATACAGTTGTCAAAACATATGTCAACTTGACCTAAAAGTGTGTTCACACTTATCAGTAGGGAACATTATAACATGTTCACACCGTATAAGTGTTGCACATTATCACACGTCTTAGCTAAACATTAAATGGATCATTTCACACTTTTCACATCAATTTAATGTAAATCTATACGATAATTTTTGCTCTACAGTGAGCTTTCATTGCATCGTGCGGATATCGATCTCGTTTTCGGATGGCTCCGATAGCTTATTAAATTACTTATGAAATTCATGGATGAGCTGCATATTTTATTTAAATAATTTTTTCTGAAAGATTATTAGAGATGAAAAGTGTTAGAAGAAGGTGTTTTCGACGTGTGTACTAATTCTAATCGGGCCATCACTCTTATTAGATACACACCGTTGATGGCGACTACCATGCTTAGAGGGGAGAGAGGTATTTTTAATTTTCCTACATATGCGAACTCAATATGTTTTTGTAACTACGAATTATTTTCAGGCATTGTGTTTCTATACACAATATATACACAATGGCATTCTCTCAATAGCTGTGCCACGCTGAACGCTTGCTGGCAGGATAGATGGCGCTGCGATGACCATTTTAGCATTTCGAGCGAAAGTTTATGTGGCTAATGTGTCTTCGATCACTGTACGTTGCTTTAGCGAGCTTCGATGCATCGTTGGCTAATGATTATATTTGCTTTGGAAGGAATTGAATTTTGCCGGCGCAAATTGCAACGTGGTAAATGTTAAGCGAATGATGAGATATTTCCTGGTTCTATTTATTAAGATTGAAGTTGCAATATGAATGAATGAATGAACTTTTATAATTTCAATTTGGTGTAATATAACTTACATGCATGGTTTTCAGATAAGAATCAGATGCTTGTGAGTTCGAAAAAAATATTCTATGCAAGTGAGATAACTAGTGCATTTATTAATTTAATCTTTTATAAATTAACTACCTATATTTGAATGTTTATACTATTAAAAAGTATTTTCTAGGACTCAAATGAGCTTGACCTTATCAATGGCACTTAATTTGAATATTAATCTTCTGAATTGTATTTTTTGTGTGAGAAATCGAAGTGTTAAAGAGGAGACAATTGTTTAGAAGAGTTGTTCTTCTTCTTCTTTGCACTACAGCCCTTCTCGGGCATTCGCTTCTTACAAATAGTACCTCCAACTGTCTTGGTGCATTGGCCGCGTCCTTCAATTCTGAAATCCGAGCAAAAGGTAGTTAGTTATTGGTCCATCTGGACTTATTATTTAAGACTCGTAGATGTTGAAAAGAACTGGTTTTTTCAGCGTTGCCAATAGCTTTTTCACGAAACATATTTAAATATATGCTTCTTGAATTAAAAATTGAGGTATATTCATGACACGACAAATATGCCCTGTACACCAAGTTTGATTTCAATAATGCAAGAAATTAAAAATCATTTATTAAAAATATCATGAAGGAAAACGAGCGCATTCTTTGTAAAATATGTTCATATGTATTTTTTAAGGATTTGAATTACTGAATGTCAGAAATCAGTAAATTTTCATTTCAGTATTTTATATAAGTGATTGGTAGTGTGCATATCGATTGAAAGGAGTTGATACGATTTCGTATGGATTAAATTCCTTGGATTCTAGAAATAAATGATTTTAAAGTTTTGTGATTTCGTCACAACCAAGTAATTGTGTTTTAAAATCTGCAATCACATTTTGCTATATAATTCCGATAGCCCTGAAAATTCTAAAGTGTAGTTCTTTTACTGGCATCATTTTCAATCTTGTGCGTAAAAACAAGGCAGTAACTACAATAAACGTTTTCCATCATTCTTTGTAACAATTGTCATACTACATAGTACATACATAGATAGCATGCGACAAAATCATGTGCAGTATTCGAAATTTCATCACTATAGCAGTGAGGTGTACGATAAATAACACAAGTTTCTATGTAGGCTTGATTGGGATGAACGATATTGGAAACTTGCAAATGTTTACATTATTTCCGTAACATTTTTAGCCGTGCTGCGCTTTGGTGTGTGACTATATTCTAAAAAAGTTGAATAAGGTGTGCGATAAATAAGTAAAATTGTGTTTAGAAGTTCTTATGGAGTGAAATTTAAAAGGACAACTTTAGTTTGAATTATTTCTTATAAATTTTACATATCTTTTGAAAATTTGATCATTATTCGTAAAAAGATGTTTTGTTCATACTTGAATTGCATGAACTAGTACAACCCCGGAGCTTTTTTAAGTTTTTCCGTCTGCCCACTGATCACCATAAAAATTTGTGGTTGATACATTCAGGCAATGCTTCTCACCTTTTCGGTAATGCTAAACTTAAACATTTTTTATTTTGTGAGGATCATTTTTATGAAAGTGATATCCTAATGTATTCATTGAGGAAGACGCTAAAAACCTCAGTTTTGCCGAAATCCTTTGGAAAAAATTTTTGTTTATGCTTGGAAGGCTCTCTTGATCCCGATTGCCTGAAAGAATTAGAAAATGCTAAAATGTCTTACATTAAAGTTCCTTGGAAGCCTTTTTCGTATAATACCAACAAAATTCAATGACAATCTTTGCCTTCAAATTCCAGAGGATCTATGCTGTACACCAATTTTATCCCCTCGACTTGTAGTTAGAAAAGATCCAGGGGATAAAAATTATTTGCACTGCAACAACCTACCTTTAAGACCAGATACTCCTAATATATATGAATATCAGCTTCCATCACCGAAAAGACCAACAGAGATAAAAAAATGTCCAAAAACAAAAGCCACAAAGCCTTCCGCTGTTATTTAAAAAAAAATACAAAGCCTACAAAAGAGTACAGATGTAACGAAACGTTTTCGTCACATTATGGCAGGAAAAAGTGAAAAGGTTCAAACTTTCATAAACACACAGCGGTTTCATAAAACCAACGCTCCTTGGAAAAAAACAGAGCAAAAACTTTTTCTTAAAATGTATTATAAGTCTCCCGCATCATATAGAGAGCTTTTGATCATTGGTTTTACAGATCCGTCCATTCGCGCATTACTCAAACAATAAAAGACTGGCTTAAATAAAAATTAAAAAACATGACCGTTTTAGAAAGACAGTGTATTTTAATATTTGATGAAATGTCGATAAAAACAGAGCTAGAGTATTCCACATCTGAAGGCATTATGTTTGGTTATGTTGTTTGCTACTGATGGTTCCTGGCTTGAATAAGAATTGGAAGCAAGGAATAGGATACATAGTTGGTTCTCCTGATGGTGATAAACTAGCTTCGATCATTGAAGGAGTAGTAGAAACACTTTTTGGTATTGGTTTCGAAGTAGTTGGTACCTTCTGTGACCAAAGTGCGATGAACCGAAAATGTTATAAAAAGCTTGGAAGCACTTCCAGCGAGCCATTCTTCAGAGTAAAGAATAAGCTTATTTTTACGTTTTTTGATGTTCCACACTTGTTGAAAAGTATCCGAAATGTATAGCTAAAAAAAAATATTTATTTTCACAGAGAGGTTGTTCAATGGAACATCATAAAAAGAGTATGTGATTTTGACAGCAATGTCATTTCAGCTCTTTATAAACTAACTAACACTCATCTAAATCCTAGTAACTTTGATGAAATATCAGTTAAGCTTGCTACAGAAGTTTTTAGCAATTCTGTTTTGGCTGCTATAGCAGCTTCAGTGGAACTTGGTTGCTTTTCACTGGATGAAGAAGAAGAGAAAATTGCAATATTTTTTGGTTAAATAAACTTTTTGACAACTTAAATCGTGTAACAAAATTTTTCAAAAATCCGGACTAGAGTTCCATTTCCATTGAAAGTTCTCACGTACTTGAGAACTTGATACAAAGTAGAGAATGGATTCAGCAATGGAAATCCACTGGAAAGATAACTAGGCCATATTGCTTTGATGGTCTTATCCGCACCATCAATGCCATTGAGCTTCTTTGGAACCAGAAAATGTCCTGTCAGGACTTTTTGATACCATCACACTTAAACCAAGATTCTTTGGAGACCATGATTTCAATGCTACGATGTTTTAAAGGCACATAAGAAACAAATAAATCAGCGTGCAGATTACAAACAACTACCCTGTTGGGGAAGAGCATTTTAGGACAAAGTTTTGCGCCTGAGATTAGCAGATGAACATAGGTGAAATTCAAGCGCGGCAAATACCTGCGAATTGAATAGCATGGGTGAAGATATATGATAGGATAGCTCCTATCGTATGTAGCAAAGATGATAACCCATCAGCTGTACTTATGATATTGACATTAATTGACAGCATTAAGTGTCAAAGTCAAAATGTATTTGAAATTCGTGGAAATAGTTTTAATTTATTTAGTATATAAAGTAAATATCAAATGCGTTATTTTTACCATAGGTGCGGCGTATTATAAGGGAGGCGGAGCGCAATTTTGATAGCCAGATGAGTGTAAGCAATCATATTTGTTCTGGACATTTGTGCGAAATGTCCTTGGTTTTCGAGGAAACAAAGCTTAAAAATTATAATTTTTCCTCAAGGAAACTTCGGTTGTCGATTGTTTTATCGAATGGTTACCGCTGGACCAATTGGGCTGAAATTTTATATGCCGTAGCACTCATTTGCCGTAGCACTTTTTAATTACATAACCGATGAGGTGAGGAAAAATTAGATTTAAGTATTTTTTCAATTGCATTAAATGTATTTTAGTTTTGACATAACAGCTGAAAAGCTTCTTTCGTCAGTTTACAGCTACCGAATTTATTTCCTTTAGAAGCGTGTCCTTCTAAAGGAAGGAAGGGTGTCCTACAAAAAACAAAACAGGTGCCCTTCTACAAAATACGAGTAGAAGGGTGCTCTCTAAACAAAAAGTTTACATCGAATGTCTCCTCACCTTAACATATACTAACAGAAGCCCGATGGCGCAGAAATAGTTTGTGGCAAATACGAGTATATCAAGATGAGCAGACATTCGATGTTAACTATTCTTCTTTAGTAGGGCATCTGTCTATTTTTTAGAAGGACACCCTTCTTTCCTCTAGGAGACTTTTCTAAAAGAAATAAATTTGGTAGCTGTAAACCGACGAAAGAATGTGGTGCTTCTTATCTGTCATGTCAAAACTAAAATACGTTAAATTTAATTGAAACATATACTTATATCCGATTTTTCCTCACCTCTTTGATTTTTTAATCAAAAAGTGCTCCGGAATATAAAATTTCAGCCCAATCTGTCCAGCGGTAAAAATTTGATAAAACAGTGCTTCAACAGAAACTTCCTTGCACAAGTAGTTTTTTTTTGTTTTTTAAATACCTCCATTCCCTACCACTCTCTCCGTCACACTTTTTTCGTCGCACAACGCTCGTCGCTTTGTCTAGTGTGACACCCAGAAAATGTTTATAACATCGGTATAAAGGGTGCACACAAAAATATATGTGAAGTCATTCTATTAATCTTTCCTTGTCCGATTCGTGATCAGCTCTCAGAGATAAAAAAAATTACAAATTCGACGCAGTAAAAAAAAACTCTGAGTTATAAAATAGCTGTCTCTTCAAGCATCTCGACGATAGGGTTTCAAAAATGCTCTAAGATGCTATGTTGAACTTTACTGGACTGAATTTCAAACGTTATTAATTAAATATTCTTTAAGCCTTTTCTTCAAGACTATAAATGAGTTTGCTTCCTTAACTGAATCAGGAAGATTGTTGTATATTCGTAGCGCATCATTTGTAGCATCGTTCTTCAGACGGTCCGTTCTTGCAAAAGGTATTACGAATTGATTAGCATTTCTAGCATTGTACTGATTCTTTTGCGATACTTAACTAAATTGAACTTGTGATGACGGTTTTGATTGTAAACATTTGAAGATAAACTTGGCTCTCTCCATTTCAATAATTTGAGGAAAGGTTAAGGCTTTCGCTGATTGGTACATTAATCTGGTTTGATGGAGCGTCGGAAGATTTGGAATGTTTTCATACGCTTTGGTGAGCATTCTAGAGATGATATTAAGATACTGCTTTGATGACTGGCGCCAAATTACTACTCCATAATGTAGTTTCGATAGTACGAATGCATTTAGGATCATCTGCTTGCTGTTTTTTGGAAAACCTTCATATCTTCTAAGTAGTCTGACAATAGGAGCTAATTGTCTCCTTAGGTTATTAATGTGTGATAACCATGTTAGTCTATGGTCAATGATAAGTCCAAGATACTTGATCTCCGTTACTCTTTCTAGTTTTTTGTCATTAATTTTTATGTCCATGTCAATGTCACCTTTATTCTTTTGCTTGAAAATGACAAATTTTGTTTTTGAAGTATTCCGACGAATGATATGTTTCTAGATCCTCATTAATGGTGTTTTCGAGGTAATCTCTTTCGCGTCCCGAGGAAAGTAGTATTGTATCATCTGCGTATAGTGCATAATGTCCTTTAAGTCCACATGTATTCAAATTATTAGTGTATAACAAGAATAAGGTTGGGCCAAGTATCGAGCCTTGTGGAACGCCCGATTTCATAGGAGCAGCGTCGCTCAAAACTTTATTGACTGCTGTTCTCTGCGATCTGCCTTTCAAGTCATTTCTAAATAGCTGATTTGCATTGCCTTGAATACCATATAATTCCATTTTACGAAGTAGAAGAAGTAGTTCACCCTCAAATCATACTCGTACCGAGATCCGAACAAAATACCCATCACTGACTTTTTCGGCTCAATTCGGCCCTCGAGTTATTACAGAAAAAATCAATACTACCCCAGCGAATGAAGTGTAAATAAAAATTGTAAGTTAACTCCGTAAGATTGTTTCATGTTGTATTTCTAGAGACGCCATTGAGGATTTCCATCATAAGCATCCGCCACTCACCGATGTAGATTATAAATTTGCGGTGCGCTATAGATACGTTTATATGAGCGAGATGAGTGAGCCCAGAAAAAACTAACAGCACGAAAAAATAATTCTGCCGCAATACACTTTCCACACCACTTTTTGCCGACGATGTCTCAGCTCCTCCAAAGCTGTTTTTGCTCACCAACGCTTTCGTAGCTCGTCCTCCCTAAATACTCCAAGAATGATCCACCACGTTCACTCGTCCCAATGTCGCAACACCTACACACCACAAGAAGATTACGCCAAAACAGTAGTGAGGCACTCTGGGTGTGTTCGGTTGCAAATGATCATGTAAAGGTTAAAAAGTTGTGTATAGATAAATGCAGGAAAAATTCAGGAATTAATGTGACAAATTTGAAAAGCTAGCATGTATATATTTTTTATTTTTCTTATTTTGTCATATTATATGCATCCTAGATTTTTGAATTTGTCACAGTAACTCCTGAATTTTTCGCACATTTATATATATATATATATATATATATATATATATATATATATATATATATATATATATATATATATATGTATGTATATATATATATATATATATATATATATATATATATATATACATATATATATATATATATATATATATATATATATATATATATATATATATATATATATATATATATATATACAACTTTTTAATCTTTACATTGTCATTTCCAAAAAGAACGTAAACTTCCGACCGGACACTCCCAAAGTGCCTCACTGTTTTTTTTTTTCTTACTACACGATTGATTATATGGGCAGTACTTATATAATTCTTAAAATTTGTTATGTTCGTTTTACGTAGGACGTAGGATAATTTTTAGCATGTTATAACCAATTGAGTCGACACCAGGTGTAGTGGGCTTTCTTTGCGCCTTGAAAATTGGTTGTACCTCTTTGGCTTTATATAGGATTCTTGGGGTTAATGGCTGTTCCTTGGTGATATTGGTGTTAGAATGTTGCTTATTCCAGACATCCTGATGATCGATAGAGGTCCAGCAACATATAATATTACCTCTTTCGCGGTCATTAAGCATAATTTTTAAGGCCTTTGTAAAAAATTTTTTTCATGAACACCTATTAGTTTCTGTGCCACAGGAGTTTCCTCAGAAACTATAGATGCTAGAAAGCTCAAACTTTGTGGAAAGGTCAGAAGTGGTGGTCTCTCAAAAGTTAGGTCTTACCAAGCATTTAAAAATTTTTAAAGGGGGGTCACCCCTTATAAGAAAGTGGCCCTTAAATTTTTTTTTAATTGAGTAATAGTAGTCGAGTAGAGTATCAAATAAAAGGTCTTGATTAGAACTTTTAGAATCTGAATTTATAAAGTTATTTTGAGCACCAGGGGGTCCAGGGGGAGGCATAATATACCAAAATTTTCTATCTCCCCTCGCGATTGAACATCTTTGAGGCAAAAATCCGAAAAAAATCAAGAAGGTAGGTCTTTATGAGTACAAGGGCAACAAATACCTCAGAAATCGAAATTCACTCAACTTTGTAATAATAGTATGATTTGTAGATGTCACATTTTTGCCCATAAAATCAAAACGGTATCCTCAAATTTCTTAAAACTCAGCAATTATATAGATTGAAATAAGATCCTTTATAGAAATCCAATCATAACCAAGTGATTTATAGCCATTTCAATTGTATGGTATGACAACAACAATAACACGTGTTCATGGGTGATACATACTTCAAATTTACCTAGGCACTTTTATTTTCTTCCAATTTTCATGGAAATTTATGGAATAGTGTTTCATTTGAATATTTTCAATTGGCCGAACATTGCATCTTTTGCATAAATTTGAAAGATTTCTTACCCAAGTATTAGATGAATACTTCAAGTCACCAATTTATGCTATTAGAAAACTTGTTTCGAACCCTAGGGTGGTTACAAAGACCTTCTGGTAGAAGCACTCTCCTACTTACTCAATTTGTTTCCACTCATGTTTTGCTTCATTCTTTCCCAGACCTTCATTAATTCTTTCGACCACCAATACTTGTTGCTGTATTTAACTCTCTTGCGTGTGGTATTATTGTTGATCATTTGGCTCAAGTCATTGATGATCTCCCTGAAATTTCTGTTGAAAGAACTAGTCGCGATATCATTACTCATGCTGTCCTTGTATCGACACAGCTGCCAAGTATTCCGTTTCCGTTTTTATTGTGATCTTTATTGGACAATGACTGATTTTAACAGATCATAATATCCGGAGAGGACAAAATACATTTGCCGTCAACTGTAACTCTTCTGAAAATATAGATTCCGGTGCTAAGTATTTTAAATTTCAAATTTTCAAACCATTAGAGAAGAATTTCGCCTTTGCTATTGAGAGATTGTTACCCCGATATGTGTGTCTCACATTAATATCACATTCGATGAAAATGCGTCTGTTGTGTTTGGTTTTATCTCGAATCAATGACAGGTTACCATACGTTATAGGTGAAATGGCCATCACTCCGAAATAAAGTGATGAAACCAAGAACTACTTGTGAAAGGAAGTTTCTTTGAGGAGAAATTAAATTTTTAAGTTTCATTTTCGAGAAAACCATGGACATTTCGCCCAAGCTTCCGATACAAACACGATTGCTTACACTGATCTGGATTGAATGCCATGAAAATTGGGCGTTGTCTCCCGTATCGTACTCATTATGTGAAGCAGATATTCTGCACGTTTCCGTGCGATGTTACATCAATTTTGATTTATTCAAAGATGCCAGTTCGTGTGATATTCACGCTATGCATATCACCATGATGATCAACTTGTTCGTCATATTCGTGGTGAACGTTCGCAAAATGATTGAAAAATGGCCCTTTTCAGGGCTAAAAAACTATTTCCAAAGAGTAAATTCACTCAAGGTGTGTGATGATTGGTTTGTTCGGAGATGCCCAATTGTGAAGCGTATCAGCAGCATGGCCGAGGATGTCATGTACTTTTCCATAGTGCGGATGTGATGTTTCCTCAATTTGGTTTGTTTGTTACATTCGTGGTAAGCAATATATCATAAAATAATTTGCAAAGATTAAATTTAATGGTCTTACAGGAAATATTTGGGCAATCTAAAAAGGAAAGTATTCAACGGATTCACTGATCCATGGACACCTGTTTATGCACTATTCATATTAAGTGTGTGACCATCGTGGCCAAGGATATCAACTTACACGTTGCATTTGTGGTGGACGTGCCTGAATTTTTTATCCTTACTTAAACCAGCATAAAATTATATACTAACTACAAATTGTAATTCCTACAGACGAATAAGAATACATGTGCGCAGGAAACCAGTGTTTTATAAACTTAAACTAGAGAATATAATATTGGAAGTAAAGTAAAATATAAAGTAAAATTTGAAAGCTTAGATATTATAAAGAAAATTTAAAGATAATAGTACCTCAAAACAAAAACTAAGGAAAATATTAGCCAGCGTCCTTAAGAATTTCAATTTGCAACTTTTGTAAAAGTAGTAATCATACAACACATTTTGATTACTTACTCTAGATATTTTCATATATCCATGACTTAAGTTTCATCTTAATATATTTATTCATTTCAATTGGTACTTTCTAATTATTTGAAAATTGATTGACAAATTTTATAGCGACAATATTGCAGTCCTTATCACTACAAATTTGGTAAAATAATACTTTTATATATGCTGTTTCTTGTTGACATTTCATATTGGTATATAAATTTACAGTAAAATAGTAAACACACTTAATATATAATTCGTCAGTATTATGTGGATCGTATTTTAGAACAGATTTTTTTTTGTTTATAATTGGTAAAACCGCTGTAGTAGATTTAGATTTTTTGAATAAGCTCCACCCTAAGCAATTATTTCAGATTGCTGTCCATTTGAAAGTTGAAAGTTTAAAGAATCAACCCCTTAGGCCATAATAATATAATTTCTGCAATTATATTTCATGATTTATAGTATCAAAAGCTTTAGCGAGATTATGAAAAGTCACAATAATTGATTTAGTTTTATCGAAAAATTTGTTTATTGCATTACTTATATAAGCGCAAGCGTCTTTTCTTTCTAGTCTTTTAATGAATTCGGACCGCTGATTGGACAATATTTTATGTTTCTTCAAAAAATTTGAAAAATTCTGTAATAAATATTGTAATCCTTTCAAAGATTTTTGCCACATTTGAATATAAGGATATAGGTCTATAATTTATTGACTTGCTTCTATCATTAGTCTTGAAAATTGGAGCAACTACAGTTTTTTTTTAAGATATGTGACCATATCAACAGTTCAATGCACATATTGGTGATTTGTGCTAAAGGTTCAGATATGTAATCGGAAATAGCTTTCAGGAGTCTCGAATGAATATTGCCTAATTGTTTCCTTAGCTGTTGGATCTAGAAAAATGCTATTTTGAGTTATATGTGGCATTTCCAAATTATTCCTGCTAGATGTAATTATTTTGTTACTTAAATTTACAGAAATATTTATTCTAATATTCAGCAATATTTTCAGGCTTATCTGTAGTTCTTTATGATTACAAGGCCGACAAATATTTGAAAATGAAAATCCGATCAACTTTTTCAATAATTGTACATTTAATGAATTTTACTTTTATACCCATAAAATCAAAAGGAAGCCCTTAAATTAGTCAAAAACATGTATCTAAGTTTCATAGTAACATATGTATGTGTCCTGAGAATTTCTCGATAATTGTGCTATAAACAACTAAGTTACAGCTGATTGCAAATTTAACAATTACATGCAATACATGATTCTGTTCAGATACACATTTGCAAACGACCTACACCCTACAGATATGTAGGAGTTTTGATAAATATTTTATAAATGGTTTATAAAATTGATATGTTACTATACTCCTGAAACAATGGAAGCAGCAAACTGGAAACAAAATGGAATTCAAATGCATATTAACCATATTTAGTTTTTTGAACTCAATTTAGGCTATCTATATATAGCGCGTTTTGATATTTATAAGAACTTGTTTAATTTACTAATTAGTTAAGAACACCCTTCTAGCAAGAACACTCTCCATCTACTCCGACTTGTATTCTATTAAATCTCTTCCATATTTGATCTTAGCGGTAGCTATAAGTTTATTTAAAAATTTTACATGTTTTTTATATTAAGCCTTCAAGGTTTCATAATCAGGATCCAATCGCGAAATTTAATATAATTGCTCTTTTGTTAAACGAGAATTCATAATACCTTCAGTTATCCACGATTTTCTGGGAAGGTACTTAGATTTGTTTATTCGATCAGCATTACTAAATCGATATTTTAGAACATTGAAGGCTAAATTAGGCTCGTTAAATAAAATTTGATTCCATTTTGGTTTGCTAGCAGAAATCTTTATTTTTTTATAATAGATTTTATAAAAGGCACTACTTAATTTCTTACTAATGTTCTGTTTAATAGTAATATGGAGGGGATAATGTTCAGGAAAAACTATACTAAGCCTTAGAGATTCAATATTGATAGAATTTGGTTTAATGAACATATTAGCAACACAAGAACCTCCTACTTAATTGTCGGAAGGCCTTGTTACCTCTTGAAAAAAAGTAGTGTATCCTCTTTCCAAAAGATTACTGAAACGTTCTTGGGTTATCATATTTAGATCTAATAAATCAATACAATAAAATCATGTTTGGAATTTGGATAGTATTCCAAATTCTAAGTCTCAGAACATACAATACAATAATAACCGGTTTATTATTAAGCCTTTGTATAAAGATTCATAGTTGATCATGATTTGAATTTAAACTTTTGATACTAATATAAAATATCAAATTATTATTAGGTTTAGTCAATTATTTTTTTTATTTCATATCTGCAGGCCAATTCTCTTTTTTCTTCAAAAGCCGTCGGGCCTTGCCTTTTTAGGTGGGCAGATGCGCTTCGACTCCTTCGAGATAAAGAAGATGACTCAAAGGAGTCGAAATGCGTCTGCTCAGTTAAAAAGGCAAGGCCCAACGGCTTTTGAAGAAGAAAAAAATTATTATTATTATCTTATTGATACAAAAATGTTGGATTAATACAAAGAGGGTCCTATTCAAGATTACAAAATTTTATTCAAGGAGTGAAATTGATGTTTTTTTGGTGAATATTTACAAAGTGGGTAACTTTACGGGGGATATTCAACGTATTTACAAATCCATAGCTCGGATGTGTTGACTCTTCAAGAAACTAGTGAAGCTTATTTGGTTGGTTTGTTCGAAGATACCAAGCTCGTGCGCTATTCATGCTAAGCTTGTTACCATAATGGCCAGAAGATCAATTCCCTCGTCCCATTCATGGTTAATGTGCCTAAATTGATTCAAAAAATATTGAATTCATTAGAAATTGTCCTTTTCAGGACTGAAAAATTGCATTTAAAGAGATTTATTCGAAAATACAAATTCATGCACTATTCATGCTAAACTTATCACCACCATGCCGAAGCATATTCAACGATTTTGTTTATTTGATAACACAGGCAATTTTTTTTTCTTGAAAAGCGGTCGGGCCTTGCTTTGTTGTGTGTGCTCACATAAGAAAGCAGGGCCCGACGGCTTTTCAAGAAAAAAAATTAAACAAATAAAATTTACAGTTCCATAGTCAGTAGTGTGTTGGCGCTTGAAGAAGCAAGTGAAGGAAAAATATTTTACAGGTAGGTTAAAAAATCTTGCAAGGCATAAAAAATACAGCAGCAGCATAATGATTCCTCTTCATTCATGGATCAGTCAAATGGATTTAGCCAACCAATGGGAGCCCATTGAATTAAACAGGTACAGAAAGAATCAATACAATCACAAGAAATGACATCGCTTGTTGCAGGAATTGAAAAGAATCTTTCAACAAAATATTTTCAGACGCCTATGCAAATTTAGAAGATGCAATGAAATATTTTGAACCAGTGATATAAATTTGGACAGAAGTCTTAACGTTAATAACAAAATTAGTGCAGCTTATGAATGCTATCGAGACCTATATGGTAATTAGAAAAAACAAGCTCAAAAAGTTGGAATTGGAACATTCTTCAAGCCTAAGGTAGTATGCATTGCATTTCTTATATTTTTTTCCATAGTGATAAAACCAACAAAAAAAGTTCTACGCAAGTAAGTAATAAAAAAAAAATAATTACTGATTGGATAAATATGTACTCAGAGGTCAAATTCAAAATCAAAAGCACTTTATTATAAATTTTCAAAAATTATAAAGCAAATTCCATACAATATAAATACTAAAAACTTCATGGCCCAAATGGCTCTCAATTTATACATTGTTAATCAATAACATTTAATCAAAAAACACTATCAAATTCAATTTAATTAAAATTAACAAACAAATACTATTCAAAAATTAATTATAATATTAACACAACATAACTTTTATCCTACATCTATATTAATATGTTAAAACCTAATTCTAAACAATTTAATCAGAAGCTTTATCTTAGACTAATACAATTCTATGACAAAATTCCTAGCCTAAACGTTTAACCTTATCTCTAATATGTATAAAAATATGCCTAAATCCAATTTACGCCAGCGAGCCCTTCAAGGTAATTTATCATTAAATCTTTCACAAAAATAGTTATTGTTTTGTTTATTTACCTTTAAATATCATTAGGGTTGTATATTTCACCAGCCCATTTGAAAAATTCCAAAGTAGGGTCCAACTTCATTTGCTTTGCCCGTTTAAGGAATATATATTTGGTAAAGTAGCCAGGAAGGTCTGTTTTCCTAGCTCCAAAGCTGGGAAGCGATCGTTTCAAATGTGACCACTGCCCCTCTATCGTATTAGTATGTGCACCACTCCCGGGGTCAACAAAATTCAGCGAGTGGTTCACTTTTAAATGGATGAACCCTTCATCCTCAAGGCAATCGTAAGCCTGTAAGCAATATTGAAATGCGATACTTATCCTTAATTAGAAATAAAAAAACGTACTTTCCAGCAATCTGAAATGATTGTGGTGCCGGGCAATATGTAGGTTTTTATTATTGGAAGTAATTCTCCTTTACTTCTTTGTGGAACGGGGACAAAAAAACATCTCCCCGTTCCTCTCTCCACACCTCCAAACACCCATTGCCCTTTGACGATTCGCCCTCTGTTGTACTTTTGCTTGCCGAATTTAGATTCGTCGATTTCGACAATGTGGTTCACCTCTGAAAGAAATAAAAGAATCAGAAACATTCTTAGTAATAAGAATTTTCACAATAAGTTATCGCCAATTTTCTCGCTTCTTTCTATCAAGCCCATTTCCACGATTTCCCTACACAGTTTCCCCCACAAAACCGCTGTACGGGAGGCAATTTGGGCATTTTTTATTACCTGCAGCTGGGGGAATCGGTCGCACCACGTATGAATCGCGGCCAGACACTTCCACATTGCCAGATTGCTGTTGCCAAAAATGGTCCCCTGCCGTAAGCTTCCCCTTATAAACAATAAAATGATAGTTAAAAGTTAAACATTTTATGTTATTTAAATACCCATAATTGCACATTTTGCCATTATATAATGGGCGACATTTCCAGCGCCAGCCAACCGCTTTCGACCTATCGGCCTCAATTTTTAGTGGGGCTTGGCAGTTTTTACAGGCTGCTTGCCTAGGAACAAGCCCCCACTCTTGTAACAAAACAATGGCATGTTTTGCCAACACCCCGTTCGACTTCTCCACGTCAAAGTTGTCAGTTATTTTTTTGATATTAATAGACACTGTAATGAAGAGAAAAATGTTCAATAAGCTTATCACCTGCACGAATGATATCCATACGGCGATGTCGTTTATGATATATATATATATGTATATATATATATATATATATATATATATATATATACATATATACTCGTATATATATATATATATATATATATATGTAATATATATATATATATATACATATATACTCGTATATATATATATATATATATATATATATATATATATGTAATATATATATATATATATATATATATATATATATATATATATATATATATATATATATATATATATATTTATATATATATATATATATATATATATATATATATATATAAATATATATATATATATATATATATATATATATATATATATATATATATATATATATATATATGTAATGATTTTCAACTTTTTAAGTCCGAACGCGGAACCGACCTCTCATCGGTTCTAGACGTTAAGTCTGAGTAGTGCCAACGGATGGTACCAACAGGTCAACCAATCCGTGCACCGTAACCCATTCACGCGTTGGCTGCTTGTCGGCCAGCTAGTTCGGAGAGGATTTCGGTCGCGGGTCTCCGAATGGGTTACGCTCAATTACAATATTTTCAGCCACCTGAACATGCCCGTTTTCCAAACGTGTTGCAAAACAAACCATACGGACAAGAACCCTACTTTACGTTACTCCGTATTTCTTCTTATAACCAGACAAGAATACAAAATCTAATTTTTATTTCGCGTTCCCGAAGTTTCGACGCGGTACCGAAAAGTATGCTACTCTAAATTAACACGACGAAGACTACTCTAATAAAATGTCAAAACTACAAAGGTACCGCGTACCGCGCGCGACGCGAAACCGACCTCAGCGGATTTGGCGAACCCCTACCCTCGCGACGGCATACCTACCCTGCACTCTCTCTTCCCACTGAAAAAGAAGAACCGCTGAAAAGGAAAGTCGTGGTTATTTATTCGCAATTCATTTTATTACCTCCTTTTTCGTTTTTTTTTCTTTTTTTCACGTTAATAACGTTTTGTAATTTTCATATTTTGCGTTATTTGTATCTACATAATAGTTCTGTATAATTATAAGAAACTAGTCGTTAATATTCGACGAAATAAGGTAACATCCTAAATGAAATAAACTTAATTTACATTTTACATGCTTTTCATTCAGTTGGAAATTCTGATCCATCTGATTAATAAGTAACAAACTTCTTTCCATTAAGCAGCATATCAATATTGAATTGGCCATTCAGAAACTGAATATAACGAAACATTTACTCATATCCAAGAAAATGAAAGTTATCCTCGAATTCAAATTTACCGTACGTACAGCAAAAGTTCAAATTGGAGAAGAAGGAATATTTCCCATCTGTGATTTCTACAAAAATTGATATCTACCTAATATAGTATAAATTTGATGTTAATTCACTTTTCATTTCATCTAAATTTCTTATTTCATTGACTAGAAAGGAATTCATTGTTGCTCTTTTTCGTATTTTCTTTTTTCATATGAATTACAAATAAATTTGTATGGGAGTGTAAAATAACGAAAATATTCTAATGTTGAAAGAAGCTTTATATAAAAAAATGCATAAATATCAGTAAAAATTATATGTAATCCTAACTTAATAGTAGATTGATTTATGTATTGATCTAAGTGTACGTGATTAAATTGTTGACAAAATATAATGTATAATTGAGTACAGTGTATAAAAGAGCGAAATTTAAACAGAAATGCAAATAATAAATGCATGATAAACAAATCTTCTAATTGTCTGTATGAGTTTATCAATTTGTTTGTTTAGCTCCATGGTATGTCTTGATAACTTTTGATCTAAGATATAAATTTGACCATTTATGCATGTCAGCAGTGTTAAAATCTTTTCATATATTTTACACAGAGTTACAAGCGGTTGTGTGTAATTTTACATTGAAATTGTTTATTACATGAGTTTAGTTTGTTCTAAGACCATGAGTTCAAAATTGAATGTATATGAACATGTTGGCTAAGGGCGGTTAAAATGACGGTTTGTATTTTTCGTGATGAGTTGTTTAGCGCTTTGGCAGACGGTAATGAACTTACAGGAAACCGGGCTATTTCAGCTATAATTTTTTTCAACAATCAAAAAGGCAAATTTGCTTTTTTACTACATCTAGGAACTGCTACACAGGAACTGCTCACGATTCAGGCAAATCAGTGATTAATTTGTACGACATTTTCCGGGAAAATTATTCTTTATACATACAAATTATGAAAAATGTATTGAATCGAAAATAAAAGAAAGAACGTGTAGTCAAGTCGGAAGACTTAGTGAATGAAAAACCCTGTTTTCAGATAAACTATTTGAATGGGAGAGGGTTGAAAGAGAAAGGTGATTGTATATGATTTGGAAACAGCGAATTGTGGACATAGAGCATGCATTTGAAGATTACATTATTTCCGGCAACGAAATCAATTCCCTCTTCACTAATTTAATGTTGCAGAGTTCATTGATAATTTCTTCATTCTATAAGCTATTGTTTTACTTTCTAAGCAAACTGACCTTAGTTTACCTATATTTTGTCACATTACTTGCGATCATATAAATATATGTATCAATTTGTTCGTTGCTACATTAGAATTCATATTTTTAATATATTTGGCCTTCGTTTTCTTTTCTTTCCTACCGCTATCAGAGTCAAAATTGTTTTGCTATTTGAACCGGGGGTAAATTATGGAGAAACTTTTGTGCGCAAAACTAGCTTCCATACGATGCGACATAACCTAATGAGACCTAGATGTATCATCTGGTAATGGAGACAGTAAGACCTGAATTATTTCAAGCTGGTGTAAATGTTGGCACCCTTATAAAGGAGGATATTGCGCGAGTAATATTTGCTGAAAACGGTCTGACCTGGTAGATAATACTTCAACTTGACCGCACATATGAGGCGATATCCGCACTTTTGTTTCAGCAGGCTCCCACTTGCAGAAAGTCGATCGTTCGCTTTGAATCTATGGTCTATATCGTCCGACTCCCATGCTAAGACCGAAAAACATCCTCCTCGATTCGGAAGCGAATGCTTAACAGAGCCAAGGGAAAATTGCAGGACTTGGAGGAGAGCTATTTGCAGAATGAATTGTATACTTTGGGGTTTTTTTTTTTTTATTCTTACCTGTGAGTTCAGTCACCTCCAGCGCCACTTCTTCACTGGTTACCATGTATTGGCGCTTGTGCACGTGGGGCCAAATATCCCCTTCTGGGCTAATTGCTCCAATTCCAAGGGGCATGAACCCCTAGTCGCAGCAAGGGGAGACTGGTACAATGTTGTCCTGCCCTATTGTAGCCTTTTCTACTGCTTCCTACAGCATATGCGCACACGCGGTAAAGCTCACTTTCACTTACAAACGGGTCGAAAGGCGCAGCGATGTGTAAACTCACTTTACCACTCTGTAATACCGGAGCTTTCACTTGTCAAATTGACTACTTGTTTTCTCATCGGACAAAACAGATGTGTGGAATGGAACGCCACATGGCGGCAGTGTGCATCTCCATTTGTCGCCAGTGGCATAGTTTTTCGATGGCCACGTTGGAGGGGGCATTCCCAGATGGGTATGTCTCGAAATGCGTCGGGGTTTTGATTAATATTCTGTTTCAAATATTTAAATCCACAGATCTGAATATTTGGAGATAAAAAATATTTTCTGCGCAACGATATCCGCACGAAAGATGAAGTCCGCTTGCATTTCGAGGTCATACCCATCTGGCCGAGTGCAAGGGTTCGGGATCGGAATCACTTCGATTCCCGCGCGTAGGCGTCACATTACACATTCCCCCCCCCAAAATCGAAGTAATTACGATCCCGCCTCCTATGTAAAAGGTCTTGGTTAGGGCCGTGGCGGGTCGAAGGTCGATTTCGAGGAATAGGCGACAACCATGTTCGTGAAGACTCGACAGTGACTATACCGTAGGGAGTCAGGTGTTACTCGGAGGTCTTCGTCCAGGCAGAGATTTAGATAAGCCAAGGTTTTTCGTGGGAAATAGTTGTACCTCATCGTCTAAGGTCTTTTGCGTGGTAAATTCCCAGGGTTTTACCAGTCATGTCCGCGATGAGGTATCGGGTGGGGCTTATTACTTGTAGGACTCGACACTTCACGGATTTCTTGTCTAGTTTGGCATTGTAATGTCGGGTGGCATCGCTCTGTCGGAAGTTTCGACGATATATCTCGTCGCCTACCTTAAAGCCAGAAGGATGAGATCGCAAGTTGTACCGCTCCTCTCCCATCCGTCTACTTTCTTCAATCTTCTCCCGCAGTTGATCTCGAAGAAGTTGGAGCTTTTCGTGCGGTTCCAGAACCACGATTGGGTCCTCTAGCGATTTCAGTTGCCGCAATAGCCGGTAAGCGCTCCCATGACAGATCATGTACTGGCCGAACAATGCGAAATACGGCGAAATGCCGGTAGTGGCGTGGTACGACGAGCGCAGCGCACTAGTGATGGCGGACAATTTGCGATCCCAGTCCTTCTGAGTCGGGTGGACATAGGCGCGAATGGCCGCTATGAGCGTACGGTTCAGTCGTTCGGATGCGTTGGCTTGTGGTGAATAGACGGCGGTTCGTTGGTGGATGATGCCGTATTTGGACATTAGGTCTCGGAACTTGCTGGAGGTGAACTGGACCCCATTGTCGGAGACAAGTTTCTCCGGAACTCCAAACATGTGAAAGACTCGGTTCTCCAAGAAGCTGATTATAGGTCCAGTGTGCATGTTACGTAGTGGTTCTATGATAGGGAATTTAGAGAGCTGGTCCAGGACCACGACAGCTCCCGTGTGGCCAGAAGTAGATCGAGGGTAAGGACCGATAAGATCAATGTACAAGCGCTGGAACACACGTTCGGGGACCTCAACCTTACCCATGGGTGGCCGAAGAATGCTGATGGGCGCTTTAGTGCACTTGCATAGCTCACAAGAGGTTACGTACGCTTTTATCTGTTGTGCCATCTTAGGCCAAAAGAAACAGGTTTTCAACCGCCTAAGTGTACGACCGTATCCGCCGTGCGCACTTGATGGGTGGTCATGGGCCCGTCTGATAAGATCAGTGGTTAATTCTTCGGGCACCCACAACTTCCACTGTTCTTCTTCTTGTATGGGGTCTCCGGATGCGTGTCCCATCCGCTTGTAAACAAATCCATCCGTCAACCGCAGTTCAGGAAGCTGGGGCAGTTGATTCTGGATAGTGTGAATCAGTTGGGTGTAGCTGGCTGACTTGAAGGCAGGATGGTCCAGATCGATCAATTGGGGGCTGTCGTCCTCCTGGACCAACTCGGCTCCTTCAGGGGCGAACATTCTGGATAAGGTGTCGGGGACTACATGCTGGCTTCCTTTTCGGTGGCGAATTGTGAAGTCAAATGCCTGTAATTTCAGTGCCCACCTGGCCAATCGGCCGTTGAGATCAGTCTGGCTCATTAGCCATTTCAGAGACGCGTGGTCCGTAACGATTTCAAAGGTGTGTCCCTCCACATAGGCTCGGAAGCGTTTCACTGCCAACACCGCAGCTAGACATTCCTGCTCGGAGACCGTGTAATTTCGCTGGGCTGGGTTCAACTTGTGAGACATGAAGGCTATAGGTCTCTCCTCGCCGTCTTGTGCAACCTGGACTAAGACTGCTCCCACCCCATGTTGACTCGCGTCACAATGGATTGAGAACGGTTTGTCAAAGTCCGGGCTGTGCAGTACGGGGGCTGTAGTCAGACTCTTCTTTAGCTCTTCAAAGGCTCGCAAGCTGGGCTCCTCCCAGACGAACTTACGTCCCTTACGCAGCATGTCGGTCAAAGGAGTGGTTATGGTGGCATAGTCACGTACAAAACGCTGGTACCATCCGCATAAGCCTAAGAATCGGCGTAATTGTTTGGTGGTCTTGGGTAATGGAAAAACGTCAATCGCTTGAGTCTTTCCCGGATCGGTCTTGATATAGCCATGCCCAATGATGTGACCTAAATACTTCACCTCCGTCATCACGAACTGACTCTTCCGTATGTTGATGGTTAAGCTTGCCCTCCGGATGTGTAGAGCCACCTCCTGAAGCAGGTCGATGTGTTCGTCAAAGGTCTCGGTTATAAGCAACAGATCGTCCAAGTAAACGAAAACTTGGTGCCGCAAATGAGGTGGTATCACCTTATCCATAAGGCGCGTCATTGTTTGGGGGGCATTACACAATCCGAATGGCATGGTCACGAATTGATATAAGGGCCGACCTGGGACCGTGAATGCTGTTTTCTCCTTTGAACCGGGGTCTAAAGGAATTTGCCAGAAGGCGTCCTTGAGGTCTAAGCTCGTGATGAAATGGGCTTTAGGCAACCGACTCAAAATGCCTTCAATCAACGGTAGAGGGTATGCGTCCTTGACAGTGACGGCGTTCAAGCGTCTGGCATCTAAGCATAACCGGACCTTGTTCGGCTTGACAACTAAGGTGACTGGGGAAGCCCACGCGCTCTGTGATTCTTCGATTACGCCTAATGCTAGCATTCGATCCACTTCGGCATATAACGATTTTTCCTTCGCCGGAGATATGGCAAAATATCTCTGTTTTATGGGTTTAGCATCCCCCACATCTATAGTGTGGAACACCAGGGCAGTCCGCCCGAGACCTTCCTTCTCGTGCGATGGAAAAGCCGATATAGCCGAGTCAAGACGCAGTTGCTGATTTACATCCAGTGTATGTCGTAGTAAGTGAGAGGGTTGAGATTGGTCAGGAACGGTGGTGACGGACTCCAGGGTCGTACCGGAGAATAGTGCCGGGGCCAAGTTAAATTTTCGAACGAAATCCACTCCTAGATAAAGATTCTGGGTTAACTGAGGTATGATGAAAAATTCCATAGGTTTAGTTACTCCTTTAAAGGTGACATCCGTCATAATTTTTCCCACTACAGAGTGACGAGTTCCGTCCGCCGTGCTTAACCAGGAGGTGAAATGACGGATTTGGTCCGCGTGCATTGCCAGTACCTCCCCTGCAAAATCGGCAGATATGCAATTCACACTGGCTCCCGTATCGACTAAGCCTGACGCTCGTTTTTGCAGGAGGTGTACTGACGCATATGGCCGAACATCATCCCTCAATAATTCGTCTAATTGTATGTCCTTCAGCACCTTCCTCGACTGCCTGACTTTTCTCCAGAAGCTCCGCATCCGACGCGTGGCTCGCTTGCTTCGCGGTGGGACATTTGTAGCCAACTCCCCATGGAAGATGCGCTGTCGAGTAGCCAAGTAATTCCGCAGCCAGACATGAAAAGGTTTGACATGCCAAGGTACTTTCACCTCGCTATCATTTCCCTATGCGTTGGCCTCGGCGAAGGATGGCGTCGGTTGTGGAACTTCGGGAGAACTGTGTTTAGCGGTGCGAGTCAGCAGAGTTGGAGTCATGTTGGGGGCTTGGTCATAGCTAGTGATGGGGTCAAGATTGGTTCGTCCGGGGTTTAGGTGGCAAGTTTTTTCGCCCTTTGCAATTTGCACAGTCAGGTGCGTAGGTGTCGGCCTTCCCGCAGCGGTAGCAGAAAAGCGTCGGCTCCGCTGGACATGCATAGAACCGATGCACCGTTTGTCGGCAGTTCCAACAGACCGTCGGGCTTGTAATTGCTTCAAGGGAGGGTCGATCAATCAATGCTGGGTCCTCAAGCTCCAGTGGTGCTCCGCTCCTCGGTACTGGTACTGGATCAGCAAGCAGGTTGTCCGCTGCCATCAACTCCGCTGTGTGATGATTTCGGGGATTTGGTCCCGTTATGCGAGGTTGTGGACGGAAGGTACCTCGCCGCTCATCTAAGTGTTCTTGTCTACGGGCATGGAGGCGCAATCCGTGTATGGTGTTGATGGGAAAATGCAGGAGGCTGTTCTGGAGATCCCAGCGCATATTCTCTCGGATAATTTCTACCAGTTCGTCCTCGGGCATGGTAGTTCGCAGGCGAGTGCTCAACCTCACTATGCTTGTGAAGTACTGGTCGAACGGTTCGTGAGCGCCTTGTTTCCGTTTCTTTATTTGCTCCTTTAGCTCTCTCTCAGTGAAGCCATCCTCAAATCGATTGCGGAAGGCTGCACTGAAAGAGTGCCAAGTGGGACGTGGCGTTGATTCTTTAAAGCTCCAGTACCAGTCGGCAGCGTCGCCGCTGAACAAAAGATGTGCATGCCGGAGGAAGGCCGAGGAATCACCTCCCAGGGTGCTGGATACCAACGCCTGAATCCGGAAAAGGAACCGGTCCGCCGATATCATATCGTTGAACCCTGTAAAGTTCAGGCGCCAACTCTCCATGATACGAGGCGTCGGGTCTCGAAAAGGTGTCAATGCGTTCCCGGGGGGAATCACATCCTCGATTGACCTGTTGTACTGAACTGCCTCGGGGGCTAGAGGTACCAACGGAGGTCCGGTGCTGTGTCGTGGTCTATATTCGGGAGCTCTGGGATCCATTCCCGAGTTCCTTGGAGGTGGGGCCCATTGCTCGGATGGTCGAGAGTGGGGCATAGCCACACTGGGATTGGGCTCCCAGCCAAGCGGAGTTCTCACGCGGCTGGGTGGTTGGCTCATAGGGAGATTCCGGAGCTTTCCCTCCAGGTTGCCAATCCTCTCCGACATATCCCTCATCAACGCCACGAGGGTGTCAATGGAGTGGGCGGAAGGCATGGGTGTCACCTCGGACATGACACTTGCGGCCGGAACTTCACCGCCTACGGCTCCTTGCAGGTCTAAAAGTGGTTGGGACTGTTCGGCCTCTGGAACTCCTTTCGCCACTGCTCCACGCGTTGGTAGGGGCGTTCCGAGGGGGACGTCTAGGGCGGTCCACTTGATGGGTCGCCGGCATAAGGGACACAGCTCGGACGTGAGGAGGAGCTGTTGGACACAGGCACGGTGGAATAGATGTCCACAATCCAATCGCACACTGTGTACGCCCTCCACTACGTCTTCGAAGCAGATCCCGCAGTTAGCTGGTTGGACCGTTTTGGATCTGGTCCAACGCTTATCTGGGGTCCGCTTCGTTGCCATTTTTGCTGGTTTTTTGGTGGCTGCTAGTATGGAAAAAAAAAATATATATAAAATATACTCATTGCTACTATATACTTATTGCTACTATAAACTTATTAC
The DNA here is from genome assembly GCA_963969285.1 of Odontomyia ornata. NCBI lineage: Eukaryota > Metazoa > Arthropoda > Insecta > Diptera > Stratiomyidae > Odontomyia > Odontomyia ornata. Next base: position 294,802,533 of record OZ017738.1, read on the forward strand.
TAAAGTAGTGGCCGATGGTGGCGAGCTATTGATAAGATATAGCGAAAGAGAGAAAAAAAAATTTATTTGATACATACTTTCCTTTTCAGTGGTCGACTCCTTCAACGGGAAAGGAGAGTGCGTGGTAATCTGCCGAAAAAAAGGTGCTTTTGGTCGATTCACGAAATTTAACCCCTTACCCACATACATTACAAAACGTTTCTAATCTACGTTAGATGACTCGACGAGACAAGTGGTATAGCTACCGTAACAGCTTAGTACGCGGTCAAAACTCCCGACGCGTGGAAGCATTCCGGGCTCCGCAATTCCAGCATACGCCACCGAACGTTGAACCGATACCACTCGTCTATCACGCATACGAAATAATTAGAATCCTTCCGCGACATAAAGGCAAGGTAGCCTTCTATTTTCTTCAGAGTCCATGCTGATAGGTAAACCCATCAGACTGGCAGTTCCATCAAGAAAATAGAAGGTCCTTACAGGGGTTAACCTGGGACAACACATCGGAAGGATTCTGTGGCGAGAAAAAAAAATCAAACAAAGGAGAGCGGAAGATACAACTCACGTGAAGCGACTGCTTGTGTGTATCACACAACTCCACTGCTCCTGCTAGTGGGACTCGAGTACCAGAGTACCTTACATCCTCCGTAAAGGACCAACTCGTCAGAAGACGCGAATTCCTTTCCCCCTTAGGATGTTTTAGGCCCCACGTTGGGCGTCATTTGTAATGATTTTTAGCTTTTTAAGTCCGAACGCGGAACCGACCTCTCATCGGTTCTAGACGTTAAGTCTGAGTAGTGCCAACGGATGGTACCAACAGGTCAACCAATCCGTGCACCGTAACCCATTCACGCGGTGGCTGCTTGTCGGCCAGCTAGTTCGGAGAGGATTTCGGTCGCGGGTCTCCGAATGGGTTACGCTCAATTACAATATTTTCAGCCACCTGAACATGCCCGTTTTCCAAACGCGTTGCAAAACAAAACCATACGGAGAAGTAACCTACTTTGCGTTACTCCGTATTTCTTCTTATAACCAGACAAGAATACAAAATCTAATTTTTATTTCGCGTTCCCGAAGTTTCGACGCGGTACCGAAAAGTATGCTACTCTAAATTAACACGACGAAGACTACTCTAATAAAATGTCAAAACTACAAAGGTACCGCGTACCGCGCGCGACGCGAAACCGACCTCAGCGGATTTGGCGAAACCCTACCCTCGCGACGGCATACCTACCCTGCACTCCCTCTTCCCACTGAAAAAGAAGAACCGCTGAAAAGGAAAGTCGTGGTTATTTATTCGCAATTCATTTTATTACCTCCTTTTTCGTTTTTTTTTCTTTTTTTCACGTTAATAACGTTTTGTAATTTTCATATTTTGCGTTATTTGTATCTAGATAATAGTTCTGTATAATTATAAGAAACTAGTCGTTAATATTCGACGAAATAAGGTAACATCCTAAATGAAATAAACTTAATTTACATTTTACATGCTTTTCATTCAGTTGGAAATTCTGATCCATCTGATTAATAAGTAACAAACTTCTTTCCATTAAGCAGCATATCAATATTGAATTGGCCATTCAGAAACTGAATATAACGAAACATTTACTCATATCCAAGAAAATGAAAGTTATCCTCGAATTCAAATTTACCGTACGTACAGCAAAAGTTCAAATTGGAGAAGAAGGAATATTTCCCATCTGTGATTTCTACAAAAATTGATATCTACCTAATATAGTATAAATTTGATGTTAATTCACTTTTCATTTCATCTAAATTTCTTATTTCATTGACTAGAAAGGAATTTATTGTTGCTCTTTTTCGTATTTTCTTTTTTCATATGAATTACAAATAAATTTGTATGGGAGTGTAAAATAACGAAAATATTCTAATGTTGAAAGAAGCTTTATATAAAAAAATGCATAAATATCAGTAAAAATTATATGCAATCCTAACTTAATAGTAGATTGATTTATGTATTGATCTAAGTGTACGTGATTAAATTGTTGACAAAATATAATGTATAATTGAGTACAGTGTATAAAAGAGCGAAATTTAAACAGAAATGCAAATAATAAATGCATGATAAACAAATCTTCTAATTGTCTGTATGAGTTTATCAATTTGTTTGTTTAGCTCCATGGTATGTCTTGATAACTTTTGATCTAAGATATAAATTTGACCATTTATGCATGTCAGCAGTGTTAAAATCTTTTCATATATTTTACACAGAGTTACAAGCGGTTGTGTGTAATTTTACATTGAAATTGTTTATTACATGAGTTTAGTTTGTTCTAAGACCATGAGTTCAAAATTGAATGTATATGAACATGTTGGCTAAGGGCGGTTAAAATGACGGTTTATATTTTTCGTGATGAGTTGTTTAGCGCTTTGGCAGACGGTAATGAACTTACAGGAAACCGGGCTATTTCAGCTATAATTTTTTTCAACAATCGAAAAGGCAAATTTGCTTTTTTACTACATCTAGGAACTGCTACACAGGAACTGCTACACAGGAACTGCTCACGATTCAGGCAAATCAGTGATTAATTTGTACGACATTTTCCGGGAAAATTATTCTTTATACATACAAATTATGAAAAATGTATTGAATCGAAAATAAAAGAAAGAACGTGTAGTCAAGTCGGAAGACTTAGTGAATGAAAAACCCTGTTTTCAGATAAACTATTTGAATGGGAGAGGGTTGAAAGAGAAAGGTGATTGTATATGATTTGGAAACAGCGAATTGTGGACATAGAGCATGCATTTGAAGATTACATTATTTCCGGCAACGAAATCAATTCCCTCTTCACTAATTTAATGTTGCAGAGTTCATTGATAATTTCTTCATTCTATAAGCTATTGTTTTACTTTCTAAGCAAACTGACCTTAGTTTACCTATATTTTGTCACATTACTTGCGATCATATACATATATGTATCAATTTGTTCTTTGCTACATTAGAATTCATATTTTTAATATATTTGGCCTTCGTTTTCTTTTCTTTCCTACCGCTATCAGAGTCAAAATTGTTTTGCTATTTGAACCGGGGGTAAATTATGGAGAAACTTTTGTGCGCAAAACTAGCTTCCATACGATGCGACATAACCTAATGAGACCTAGATGTATCATCTGGTAATGGAGACAGTAAGACCTGAATTATTTCAAGCTGGTGTAAATGATGGCACCCTTATAAAGGAGGATATTGCGCGAGTAATATTTGCTGAAAACGGTCTGACCTGGTAGATAATACTTCAACTTGACCGCACATATGAGGCGATATCCGCACTTTTGTTTCAGCAGGCTCCCACTTGCAGAAAGTCGATCGTTCGCTTTGAATCTATGGTCTATATCGTTCGACTCCCATGCTAAGACCGAAAAACATCCTCCTCGATTCGGAAGCGAATGCTTAGCAGAGCCAAGGGAAAATTGCAGGACTTGGAGGAGAGCTATTTGCAGAATGAATTGTATACTTTGGGGTTTTTTTTTTTTTATTCTTACCTGTGAGTTCAGTCACCTCCAGCGCCACTTCTTCACTGGTTACCATGTATTGGCGCTTGTGCACGTGGGGCCAAATATCCCCTTCTGGGCTAATTGCTCCAATTCCAAGGGGCATGAATCCCTAGTCACAGCAAGGGGAGACTGGTACAATGTTGTCCTGCCCTATTGTAGCCTTTTCTACTGCTTCCTACAGCATATGCGCACACGCGGTAAAGCTCACTTTCACTTACAAACGGGTCGAAAGGCGCAGCGATGTGTAAACTCACTTTACCACTCTGTAATACCGGAGCTTTCACTTGTCAAATTGACTACTTGTTTTCTCATCGGACAAAACAGATGTGTGGAATGGAACGCCACATGGCGGCAGTGTGCATCTCCATTTGTCGCCAGTGGCATAGTTTTTCGATGGCCACGTTGGAGGGGGCATTCCCAGATGGATATGTCTCGAAATGCGTCGGGGTTTTGATTAATATTCTGTTTCAAATATTTAAATCCACAGATCTAAATATTTGGAGATAAAAAATATTTTCTGCGCAACGATATCCGCACGAAAGGTGAAGTCCGCTTGCATTTCGAGGTCATACCCATCTGGCCGAGTGCAAGGGTTCGGGATCGGAATCACTTCGATTCCCGGGCGTAGGCGTCACATTACATATATATATATATTTATATATATATATATATATATATATATATATATATATATATATATATATATATATATATATATATATATATATATATATAGATATATATACATTGTGTTCGGAACGGCCCCGCCAGCACCACTAATAAGGAGGACATTAGAAGGTAGCCATTCCAATCGATAGACCACATTGCCTCAACAACAGTAGCTATGAGCAGGACCAAAACGCAAAATCCATCTGTTTTAGTTACTTAGAACGTTAATATTCATTGCAAAGAATAAGTTTACAGACTCAGATAAATGAACTTATTATAATCTATTTGTATAATCCATGGGTGTAAAATTACATACGGGGTATCATTGATTATATTCAGTGAGAATGCCATTATAAATGATACCATATTAAACCATGAATGATGAGGATAAATGCTATGAAAAGAACTAGAAAAACAACTGTACCATCATTGATTAGAATCTCGAATATTCAAGAATTTCCTCAAAAGAGACGCATTGTATGTTTTTTTTTTGCATTGTTGTTTTAGAACTTAAAATCAGTTTTACAAGTCTATTAAAATTAACTTATCGGACTTCCATTTCAATATATTCTTTGTAACTTTGTAAGCAGAAAAAGATTTAATATACGAGTACATATTTATTTCACGTAAAAATGTCACTCTCAATCGATATATAAGACTATGAAAACAGATTTAAAATCTCTTTCTGGGGCACTCTTTGTATATATATATATATATATATATATATATATATATATATATATATATATATATATATATATATATATAGATAGATATATATATTGTTAATAAGTCTACAAGATAAACAATAACGATAATCAAAAACAAAATAAATTGCCTCAAGCTCAATAACTTTCATTCAAAATTTCTTTAGCTTGTATTGCATAATTACATTGCCTTGCATTAAATAAACATAAATTCATATTGTAAATTTTCAATACTTAAGCATTTCACATTGTCATTCAACTTTGATCAATTAACTATTATATTGTGAAAACATCATATCACACCGCCAGCATAATCGTCATCGCGTGCACGATGACCCATTTCCCGCCGTGTGCCATATGATCAGCATATTATTGTTGTAAATTACGAAGAAAGGTAAATAAAATTTCTTTTCAGTTTGTTGCATCATAGAAAGAAGTGTTTTCATTTTAGCAATTGGTAAACATTTTGGTTGTTCTTTAATTATTCTCATTTTTTCCTATCACACAAATATCACACACACATTTATAGATATATATATATATATATATATATATATATATATATATATATATATATATATATATATATATATATATATTTATAAATATATATATATATATATATATATATATATATATATATATTTATAAATATATATATATATATATATATATATATATATATATATATATATATGCATATATATGTATATTTTTATATGTATTACCACACGTTGGTAATTTTGATGTTGAAACGGGGAAATTGATTTGGCACCGCATGCATGAAATTCATTTCAACCTTTTTAGAGTACTTCAAAGTCGGTTTTCTTTACATTCTAAAAGCTATTTATCTATTTCAAAAAAGTTGATCACATATATATATATATATAATATATATATATATATATATATATATATATATATATATATATATATATATATATATATATACGTGGGTCATTCAACAAGTACTTAGCCTCACTGCCCACTGACGCTGCTATTACAAAAGAGTTTTACCATCGTGCAGCACATACAACAAAAATAATCAAGGGAATTGACTGAAAATTTGACTGTAGGCTTCTAAAAGAATGTACTGCACGATGGTAAAACTCTTCTGTAATAGCAGCGTCATTGGGCGGTGAGCTAAGTACTTGTTGAATGGCCCACGTACGAGTACATTGTACACATTTTGGTAAATTTTTATTAATAAAATATATGAAAAATTTTCTTTTTAAGAATTGCAGACTTTTCCTATCACACACGAAAATTTATGGAACAAATAACAACAACATTTAATTTTCCGGAACACTACACAACCGACAGCTGAAGAAACAAGCAAATCGCGACACTTTGCTCACCACAAAAATTTAACGGCCAACTGATAGCCAACGAGCTTGCAGAACTTTTACTCCAAAGAATATTCATCGTTATACCTCAACCTAATCTCCTAGTTGTGGGTGAATTTCTCTCAAAATTATTGCTGCCGTTACCCCTTTAGGGCATTCAAACATAACTGCTGGTTTCCCATGTATCAAAAGTAAGATCACCGATCGCCATCTGTTGGTTTGTTGCAACGAAGTTCATCACATATCAAGTTATTAGCTATTCTAGGATTTTCGATTGTATTTGCAACACACCAACAGGTGGCCATCGGTAAACCAAGAAAATGACGGGGGAATCCCAAAATATTCCTTGGTCGCTAATAACTTGATATGTGATGAGCTTCGTTGCATATGTGATGAACTTCGTTGCATATTCATTGTACCAACGCCTGCTTACTCAGGCCCAGAAGGAAAGCAATTAACAAGCCATCGGTAAACCAAGAAAATAACGGGGGAATCCCAAAATATTCCTTGGTCGCTAATAACTTCGTATATATATATATATATAACACAACTTTGACGTGGAGAAGTCGAACGGGGTTTGGCGAAACATGCCATTGTTTTGTTACAAGAGTTGGGGCTTGTTCTTAGGCAAGCAGCCTGTTAAAAACTGCCAAGCCCCACTAAAAATTGAGGCCGATAGGTCGAAAGCCGATGGCTGGCGCTGGAAATGTCGCCCATTATATAATGGCAAAATGTGCAATTATGGGTATTTAAATAACATAAAATGTTTAACTTTTAACTATCATTTTATTGTTTATAAGGGGAAGCTTACGGTAGGGGACCATTTTTGGCAACAGCAATTTGCCAATGTGGAAGTGTCTGGCCGCGATTCATACGTGGTGCGACCGATTCATCCAGCTGCAGGTAGTAAAAAATGCCCAAATTGCCTCCCGCACAACGGTTTTGTGGGGGGGAAACTGTGTAGGGAAATCGTGGAAATGGGCTTGATAGAAAGAAGTGAGAAAATTGGCGGTAACTTATTGTGAAAATTGTTATTACTAAGAATGTTTCTGATTCTTTCATTTCTTTCAGGGGTGAACCACATTGTCGAAATCGACGAATCTAAATTCGGCAAGCAAAAGTACAACAGAGGGCGAATCGTCAAAGGGCAATGGGTGTTTGGAGGTGTGGAGAGAGGAACGGGGAGATGTTTTTTTGTCCCCGTTCCACAAAGAAGTAAAGGAGAATTACTTCCAATAATAAAAACCTACATATTGCCCGGCACCACAATCATTTCAGATTGCTGGAAAGTACGTTTTTTTATTTCTAATTAAGGATAAGTATCGCATTTCAATATTGCTTACAGGCTTACGATTGCCTTGAGGATGAAGGGTTCATCCATTTAAAAGTGAACCACTCGCTGAATTTTGTTGACCCCGGGAGTGGTGCACATACTAATACGATAGAGGGGCAGTGGTCACATTTGAAACGATCGCTTCCCAGCTTTGGAGCTAGGAAAACAGACCTTCCTGGCTACTTTACCAAATATATATTCCTTAAACGGGCAAAGCAAATGAAGTTGGACCCTACTTTGGAATTTTTCAAATGGGCTGGTGAAATATACAACCCTAATGATATTTAAAGGTAAATAAACAAAACAATAACTATTTTTGTGAAAGATTTAATGATAAATTACCTTGAAGGGCTCGCTGGCGTAAATTGGATTTAGGCATATTTTTATACATATTAGAGATAAGGTTAAACGTTTAGGCTAGGAATTTTGTCATAGAATTGTATTAGTCTAAGATAAAGCTTCTGATTAAATTGTTTAGAATTAGGTTTTAACATATTAATATACGAGATGTAGAGAGAGATGTCGTAGATGTAGGATAAAAGTTATGTTGTGTTGATATTATAATTAATTTTTGAATAGTATTTGTTTGTTAATTTTAATTAAATTGAATTTGATAGTGTTTTTTGATTAAATGTTATTGATTAACAATGTATAAGTTTGAGAGCCATTTGGGCCATGAAGTTTCTAGTATTTATATTGTATGGAATTTGCTTTATAATTTTTGAAAATTTATAATAAAGTGCTTTTGATTTTGAATTTGACCTCTGAGTACATATTTATCCAATCAGTAATTATTTTTTTTATTATTTACTTGCGTAGAACTCTTTTTGTTGGTTTTATCACTATGGAAAAAAATATAAGAAATGCAATGCACTAATTTTGTTATTAACGTTAAGACTTCTGTCCAAATTTATATCACTGGTTCAAAATATTTCATTGCATCTTCTAAATTTGCATAGGCTTCTGAAAATATTTTGTTGAAAGATTCTTTTCAATTCCTGTAACAAGCGATGTCATTTCTTGTGATTGTATTGATTCCTTCTGTACCTGTTTAATTCAATGGGTTCCCATTGGTTGGCTAAATCCATTTGACTGATCCATGAATGAAGAGGAATCATTATGCTGCTGCTGTATTTTTTACGCCTTGCAAGATTTTTTAACCTACCTGTAAAATATTTTTCCTAAACCCAAACTAACTAAATGAGCTTCACTTGCTTCTTCAAGCGCCAACACACTACTGACTATGGAACTATAAATTTTATTTGTTTAATTTTTTTTCTTGAAAAGCCGTCGGGCCCTGCTTTCTTATGTGAGCACACACAACAAAGCAAGACCCGACCGCTTTTCAAGAAAAAAAATTGCCTGTGTTATCAAATAAACAAAATCGTTGAATATGCTTCGGCATGGTGGTGATAAGTTTAGCATGAATAGTGCGTGAATTTGTATTTTCGAATAAATCTCTTTAAATGCAATTTTTCAGTCCTGAAAAGGACAATTTCTAATGAATTCAATATTTTTTGAATCAATTTAGGCACATTAACCATGAATGGGACGAGGGAATTGATCTTCTGGCCATTATGGTAACAAGCTTAGCATGAATAGCGCACGAGCTTGGTATCTTCGAACAAACCAACCAAATAAGCTTCACTAGTTTCTTGAAGAGTCAACACAACCGAGCTATGGATTTGTAAATACGTTGAATATCCCCCGTAAAGTTACCCACTTTGTAAATATTCACCAAAAAAACATCAATTTCACTCCTTGAATAAAATTTTGTAATCTTGAATAGGACCCTCTTTGTATTAATCCAACATTTTTTGTATCAATAATATTATAATGATAATTTTTTTTCTTCTTCAAAAGCCGTTGGGCCTTGCCTTTTTAACTGAGCAGACGCATTTCGACTCCTTTGAGTCATCTTCTATATCTCGAAGGAGTCGAAGCGCATCTGCTCACCTAAAAAGCCAAGGCCCGACGGCTTTTGAAGAAAAAAGAGAATTGGCCTGCAGATATGAAATAAAAAAAATAATTGACTAAACCTAATAATAATTTGATATTTTATATTAGTATCAAAAGTTTAAATTCAAATCATGATCAACTATGAATCTTTATACAAAGGCTTAATAATAAACCGGTTATTATTGTATTGTATGTTCTGAGACTTAGAATTTGGAATACTATCCAAATTCCAAACATGATTTTATTGTATTGATTTATTAGATCTAAATATGATAACCCAAGAACGTTTCAGTAATCTTTTGGAAAGAGGATACACTACTTTTTTTCAAGAGGTAACAAGGCCTTCCGACAATTAAGTAGGAGGTTCTTGTGTTGCTAATATGTTCATTAAACCAAATTCTATCAATATTGAATCTCTAAGGCTTAGTATAGTTTTTCCTGAACATTATCCCCTCCATATTACTATTAAACAGAACATTAGTAAGAAATGAAGTAGTGCCTTTTATAAAATCTATTATAAAAAAATAAAGATTTCTGCTAGCAAACCAAAATGGAATCAAATTTTATTTAACGAGCCTAATTTAGCCTTCAATGTTCTAAAATATCGATTTAGTAATGCTGATCGAATAAACAAATCTAAGTACCTTCCCAGAAAATCGTGGATAACTGAAGGTATTATGAATTCTCGTTTAACAAAAGAGCAATTATATTAAATTTCGCGATTGGATCCTGATTATGAAACCTTGAAGGCTTAATATAAAAAACATGTAAAATTTTTAAATAAACTTATAGCTACCGCTAAGATCAAATATGGAAGAGATTTAATAGAATACAAGTCGGAGTAGATGGAGAGTGTTCTTGCTAGAAGGGTGTTCTTAACTAATTAGTAAATTAAACAAGTTCTTATAAATATCAAAACGCGCCATATATAGATAGCCTAAATTGAGTTCAAAAAACTAAATATGGTTAATATGCATTTGAATTCCATTTTGTTTCCAGTTTGCTGCTTCCATTGTTTCAGGAGTATAGTAACATATCAATTTTATAAACCATTTATAAAATATTTATCAAAACTCCTACATATCTGTAGGGTGTAGGTCGTTTGCAAATGTGTATCTGAACAGAATCATGTATTGCATGTAATTGTTAAATTTGCAATCAGCTGTAACTTAGTTGTTTATAGCACAATTATCGAGAAATTCTCAGGACACATACATATGTTACTATGAAACTTAGATACATGTTTTTGACTAATTTAAGGGCTTCCTTTTGATTTTATGGGTATAAAAGTAAAATTCATTAAATGTACAATTATTGAAAAAGTTGATCGGATTTTCATTTTCAAATATTTGTCGGCCTTGTAATCATAAAGAACTACAGATAAGCCTGAAAATATTGCTGAATATTAGAATAAATATTTCTGTAAATTTAAGTAACAAAATAATTACATCTAGCAGGAATAATTTGGAAATGCCACATATAACTCAAAATAGCATTTTTCTAGATCCAACAGCTAAGGAAACAATTAGGCAATATTCATTCGAGAGTCCTGAAAGCTATTTCCGATTACATATCTGAACCTTTAGCACAAATCACCAATATGTGCATTGAACTGTTGATATGGTCACATATCTTAAAAAAAACTGTAGTTGCTCCAATTTTCAAGACTAATGATAGAAGCAAGTCAATAAATTATAGACCTATATCCTTATATTCAAATGTGGCAAAAATCTTTGAAAGGATTACAATATTTATTACAGAATTTTTCAAATTTTTTGAAGAAACATAAAATATTGTCCAATAAGCGGTCCGAATTCATTAAAAGACTAGAAAGAAAAGACGCTTGCGCTTATATAAGTAATGCAATAAACAAATTTTTCGATAAAACTAAATCAATTATTGTGACTTTTCATAATCTCGCTAAAGCTTTTGATACTATAAATCATGAAATATAATTGCAGAAATTATATTATTATGGCCTAAGGGGTTGATTCTTTAAACTTTCAACTTTCAAATGGACAGCAATCTGAAATAATTGCTTAGGGTGGAGCTTATTCAAAAAATCTAAATCTACTACAGCGGTTTTACCAATTATAAACAAAAAAAAATCTGTTCTAAAATACGATCCACATAATACTGACGAATTATATATTAAGTGTGTTTACTATTTTACTGTAAATTTATATACCAATATGAAATGTCAACAAGAAACAGCATATATAAAAGTATTATTTTACCAAATTTGTAGTGATAAGGACTGCAATATTGTCGCTATAAAATTTGTCAATCAATTTTCAAATAATTAGAAAGTACCAATTGAAATGAATAACAAGTTGGGTAAACAGACCTACGCTCATGTCAGAAGGGTTTTGTATTCAATTTTCAAAATGCAGTCACCAGATTGAATAAAGTCAAGAAGCATATCAATGACGATTTTATTGGAGAAACTATGAAATTCGAAGACCATACTATTATTAACAAAGTTGAAAGAATTTCGACTTCTGAAGTTTTTGTTATTGTTCTACTCATAAATATCTCCCTTAATAATTATTTCAGATGTCCATTCACGAGGGAGGAAACACATTTTTCATGTATTTCCCCCCTGTGCCCCCACTGAAGCAAAAACTGACAGTTTAAGAACTGTTTTGAAAAGCTCCCATGAAAGCTATCATTTCATACTCATATCGGCTACGTTTGATGAATTTTTTTTCAGGGGCCACTCTCCTGTACTGTTATCATCGATTAATAGCCAATTTTTTCGAATCCTAGAGTTGTTACAAAGCCACTTTGTTAGAAGCTCCCTCCCGCCTCCTTGACTTGTTTCACTTATGAGTATTAATTGTAGGTACGCAGCTTCAGTCGTTCATTAAATTGAATCAAGTGTTCAAAGCATGCGCCTTAAACGTTGAAGTTGGGAAAAAATAACTCAAAGTTATTCAATCTTCGCATTTAAAACAGCCACTATTTTGTTTTACGATTACTGATACCACTAGCTGAACTGATTCTCAAAGTTATTCATGACACCTATCATTCCTGAAATTTTCATGCAAATCCTAGTAAAACTGTAGTGTCTGAGTCGGTAAAAAGCGCATGTTGTTCCATAGCCATATGTTGCCATAGTAATACATGCAGCGCATATTGTTCCATAGTAATACAGGAAAATTCAAACCGCTATAACTTCGCTAAATATGATGCAATCTTTATGAAACTTGCAGGGTTGATCAATCTTATCAATAGTCATCTGTGTACTGAATTTCATTGAATTTAAGGGTACCGTCAAGATTTTATTCAAGAAAACATAAAATCGATAAATCATACTATTACTAACAAAGTTGAGTGAATTGCGACTTCTCACGTATTTGTTGTTGTTGTACTCATCAAGGCCTACATTCGTGATTTTTTTCAGATTTTTCGGATCACAGGTGTCCAATCGCGAGGGGGGGGGACACAAATTTTTCGTGTATTTCCCCTCCCTGTGCGCCCCTCGAAGCAAACTTTGCCAAACTAAGACCTGTTTTGAAAAGTTCTCATCAAGACCTTTCATTTGATACCCATATCGGCTACCTTGAATGAAATTTTTTTTTTCGGGGGGTCACTCCCCTACATGGGGAGACCCCCCTTAAATACCTTATGAAATTTTTTAGTAGTTGAACTTTGAAGAGATCACCACTTTACACCTATATACAAAATTTGATGCTTCTAGCTTAAGTAGTTTCCGAGAAAAACTGCTGTGACACACGGACGGACGGACGGACGGACGGACGGACGGACAGACAGACGGACAGACGGACAGACAGGACGCGATTTTAGAAGGGTTTTGTAAAATTATTTTACAAAACCCTAAAAATATATTAAGATGAAACTTAAGTCATGGATATATGAAAATATCTAGAGTAAGTAATCAAAATGTGTTGTATGATTACTACTTTTACAAAAGTTGCAAATTGAAATTCTTAAGGACGCTGGCTAATATTTTCCTTAGTTTTTGTTTTGAGGTACTATTATCTTTAAATTTTCTTTATAATATCTAAGCTTTCAAATTTTACTTTATATTTTACTTTACTTCCAATATTATATTCTCTAGTTTAAGTTTATAAAACACTGGTTTCCTGCGCACATGTATTCTTATTCGTCTGTAGGAATTACAATTTGTAGTTAGTATATAATTTTATGCTGGTTTAAGTAAGGATAAAAAATTCAGGCACGTCCACCACAAATGCAACGTGTAAGTTGATATCCTTGGCCACGATGGTCACACACTTAATATGAATAGTGCATAAACAGGTGTCCATGGATCAGTGAATCCGTTGAATACTTTCCTTTTTAGATTGCCCAAATATTTCCTGTAAGACCATTAAATTTAATCTTTGCAAATTATTTTATGATATATCGCTTACCACGAATGTAACAAACAAACCAAATTGAGGAAACATCACATCCGCACTATGGAAAAGTACATGACATCCTCGGCCATGCTGCTGATACGCTTCACAATTGGGCATCTCCGAACAAACCAATCATCACACACCTTGAGTGAATTTACTCTTTGGAAATAGTTTTTTAGCCCTGAAAAGGGTCATTTTTCAATCATTTTGCGAACGTTCACCACGAATATGACGAACAAGTTGATCATCATGGTGATATGCATAGCGTGAATATCACACGAACTGGCATCTTTGAATAAATCAAAATTGATGTAACATCGCACGGAAACGTGCAGAATATCTGCTTCACATTATGAGTACGATACGGGAGACAACGCCCAATTTTCATGGCATTCAATCCAGATCAGTGTAAGCAATCGTGTTTGTATCGGAAGCTTACGCGAAATGTCCTTGGTTTTCTCGAAAATGAAACTTAAAAATTTAATTTCTCCTCAAAGAAACTTCCTTTCACAAGTAGTTCTTGGTTTCATCACTTTATTTCGGAGTGATGGCCATTTCACCTATAACGTATGGTAACCTGTCATTGATTCGAAATAAAACCAAACACAACAGACGCATTGTCATCGAATGTGATATTAATGTGAGACACACATATCGGGGTAACAATCTCTCAATATCAAAGGCGAAATTCTTCTCTAATGGGTTGAAAATTTGAAATTCAAAATACTTAGCACCGGAATCTATATTTTCAGAAGAATTACAGTTGACGGCAAATGTATTTTGTCCTCTCCGGATATTATGATCTGTTAAAATCAGTCATTGTCCAATAAAGATCACAATAAAAACGGAAACGGAATACTTGGCAGCTGTGTCGATACAAGGACAGCATGAGTAATGATATCGCGACTAGTTCTTTCAACAGAAATTTCAGGGAGATCATCAATGACTTGAGCCAAATGATCAACAATAATACCACACGCAAGAGAGTTAAATACAGCAACAAGTATTGGTGGTCGAAAGAATTAATGAAGGTCTGGGAAAGAATGAAGCAAAACATGAGTGGAAACAAATTGAGTAAGTAGGAGAGTGGTTCTACCAGAAAGTCTTTGTAACCACCCTAGGGTTCGAAACAAGTTTTCTAATAGCATAAATCGGTGACTTGAAGTATTCATCCAATACTTGGGTAAGAAATCTTTCAAATTTATGCAAAAGATGCAATGTTCGGCCAATTGAAAATATTCAAATGAAACACTATTCCATAAATTTCCATGAAAATTGGAAGAAAATAAAAGTGCCTAGGTAAATTTGAAGTATGTATCACCCATGAACACGTGTTATTGTTGTTGTCATACCATACAATTGAAATGGCTATAAATCACTTGGTTATGATTGGATTTCTATAAAGGATCTTATTTCAATCTATATAATTGCTGAGTTTTAAGAAATTTGAGGATACCGTTTTGATTTTATGGGCAAAAATGTGACATCTACAAATCATACTATTATTACAAAGTTGAGTGAATTTCGATTTCTGAGGTATTTGTTGCCCTTGTACTCATAAAGACCTACCTTCTTGATTTTTTTCGGATTTTTGCCTCAAAGATGTTCAATCGCGAGGGGAGATAGAAAATTTTGGTATATTATGCCTCCCCCTGGACCCCCTGGTGCTCAAAATAACTTTATAAATTCAGATTCTAAAAGTTATAATCAAGACCTTTTATTTGATACTCTACTCGACTACTATTACTCAATTAAAAAAAAATTTAAGGGCCACTTTCTTATAAGGGGTGACCCCCCTTTAAAAATTTTTAAATGCTTGGTAAGACCTAACTTTTGAGAGACCACCACTTCTGACCTTTCCACAAAGTTTGAGCTTTCTAGCATCTATAGTTTCTGAGGAAACTCCTGTGGCACAGAAACTAATTGGTGTTCATGAAAAAATTTTTTTACAAAGGCCTTAAAAATTATGCTTAATGACCGCGAAAGAGGTAATATTATATGTTGCTGGACCTCTATCGATCATCAGGATGTCTGGAATAAGCAACATTCTAACACCAATATCACCAAGGAACAGCCATTAACCCCAAGAATCCTATATAAAGCCAAAGAGGTACAACCAATTTTCAAGGCGCAAAGAAAGCCCACTACACCTGGTGTCGACTCAATTGGTTATTACATGCTAAAAATTATCCTACGTCCTACGTAAAACAAACATAACAAATTTTAAGAATTATATAAGTACTGCCCATATAATCAATCGTGTAGTAAGAAAACAAAAACAGTGAGGCACTTTGGGAGTGTCCGGTCGGAAGTTTACGTTCTTTTTGGAAATGACAATGTAAAGATTAAAAAGTTGTATATATATATATATATATATATATATATATATATATACATACATATATATATATATATATATATATATATATATATATATATATATATATATATATATATATATATATATATATATATATATATATAAATGTGCGAAAAATTCAGGAGTTACTGTGACAAATTCAAAAATCTAGGATGCATATAATATGACAAAATAAGAAAAATAAATAATATATACATGCTAGCTTTTCAAATTTGTCACATTAATTCCTGAATTTTTCCTGCATTTATCTATACACAACTTTTTAACCTTTACATGATCATTTGCAACCGAACACACCCAGAGTGCCTCACTACTGTTTTGGCGTAATCTTCTTGTGGTGTGTAGGTGTTGCGACATTGGGACGAGTGAACGTGGTGGATCATTCTTGGAGTATTTAGGGAGGACGAGCTACGAAAGCGTTGGTGAGCAAAA
The DNA here is from genome assembly GCA_963969285.1 of Odontomyia ornata. Taxonomy (NCBI): domain Eukaryota; kingdom Metazoa; phylum Arthropoda; class Insecta; order Diptera; family Stratiomyidae; genus Odontomyia; species Odontomyia ornata. The sequence goes on from OZ017738.1 coordinate 294,819,257, forward strand.
ACAGCTTTGGAGGAGCTGAGACAGCGTCGGCGAAAAGTGGTGTGGAAAGTGTATTGCGGCAGAATTATTTTTTCGTGCTGTTAGTTTTTTCTGAGCTCACTCATTTCGCTCATATAAACGTATCTATAGCGCACCGCAAATTTATAATCTACATCGGCGAGTGGCGGATGCTTATGATGGAAATCCTCAATGGCGTCCCTAGAAATACAACATGAAACAATCTTACGGAGTTAACTTACAATTTTTTATTTACACTTCATTCGCTGGGGTAGTATTGATTTCTTCTGGAATAACTCGAGGGCCGAATTGAGCCGAAAAAGTCAGTGATGGGTACTTTGTTCGGATCTCGGTACGAGTATGATTTGAGGGTGAAATACTTCTTCTACTTCGTAAAATGGAATTATATGGTATTCAAGGCAATGCAAATCAGCTATTTAGAAATGACTTGAAAGGCAGATCGCAGAGAACAGCAGTCAATAAAGTTTTGAGCGACGCTGCTCCTATGAAATCGGGCGTTCCACAAGGCTCGATACTTGGCCCAACCTTATTCTTGTTATACACTAATAATTTGAATACATGTGGACTTAAAGGACATTATGCACTATACACAGATGATACAATACTACTTTCCTCGGGACGCGAAAGAGATTACCTCGAAAACACCATTAATGAGGATCTAGAAACATATCATTCGTCGGAATACTTCAAAAACAAAATTTGTCATTTTCAAGCAAAAGAATAAAGGTGACATTGACATGGACATAAAAATTAATGACAAAAAACTAGAAAGAGTAACGGAGATCAAGTATCTTGGACTTATCATTGACCATAGACTAACATGGTTATCACACATTAATAACCTAAGGAGACAATTAGCTCCTATTGTCAGACTACTTAGAAGATATGAAGGTTTTCCAAAAAACAGCAAACAGATGATCCTAAATGCATTCGTACTATCGAAACTACATTATGGAGTAGTAATTTGGCGCCAGTCATCAAAGCAGTATCTTAATATCATCTCTAGAATGCTCACCAAAGCGTATGAAAACATTCCAAATCTTCCGACGCTCCATCAAACCAGATTAATGTACCAATCAGCGAAAGCCTTAACCTTTCCTCAAATCATTGAAATGGAGAAAGCCAAGTTTATCTTCAAATGTTTACAATCAAAACCGTCATCACAAGTTCAATTTAGTTAAGTATCGCAAAAGAATCAGTACAATGCTAGAAATGCTAATCAATTCGTAATACCTTTTGCAAGAACGGACCGTCTGAAGAACGATGCTACAAATGATGCGCTACGAATATACAACAATCTTCCTGATTCAGTTAAGGAAACAAACTCATTTATAGTCTTGAAGAAAAGGCTTAAAGAATATTTAATTAATAACGTTTGAAATTCAGTCCAGTAAAGTTCAACATAGCATCTTAGAGCATTTTTGAAACCCTATCGTCGAGATGCTTGAAGAGACAGCTATTTTATAACTCAGAGTTTTTTTTTACTGCGTCGAATTTGTAATTTTTTTTATCTCTGAGAGCTGATCACGAATCGGACAAGGAAAGATTAATAGAATGACTTCACATATATTTTTGTGTGCACCCTTTATACCGATGTTATAAACATTTTCTGGGTGTCACACTAGACAAAGCGACGAGCGTTGTGCGACGAAAAAAGTGTGACGGAGAGAGTGGTAGGGAATGGAGGTATTTAAAAAACAAAAAAAAACTACTTGTGCAAGGAAGTTTCTGTTGAAGCACTGTTTTATCAAATTTTTACCGCTGGACAGATTGGGCTGAAATTTTATATTCCGGAGCACTTTTTGATTAAAAAATCAAAGAGGTGAGGAAAAATCGGATATAAGTATATGTTTCAATTAAATTTAACGTATTTTAGTTTTGACATGACAGATAAGAAGCACCACATTCTTTCGTCGGTTTACAGCTACCAAATTTATTTCTTTTAGAAAAGTCTCCTAGAGGAAAGAAGGGTGTCCTTCTAAAAAATAGACAGATGCCCTACTAAAGAAGAATAGTTAACATCGAATGTCTGCTCATCTTGATATACTCGTATTTGCCACAAACTATTTCTGCGCCATCGGGCTTCTGTTAGTATATGTTAAGGTGAGGAGACATTCGATGTAAACTTTTTGTTTAGAGAGCACCCTTCTACTCGTATTTTGTAGAAGGGCACCTGTTTTGTTTTTTGTAGGACACCCTTCCTTCCTTTAGAAGGACACGCTTCTAAAGGAAATAAATTCGGTAGCTGTAAACTGACGAAAGAAGCTTTTCAGCTGTTATGTCAAAACTAAAATACATTTAATGCAATTGAAAAAATACTTAAATCTAATTTTTCCTCACCTCATCGGTTATGTAATTAAAAAGTGCTACGGCAAATGAGTGCTACGGCACATAAAATTTCAGCCCAATTGGTCCAGCGGTAACCATTCGATAAAACAATCGACAACCAAAGTTTCCTTGAGGAAAAATTATAATTTTTAAGCTTTGTTTCCTCGAAAACCAAGGACATTTCGCACAAATGTCCAGAGCAAATATGATTGCTTACACTCACTTGGCTATCAAAATTGCGCTCCGCCTCCCTTATAATACGCCGCACCTACGGTAAAAAAAACGCATTTGATATTTACTTTATATACTAAATAAATTAAAACTATTTCCACGAATTTCAAATACATTTTGACTTTGACACTTAATGCTGCCAATTAATGTCAATATCATAAGTACAGCTGATGGGTTATCATCTTTGCTACATACGATAGGAGCTATCTTATCATATATCTTCACCCATGCTATGCAATTCGCAGGTATTTGCCGCGCTTGAATTTCACCTATGTTCATCTGCTAATCTCAGGCGCAAAACTTTGTCCTAAAAAGCTCTTCCCCAACAGGGTAGTTATTTTCCCTGATAATGACATTAATTGACAGCACTTAGTGTCAAACGCGAATGTATTTTAAATTCGTCGGAATAGTTTTAATTTCTTTAGTTTATATATTAAAGTTCATATCAAACGCGTTTTTAGGGTTTGGTAAAATAGTTATACGAAACCCTACTAAAATTGCGACCTGTCTGTCCGTCCGTCCGTCCGTGTGTCACAGTACTTTTCCTCGCAAACTACTTAAGCTAGAAACATCAAATTTTGTATGCAGGTGTAAAGTGGTGCTCTCTTCAAAGTTCAACTCAAAAAATGTTAGAAGGTGTTTAAGGGGGGTCTCCCCATATAGGAAAGTGGCCCCCGGAAAAAAGTTGCATCAGAAACTTCCTCACACAAGTTGTTCTCTCTCAAATCATACTCGTACCGAGATCCGAACAAAGTACCCATCACTGACTTTTTTGGCTCAATTCGGCCCTCGAGTTATTACTGAAAAAATCAATACTACCCCAGTGAATGAAGTGTAAATAAAAAATTGTAGGTTAACTCCGTAAGATTGTTTCAAGTTGTATTTCTAGGGACGCCATTGAGGATTTCCATCATAAGCATCCGCCACTCGCCGATGTAGATTATAAATTTGCGGTGCGCTATAGATACGTTTATATGAGCGAGATGAGTGAGCCCAGAAAATTCTAACAGCACGAAAAAATAATTCTGCCGCAATACCTTCCACACCACTTTTCGCCGACGCTGTCTCAGCTCCTCTAAAGCTGTTTTTGCTCACCAACGCTTTCGTAGCTTGTCCTCCCTAAACACTTCAAGAATGATCCACCACGTTCACTCGTCCCAATGTCGCAACACCTACACGCCATAAGAAGATTACGCCAAACCAGTCGTGAGGCACTACCAATGCAGGAAAAATTAGGAATTAATGTGACAAATTCGAAAATCTAAGATGCATATATTTTTTATTTTTCATATTGTATGCATCCTAGATTTTTGAATTTGTCACAGTAACTCCTGAATTTTTCCTGCATATATATATATATATATATATATATATATATATATATATATATATATATATATATATATATATATATATATATATATATATATATATATATATACAACTTTTTAATCTTTATATAGCCATTTCCAAAAAGAACGTAAACTTCCGACCGGACACTCCCAAAGTGCCTCACTGTTTTTTTTTCTTACTACACGATTGACTATATGGGCAGTACTTATATAATTCTATAAATTTGTTATGTTTGTTTTACGTAGGACGTAGGATAATTTTTAGCATGTCATAATTTGTAGCATGTTATAACCAATTGAGTCGACACCAGGTGTAGTGGGCTTCCTTCGCATCTTGAAAATTGGTTGTAGCTCCTTGGGTTTATATAGGATTCTTGGGGTTAATGGCTGTTACAGCTTCCTTGGTGATATTGTTAGAATGTTGCTTGTTCCAGACATCCTGAAAATAGGTAGAGGTCCAGCAATATTTAATACTACCTCCTTCGTGGTCATTAAGCATAATTTTTAGGTCTTTCGCAAAGAAAAGTTTTCATGAAGACATACTTTTTTCTGTGCCTCCGTCCGTCCGTCTGTCCGTGCGTCACAGGAGTTTCCTTAGAAACTATAGATGCGAGAAAGCTCAAACTTTGTGGAAAGGTCAGAAGTGGTGGTCTCTCAAAAGTTAGGTCTTACCAAGCATTTCAAAATTTTTTAAGCGGGTTCACCCCTTATAAGAATGTGGCCCTTCAATTTTTTTTTTAATTAAAGGTGGAGGAGCAGGGTACCAAATATAAGGTCTTGATTAGAACTTTTTGAATCTGAATTTAAAAAGTTATTTTGAGCATCAGGGGGTTCAGCGGGAAGCAAAATGTACCAAAATTTTTCCTCGCGATTGGAGCCAAAAATCTAAAAAAATCAAGAAGGTAGGTCTTTATGAGTACAAGGGCAACAAATACCTCAGAAATCGAAATTCACTCAACTTTGTAATAATAGTATGATCTGTAGATTTCACATTTTTGCCAATAAAATCAAAAAGGTATCTTCAAATTTCTTAAAACTAAGCAATTATATAGATTGAAATAAGAAATAAGATCTTCTATGGAAATCCAACTATAACCAAGTGATTTATAGCCATTTCAATCGTTTGGTATTGCAATAAGAATAACACGTGTTCATGGGTGATACATACTTCAAATTGACCTGTGCACTTTTATTTTCGCCCAATTTTTATGAAAATTTAAGGAATAGTGTTTCATTTGAAGTATTTTTTTTTGTGGTAGGGAGGTGAATGCCATTTATGCACACAGTTTGGGACTCCCATGCGTGACTGGACTACTCACTAAACACCTCCCCTGTGAACCTGAGAACCCAGCCTGGAACCGTTTGACACATTACTTCGGGCCAGGTCTCGTTTTATTACCCCGGGGGCGTTTTCAAGCTGGGGAGTCCCTTTCCGAGCGGGAGGGGAGAGGGGAAGAGGAAGTGCCAGAAAAGCGATCCCCCGACCCCAAACCCCCGGCTGCTGCGAGTCCCTTTTATATTTTAGGACTGCCCGAGCATAATGTGCCACCTGGTTCCATTTGTCAACCGATTCGAGCATCACCGCAACTATATTATCCGGGGTGAGCTATTCCATCTCCCTGTAGAGTTCCTTTCGCAGCCTGACCCATTTTGTACACGCAAAAAATGTGTGGCAGGTATTGTCTTCCTCTCCTGGGCAAAACCGACAATCGGGGGACCGAGACTTACCGATCTTGTGCAGGTAAGACTGAAAGCACCCATGCCCGCTCAAAAGCTGGGTCCGATAGAAGTCAGTCTCACCATGCCTTCGATTTAGCCACGGTCTCACATCCGGGATGAGGCGCGCAGTCCACCTTCCCTTCGTGCAATTGACCCATGACTGGTGCCAATCGTTGAGCGAGCGCTGTCTCTCCTCGCGGACAACCATCTCCCTCGCATCCTCGTTTTGGCACAGGTAAATAGCGTGGCGCTCTCTAGCGAGGAGGGCTACAGGTATCACGCCTGCAATCACTCTCACCGCCGAATCAGAGACTGTCGGATACGATGATGCAATCCTTCTCTGTACCTGTGCCAAACATTTTCGGTAGACCTCCTTGCAGAGAGCGTCGCCCCATACCTCAGCTCCGTACAGTAGCACTGAACGCCCAATTTTGATGGCGTTCAATCAAGATCAGTGTAGGCAATCGGAAGCTTGCGCAAAATGTCCTTGGTTTTCTAGAAAATGAAACTTAAAAATTTAATTTTTCCTCAAAGAAACTTACTTTCATAAGTAGTTCTTGGTTTCATCACCTTATTTCGGAGCGGTGGCCATTTCACCTATAACGTATGGTAACCTGTCATTGATTCCAGATAAAACCAAACATACCAGACGCATTGTCATCGAATGTGATGTTAATGTGAGACACACATATTGGGGTAACAATCTCTCAATATCAAAGGCGAAATTCTTCTCTAATGGGTTGAAAATTTGAAATTCAAAATACTTAGCACCGGGATCTATACTTTTAGAAGAATTACAGTTGACGGCAAATGTATTTTGTCCTCTCCGGATATTATGATCTGTTAAAATCAGACCATTAAATTTAATCTTTGCAAATTATTTTATGATATATCGCTTACCACGAATGTAACAAACAAACCACATTGAGGAACCATCACATTCGCACTATGGAAATGTACATAACATCCTTGGCCATGCTGCTGATACGCTTCACAATTGGCCATCTCCGAACAAACCAATCATCACACACCTTGAGTGAATTTACTCTTTGGAAATAGTTTTTTAGCCCTGAAAAGGGCCATTTTTCAATCATTTTGCGAACGTTCACCACGAATATGACGAACAAGTTGATCATCATGGTGATATGCATAGCGTGAATATCACACGAACTGGCATCTTTGAATAAATCAAAATTGATGTAACATCGCACGGAAACGTGCAGAATATCTGCTTCACATTATGAGTACGATACGGGAGACAACGCCCAATTTTCATGGCATTCAATCCAGATCAGTGTAAGCAATCGTGTTTGTATCGGAAGCTTACGCGAAATGTCCTTGGTTTTCACGAAAATGAAACTTAAAAATTTAATTTCTCCTCAAAGAAACTTCCTTTCACAAGTAGTTCTTGGTTTCATCACTTTATTTCGGAGTGATGGCCATTTCACCTATAACGTATGGTAACCTGTCATTGATTCGAGATAAAACCAAACACAACAGACGCATTGTCATCGAATGTGATATTAATGTGAGACACACATATCGGGGTAACAATCTCTCAATATCAAAGGCGAAATTCTTCTCTAATGGGTTGAAAATTTGAAATTCAAAATACTTAGCACCGGAATCTATATTTTCAGAAGAATTACAGTTGACGGCAAATGTATTTTGTCCTCTCCGGATATTATGATCTGTTAAAATCAGTCATTGTCCAATAAAGATCACAATAAAAACGGAAACGGAATACTTGGCAGCTGTGTCGATACAAGGACAGCATGAGTAATGATATCGCGACTAGTTCTTTCAACAGAAATTTCAGGGAGATCATCAATGACTAGAGCCAAATGATCAACAATAATACCACACGCAAGAGAGTTAAATACAGCAACAAGTATTGGTGGTCGAAAGAATTAATGAAGGTCTGGGAAAGAATGAAGCAAAACATGAGTGGAAACAAATTGAGTAAGTAGGAGAGTGGTTCTACCAGAAGGTCTTTGTAAACATCCTAGGGTTCGAAAAAAGTTTTCTAATAGCGTAAATCGACGATCCAATACTTGGGTAAGAAATCGTGCAAATTTATGCAAAAGATGCAATGTTCGGCCAATTGAATATATTCAAATGAAATCCTTTTCCATAAATTTCCATGAAAATTGGAAGAAAATAAAATTGCCTAGGTCAATTTGAAGTATGTACCACCCACGAACACGTGTTATTGTTGTTGTGATACCAAACGCTTGAAATGGCTGTAACTCCCTTGGTTATAATTGGATTTCAATAAAAGATCTTATATCTTATTTCAATCTATATAATTGCTGACTTTTAAGAAATTTGAAGATACCGTTTCCATTTTACATCTACAAATCATACTATTATAACAAAATTGAGTGAATTTCGATTTCTGAGGTATTTGTTGCTCCTTCACTCATAAAGACCTACCTTCTTGATATTTTTCGGATTTTTTGGCTCAAAGGTGTCCAATCGCGAGGGGGGGATAGGAAATTTCGGTACATTTTGCTTCCCACTGGACCCCCTGAACCTCAAAATAACTTTTTAAATTCAGATTCAAAAAGTTATAACCAAGACCTTATATTTGATACCCTACTCGACTACATTTGATTAAAAAAAAATTTTAAGGGCTACGTTCTTATAAGGGGTGATCCCCCTTAAAAAATTTTGAAATGATTGGTAAGACCTAGAGATTTGACAGACCACCACTTCTTACCTTTCCACATAGTTTGAGCTTTCTTGCATCTATAGTTTCTGAGGAAACTCCTGTGACGCACGGACAGACGGACAGATAGGTTGCGAAACTAGTATGTTCCCATGGAAAATTTTTTTTACAAAGACCCAAAAATTATGCTTAATGACCGCGAAGAAGGTAATATTAAATGTTGCTGGACCTCTATCTATCATCTGGATGTCTGGAACAAGCAACATCCTAACACCAATATCACCAAGATAGCTGTAACAGCCATTAACCCCAAGAATCCTATATAAAGCCAAGGAGGTGCAACCAATTTTCAAGATGCAAAGGAATCCCACTACACCTAGTGTCGACTCAATTGATTATAAAATGCTAAAAATTATTGCTACTTATCTTCTTCACTGCCTCCTTGAGGCTTGTAATAAAGCTGTTATTGAGTGTAGAATCCCAGATTCAGGCAGGCTTATCAAAATGTCCCGTATATAATTGAACGACTTATACAATAGAACGACTTCTTTATGTTCAACGAATTCATAATTCATCATGGATTCAGAGCATCAGAAAATTTTATTTGAGCCCGGGGATGATTACAAAGCCGTCCTGGTAGCAAAACTCTGCTGCCTACTCGTTTTGTTTAAGTTAACTAGAGAATATAATATTGATTCATCCCTTATCTGGCATTGAACTGACAAATAAGGGTAAGATAGACGAATTGTGATACTCATCATTTAGCTCTTTAATACGTAACGAATCGTACGTAAAACGAACATAACAAATTAATAGAATTATATAAGTACTGCCCATATAGTCACTCGTGTAGCAAGAAAAAAAAACAGTGAGGCACTCTCGAGAGTTCGGTGGGAAGTTTAGCATCTTTTTGGAAATGACTATGTAAAGATTAAAAAGTTGTATTTATACATATAAATGCAGGAAAAATTCAGGGGTTAATGTGACATATACAAAAATCCAGGATGCATATAATATGAAAAATGAAAAATATATGCATCCTAGATTTTCGAATTTGTCACATGAATCCTTGAACTTTTCCTGCATTTATATATATACGACTTTTTAACCTTTACATGATCATTTGCAACCGGACACACCCAGAGTGCCTCACTACTGTTCTGGCGTAATCTTCTTCTGGCGTGTAGGTGTTGCGACATTGGGACGAGTGAACGTGGTGGATAATCCTTGGAGTGTTTAGGGGGGACGAGCTAAGACAGCGTTGGTGAGCAAAAACAGCTTTGGAGGAGCTGAGACAGCGTCGGCGAAAAGTGGTGTGGAAGGTGTATTGCGGCAGAGTTATTTTTTCGTGCTGTTAGTTTTTTCTGGGCTCACTCATCTCGCTCATATAAACGTATCTATAGCGCACCGCAAATTTATAATCTACATCGGCGAGTGGCGGATGCTTATGATGGAAATCTTTAATGGCATCCCTAGAAATACAACATGAAACAATCTTACGGAGTCAACCTACAATTTTTATTTACACTTCATTCACTGGGGTAGTATTGATTTTTTCTGTAATAACTCGAGCGCCGAATTGAGCCAAATAAGTCAGTGGTGGGTACTTTGTTCGGATCTCGGTACGAGTATGATTTGAGGGTGAACTACTTGTGTAAGGAAGTTTCTGTTGAAGCACTGTTTTATCTAAATTTTACCGCTGGTCAGATTGGGTTGAAATTTTATATTCCAGAGCACGTTTTGATTACAAAATCGAAGAGGTGAGGAAAAATAGGATTTTTGTTTTTTTCAATTAAATATGACGTATTTGAGTTTTGACATAACAGATAAGAAGCACCATATTCTTTCGTCGGTTCACAGCTACCAAATTTATTTCTTTTAGAAAAGTGTCCTAAAGGAAAGAAGGGTGTCCTTCTAAAAAATAGACAGATGCCTCCTAAAGAAGAACAGTTAACAACGAATGTCTCCTCATCTTGATAAACTCGTTTCAGCGCCATCAGGCTTCTGTTAGTATAAGTAAGGTGAAGAGACATTCGATGTAAGCTTCTTGTTTAGAAGAGCACCCTTCTACTCGTATTTTGTAGAAGGGCAGCCGTTTTGTTTTTTGTAGGACACCCATACCTCCTTAAGAAGGACACCCTCCTAAAGGAAATAAATTTGGTAGATGTTAACTGACGAAAGAATGTGGCGCTTTTCAGCTGTTATGTCAAAACTAAAATAAATTAAATGCAGTTTTAAAAAAAATCTTAAGCAAATATGATTCCTTACACTCACTTGGCTATCAAAATTGCGCTCCGCTTCCCTGATAATATCGCCGGAATTTCTTCGAAAAAAACTCTTTTCAGGCACCTACGGTCAAAAAAAATCGCGTTTCATGTGTACTTTAATCTATAAACTAAAGAAATTAAAACTATTTCGACGAATTCAAAATACATTCGCGTTTGACACTAAATGCTGTCAATTAATGTCATTATCAGAAGTCAGAAGTGTAATTGAACTGAACAGCTGATGGGTTATCATCTTCGCTAAATACCATAGGAGCTGTTCTATCATATATCTTCACCCATCCTATTCAGTTCGCAGGTATTTGCCATGCTTGAATTTCACCTATGTTCATCTGCTGATCTCAGGCGCAAAGCATTGTCCTAAAGGTAGTATATCGCCGTTTACGTTTATGAATCTCTTCTTTGAAGGCAAGTGCAAATAGTATACCAGCTGTATTGGTTTCAAGCGTTTCGCTGGATGGGGAAGTTAGTTCATCGTCGAGGATGGTAAATAAGTTTATGTTAACTATTGGACACATTTAAAGAAACGTATATCATGTTGGGTTCATTTTCTTTTTAGAATTCCATCGCGCACATCCCGATCCAAGCTGCACCTCCAGTATCTACCTATGTAGTAATTATGTTACCTACAAGTGGGGAGTTTTTTTCAGGCATGTTAATCTTATTGGGCATTTTATTAGAAAACTCAATTTGCGCCGCTTTCCGCAGGTTCTCGATTTGAGCGTGTAAGCGGAAAGCAGAATTCTGAATTATATTATTCTTTTCATTGTACTGCATAAATGCTTTTTATTATATTTTCATTGGATTTCCAAATGAATAAAAATAACTTCGAAATAATTAGTCTTTATATTGACAAATACTTAGAATTTTCGAAATAATTCGGAGTTTGCTTTTGCTTTGTCAACTGTATAATCTTTTGCATTCAACTTCCCCCTAAATCAATTTTTTTTGAAGGTACATGTGGAAATTAGTTGCGAGGTAATGGAATTTTGTAGATATTGTTCTGTACATGATTAAATTCGAGTGCGTGAATTTTTTAAATGAACTCTGGTCCGAGAATCAGATAAAAATGCTATGAGCGAGGAAAAGGCTCTTGAAAGCAAACAAGGATAAGATCAAAAATTTCTGTTGGGCACTGAAAAATTTCCACGAGGCAATATTTCAACAAATTGGTTCGTTTCGATTATACATTTCACTCAAAGAAGGCAGTGTAAAGCCCCTGGAACCGAAAACTGTGCCTTGGTTCCTCCGAAGACGGTCTGCAGCCCACTTATGAAAGTAAGAGGGAGGCAAAAAAGTATGAAAGAATGAACGATTATGATTGCAGTTGAATTTGTAATTATCTGAGAAACAGATTTATTCATTGGTAATTGAATTACACTGTGAGGTTTCTATTTATCCAACTTAAGCTTTGCAAACTAGTCATTTCGGGAATAGAAACATTATCATTCAATTATGCAATGGTAGTTAAGTTTTACATATTCAAATATTTCTAAATTTTAGCTGCCATTTTAGACTACACCCTTCGAAAATTAAATTAAAAGAGCAACGTTCGTGGCACATCTAGAAATGATGGCAAAATTTGAGTTGATGTTTTACTCCAGTATTCCATTCTGAAAGGCTCCGTCGTTGATTTAATTTTCAAAGGATGTAGTTTAAAAAGGGAGCTAAAACTTAGAAAATTTTGAATATGTAAAAGTTAACTGTCATTGCATAATTGATTGATAATGTTCCTATTTCAGACTTGAATAGTTTGCAAAACTTTATTTAGATAAAATAAAACCTCACAGCGAGATTTAATAAGCATAAAATAAAGCTGTTTCTCAGGTAATTACATATTCAACTACTACTAAAATTATAATCGTTCATTCTTTTATACGTTTTCGCCTCCCTCTTCCTTTCATAACTAGACTTGGGATCGTCTTCGGAGGAATTAAGGTGAAACGTATAATCAGTGAGCTTGATCTTCGCTATGCGTGAAAGAATTACATGCCTTTAAGGTGTACTAATTTGTTGAGTTATTGTCTAACAGAAATTTATTCTGATTTTTTTTCGTTAGGAAGTAGTATCTTGTGTTAATATATTGTTCTGCTATAAGCTTAATCAACAAGCTGAAATGTTGTTTGTTGTTCATGTCTTTACCATATTCAACAAAGAGTTACATGTATGCCACTTGAACATTTTTAAGTATACTATTTAGAGTTATTTTAGATAATATCGTCCCGTCGGTACAATGATGAAAATTTGTAATGAATCGGCCCTACGCCACTGCCGATTATTAGTCAGTCGTTACTGACGTCGACGAAATCGAAACGCACCCTCTAACCTGTCGCTGTTCCTGAACCACTTTTGGTCAGGTGAAAGGAAGGTGATCGTGTGTGCGAAAACTGACGTTGGATGAGAGGCCACATGCCAGCAGACTTCACTACCATACATATGACCATTAGTCGGCGACTAGTACATATGCAATTTGCCACTCTATGACTTCCCATCCTACTTCAGTTTTGTTTGGGAGTGTCACTTAATTCTTTTTGCGACGCAGGACCGTTCGCGCCTTCCCGGATTCTGGCGAAATTTCAGCGTCGGAAGTGCATTGAAAGTATTAGGTGGTGTTACAGCTACGCGATTTTCATTTTTATAGCCAAGCGAAGAAGTTTGCTCATGGTGTTGCAAATAAGGATAAGAGAAGTTGTTCTCGAGTTTCCCATCTTTAATTTAGCTTTATTCGAGTGCATCTACCCTGGTTTGGAATGCGCCTCCGCTTTCCTTCCCATAGGATGAAAGTTTACCAGCTTCAGTTCCGTTTTTGGCTTTTGGATAAATTGGTTCATTGAATCTACTGTAGGCCGGTTCATGTGGCCAAGGCTTGTGTGTGTTTTTCCCCTGTTTAGTCGCGTGTACAGTAAGTGCGACCCTATTCGCTTATATTTTTAAATAACTATATTTCCAAACAGGCGATTGCTGGTAAATTGTAGAGGATGAAAAATAGCAGCAGGGAAGAATCAGCGAAGAATCATAAATAAAATCCAGGCAGCTGTCAAGAGAAGAATCTCAATACACCCGTCCACTACTTTTTGTTCATCTCGTTAAGACTCTTTAGATTCAACTCTCATCATCCAATTTTCACTGATGAATTCATTTTTATCATTCATCATTAATCATCCTCGGCTGGGAGGAATAAAGCCTTATGGAAAGCTAACACAGCGTTCGCCAATAATGAGTGTATGTTAAGGAGATATTGCTATGCAGTAGTATTTTGAAGCCGGCTTCACACATCAAACTTCACTAGAGAATTCCGCAAATTAAAGTGTAGACGGAAACTTGGCATTGACTGTACACAACATGATTTTCGCGTGTGATTAATCAGGCCACAACAGGCCAGGATTGAAGACCGATGAACGATCAACTTGCCATTACTAATAAGCATGACCGATAACTTGATCAGAAGTATTTGTAGGCAAATTAGGTCCATTTAAATGAGAATTGTAGAAAGCAATCATGCATATTTCAAACGATGCCGTTGTTGACAATTTTGAAAGGATTGTTTTTTTTGAAGAGACCTCTTGACCCTATCAAATGTAAGATAGGACGTGAAAAGTAAAAGCAGAGTTTGAATGGCAACAATAGAGAAAATTTTGGGTCGTAGCTAATATTTCCCAAACTGGCGAGGATGAGTTATAGTTGATTAACGTTAAAATAGCGTTTTTTATTTTGAAATTTTACGAGACTGGTACATTCAAGTAGATTTTTGGAAGGAATAACTCTCATGTCCACAACTATCAATAGACTATAGATTTGTGAATAAGTCCTGTCGATAAAATATTAAAACATACGATTATATCAATTCCCACTTCAGAGTGGATTTAAATCCCTATCTTTATTGATACATAAGTGAAAAAATCGATGATGGAATATTGTGCATTAAATAATTTCTTCTTATTTATTGATTGGACCAAATAAGATTTAAATTTTAGTTTTTGCATACGGTATCACATTTATCATTTCTTTAAATGTTTAGTGTATTACATAACTATAATATAAGATGGATACGATAAGACTAGGAATATGGTAGCTTGAATAAATTGGCCTTAAATTGAGGGATAGAATGAGAGAAAAAAATTATTAGAAATTAGTTCATAAAATTCAAATAACAAAAGACAAATGTCTTAGGTCAAAATATTCTTCCAATATTCGAGAAATATTTTTGCGTCTTAACTGTCTTAGTATATACGTGAGTTTATGTATTGGTATACATTGTAGACAGTACATATATGTTTAGAAATGCTGAAATTGATTGGGTGCACTCTAATCACTTTTTACTAAAGCCTGTTTTAGTATCCCTTTATGTTTTAGTTTCTGCATGTAATCACCCTCTGGTAAATTAATTGAACAACAAAAGGAAATAAAAACGATGAAAATAATGAAAGATGATTCCTCGAATATACCAAATCAAACTAAAGAAAACAATAGCAATGAAAATGGGATACTGGGCTTGGTGTATCTAGCAACTTCAAATAAATTATTAGCATGCAACCATGTACACATATTTTGAATAAGATATCATTTTCTCATATAGTATTGTTTTGAGGGGATATTAAAGTTTAAATTCCGCTGTTAGTAAGAAGAATTAAATATAAACCTTAAACCAACTAGCGAATTGAAACGACACATTTACAAAGCAACAAAATTAATAAAAATTGGAATATTTATGTACTGCCAATGAATACAAGCAAAGAATGGGAGCAATGTGTATTTTAAATAAATAACTAGTTGAGACTGAGAATGGGAAAAAATACATGAAATTGATGTTCATTTAGAATACACAAAAGTAAAATAATGCTAATAACATGAACAGCCTAACCAAGAAAAATGCCTTTCCTTTCCAGCCTGCCCTTCTCTTCCAGCAGGAGTGGCGGCGAACGGTAAGTTTGCCGTTGCAAGGGTAGGGCTTAGGAAATTTGCAGATGGCCGGTCTCGTGTCGCACTCGGTACGCGATACCATGATTTGTTTTGCGTTTTTAATTAAAGTAGGTTGTTCCGATTTCGAGTTAGAGTAGGATATTTTTCGGTACCACGTCCGTGATATTCGGAAACGCAGAACTAAATCTAGTTTTTGTTGTTGTCTGAATTGACTGAATGGAAGTTGAATATGGAATAACGTAAGGGTAGGTTTTTTTCCGTACTTTGTATTTTTATACGCGATTGAAACGGGTACTTGATGATGGCTGAAATGACATAATTGAGCGTAATCCATTTGAAAGATCTGCGATCGAAATCCTCTCCGAACTAGCTGGCCGACAAGCAGCCACCGCGAAATGGATTACGGGTGCACGGACTGGTTGACCAGTTGGTAACATTCGTCGATGAGAGGTCGGTTCAGATTTACTTCGGGAAAATTTTCTATTATTTTTTTCATAAGTTCTGTATTTCGGAGGGTATTTTCAACAATCCCCTTATTATGTATGATATCAGAAATTTTGAGGAATTTTCTCCTTGTACGGCTGACAAGCATTGTTGACAATTCAATGCTTCATACAACTCGAACACAATAGACCCGGTGATATAGATAATAACGTGGCTCGCAAATTCAGATATATAAGTTGGATCAGTGGCATAATTATACTCATCGAGAAACAATTCATCAGAGACAAATTGTTCGCTACGTTCTTGTCCGAGCATTGCTGGATGATCAATAGATTCATTGGTTTGGTGGAGGCCAAGAAGCTTGATCATTAAGGGCGATCATTTCTTTAA
Organism: Odontomyia ornata; assembly: GCA_963969285.1. Lineage (NCBI taxonomy): Eukaryota > Metazoa > Arthropoda > Insecta > Diptera > Stratiomyidae > Odontomyia > Odontomyia ornata. Next base: position 294,835,615 of record OZ017738.1, read on the forward strand.
CGGGTAAATAGTTTCCCGTTCCTCCTCTTTAAGCTAGCATTGAAATAAAAGTTTCTCGTAGCTTGTATTAAATTACCTTGCAGCTAGTATCTTGCTATAGCCGAGACTGAATGGATAAAAAATAGCTTGATGTGATCTTGATTTAATTTATATGTAATGATTTCATCGCAGACGTCTCGAACTTCAAGATTTCCCGAAGGAAATCTGAACCGACCTCTCGTCGGTTCTAGACGTGAAGTCTTGGAACGTGACAACGGACTGTCGCCATCAGGTGAACAAGTCCGGACACTCTCAGTCTACTCCGAGGCGGCTGCTGGCTAGCTAGCTAGTTCGGAGAGGAGTTTCATTCACGGGTCTTACGTGAGCAGACTAAGTCCAAAATACTAAAATTCAGCCACCAGTTCACATGCCCGATTTAAAAACGTGTCAAACAACTTCCATTGACTCTAGCTTGATTTCCGTTCTTCATTCCGGAGGAAATGATTGAAAAACAACCGCTGAAACAATACACGCTCCTAAATATAACGGATGTGGTGCCCAAAATATACTACTCAAATGCAAAATCGGAAAAATCTACTCTAATAAAAACACATAACACAAGCTATGACACCGCGTACCAACCGCAACGCGAAACCGACCATTCGTGGATTACGGGAACCCTACCCTCTCGGCGGTATACCCACCTCCCACTCGCATTTCCTGCTGTAAAAGAAGGCATTCGCTGGAAAGAAAGGACTTCGTTAGCTTAGCAATTCACATTTTTATTCGTCATTCTTTTAATTCATATTTTTATTCTAATTTTAGAAATAAAATTTCACACTGAAAAATCTTGCTAATCCTTCTTCTACGACTAAAACGCAAATTTAATTCGTACATAAACTTAAACAACTTTTTTCAGTTTGATAGAATCAGCATTTGAAATTAATTACTAGCATAATGGTAATCAGTTATTTTTATATTGCATATAAAAATCATTTCATTTTATTTTTCCCAATGATGATATTATAGGACAGCTATAATCTATATAATCTCTAAAATCTCGACTCGATTGGTATTTTTTTTTTTTTTGAATTATTTGTTAAATATTTTTGTATTATTTGTTTATTTCCTCAATTTATTCGAATTTTTTTCCTTTGAAGCTTATTTCAACTTGTATTTTAACTAACGGGTGATTCATAACAAGTGTACACATTTTCGTCGAAAAAAAACGTAGTTTTTGTAAAGATGGAGCTGTAATGTTTATTTATTATGAAAATTTGGTCCCTTGCAATTAAATACGAAACATTATTCAGGCATATGCGCACCTCGTGCTGCCTTACAGGCTATCAAACGATGATTGTAATTTTCGATGACATTTTCGCACATTTCCGGTGTTATTAGGCGTATGTTGGCTCAAATATTGTTTTTTAATGCTTCAGTAGTCTACGGAGCATCATCAAAAACACGATCCTTCAGAAATCTCCAAAGGAAGAAGTCACAAGAAGTCAAATCACACGATCTCGCCGGCCAATTTATGGGGCCATTTCGTGAAATTATTCAATTTCACGTAGAGCGCGAAATGTTTCACTGGCGATTCATTATTGCTGTAAAAAGTTTTAAGAATAATAAAACATTTGGCTGATTTGTATGACGCCATGGCTAAAATTGTAAAACACCAAACTGTCATAATTTGTCAATATATGGACCTAGAATTGGTAATAAATAAGAGTTAAGGCCCATTAACATGTGTACACTTATTATACTAGCAATTTTCTTGAGCAAAACTATTTTGACAATTTTTCGCAGAAATTTAAATATTTGAATTGATCACGCATTCTTTTGTTAAGTGGATCTTCTGATACTTTGTGTCAGCAATAAATTGTAACAAGTAAAAAAGTAATTGATAATAATTTTCAAAAACTGAAATGGAGCAAACGTTGAATTATATAATAAAAATGACGTGAAAGAATTAATGGAGGTCTATTTAACGAACCAAATGTTGTATTTTGATTTTTAATTCTTAGTTAATTTAATAAACGTGTAATTTTTACAAGTAAATGCCCGCCAAGAATTTTAAGAAACATGAAAATTTCTGTGTGGAATCCTACTTTTTTTTAAAATCTTTGTTAAAATATCTGGCCGATTTTCTTTAAGAACAAGTAAACATTGGATAGTCTAAAAAGTGTTGAGCCTTTTTGTCACTAGACGATTTTCATTGACATATATCGAGCAATACTAATCAGATTGAGTTAAACTGACATGCGTTTGAAAGGTGACATTCCAGTCCACAATTTTATATGGACACTTTTGTACTTCGTCATTCGTGTCAAAAGTTGTATTCATTTAAAAATGAGAGAAATTTCTGAAAAGGCGAGAATGCATCGCAGGCTTGGGAAAAAATTTGTGATGTCTACAGTCTAGATATTTTATCAAAAGTGACTGCCAAGAGATGGTTCGCTCGCTTTCGTTCTGGAAACTTTGATGTCACAGATACACCTCGCTCAGGTCGACCAATCACTGAAAAAGTCGATGAAATCTTACAAAAATTGAAGAAGACCAACACATAAGCAACCATGACATTGCTAAGAAACTGAATATCCATCACCAAACAGTTTTGAACCATTTGCGTAAGGCTGGATACACAAAGAAGCTCGACGTTTGTGTGGCGCATGAATTAACACAAAAAAATTTGATCGATCGAATTTCCATTTGCAAAATGCTGATAAAACGCAACGAAATCGAGACATTTTTGAAGCAAATCATTACGGGCGATGAAAAGCGGGTAAGATACGAGAATGTTGTATGAAAAAGGTCATGGTCAAAAATAGGTGAATCATCACAAACGACTTCAAAGTTAGGATTGACACCAAATAAGGTTATGCTGTGTGTATGGTGGGATTGGAAGGGAATAGTTTATCATGAGGTGCTAGAACCTGGCCAAACACTGAATTTGGCTCAGTGTTGTCACCAATTAACCAGATTGAAACAAGCAATTCAAAAAAACCGGCCAGAATTGATCAATAGAAAGGGCGTTGTCTTGCATCATCACAATGCCAGACCACACACATTTTTGATGACCCGCCAAAGATTGACAGGGCTTGGCTGGGAAGTTTTGACGCACCCAACGTATTGTCCAGACCTTGCACCATCAGGCCACCATTTGTTTCGGTCTCTACAAAACTTCCTTAATGAAAGGAAATTCACTTCAAACAAGACGGTGAAAATCACTTGGCCAAGCTTTTCGCCGATAAACCACAGAAGCTCTACACAGATAGAATAATGGCTTTACGCAAAAAATGGCAAAAGGTCATAGATAATAATGGACAACATATACATGAATAAAATCCATTTTAAATAAAAGAAATATTCAATCGAAAATTGAAAAAAAGGGTCAATACTTTTTAGACTTACCAATATAATACTCCAGACTACGAAAAGAAGGTGTCAAGGTTGTCAAACAAGCATCAATTACTTTGAAGCCGTGCTTTCTACCAGCCCACGCTTGAATCAATAACACACGGTGAATTATAAACTAGCAAATCAATGCAGGTTTCACAAATGCCTTGAGTTAGGTTTGTATTTATAACATTGACAGAACCTTCATTGCCTTTGCTAGTATGTAGTGTTATATCGCAAGCAACTTGGCTGAAGTCTTTTTTTTTATTAAAATCGAGAGATTGCACAAGCTTCCTGTGGCTAAAATGCATCTACGTACCGGTCACTTGCGCTCCTTGCTTGGGTTTGTTCAAAAACAAACTAACCTGCAACAACCGATTGCCGAGCGTGTATCCATTAAAAGCACGTATCGCCATTGCCGCTTCCTCATAATTTGTCATTGACACAAGTCCGTATTCTTTGCATTGATTTGTGCCTTGGTTTTAATGAGTTTCGCACTCTGCACAGCTCCGAAGGGTACAAATTGTTGCCATAATGTGCTTTCTTCTGTTGTGGATGAAGATGCTGTAGGCCCGTCCTGGCGGTGCAATGCCAGCTGCAGCCGCTACGATTTCTAGTCCGTTTGGGAGCTGTAGTTGATGGGAGTTTCATGCCATCTGTTTTTATTTGTTTGACGCACGTTTAATCGTGATTCAGTGGCATCGAGTAGTTTAAAAGTCGTTCACGAACCATCGATGTCAGGGGCGTCGGGTACATGCATCGGCTGACCGGCGTAAGTGGCGTAGAGCGTCAAGGGCTAAGCTATTAGAGGGCAGTGTCCACGATGGCAACCAGGCACGGGAGACTGAAGGACAGGATGTCTACCTCTAGCTGAGTCCAACCATCTTGGGGCGTGACTCAGATAGATGGCTAATATTCCCAAGGAAAGTTCTAGAATGTAAGGTCTTTTTGTGCGATTTGCGAGCCCTGGTGGAGTTAAACAATGCCAATCGTAAAATAACACAAAAAGGAACTTCTTGGGGATGGCGTGCTGGACATAAGTCTTTGGCAGGTAGACTCCCAGTTCTTTCCCGAACATGTCAGAAATGAGATACCGCGTGGGACTAAACACATGTAGACCTCAACACTTCACAAATTTCTTCTCCAATTTACCATTGTAATGTCGGACCGCTTCACTCTACCAAAAGCTTTGTCGATAGATCTCGTTGCTTGCCTTGACACCAGAATGGTGAGATCACAGGTTGTAACGCTTCTCCCATGCCCATCTGATATCTTCAACCTTCTCTTGGGCTTGGTCTCGCTGTCTTCGGAGTTTCTCATGTGGCTCCAGAGCCACTATTAGGTCTTCCAAACATTTTGATTGCCGCAACAACGGGTATAAGTTACCGTGGCAAATCATGTACTGGCCGAACACGGCAGAGTAAGATGAGATCCCTGTAGCGGTGTGGTATGAAGAGCGCAGAGCACAGGTATAATGGAAATCCTGCGGTCCCAATTCTTCTGATCCGGATGGACATAGGCACGAATAGCGGCAAGGACTCTATGATTTAGCCGCTTGGACGCAGTTTTTTGAGGAGAGTAGACTGCGGTCCGCAGGTGAGTAACACCATACTCGTCCATCAGGTCCCAAAATCTAAACGAGTTGAACTTGACTCCATTGTCGGAAACAACATATTCAGGTACTCCAAATACATGGAAGATGCTTTTCTCCAAGAAGCTGGCTGTCATGCCGGTATGCATGTTACGAATCGGCTCAATGATTGGGAATTCCGACAGTTTGTCCAGGACCATGACAGCTCCAGTGTGACCAGAAGTCGAACGAGGATAAGGACCGATACGATTAATATACAAGCGCTGGAACACACGCTCAGGTAGATCAAACTTACCCATCGGAGGCCAAAGGACAGTATTGGGCGCTTTGGTGCACTTACACAACTCGCAAGTGGTTACATACACTTTTATTTGTTGTGCCATTTTAGGCCAAAAGAAATATTTTTTCAGCCGCCGAAGCATACGACCGTATCCACCTTGAGCACTCAGCGGGTAGTCATGAGCACGTCTGATGAGATTGATGGTCAATTCTTCGGGCACCCATAACTTCCACTATTCCTCTTCTTGTATGGGATCTCCAGATGAGTGTCGCATCCATTTGTATACAAATCCCTCCATCGCCCGCAGCTCTGGCAGCTGTAGTAATTGGCTCTGAATAGTATGCATCAGCTGGGTGTAGCCTACCGACTTGAAGGTGGGATGGTCCACGTCGATCAATAGGGCGATGTCGTCCTCCTGGGCCAACTCGACTCCTTCCGGGGCGAACATCCTCGATAAGGTGTCCGATACCACATGTTGGCTTCCTTTTCGGTGTCGAATCGTAAAGTCAAACGCCTGCCATTTCAAGGCCCATCTAGCCAAACAGCCATGGAGGTCAGTTTGGCTCATCAGCCATTTCAGGGACACATGAACCGTAACAATTTCGAAGGAGTTTCCCTCAACATATGCTCGAAAACGTTCCATTGCCAACACCGCCACCAGGCATTCCTGCTGAGAGACAGTGTAGTTCCACTGGGCTGGGTTCAACTCGTGTGACATAAAGGCTATAGGCATCTCCTTGCCGTCTTGCGTAACCTGGATTAAGACTGCTCCCACCCCATGTTGGCTAGCGTCTCATTGGATTGAGAACGGTTTACTAAAGTCGGAGCTACGTAGTACGGGGACTGTTATCAGACTCTTCTTTAGCTCTTCAAAGGCTCGCAAGCGGTGTTCTTCCCAGATGAACTTTCGTCCCTTACACAGCATGTCGGTCAAGGGGGGGTGATGATGGTTGCATAGTCACGTACGAATCGTTGGTACCATCCACATAAGCCTAGAAATTGGCGTAACGGCTAGATGGTCTTAGGAAAAGCATCAATCGCTTGTGTCTTGTCCGGGTCGGTTTTGATGTTGCCATGGCCAATGATGTGACCCAAATACTTAATCTCCATCATTATGAACTGACTCTTCTTATGTTGATGGTTAACCCTGCCTTTTCGATGTGCAAAGCCACTTCCCGAAGCAGACCGATGTGTTCATCAAAGGTCTCGGTTATAAGGAGCAGATCGTCCAGGTATATGAAAACTTGGCGCTATAAGTAAGTGGTATCACCTTATCCATAAGGCGCGTCACTGTTTGAGGGGTATTACACAGTCCGAGTGGCATTGTCACAAATTGGTACATTGGGCGACCTGGGACCGTGAAGGCTGTCTTCTCTTTTGAGGCAGGTTCTAAACGGATTTGTGTGAAATCGTCCTTGATGTCCGAGCTCGTAATGAAATGGGCTTTAGGCAATTGACTTAGGATAGCCTCAATCAACGGTGGGGGATATGCGTCCTTAACAGTGACGGCATTGAAATGTTGGGCATCTAAGCATAGCCAGACCTTACTCGGCTTAACAACTATAGTGACCGGTGAGGCCCATGCGATCTGTCATTCTTCTATTACGCCTAGTGCCAACATCCGATCAAATTTGGCATCAAACGACTTTTCCTTCGCCGGAGATATAGCCAAATGTCTCTGCTTGAGGAGTTTAGCATCCCCAACATCTATTGTGTGAGACACCAAGGTTGTCCTACCGAGATCTTCCTTATCATGCGATGGAAAAGCGGATATAGCCGAGTCAAGTCGCAGTTGTTGATTCGCATCCAGTACATGCTGAAGTGAGGGGGAAGTTAGGATCGCGTCGTGGACAGTGGTGACCGAGTCAAGTATCTTGCTAGAAAATAATTACGGGGCCAAATTAAATTTTTGAACGAAGTCCACCCCTAGGTAAAGGTTCTGTGTTAGTTGTGGTATAATGCAGAATTCCAGGGACTCGGACACCCCTTTAAATATGACATCCGTCGTAAGTTTCCCCACTACGGAGTGACGAGTTCTGTCCATCGTACTTAACCAGGTAGCAAAATCCTGGATTTGATCTGCATGGGTCGTCAGGACCTCTCCTTTGAAATCGGCTGCTATGTAGCTAACACTGGCCCCAGTGTCAATCAAGCCTACCAGCCGCTTTTGCAAAATATGTACTGACGCGTATGGGTGAACGTTGTCCATCAATAATTCGTCTAATTGGATTACCGGCAACATCTTCCTCGAATGCCTCACCCTTTTCCAGAGGCTCCACATCTGACGCGTGGCTCGCTTTCTCCGTGAAGGAGTGGTTAGAACCGTCTGCTTATTGAAGATGCGCTGACGAGAAGCTAGGTAGTCCCACAGTCTAACACGAAAGGGCTTAACATGCCAGGGAGCCTTCGCCACATCACCATTCCCCTGAACATCCGGCTTGGTATCGCGTGATGTCGGTTGCGGAACTTCGAAAGAACTGTGTTTGGTGGTGCGAATCAACAATGTTGGGGTCGTATCCAGGGCTTGGTTGTGCATTGCAATGAGTCCCAAATCTGTTCGTCTGGATTTTCGCAGTGCCGATGGGTTGTTTGGGGTGCTCGGTGGCAAGTTTTTTCGCAACTTTCAATCGGCGCAATCTGGGGCGAACGTGTCCGCTTTTTCGCAATGGCACCAGAAGACCCTCGGTTCCGTTGGACATGCGGAGAACCAGTGTCCTGGTAGTGAGCAGTTCCAATAAACCGTGGGGCTTACAACTAACTCGATGAAACGTCAGTCAGTTGCTAGTTCGGACTCTGGTACAGGAACCTGTCCACTGGTGTTGCTGAATTAAAGCTGGCGAAGCTGAGTCAATTGTGTCATTAACCGTGGTGTTTGAGGGCGCTGTTGGGCATCTACCGGTGCTCCTACAAACGGAACTTCCCTGCCTACGGCTCCCTGGTTATTCGACAGCTGTTGTGTTGGGTCATCGATCCGGAGGTTTTTCGCCACTGCTCCACGCATAGGGCCCTGCATTCCAAGAGCATC
>OZ017738.1:294848885-294861385 GCA_963969285.1 Odontomyia ornata
CCAAGCGACGGATCGTCCTGTTGGTGACACTCGACGTCAGGAATGCCTTCAACTCCGCTAGATGGGTGGAAATTCTGGACACGCTGGAAAACTCTTTTCAAGTTCCAGAATATCTAATGCGGCTTTTGAGGAACTACCTAAAGGTACGAAGCCTACTCTACGACACGACCCAGGGCCAACGAAGGATGGAAATTACCTCGGGTGTTGCCCAGGTATCTATCCTTGGTCCGGACCTATGGAACGTGTCTGACGACGGGCTACTGAGACTTGAGATGCCAGATGAGTCGCGCTTGGTAGGCTATGCGAATGATGTTGTGGCTCTGGTCGCCGGACGCACCGTTGAAGTAGTGCAACTTAGGCTAGGTATGCTAATGCGCCGAGTGAGGGACTGGATGACTGCTCGTGGGCTCAGTTTAGCACTGGAGAAAACCGAAGTGGTCATCTTGACAAAAAAGAGAATCCCTAGAGTAAGGATGATCAGTATTGGAGATATACAAATCGAATCGAAGCCAGCGGTGAAGTACCTGGGGCTACTGATCGACTCGAAGATGAGTTTCTCTGAGCAAATCAGGGCAACGGCTGAGAAGGCTGCTTCGGGAATATCAGCCCTGAGTCGACTTATGGCCAACGTAGGGGGACCCAGCCCATCAAGAAGACGCCTCTTGATGAGTGCTGTAGGGTCAGTGCTACTGTACGGAGCAGAAGTATGGGGCGACGCTCTCAGCAAGGAGGTATACCAAAAACGATTGGCACAGGTACAGAGAAGAGGAGCACTGAGAATTGCATCTTCGTACCCAACAGTCTTCGACTCGGCGGTGAGAGTGATTGCAGGCGTGATACCTGTCACCCTCCTTGCTAGAGAGCGCCGCGCTATTTACCTGCGCCGAAACGAGGATGCGAGGGAGATGGTTGTCCGCGAGGAGAGACAACGCTCGCTCAACGATTGGCAGCAGTCTTGGAGGAATTGCACGAAGGGAAGGTGGACTGCGCGCCTAATCCTGGATGTGAGACCGTGGCTAAATTGAAGGCATGGTGAGACTGACTTCTATCTGACCCAGCTTTTGAGCGGGCACGGGTGTTTTCAGTCTTACCTGCACAAAATCGGTAAGTCACGGTCTCCCGAATGTCGGTTTTGCCCAGGAGAGGAGGACAATGCCTGTCACACGTTTTTTGCGTGTACCAAATGGACCAGGCTGCGAAAGGAACTCTACAGGGAGACGGGGGAGCTCACCCCGGATAATATAGTTGCGGTGATGCTCGAATCGGTTGACAAATGGAACCAGGTGGCACATTATGCTCGGGCAGTCCTAAAAGATAAAAGGGACTCGCAGCAGCCGGAGGTGCTGGGGCTGGGGGATCGCTCTTCTGGCATTTCCTCTTCCCCTCTCCCCTCCCGCTAGGAAAGGGACTCCCCAGCTTGAAGGCGCCCCACGGCGTAACAAAACGAGACCTGGCCCGAAGTAATGTGTCAAACGGTTCCAGGCTAGGTTCTCAGCTTGACAGGGGAGGTGTTTAGTGGGTAGTCCAAGGGTATCCTCCATGGGAGTCCCACACTGCCAGACTCGGTGGGCGTAAATGCCTTCACCTCCATACCACAAAAAAAAAAAAATTAGTGATTTTCATACTAAAAACCGGCGAGAATCGCAACCTAAAAAGCGAAACGTTTCCTGCTATAATTGATCATAACTGTACAGATAAAGATGCAAATGCATAGCCGAGTTTTCATTGAACTATATGGTATGATTTTCTTGAAACTTTCATGCAAATTAGGTGCCATAATTAACTGAAAACGAAGGCGATGGGTATCGAATAAACGTGAACGAATGATGCGGTTCAGAAGGATATTTCTGAGTAAATTTCATGAGATTGATTGCGGGGTGAACTTTACGTTCACACATATAAATACATATGTCTATACATATATATATATATATATATATATATATATATATATATATATATATATATATATATATATATATATATATATCTATATATATATATATATGTATATATATATATATATATATATATATATATATATATATATATATATATATACATATATATATATATATATATATATATATATATATATATATATAGATACATGTACATGCATACATATATATATATATATACATGTATATAATATATATATATATATATATATATATATATATATAGATAATTATATATGTATATAATATATATGTATATATATATATATATATATATATATATATATATATATACAATATGCATATATATATGTATATATATATATATATATATATATATATATATATATATGTGTATATATATATATATATATATATATATATATATATATATATGTGTATATATATATATATATATATATATATATATATATATATATATATATATATATATATATATATATATATGGCTATGTGTGTGTATGTGTGTGCTTTTGCTTCGATTTTCGCCAATTTTCAGCTATATTTCTGTTCTGGCCAAAGTATAGCTCAGGTTGTATCAAAATTAGTACAAAGATTTTTCAATTGTGTGATAAAGCTCACAATAAAAAATCAAAACTTGAACAATTTGAAACGAAATGGCGGTCGCTCAAAGGTCGATAACAGTTGAACGTTAAAAAAGCACTTCAGGCGGCTAGGCAAAGTTCAAAATTCAAAAATTTCTCAAACTTCAATTCATATTGGATTATTATAAAATCTAAAATCAAGGTCGACTTTGATGAGATCATGGATTGAATGTACCAGAGTTGAATTCGATTCCTATGAACGCTGCAGATTTTAGCCGTAGTGGCTTTGCATTGAAGTAAAAAATTTTATTTTTTTATACGAGAACATGATACAATGTATTCAAGAAACTGAGTTTTGTATGGTTTGAAATGAAAATATTTGCCACTAAAAAGGGTGAAATAAAAAACTTTTAGAAAAAAAAAAACAAAACCGACTTCGAAATGCCCTAAAAAGGATGGAATAAATTTTTTGGAAGCGGTGCCATATCATATTTTCCCCCCTTCTTTCGTGATGGTGCAGATGTTGGAAGTATCTATGTTGAGATGGGGAACTGGGAGTCTACCATGCCAAAGATTTATGCCCAGCACGCCATCCCCAAGAAGTTCTTTTTGTGTTATTTTACGATTGGCATTGTTCACCTCCACCAGGGCTCGTAAATCGCACAAAAAGACCTTTCCTACTCGAACTTCCCTTGGGAATATTAGCCATCCATCTGACACACGCCCCAAGATGGTTGGACTCAGCTAGAGCTTGACATCCTGTCCTTCAGTCTCCCATGGCTGGTTGCCAGCGTGGACACTGCCCTCTAATAGCTTAGCCCTTGACGCTCTACGCCACTTACACCGATCAGCCGATCCATGTACCCGACGCCCCTGACATCGATGATTCGTGAACGACTTCTAAGCTACTCGCTGCCACTGAATCACGGTTTGACATGTGTCAAACGAATAAAAAAATGGAGGTCAGGTTCGGTTCGTGCTGGTTTGGAGTTCCACGTTTCCCTGAATCTCGGTGGTGCTGATCAAGGCTCTAAAATTTTTAAGTGACAGTGGCAGCAGCCCCATTCGTTGGGTGCTTCCTGGACATCATCCCGGATTGTGGATGAATGCGCCTCCACAATCATTATCTGTCGCAAAATAACATCCTGCAGTTTCCCACGACAAGCCGAAGCCTTTTAAACTTACAAGTAAGTTCTATAACAGTTTTATAAAATAGCTCGTTTAATGTTTCTGAGCTCAGTGTTAGTGGCGTGGAACTACCACCAACTACAGCTCCCCAAAGGACTAGAAATCGTAGCGGCTGCAGCCGGCATTGCACCGCCAGGACGGGCCTACAGCATCTTCATCCACAACTTGGCACCCGAAACAGAAGAAAGCACATTATGGCAACTATTTGTACCCTTCGGAGCTGTGCAGAGTGCGAAACTCATTGAAAACCAAGGCACGAATCAATGCAAAGAATACGGACTTGTGTTGACGACAAATTATAAGGAAGCGGCAATGGCGATACGTGCTTTTAATGGATATACGCTCGGCAATCGGTTGTTGCAGGTTAGTTGGTTTTTGAACAAATCCAAATAAGGAGTGCAAGTGACTGGCGCGTCGATGCATTCTAGCCATAGAAAGCTTGTGCGATCTCTCGATTTTAATAAAAAAAAGACTTCAGCCAAGTTGCTTGCGATATAACACTACATACTAGCAAAGGCAATGAAGGATCTGTCGATGTTATAAATACAAACCTAACTCAAGGCATTTGTGAAAGCTGCATTGATTTGCTAGTTTACAATTCACCGTGTGTTATTGATTCAAGCGTGGGCTGGTAGAAAGTACGGCTTAGAAGTAATTGACGCTTGCTTGACAACCTTGACCACATCTTTTCGTAGTCTGGAGTATTATATTGGTAAGTTTAAAAAGCATTGAGCTTTTTTTGTCAATTTTCGATTGAATATTTCTTTTATTTAGAATGAATTTTATTTATTTATATATTGTCCATTATTATCTATGACCTTTTGCCATTTTTTGCGTAAAGCCATTATTCTATCTGTGTAGAGCTTCTGTGGTTTATCGGCAAAAAGCTTGGCCAAGTGATTTTCACAGTCCTTGTTTGAAGTGAATTTCCTTTCATTAAGGAAGTTTCGAAGTGACACAAACAAATGGTAGTCTGATGGTGCAAGGTTTGGATTATACGTTGGGTGCATCAAAACTTCCCAGCCAAGCCCTGTCAATTTTTGCCGGGTCATCAAAGATGTGTGTGGTCTGGCATTGTGATGATGCAAGACAACGCCCTTTCTATTGATCAATTCTGGCCGGTTTCTTTAATTGCTTGTTGCAATCTGGTTAATTGCTGACAGTATAGAGCCAAATTGAATATTCGGCCAGGTTCTAGCACCTCATGATAAACGATTCCCTTCCAATCCCACTATACACACAGCATAACCTTATTTGGTGTCGATCCTGGCTTTGAAGTCGTTTGTGATGATTCACCTATTTTTGACCAGGATCTTTTTCATAGGACATTCTCGTATCTTACCTATTTTCCATCACTTGTAATGATTTGCTTCAAAAATGGCTCGATTTCGTTGCGTTTCATTAGCATATCGCAAATTGTAATGATTTTCTTGTCTAGATTCGTGTGAACGAAGTCGGAACTGACCTCTCATCGGGTCTAGGCGTTAAGTCTGAGCCATGCCAATGAATGGTACCAACCGGTCAACCAGTCCGTGCACCCGTAATCCATTCCGCTGTGGCTGGTTGTCGGCCAGCTAGATCGGAGAGGATTTCGGTCGCAGGTCTTTAAATGGATTTCGCTCAGTTACATACTTCAGCCACCATTAAATGCCCGTTCAAACGCGTCGAAAGGACAAACATACCGAAAAGAAACCTACTTTACTTTATTCCGTATTCATTCATCATTTCAGTCAATTACAAAAATCTAATTTCAATTTTGCGTTCCCGAATTTTACTGACGCCATACCAAAAAATACACTACGTTAACTCAATCCCGAAGAACTCTACGCTAAGCAAAAGGCAAGACTACTAAGGCACCGCGTACCGCACGCGACGCAAACCGTCCATCCGTGGATTTTTAAGACCCTACCCTCTTGACAGTATACTTACCATGCACTCCCACTGCCGCTGAAAGAGAACGTCAGGCTGGAAAGGAAAGTCGATGTTAGATTAGAAATTCATCTTGTTATATATTTCAAATTTCATTCTCTTGGCTACGTAAATGCAATTTAATCTACTTAACAATGTGGTGCTGATTCTTTGTTAAGATTTTTTTTTGTCTTATTTGTTTCCTTTGTTTTACGAACGATCAATTTGATTAAGTGTTTTATTGCTTGAAAGGAACTAATAAAGTCTAACTAAGAATTGGAAATCAATAAATCCATGTCTGGTTGAAATGTTCGGATTATCGGTGACCAGGACGATTTACAACCCAGTATATGAAGCTAATAGTCTTTTTCTTTTAATTTTAAGTATAATATTTGGATATGTATGGCTTACATGAGATTCGGGAACACACTTTTGTGTTATTAGCGTTTTGTAGTGAATAAGGTAAATTTCAGAATGTCCGTAAAGGACCGCAGCGATAGTCTGCCGCCTCGGCAGAAGAAGGTGTCATTATCTGCTGAGAATGCCCTTGTCTGGGGACGCGTGAATGCGCTGGCAGGCTAGCATTACGGTATCGTGGGGCGGGTTCATTCCCCCAGCACAAGGACCCACTACAAAGAATTTCGCATTCACAAATTTCTGGGGTGGGGAAATGCAAGGCGACCGAAATTGCGAAAATCGTAGGCAACTGCACCAGGGCAACTGACTTGTTCATGGAACAAGAGAAACTAGTAAAAAGAAGTGGAAGCAGGATAACCTCGTCCTTACCCGGAAAGGCTCATGGCCCACAAATGAGAGAGGGGCAACCGGGTGGTGATGGAGCCCCTGCGCACCCACTCAACCGGATTAAAATCCATAATTGTTGCAGTGGCCAGGTATTCCTCTTCTGAGTGGAAAACTCATACAACTTAACTTGCATAAGTCTTCCCATCAGAAGGAAAGTACCCCGGTGACCAATTTATGCCATAGAATTATGCAATTCGATTACATAACTCTATGTCATAAAGAGGCACTTTGCTTGGGCCACTCAACCCGCGAAGTACCTGAAACAAAGAAAGATTATTACGTGCCCGGCGGCTGGCTCATGTTTGAAGGGGAAAGCCTGCCACCGTACCGGGTCCTATACCTGGTCAGAACTAAGGGAAAGGAAAGACCGAAGGGTATGGGGTATTAATTCATTTTATTTTTCCTTCCCCCTTCCTGCATTGAATTTGTAATTGAACAAATTTTTAACGTTGAATCAATGTATCAATCGAATTTAATCGGAAATAATATATATTTTTTTCTCTTTAATATAATACTAACTTTAATAAACCTTCTTTTTTTATTTGTACATATAGATAGGATAGAAAAATAGACAAGAATTTTACTTTAAAAAACAACAAATTTAGATAAAGAAAGTAAATTCAAATCAAAGGCACTTACCTGCACGGTCCTCCGAGCGCTCGACGACGATGCAGGGGTGTATAAGTCCTCTAAAATTCCTCTTTAACTGAATAATTAATTCCTGGCAATTATTAAATTCTATGAAGTTTTGCTTAAGTGTGAATAAATTCATTAAGTACAAATAAAAAATTTCCTTTTTCACTTTGGGATGCAATAATTTTAGATATCTTTCGAAGATGGTGAGTTTCAGTGCACATATGAACTAAACAAGCTGCTAAACAAGCCAAAAATACTTCGCAGTATGTGCTGCCAAGTCCTTTCTCTGCTTCAGCAAAAATGATCATTAAGTGCCGTTATTGCTGATTCGAAGATATGCCTTTCACTAGGACCATCAAGTTCACTTGGAAGCCTTGCATGAAATTTGACGGATGTTCCCTCACTGTAATCCCGTTTCCTCGAGTTTTATCCAGTTTTCCTCCTACTCAATCGCTGTCACACCGAGTTATCGAATTCCTAATTGATAGAGAAAGCTATCTTCGACACAGTGTCTACTTCAGATTATGGAAACGGATGCCTTTTCAGATACTTTCAATCTCTAGTAACCGATTCCACACTAAATGTTAATGCAGGGAGCAATCAGGATACCTTTTCAGTATGATACCCACCACGCTTAAGAGTATTGTCTTTTAGCTTTATTGGTCAACTTTTCACGGTCTCTATTAACTCGTGCTGCGGTCAACAAATCTTCTCCGACACGTTTTACGTAGGATTAAGATAACAATTAGTTACAGTGTTCTACGTGAACTACAATTAAGGTTGAATTAAAAGTATCTTTTTGCTGTTCCGAACTCCGCTTTGCACCGATTTGGTTTCCGATACTTGATTTGCTTTCGAAATTTGCATGAATTTCCCTCAGTGCTTTTTACGATTGTCGAGGACTAGAGGATGATACAAAAGATACATAGGCGAATAGATTCGCGCTTCCAAACTAGATATCTCGCACTTTGCTGCCCACACGGAAAAGTGATTTTCGTCGATGGGAAATTGAATGGGAACGAGAGAAAACTTATCGTGAGATGAACGGAGCGAACTATATTTATGCACCAAATCCACTGTTATTTACGTCACAATTGCGAATTCTGCAGTTGGACAACGGAATGCTCGATTACTAGAAGGTACTATCATACCGCTTCGGTTTGGAGGTTGAATTTTTTTATCTCAACAAACGACACAAAAACTAGTTGAGAAGTTACTAACGGCACGCACTACGATGTAGCAATTCATGGGAAACGTGATCTACACCAAGTACTCTCTTTACTCGACAAGTTTCGAGTCCGAAACCTCTAACGTGATGGTTATTCCGCTAGTTTGCGAAGCTTGTGACGGCTTACGAGTGATACGTACCTTTGCGGTATTGTTTTAACTCTCTTCGAGCACATTTACTAATGGGCCGCGAAGATGCTGACCAGTGGACCAAACCGAAATCTTCAAACGAGGTTATGCAGAACTTCAAATTCAGGTTGAATGCAAATCAAGCCGCTTACATATGCTAAATGTCTACTAAGTCCCAGATCAGCTTGTCACTCTTTTTGCGAATGCATAATGATTTCCACTATCCGCGATTCATCGACCGACAATTCTTGACTGCACAATTGGGGACACAATTAAAAGCACTTGAGAGCGCACACATAACGATCCGTGCATTTATGTCCAGCGCAATTCTTCCAAGGTGCGCAACGTGTGACGATCAAAGACATACTTTCTTTTTCACGTACGATCACTGCACATGCTTTTGATTTAATTGCGGCGCCTAAACACTACCCGCCTATCGATTTTTTTCGCACAACTTGCAGTGCAAAATGCTGGTGACAGCAATTGAACGCGAAAATGAAGGCCGGAGGAGATACAATTGGGCGGAAGATCGTATTTATTGCAGATAGTTTGCAATTTACATTCTCAAGAGTATATTTTGATACGGATTGGATTCTTTTTGAACGAAAAACTCCCGAAAAATTTTACACTATCTCAATTCGTTGCCGGCGCGGTTCTCCCCCGTGCGCCATGTGCGGCGATTCAGAGCAGACCCCCGTTCACCAGCTGCACACCATTCCCATTCCCGCTACCGCCACCACTATCGCTCGTACCGGGCTTTCGGCTTCGTACTTCTACCACGATCCAATACTTGTTTAGTTTGCTACTGACGACTGGTAAAACTCTTGCGTGGTGGTAGGGGAGGTGGACACCAACCATCTGAAAATTAGTATGATATACTTGGCGTTGATGATAGATCTGCATGTTCTAACGCTGGAATGTTGTTCCAACCAATTGGTGCTGCCGGACTTAAAGGTGTACGATCAGTTTTATTGACAGCCTCATATACAGGATCAGAATATTTTGTCCCGATCGAAGGGATCATATTCGGAATAGTATTATGTAGCACAACCCGATGAATTATCACTGTCATTCCATTCTTTTGATAATAGCGGATCAAATGCCTCTAGTACGCTCACGCGGGCGTTATCATCATGACCCAAATCGATTAGGTCATCGCCAAGCGACTTTTTTGGTCGACGGGTTGATCACCACTTGTTCCTGCTGTGCTGTTGGATTTATTGATATTCTTCGACCTTACTACTGCTCCCGCCTGCCACAATACTCGAGACACCTGACAACGATGCTGATTTCGGAATTTGTCATATTTGGCGTTGAGTTGGCGGATTTGCTGATGATTGTGGTGGATGCTGACCAGCTGGCAAGGCTGTTGGTACAAGGGCTGTTTCTGGGTTGGCGACCATATGTATGTTTGGAAATTGCAAGGCTGTTGACGTTGGCTGTGGCGATGGTGTTTGATGTTGTGATAAATAGTTTGGCGGTGTTGGATATATGTTTGGATTGAAGCCATAATTGATAGCAGCTGGCGAATAGCTGAATGGAGATGCCGGGAGTGGAGGTGCCGATTGTGCTTGCAAGTATGGTCGAATTTGATGTGACCTACGATACTGTTGTGGTTGCATACTGTAAAGTTTTTGTAATTGCTCATTGGTAAGTGGGGTTTTGTGCGTTTGTTGTTGCTGTTGCTGAAGATTATTATATGGTACCAATTGAAGTCCTACTTGACTATTTGACACAATCGGTAATGTAGTTTGATGATACCCAGCATAATTCGATTGAATGTTACTAGGCTGGTTATGAGCAACATTCAGTCTTTGAATTTCTTCTATTAAATTATCAAAATTTATATTTTCATCTTTCTTATTCGTAGGACTTGTGAAAGATATTAAATCATTATCATCCGTTCTAGTTGAGTTTTTATCGCGGCGGAACAGTTGAAGGCGGTCCTAGCGGAGATTGTAAGTCATAGTCAATTGATTCTCCAGATTCGAGCGATGCCGGTCGTTATAGGGTTTGATCATGTCGCGTATTGAACGGAGTTCACAACAGTACCTGCTCGATTACTACAATTTAACAAAAATCAAATTTTATGTGTTGCCTTCGGTTCATATGTTCGTAAAAACGTCTATTAAGTAGAGTTTTACGCAGAGTTGCTTTTCATGTATCTCTCTGCGTTACTGACTAGGTAGTAGAAAAAGTTAAAGCGAACGGTAACTTGAAAGCTGATTTGATTTTGTAACATCATAAAATTGGCAAGCGGATACCGAAATGAAGTTAACACACATCGCTTTCTCGAATTTTCCTAACTCACAATTAAATTTCCTATTCATATAAAGTTCATACGCACATGCAAGAATATTTTTATCACATTTCGTTCATAGCTAAAAGTTTTAAAATTGAAGCTGGCATCGAGTTCGCGCCTGACTACCTCCAATCCGTAACATTGCAATACTTTCGTAGGCGTTGAATTTGAAATGCTTAAGCAATACTATCTTACATATTAACATTATTAAGATAAACTGATAATTACTGTGGCGGTCGGTCTAAAGAATATCGCATACAGATTCATCCAAAGCATGCTTCCGGCTTGTTACAAATCGACTAAAGTCTCTCTAAAATTCAACGTCTATAGCTTATCGCTAAACACAATAATACTATCAATAAGAATTGTATAATGAAACAAAGGGAGAATGTTTCAAGTTCTAAATCAATGGAAAAATCATACAATTACGAAATCAGAAGTAGCGTAGAATGCGGATATACGTATGATGAGTGTTATTATTTGTCTGAAATCTAATGAGTAAAATTCTAGTAATAACGAAAATTTCACAAAAAATGTTTTTATGAACTCATGTACAAACATGCTTCTGGCTCTCGAGCGCGTCGACACCTCCGGACGGATACGAATCGTGAATTTCAAGGCCACAGGCTCGAGCACCAGAAGACACCTTGAGTATTTTTTTTGAAGCTTTCGACGTAGTTAAGTCATTTAAAAAACTAAGTAATTCTGCATCTTGGATAAAATAATATGTAGTATTATACTTATGTGGGCGGTTCAACTTTTACTGTTTGCTATATCAATTTACAGTCAGTCTGATGGCTTCTTTTTATATAAATACCAGAAAGGAGATAAGACCTTGTGTTTTTCCGTTTCCAATAACAACAAATCGCATCACAATCGATTGTTTCATATGTTTATCAATTCTGCTTGATACACTCGCATGCTTCCTCGTTTCGTCCGCTTCCGGATTCGAGAGTGCGATTGAGATTAGAGGAGAGTGAGATCATACTGTGGAGAGTAAGCAAAACTTAAACGTTCATTTCCACAACAATCGATTCATTCTCACGTACAATAACATTCCTCAACGATACGTTGAGCTCAACAATGCGCTTCCTGAATTGAAGATAATCAGATGCAGGCTCATCAAATATGGTGGAAGCATTGTTCATAAAGCTATTCACAAAGTCATCCAGTACATTTGGCAACAAGAACATATGCCAAAAGAGTGGAGTCAATCAATTATATTCCCTATTCAAAAAAAGGTGACAATCCACAGTGCGAAAAGTATAGATTCATATCAATATTTGTTCGGCGTATAAAATATTTTCTAAAATCTTAGAAAATAAAATCGGATCATACGCCAGCAGTATTATTGGGGA
The DNA here is from genome assembly GCA_963969285.1 of Odontomyia ornata. NCBI lineage: Eukaryota > Metazoa > Arthropoda > Insecta > Diptera > Stratiomyidae > Odontomyia > Odontomyia ornata. The sequence continues at coordinate 294,860,965 of OZ017738.1, forward strand.
GTATCAAGGTGGTTTTAGGGCAGGTAGATCAACAACAGACCAATTATTCACTATCAAGCAGGCACTTGAAAAATGCTGGGAGGTCAACATAGACGTACACCAAATTTTCGTTGACTTTAAGCAAGCATACGACAGTATTGATCGTAACGTACTGTACCAAATAATGCTTGGTTTTGGCATCCCAGCCAAATAAGTCCTTCTTACCAAAATGACAATGACGTCGACAACCTCCCAAGTCCGCACCAATAACCAACTCATCGATGCCTTTGACACAAATATCGGACTAAAGCATGGAGATGGGCTGGCGCCATTGCTATTCAATTTAGCTCTGGAGTACGTCATACGGAAGCGACGTGTCGATACATGAGGTACATTACTATACAAGTCGAGACAAGTAGTAGCCTATGCGGACGACATCAAC
>OZ017738.1:294866385-295028885 GCA_963969285.1 Odontomyia ornata
GTCGGCCTACGCCACTGCTGACTCGCACACATGCCCATCGCTACCATATGGCTTTCTAGCGAACGTCAGCTTTGGATGACATTCTCATTCTACGTCAGTTTGAGTCGAGGAATGTCACCCAAAGTTGACGGCAGTTGGAGTCGATTATGTCAAACGGATGCACAGCGCGCGTGGTTCGCAAATTTAAATTGTGCAGAGGCGCGACGAGTGTGTGTTTGAGTGTGTGGCTTCCGTGGCTCTGCTCATTTTTTTTTTTGTGGTAGGGAGGTGAAGGCATTTACGCCCGCCGAGTCTGGCAGTGTGGGACTCCCATGGAGGATACCCTTGGACTACCCACTAAACACCTCCCCTGTCAAGCTGAGAACCTAGCCTGGAACCGTTTGACACATTACTTCGGGCCAGGTCTCGTTTTGTTACGCCGTGGGGCGCCTTCAAGCTGGGGAGTCCCTTTCCTAGGGAGAGGGGAGTGGGGAAGAGGAAATGCCAGAAGAGCGATCCCCCAGCACCAGCGCCTCCGGCTGCTGTGAGTCCCTTTTATATTTTAGGACTGCCCGAGCATAATGTGCCACCTGGTTCCATTTGTCAACCGATTCGAGCATCACCGCAACTATATTATCCGGGGTGAGCTCTCCCGTCTCCCTGTAGAGTTCATTTCGCAGCCTGACCCATTTTGTACACGCAAAAAATGTGTGACAGGCATTGTCCTCCTCTCCTGGGCAAAACCGACAATCGGGAGACCGTGACTTACCGATCTTGTGCAGGTAAGACTGAAAACACCCGTGCCCGCTCAAAAGCTGGGTCAGATAGAAGTCAGTCTCACCATGCCTTCGGGATTAGGCGCGCAGTCCACCTTCCCTTCGTGCAATCCCTCCAAGACTGCTGCCAATCGTTGAGCGAGCGCTGTCTCTCCTCGCGGACAACCATCTCCCTCGCATCCTCATTTTGGCACAGGTAAATAGCGCGGCGCTCTCTAGTAAGGAGGGCGACAGTTATCACGCCTGCAATCACTCTCACCGCCGAGTCGAAGACCGTTGGGTACGAAGATGCAATTCTCAGTGCTCCTCTTCTCTGTACCTGTGCCAATCGTTTTTGGTATACCTCCTTGCTGAGAGCGTCGCCCCATACTTCTGCTCCGTACAGTAGCACTGACCCTACAGCACTCATCAAGAGGCGTCTTCTTGATGGGCTGGGTCCCCCTACGTTGGCCATAAGTCGACTCAGGGCTGATATTCCCGAAGCAGCCTTCTCAGCCGTTGCCCTGATTTGCTCAGAGAAACTCATCTTCGAGTCGATCAGCAGCCCCAGGTACTTCACCGCTGGCTTCGATTCGATTTGTATATCTCCAATACTGATCATCCTTACTCTAGAGATTCTCTTTTTTGTCAAGATGACCACTTCGATTTTCTCCAGTGCTAAACTGAGCCCACGAGCAGTCATCCAGTCCCTCACTCGGCGCATTAGCATACCTAGCCTAAGTTGCACTACTTCAACGGTGCGTCCGGCGACCAGAGCCACAACATCATTCGCATAGCCTACCAAGCGCGACTCATCTGGCATCTCAAGTCTCAGTAGCCCGTCGTCAGACACGTTCCATAGGTCCGGACCAAGGATAGATACCTGGGCAACACCCGAGGTAATTTCCATCCTTCGTTGGCCCTGGGTCGTGTCGTAGAGTAGGCTTCGTACCTTTAGGTAGTTCCTCAAAAGCCGCATTAGATATTCTGGAACTTGAAAAGAGTTTTCCAGCGTGTCCAGAATTTCCACCCATCTAGCGGAGTTGAAGGCATTCCTGACGTCGAGTGTCACCAACAGGACGATCCGTCGCTTGGTGCGACTATATGCCTCTGCCCTTCGGACCGCGTTCACCACCTCTGCAATCGCATCAATGGTAGAACGTCCTGCTCTAAAGCCGTACTGCCGAGGAGATATGTCCCCAGCAGCACGAATCGCGTCAGTGAGTCTTCCCTTGATGAGTTTCTCTAGCACTTTCCCAGCCGTGTCTAGCATGCATAACGGGTGGTATGCAGACGGCGATTCGGGATTCCCCTTCCCCTTGCTGATCAGCACGAGCCTCGCCACCTTCCATTGTACCGGGAAAACCCCGTCCCATAGGTAAGCGTTGAATGTGCTGAGCAGCAAGTCAGGACAATGGTGATAGACGAGCCGCAACACCGCAGCTGGAACACCATCTGGACCTGGAGCCTTCCTCGCTTTCAAGGAGGAGACTGCCTCCTCCAGTTCCAGCTGTGTGAAAAGTGGGCACTCGACTGCTGTTTCACCATGGACAGCGTCAACACGGACGGGACGGGCGGGAAAGAGTCCCCGCACTATCGCGTCCATCTTTTCGGCGTCATGTATACAAGGCTTCCGTAGGGCACCAAGTTTCCCCATGACCAGCTTGTAGCCAAGGCCCCACGGATCCCTATTTACATTGTCCACTAGGTCTTGCCAGCAGCGAGCGATCAGTTTGCGAAGGCATTTCCTGCCCGACTTATATGCTGCCACCTGGTTGCTTGCCTCGTCACGGTTCCGCGCCCGTTGAGCCTCACGCCGAAGCTTGTGACACTCCCTCCGCTTTTCAGCGATTTAAGTAGACCACCAGTACACTGGGCGCTTGCCGTGCCGGGGTCTTTGACGGGGCATAGAAGCGCAGCAAGCAGTCGTGATTATGCTCTTAGTAGAGTTCACCACGTCTTGAGCTGCCAGTTCTTCCGTCCCCTCCGGAGCTCTTCTCATATGAGTGAAGGAAATTAGACATATTCCAACTGCCCCCACACCATTGGAGTGGGAATAAAGCAGGGAAGCAGCAGCAGTAGGTTCTTCACCGGAGATATTAGGTAACGTTGTTTTCCCAGTTGGCTTTAATTTTGCTGATTTAACCTCAAAGTCAGTTTTAGCAACGTCACCACCACAGCCCCCAACACTAGCTACAGGCCCATCCAAATTACAAATTGCACCAAAATCTTGCTTAATCATCCACTCACATGAAGATGCTAGTCCTTAGGATACAACTAAAAGTCAAAACTGCATCAAAAGGAAAGTCTTTTTTGCTGATGATCAAGGTCGCTCATTGACCGAAGTTCATATAATGTCAGAGCCCTCAAGTGTACCCCCCACTATGGAGCAGTAAGCTTCTTGCACAAATCACACAAGGACTAGCCAGCCACAACCGTCAAAACAATGGGCTATTGATATCCGACAACCTGCATCTTTTTCTTCTTCTTCTTAGCACTACAGCCCCTTTCGGGCCTTCGCTCCCAACTGTCTCGGTCCGTTGACCGCGTCTTCCAATTCCAAAATCCGAGCAGCGATGTACTGTGTTCGTCGACCGAGTCAGACCTGCGTTTCCTCGGTTTCCCAACTGGCCGCCGGCCTTCAGCTCTCCCAACGAATACCTTCTTGGGTATCCCTTGTTCGTCCATACGATTCATGTGTCCAGCCCATTGCAGCTTCCGCGGTCTTACAATCCTTGAGACCTCCGGTTCGTCAAAAATTTCATACAGCTCATGGTTGTATCCAATTCGCCATTGGTCCCCGTCTAGCTTCGCTCCGATTATTCGCCTCAGGACCCATCGCTCAAAAGCGTTCAATATATTTGCGGATGCTTGGGTTAGGGTCCATGTTTCTCACCCATAGCATAACACAGGTCTTATCACAAATTTGTATACTTGGAGCTTTGTTTTCCTGGGTATGCAGCTGGTCTTCAAGATCGTCAATACTGAATAAAATATTTTATTTGCGAGCTGTATTCTTCGGCGTATTTCGTCTCTTTCATTGCCCGTTTTCGTTATTTTGGCGCCTAGATACACAAATTCGCTAACATTTTCGATAATGTATTCACCAAGTGTGATATTTTGTGTATTGGGGGTATTTTTCCTCGACTGCGTCATGAGCTTTGTTTTATTTTCGTTGATTTGTAGCCCTACTAGTTTTGCTTCGCTTTTGAGTTTCAGGAAGAGTTCTTTGGCAGTTGTTAATTACCGTGACACAATGTTGATGTCGTCCGCATAGGCTACTACTTGTCTCGACTTGTATAGTAATGTACCTCATGTATCGACACGTCGCTTCCGTATGACGTACTCCAGAGCTAAATTGAATAGCAATGGCACCAGCCCATCTCCATGCTTTAGTCCGATATTTGTGTCAAAGGCATCGATGAGTTGGTTATTGGTGCGGACTTGGGAGGTTGTCGACGTCATTGTCATTTTGGTAAGAAGGACTTATTTGGCTGGGATGCCAAAACCAAGCATTATTTGGTACAGTACGTTACGATCAATACTGTCGTATGCTTGCTTAAAGTCAACGAAAATTTGGTGTACGTCTATGTTGACCTCCCAGCATTTTTCAAGTGCCTGCTTGATAGTGAATAATTGGTCTGTTGTTGATCTACCTGCCCTAAAACCACCTTGATACTCCCCAATAATACTGCTGGCGTATGATCCGATTTTATTTTCTAAGATTTTAGAAAATATTTTATACGCCGAACAAATATTGATATGAATCTATACTTTTCGCACTGTGGATTGTCACCTTTTTTTGAATAGGGAATATAATTGATTGACTCCACTCTTTTGGCATATGTTCTTGTTGCCAAATGTACTAGATGACTTTGTGAATAGCTTTATGAACAATGCTTCCACCATATTTGATGAGCCTGCATCTGATTATCTTCAATTCAGGAAGCGCATTGTTGAGCTCAACGTATCGTTGAGGAATGTTATTGTACGTGAGAATGAATCGATTGTTGTGGAAATGAACGTTTAAGTTTTGCTTACTCTCCACAGTAGAATCTCACTCTCCTCTAATCTCAATCGCACTCTCGAATCCGGAAGCGGACGAAACGAGGAAGCATGCGAGTGTATCAAGCAGAATTGATAAACATATGAAACAATCGATTATGATGCGATTTGTTGTTATTGGAAACGGAAGAACACAAGGTCTTATCTCCTTTCTGGTATTTATATAAAAAGAAGCCATCAGACTGACTGTAAATTGATATAGCAAACATAAAAGTTGAACCGCCCACATAAGTATAATACTACATATTATTTTATCCAAGATTCAGAATCACTTAGACTTAACTACGTAGAAAGCTTCAAAAAAAAAATACGCAAGGTGTCTTCTGGTGCTCGAGCCGGTGGCCTTGAAATTCACGATTCGTATCCGTCAGGAATTGTCGACGCGCTCGAGAGCCGGAAGCATGTTTGTACATGAGTTCACAAAAACATTTTTGTGAAATTTTCGTTATTACTAGAATTTTACTCATTAGATTTCAGACAAATAATAACACTCATCATACGTATATCCGCATTCTACGCTACTTCTTATTTCGTAATTTTATGATTTTGTTTCATTCTACAATTATTATTGATAGTATTATTGTGTTTAGCGATAAGCTATAGACGTTGAATTTTAGAGAAACTACAGTCGATTTGTAACAAGCCGGAAGCATGCTTTGGATGAATCTGTATGCGATATTCTTTAGACCGACCGCCACAGTAATTATCAGTTTATCTTAATAATGTTAATATGTAAGATAGTATTGCTTAAGCATTTCAAATTCAACGCCTTCGAAAGTATTGCAATGTTACGGATTGGAGGTAGTCAGGCGCGAACTCGATGCCAGCTTCAATTTTAAAACTTTTTGCTATGAACAAAATGTGGTAAAAATATTCTTGCATGTGCGTGTTAACTTTATATGAATAGAAAATTTAATTGTGAGTTAGGAAAATTCGAGAAAGCGATGTGTGTTAACTTCATTTCGGTATCCGCTTGCCAATTTTATGATGTTACAAAATCAAATCAGCTTTCAAGTTACCGTTTGCTATAACTTTTTCTACTACATAGTCAGTAACGCAGAGAGATACATGAAAAGCAACTCTGCGTAAAACTCTACTTAATGGACGTGTTTACGAACATATGAACCGAAGGCAACACATAAAATTTGATTTTTGTTAAACGCTAAGAACACAAAAGTGTGTTCCGGAATCTCATGTAAGCCATACATATCCAAATATTTTACTTAAAATTAAAAGAAAAAGACTATTAGCTTCATATACTGGTTTGTAAATCGTCCTGGTCACCGATAATCTGAACATTCCAACCAGACATGGATTTATTGATTTCCAATTCTTAGTTAGACTTTATTAGTTCCTTTCAAGCAATAAAACACTTAATCAAATTGATCGTTCGTAAAACAAAGGAAACAAATAAGACAAAAAAAAATCTTAACAAAGAATCAGCACCACATTGTTAAGTAGATTAAATTGCATTTACGTAGCGAAGAGAATGAAATTTGAAATATATAACAACATGAATTGCTAATCTAACGTCGACTTTCGTTTCCAGCCTGACCTTCTCTTTCAGCGGCAGTGGGAGTGCATGGTAAGTATACTGTCAAAAGGGCAGGGTCTTAAAAATCCACGGATGGACGGTTTGCCTTAGTAGTCTTGCCTTTTTCTTAGCGTAGAGTTCTTCGGGATTGAGTTAACGTAGTGTATTTTTTGGTACCGCGTCAGTAAAATTCGGGAACGCGAAATTGAAATTAGATTTTTGTAATTGACTGAAATGATGTATGAATACGGAATAGAGAAAAGTAGGTTTCTTTTCGGTATGTTTGTGCTTTCGACGCGTTTGAACGGGCATTTAATGGTGGCTGAAGTATGTAATTGAGCGGAATCCATTTAAAGACCTGCGACCGAAATCCTCTCCGATCTAGCTGGCCGACAAGCAGCCACTGCGGAATGGATTACGGGTGCACGGACTGGTTGACCGGTTGGTACCATTCATTGGCATGACTCAGCCTTAACGTCTAGAACCGATGAGAGGTTGGTTCCGACTTCGTTCGCACGAATCTAGACAAGAAAATCATTACAATTTGTCAACTGCTAATAAAACGCAACGAAATCGAGCCATTTTTGAAGCAAATCATTACGGGCGATGGAAAATAGGTAAGATACGAGAATGTGCTATGGAAAAGATTCTGGTCAAAAATAGGTGAATCATCAAAAACGACTTCAAAGCCAGGATTGACACCAAATAAGGTTATGCTGTGTGTATGGTGGGATTGGAACATTCATTCAACATTCAATTTGGCTATGTGCTGTCAGCAATTAACCAGATTGCAACAAGCAATTCAAAAAAACCGGCCGGAATTGATCAATAGAAAGGGCGTTGTCTTGCATCATCACAATGCCAGACCACACACATTTTTGATAACCCGGCAAAAATTGACAGGGCTTGGCTGGGAAGTTTTGATGCATTCAACGTATAGTCCAGACCTTGCACCATCAGACTACCATTTGTTTTGGTCTCTTCAGAACTTCCTTAATGAAAGGAAATTCACTTCAAATAGGGACTGTGAAAACCACTTGGCCAAGCTTTTTGCCGATAAACCACAGAAGCTCTACACAGATAGAATAATGGCTTTACGCAAAAAATGGCAAAAGGTCATAGATAATAATGGACAACATATACATGAATAAAATCCATTTTAAATAAAAGAAATATTCAATCGAAAATTGACAAAAAAAGCTCAATACTTTTTAAACTTACCAATATAATACTCCAGACTACGAAAAGATGTAGTCAAGGTTGTCAAGCAAGCGTCAATTACTTCGAAGCCGTGCTTTCTACCAGCCCACGCTTGAATCAACAACACACGGTGAATTGTAAACTAGCAAATCAATGCAGCTTTCACAAATGCCTTGAGTTAGGTTTGTATTCATAACATCGACAGATCCTTCATTGTCTTTGCTAGTATGTAGTGTTATATCGCAAGCAACTTGGCTGAAGTCTTTTTTTTATTAAAATCGAGAGATTGCACAAGCTTTCTATGGCTAGAATGCATCTATGCGCCGACAACTTGTGCTCCTTGCTTGGGTTTGTTCAAAAACAAACTAACCTGCAACAACCGATTGCCGAGCGTGTATCCATTAAAAGCACGTATCGCCATTGCCGCTTCCTTATAATTTGTCGTCAACACAAGTCCGTATTCTTTGCATTGATTCGTGCCTTGGTTTTCAATGAGTTTCGCACTCTGCACAGCTCTGAAGGGTACAAATAGTTGCCATAATGTACTTTCTTCTGTTTCGTGTACCAAGTTGTGGATGAAGATGCTGTAGGCCCGTCCTGGCGGTGCAATGCCGGCTGCAGCCGCTACGATTTCTAGTCCGTTGGGGAGCTGTAGTTAGTGGTAGTTCCACGCCACTAACACTGAGTTCAGAAATATTAAACGAGCTATTTTATAAAACTGTTATAAAACTTACTTGTAAGTTTAAAAGGCTTCGGCTTGTCGTGGGAAATGCAGGATGTTAGTTTGCGACAGATAATGACTGTGGAGGCGCATTCATCCACAATCCGGGATGATGTCCAGGAAGCACCCAACGAATGGGGCTGCTGCCACTGTCACTTAAAAATTTTAGGCCGGGATCAGCACCACCGAGATTCAGGGAAACGTGGAACTCCAAACCAGCACGAACCGAAACTGACTTCCGTCCTTTTTTATTCGTTTGACACATGTCAAATCGTGATTCAGTGGCAGCGAGTAGTTTAGATGTCGTTCACGAACCATCGATGTCAGGGGCGTCGGGTACATGGATCGGCTGATCGGTGTAAGTGGCGTAGAGCGTCAAGGGCTAAGCTGTTAGGGGGCAGTGTCCACGATGGCAACCAGGCATGGGAGACTGAAGGACAGGATGTCAAGCTCTAGCTGAGTCCAACCATCTTGGGGCGTGTGTCAGATGGATGGCTAATATTCCCAAGGGAAGTTCGAGTAGGAAAGGTCTTTTTGTGCGATTTACGAGCCCTGGTGGAGGTGGACAATGCCAATCGAAAAATAACACAAAAAGAACTTCTTGGGGATGGCGTGCTTGACGTAAGTCTTTGGCATGGTAGACTCCCAGTTCCCCATTTCAACATAGATACTTCCAACATCTGCACCATCACAAAAGAAGGGGGGAAAATATGATATGGCACCGCTTCTAAAAAATTTATTTCATCCCTTTTAGGGAATTCCGAAGGCGGTTTTGTTTTTTTTTTCTAAAAGTTTTTTATTTCACCCTTTTTAGTGGCAAATCATCCAAAACTCATTTCATTTCAAATCATCCAAAACTCAGTTTCTTGAATACATTGTATCATGTTCTTGTATATTAAAATATTATTTTTTAACTTCAAATCAAAAACCACTACGGCTAAAATCTGCAGCGTTCATAGGAATCGAATTTAACTCTGGTACATTTAATCCATGATCTCATCAAAGTCAACCTTGATTTTAGATTTCATAATAATCCAATATGAATTGAACTTTGAGAAATTTTTGAATTTTGAACTTTGCCTAGCCGCCATTTATATATTCTGACCTGACCCTGAAGTGCTTTTTTATCGTTCAACTTTTATCAACCTTCGAGCGACCGCCATTTCGTTTCAAATGGTTCAAGTTTGGATTTTTTATTATGAGCTTTATCACACAGTTGAATAAATCTTTGTACTAATTTTGATACAAACTTGAGCTATACTTTGGCCAGAACAGAAATATAGCTGAAAATTTGGCGAAAATCGAAGCGAAAGCACACACATACACACACATAGCCATAGATATATATAATATATATATAAATATATATATATATATATATATATATATTATATATATATATATATACATATATATATATATATATATATATATATATATATATATATTATATACATGTATATATATATATATATACATATATATATATATATATATATATATATACATATATATATATACATATATTTCTTTATATATATACATATATATATCTATATATGTATGTATATATATTTATATATATATATACATATATATATATATATATATATATATATACATATATATGTATATATATATATATATATATATATATATATATATATATATATATATATATATATATATATGTATAGACATATGTATTTATATATGTGAACGTAAAGTTCACTCCGCAATCAATCTCATGAAATTTACTCAGAAATATCCTTCTGAACCGCATCATTCGTTCACGTTTATTCGATACCCATCGAATTCGTTTTCAGTTAACTATGGCACCTAATTTGCATGAAAGTTTCAAGAAAATCATACCATATAGTTCAATGAAAACTCGGCTATGCATTTTCATCTTCATCTGTACAGTTATGATCAATCATAGCAGGAAACGTATCTCTTTTTAAGGTTGCGATTCTCGTCGGTTTTTAGTATGGAAATCACTAATTTTAGATTTTTGGGCATATGTTCTAATGTACATATAATATTAACTGGAAAGTAACGTCTCAACTCTATAACTTGAACTCACTCATTCCTTATTATTTCTTCGGGGAATTTTATAATCCTATATGTAACGTTTACGTCTAAGGATGTAAGAAAGATCCTATACCAAGCTCATTGGTAAGCAAAGATTGAATGCAGAAGAGAAAAGCATCCTGAAATGTTTCCTTTAACTGTTGGATTTATGCCACACTTAGAATTAATTTATCGGTTATTTCCGGTAGAAATGATGGACTGAAATGTACCGTTTATGCAGAAAATTAAGGATACTGATCGTTTTTATCATCCGTCATCAAAGGACTCGGTATCTCCAACAAATCCTTGCAGAATGGCAACTAATTGGCACTTTTCGCACGAAATATCATTTAAATTCGATTTCTTGACATCAATGTGTCATATTCCTTGGAAGGATTTCAATCTTTTCCGATACATTTTAGATCAATATGTTGTCTTTCATTTGAAACATCTACAACCAAAATCCTTACACGCGTCGATCAGTAATACTGAAAAATCGGGGTGAAAGTCGGAATTTTTTTAGTTTTAACGGTAAAAGTCCTTTACTGTTACTTGAATTTCGTATCCTTTAAACGGGACCTAACTGAAAGAAAGACGTATCAGCCAAAAACAGAACTCTTCTATCTTTCTCTGTTCAAAAGTTATGCGTGAACATACAAAAAGAAGCAAAAAAATATACGCAATGAATTGATAACCTTCTTTCTTTTGGAAGTATATTATAGAACAGTTATAATCTATATAATCTCTAAAATCTAGTCTCAATTGGTATTTTTTTTTGGAATTATTTGTTAAATATTTTTGTATTATTTGTTTATTTCCTCAATTTATTCGAATTTTGTTACTTTGAAGCTTATTTCAACTTGTATTTTAACTATATTCAAGTGTTTGGTAGGGCATGTGTTAATTTTTTTCTTTGTTGCATAAAAATGTGTCTTATGGTCTTGGTTTCATTCTGAGTCTACTTTAAGATTTCCATTGAAGCCGGGAAACAGGAAAAAAGCCTAATTAATATGTGGTTCAACAATTGATATATCATACACAAATGCACATTACTTATTTAGAGAGAAAGAGAATAAGCTATTTGGAATGTAAAATAAGGCAACACGGGAAGGATGCTGGCATAGATATAGGAGGATCATTTTGTTGCTGGTGGCTATTACTGGAAGGGTGTTCAATTTTAAGTGTTTAGGCTATGATGATAGTAGTAAAATAAATTGTGTAGTCATGCTTTGGCTGCTATTACGGTTAGTTTTCGTAAACATTTTTGTTTTGTTTAAACGCTAACATTGAATTATTATTTCCCTTCCGAGAGCCATTATACTAGCAATTTTCTAGAGTAAAACTATTTTGACAATTTTTCGCAGAAATTTAAATAGTTGAATTGATCACGCATTCTTTTGTTTATTGGATCTTCTGATACTTTGTGTCAGCAATAAATTGTAACGAGTAAAATAATAATTGATAATAATTATCAAAAACTGAAATGGAGAAAACGTAGAATTATATAATAAAAATGACGTGAAATAATTAATGGAGAACTATTTAACGAACCAAATGTTGTATTTTGAGTTTTCATTCTTCTTTAATTTAATAAACGTGTAATTTTCACAAGTAAATGCCCGCCAAGAATTTTACAATCCATGAAAATTTCTGTGTGGAATCCTATTGTTTTTTTTATTTTTATCAAAATATCTGGGCGATTTTCTTTAAGAACGAGTAAATATTGGATAGTCTAAAAAGGATTGAGCCTTTTGGTCACTAGATGGTGTTCATTGACATATATCGGGCAATACTAATCAGATTGAGTTAAACTGACATGCGTTCGAAAGGTGACATTCCAGTCCACAATTTTATATGGACACTTTTGTACGCCGTCATTCGTGTCAAAAGTTGTATTCATTTAAAAATGAGTGAAATTTCTGAAAAAATTCGTTACATTTTACAATATCAGTGCGATCAAGGTGAGAATGCATCGCAGGCTCGTGAAAAAATTTGTGGTGTCTACAGTCTAGATATTATATCAAAAGTCACAGCCAAGAGATAATTCGCTCGCTTGCGTTCTGGAAACTTTGATGTCACAGATACACCTCGCTCAGGTCGACGAATCACTGAAAAAGTCGATGAAATCTTACAAAAAATTGAAGAAGACCAACACATAAGCAACCATGATATTGCTAAGAAACTGAATATCCATCCGCAAACAGTTTTGAGGCATTTGCGTAAGGCTGGATACACAAAGAAGCTCAGCGTTTGTGTGCCGCATGAATTAATACAAAAAAATTTGATCTACCGAATTTCTATTTTGTAATGAGTCGGCCTACGCCACTGCCGCTACCATATGGCTTTCTAGCGAACGTCAGCTTTGGATGACATTCCCATCCTACGTCAGTTTGAGTCGCGGAATGTTACCCAAAGCTGACGGCAGTTGGAGTCGATAATGTCAAACGGGTGCAGGCGGAAGATAACCGTACACAGCGCGCGTGGTTCGCAAATTTAAATTGTGCAGAGGCAGGACGAGTGTGTGTTTGAGTGTGTGGCTTACGCGGCTCTTCTCATATGAGTGAAGGAAATTAGACATATTCCAACTGCCCCCACGCCATCGGAGTGGGAATAAAGCAGGGAAGCAGCAGCCTTAGGTTCTTCACCGGAGATATTAGGTAACGCTGGTTTCCCAGTTGGCTTTAATTTTGCTGATTTATTCTCAAACTCAGTTTTAGCAACGTCACCAACACTAGCTACAGGCCCATCAAATTAAAAAATACACCAAAATCTTGCTTCATCATCCATTCACATGAAGATGCTAGTCCAGAGGATACAACTCAAAGTCAAAACTGCATCTAAAGGAAAGTCATTTTTGCTGATGATCAAGGTCGCTCATTGACTGAAGTTCATACAATGTCAGAGCTCTCAAGTGTACCCCCCCCCCCCTATGGAGCAGTAAGCTTCTTGCACAAATCAAACAAGGACTAGCCAGCCACACCCGTCAGAACAATGGGCTATTGATTTCCGACACCCTGCATCTGATTATCTTCATTTCAGGAAGCGCATTGATGAGCCCAACGCATCGTTGGGGAATGTTATCGTACGTGAGAATGAATCGATTGTTGTGGGAATGTATGTTTAATTTCTGCTTACTCTCCACAGTAGAATCTCACTCTCCTCTAATCTCAATCGCACTCTCGAATCCGGAAGCGGACGAAACGAGGAAGCATGCGAGTGTATCAAGCAGAATTGATAAACATATGAAACAATCGATTATGATGCGATTTGTTGTTATTGGAAACGGAAGAACACAAGGTCTTATCTCCTTTCTGGTATTTATATAAAAAGAAGCCATCAGACTGACTGTAAATTGATATAGCAAACAGTAAAAGTTGAACCGCCCACATAAGTATAATACCACATATTATTTTATCCAAGATGCAGAATTACTTAGTTTTTTAATTGACTTAACTACGTAGAAAACTTCAAAAAAAATACGCAAGGTGTCTTCTGGTGCTCGAGCCGGTGGCCTTGAAATGCATGATTCGTATCCGTCAGGAGGTGTCGACGCGCTCGAGAGCCGGAAGCATGTTTGTACATGAGTTCACAAAAACATTTTTGTGAACTTTTCGTTTTTACTAGAATTTTACTCATTAGATTTTAGACAAATAATAACACTCATCATACGTATATCCGCATTCTACGCTACTTCTAATTTCGTAATTGTATGATTTTTCCATTGATTTAGAACTTGAAACATTCTCCCTTTGTTTCATTATACAATTATTATTGATAATATTATTGTGTTTCGCGATAAGCTATAGACGTTAAATTTTAGAGAAATCATAGTCGATTTGTAACAAGCCGGAAGCATGCTTTGGATGAATCTGTATGCGATATTCTTTAGACAGACCGCCACAATAATTATCAGTTTATCTTAATATTGTTAATATGTAAGATAGTATTGCTTAAGCATTTCAAATTCAACGCCTACGAAAGTATTGCAATGTTACGGATTGGAGGTAGTCAGGTGCGAACTCGATGCCTGCTTCAATTTTAAAACTTTTTGCTATGAACGAAATGTGGTAAAAATATTCTTGCATGTGCGTGTGAACTTTATATGTGTTAACTTCATTTCCGTATCCGCTTGCCAATTTTATGATGTTACAAAATCAAATCAGCTTTTAAGTTAGCGTTCGTTTTAACTTTTTCTACTACCTTGACGAAAGGATAGTCAGTAACGCAGAGAGATACATGAAAAGCAACTCTGCGTAAAACTCTAGTTAATTGACGTGTCTACGAACATATTGTTACATGCACGAATAATTTTGCGAGTTACTGTTGCAATTATTTTCACAATCGTTAAGAAGATCTTTATCAACAGAACGAACGTTCTCGAACGTTCTCGAAAACTCATTAATCATGTACGAGAACTGGGTTGAATGACTAGAGACCATATATAAAGGCGAGCTGAATGAATGGGGGGATTCATTACAACCGCGATAGAAAACTGCGATATAGTGGTGCGTGAAGTACAGGCGGTATTGATTGCTTGAGTTTGAAGTGATTTTTAGTGGACAGTTGAAGTAGAAATTGATAGACGACTTGTAAAGTACTGAAAATTAAAATTGTGAAATAGTTAAATAAGTGATTGAGCATTTTTAAGTAATTGAGTAAACTCTTTTAGTATAATTTAAAAGACATTGCGTTTTCACTTTCCCGGAACATTAAAATTATTGGCCGCGAACCATAACACGCGACAATATGAGCCAAAGGCAATACATATAATTTGATTTTTGTTAAACGCTAAGAAGACAAAAGTGTGTTCCCGAATCTCATGTAAGCCATACATATCCAAATATTTTACTTAAAATTAAAAGAAAAAGACTATTAGCTTCATATACTGGTTTGTAAATCATCCTGGTCACCGATAATCCGAACATTTCAACCAGACATGGATTTATTGATTTCAAATTCTTAGTTAGACTTTATTAGTTCCTTTCAAGCAATAAAACACTTAATCAAATTGATCGTTCGTAAAAAAAGGAAACAAATAAGACAAAAAAAATCTTAACAAAGAATCAGCACCACATTGTTAAGTAGATTAAATTGCATTTACGTAACAAAGAGAATGAAATTTGAAATATATAACAACATGAATTGCTAATCTAACATCGACTTTCCTTTCCAGCCTGACCTTCTCTTTCAGCGACAGTAGGAGTTCATGGTAAGTATGGCCAGTTTCGCGTCGCGTGCGGTACGCGGCGCCTTAGTAGTCTTGCCTTTTTCTTAGCGTAGAGTTCTTCGGGATTGAGTTAACGTAGTGTATTTTTTGGTACCGCGTCAGTAAAATTCGGGAACGCGAAATTGAAATTAGATTTTTGTAATTGACTGAAATGATGAATGAATACGGAATAAAGTAAAGTAGGTTTCTTTTCCGTATGTTTTGCTTTCAACGTATTTGAACGGGCATTTAATGGTGGCTGAAATATGTAATTGAGTGAAATCCATTTAAAGCCCTGCGACCGAAATCCTCTCCGATCTAGCTGGCCGACAAGCAGCCACCGCGGAATGGATTACGGGTGCACGGACTGGTTTACCGGTTGGTGCTATTTGTTGGCACGACTCAGACTTAACGTCTAGAACTGATGAGGGGTCGGTTCCGACTTCGTTCGCACGAATCTAGACAAGAAAATCATTACAATTTGTCAACTGCTAATCAAACGCAACGAAATCGAGCCGTTTTTGAAGCAAATCATTACGGGCGATGGAAAATAGGTAAGATACGAGAATGTGCTATGAAAAAGATCCTGGTCAAAAATAGATGAATCATCACAAACGACTTCAAAGCCAGGATTGACACCAAATAAGGTTATGCTGTCTGTATGGTGGGATTGGAAGGGAATTGTTTATCATGAGGTACTAGAACCTGGCCGAACATACAATTTGGCTCTGTTTTGTCAGCAATTAACCAAATTACAACAAGCAATTCAAAAAAACCGGCCATAATTGATCAATAGAAAGGGCGTTGTCTTGCATCATCACAATGCCAGACCACACACATTTTTGATAACCCGGCAAAAATTGACAGGGCTTGGCTGGGAAGTTTTGATGCACCCAACGTATAATCCAGACCTTGCACCATCAGACTACCATTTGTTTTGTTCTCTTCAAAACTTCCTTAATGAAAGGAAATTCACTTCAAACAGGGGCTGTGAAAATCACTTGGCCAAGCTTTTTGCCGATAAACCACAGAAGCTCTACACAGATAGAATAATGGCTTTACGCAAAAAATGGCAAAAGGTCATAGATAATAATGGACAACATATACATGAATAAAATCCATTTTAAATAAAAGAAATATTCAATCGAAAATTGACAAAAAAGGGTCAATGCTTTTTAGACTTACCAATATAATACTCCAGACTACGAAAAGATGTGGTCAAGGTTGTCAAGCAAGCGTCACTTACTTCAAAGCCGTGCTTTCTACCAGCCCACGCTTGAATCAACAACACACGGTGAATTGTAAACTAGCAAATCAATGCAGCTTTCACAAATGCCTTGAGTTAGGTTTGTATTTATAACATCGACAGATCCTTCTTTGCCTTTGCTAGTATGTAGTGTTATATCGCAAGCAACTTGGCTGAAGTCTTTTTTTTATTAAAATCGAGAGATTGCACAAGCTTTCTATGGCTAGAATGCATCAACGCGCCAGTCACTTGCACTCCTTATTTGGATTTGTTCAAAAATAAACTAACCTGCAACAACCTATTGCCGAGCGTATATCCATTAAAAGCACGTATCGCCATTGCCGCTTCCTTATAATTTGTCGTCAACACAAGTCCGTATTCTTTGCATTGATTCGTGCCTTGGTTTTCAATGAGTTTCGCACTCTGCACAGCTCTGAAGAGTACAAATAGTTGCCATAATGTACTTTCTTCTGTTTCGTGTACCAAGTTGTGAATGAAGATGCTATAGGCCCGTCCTGGCGGTGCAATGCCGGCTGCAGCCGCTACGATTTCTAGTCCGTTGGGGAGCTGTAGTTAGTGGTAGTTCCATGCCACTAACACTGAGTTCAGAAACATTAAACGAGCTATTTTATAAAACTGTTATAGAACTTACTTGTAAGTTTAAAAGGCTTCGGCTTGTCGTGGGAAACTGCAGGATGTTAGTTTGCGACAGATAATGATGATGTCCAGGAAGCACCCAACGAATGGGGCTGCTGCAACTGTCACTCAAAAATTTTAGAACCGGAATCAGCACCACCGAGATTCAGGGAAACGTGGAACTCCAAACCAGCACGAACCAAACGTGACCTCCGTCCTTTTTTATTCGTTTGACACATGTCAAATCGTCATTCAGTGGCAGCGAGTAGTTTAGATGTCGTTCACGAACCATCGATGTCAGGGGCGTCGGGTACATGGATCGGCTGATCGGTGTAAGTGGCGTAGAGCGTCAAGGGCTAAGCTACTACAGGGCAGTGTCCACGATGGCAGCCAGGCACGGGAGACTGAAGGATAGGATGTCAAGCTCTAGCTGAGTCCAACCATCTTGGGGCGTGTGTCAGATGGATGGCTAATATTCCCAAGGGAAGTTCGAGTAGGAAAGGTCTTTTTGTGCGATTTACGAGCCCTGGTGGAGGTGGACAATGCCAATCGAAAAATAACACAAAAAGAACTTCTTGGGGATGGTGTACTTGACGTGAGTCTTTGGCATTGCTACAAACCATTATACCCTTTGTATACTGGTATGAACTAGGAGCTCATTTGATTTGTATTCTATAAACATCATCATGGCTCCCGAAGAGAGAACTCGCTGTATCACCACTGACCTGCTTCTCCGTCCATTTAAACCAGAGCAACAAAGGCAAGACTTAACTTTAAAGCATTATACTTTATTTTAATGTTCATTTTTGTAAAGATTTAGTTTACAAATGAATTTATTATAATTTAGATTACATCTGGATCTCTAACTATGTCTAATTATCAGCCAGCCTGTAGAGGGGAACATCTGGACGACCTAATGGATCCGGGTGGCCGCATGGCATGGAACGCCAAAAGGCCGATTGAGGATCGCGGCGCAAGCCAACACCTCACCCCTCACCATTTCGTTGTACACAGGACAGCACTTTCAATTCAAACTTAAACGCGAATACTTGGATGATGTAAGTGGTAATTGGGTAGCAGCACGCTCTCTTTTGGACTTGAATACATACTGACTCGAATGCTTTGCCCAAGATCCTTAAATACTGTTCTTTCGTGAGCTACACTGTGATTATGCAAAACCGATATCCTACTGGCTGCGCCGATTTTGTTATATAACCAGTGTACCCTATGTATACTTGTATGAACTGGGAGCTAATTTGATGTGTATCCTGTATACATCATCAAGGCTCCGGGAGAGTGAGCTCACTATAACACCACTTACCTACTACTCTGTCCATTTAAACCAAATCACCAAAGGCAAGAGTTCACTTTAAAGAATTGCTTTTCATTTTATTGTTCATATTTTAAAACTTATACTAACACCAAATTGATTAATCAACTAACTGACAATATTAGGTAAATCGCTTTTCACACAGGTGAGCGCCAGCCTGTAGAGGGAACTAAAGAGACGGGCTTGTGGATCGGGTGGCCACACGGCGTGAAACGCCAAAGGGTCGATGGAGGATCGCGGCTCAAGCCACCACCTCACCCCTTACCACTTAGTCGTACACAGGACAAGATCTTCGGCTAAATTTTAATCGCGAATACTTTGAACGATGTTGATAGATTGGACATCAGTACGCTCCCTACTGGATTTGAATACAGACTGATTTGAATGCTTTGCCCAACATCTTTAAATACTGTTCTATTGTGAGCTTTCAACCTAAATTCTCTTCAAAGGTGCTGAGTAGCCGAACACGTGCGCTCTCGTTCCACGAAAGTTTTTCCTCCCCGCTTCGTCTCGCTTGCTCGGCTGGTGGATATGCGAAACTGGGGAAATTGAGCGAAGGAGTGTTTTTATCGCTTAAGCTTTCGACTTCGAAAGAGTGCTTTCAGCTTAAGCTTTCGGCTTTCCCACGATCTCTCGAGGTGAAGTAGCGAAACTGGGGACATTGAGCGAAAGAGTGTTTATGCCGGAACTTTCGGTTTTACTTTCCGGTTACCTCTCTTCGAAGCACCCCGTTCGTTCACGATGAGAATATCATTGCGGGTTGAACTTTCTCGTTTGCTTGACTGCTCGCTTATTTACTTGCGTATGTGTTTCTTTGGCTAATTTTCATTGGCAAAGTGCGAGTACACAGGTATTGTTTGCTTGCTACTACAGCAGTTATGAAGCGGAAATATATCCGAGCATGTTGTATGTGTTCGCTCGGAACATTTCCTCCGGCAGTTGAAAATAGTATTTAGTGTCCTTGGAGAGTACAATAAATCGTCGCTCTACTCTGGTGATCCAGATTACTTAATGTACCCCCAATGGATTATGATCACTTCTGGGTTTTTCGCAAATTTTTTTGTTGGTTAATTCTCGCTACATCCCCTACTTCTCGCAACGTATCCGTTTTACTGCTGCTGGTTTGCGCCGTTTACTAGATGGTAACGTTGTCCTCTCACTTGATTTCGTATTTTTATTCGTAGGCGTTATAACTTCTAATTGACGTTAACTGAAGTTTGATTTTATACAATTATATATTAATGTTTTGTTTGATTCAATCGTTAATTGATATAATCATATTTTAATACTTCGTTTGGTACCATAAATTAATGCTAATCAATATGTATCACATGTCAGTTTTGCATTTGTAAATTACTACAATTAAAAATTAGTAAGTTAAGATTTGATTTTATACAATTATGTATCATATTTTAATATTTTGTTTGGTACCTTGAGTTAATGTCAATTGATATGCATTACATGTCAGTGTTCCATTTGTAAACTACTACAATTATAAATTAATAATTTGAAGTTTGATTTCATACAATGTTTTGTTTGATTCAATCATATGTTCTGTACTGATGCTTAAGTATTTCTTTAGATACAATGAGCTAAGATCCTGTTTTGTTTAATATTCTGTTTGCTTCAATCATTAATTAAGATGTTACTATTTCATTTGATTCTATGCAATAATGGAATGGTGTTACATTTGATTCTGTCGTAAATTACAGGATTATAAATTGTTTCGGTTTACTAATATATAATGTTGAAGAATACACTATTATTATTTTTTCTTTGCAATCAAAGAATACCGGAATTCAATTTCTTCTTTGCAATAGGGGTATAATCGGCTTTACTTGGTAATACAATACACTTTCTTTTAACATCCACATTCAATGCCGATTTTTCTTTTTGGAAGTTAATGATTTGCTTTTATTTTAGCATTTTTCATCTCAAAATAGATTTTGATATTTAACTGTTACATATTCTGCATTTTTCTTTCTTTTTATTTTCTTTTTGAATACTGTAATTGTTATTACAAACTGTAATTTCCAGCGATAGAATTTTACATTTTGTTTGGTTAGTGGTTATTATTAGTGTGTTACTGTTCGATTAGTGCAGATTTTAGTAAATTATAAACAGTTAGCGTTAGTGAGGATTTAATGTGGACGGCTTTCAAAATAGTTTAAGTGTGCAAAGAAATTCGTTTTTTATTCCATTCATGGTTTATTAATATTCTATTAAATTACTTTCTTTAATGCTATAACAAAAGCTCTTTATGTAAGCTTCTGCTAGCATTTTCTTAAATTATGTATTGTGCGAAAAGGTTAGTAGGGAAGTTTCAATAGGAAATATTGTTAAAGCTTTAGCGGTTATTTACTGGGAATGAGTTAATATGTAAACGGGAAAAGAATATTTCACACGATCGTTACGTTCGGGAATTGATTCGCTTCGGAAGAAGTTTTGCCGAGAGAATAGCTTTCCATTGATGTAGTTTGGGAGTTGTTGTTGTTGTATTCCCAAGACTTTAGTATAAGCTATTTTGGCTTTATAGGCTGGTAATTGCCTTGAAGAGCATTTGTTTCTGATTATGTCGGTTTAATGCAGCTCGTACTGGGCAGGGCTTTTAATCCATCTATGCTGTGGGATTGTGTAGGTGGAACAGCTTTTAAGGTAGATGCATTTAATTGACGTTTAATTGGCTTAAGTTGTATATTACATACTTTTTATCCATGTGTGGTGGTAAAAAGGGAGGTTTATTAGAAATGTATTCAGCAGTATGTGTAAAAAGTTGTGGATTATTTATAAATCGGAACCTACTTTTTATTATGAAGGTTTTTATTAAGTATAGAAATGTTTAATGTGTTAATATAACTTAAGTTAATCTTTTTCTGAAATTGAAATTAGAAGGAGCGTTTCTAAGCTTAAAAGTTCTGGAATATACTTTTATAGACTTTAGTGAATTGTTAAATACAAATACTTGAGTGAAAATATCTTACAAGAACAATCATTGTAAAAGATGGTCGAAGCGACTCTCTCACTAAATGGTGGGCTTGGGAACATATAGTTTCGGCCTTGCTTCAAGACCGTATATGTGTTCCGTCTAATTTTTCCCTAGTGCGTGTCAGCTAAGTTTGGCATAATGCTGTCCTAGACCTTGCGGGAAGATAGTGCAGTGCCGTGCGAGGCCACTTCATTAGCCGTTTATAAAATTTTTATCTCGATCTTGAGAAAACGATTTTTTAAAGAATCTTAAAGTATCTGTTATAGCATTCTAAAATGCAATATGATATCATCGCCGTATGTAAAGTAAAAGGGTGGGAAATGGGTGGGTTTTGAATTGTCTTGCGCTTTCTACAGGAGTTTGATTCGTGACTTTTTTCTAATAGTTAGCAGTTATAATGTATTTATTGCGCAAGCAAACGTAGTGGCTTGTTTAAAGGATACTTGGTTGATAGCGTGTCTGCAAACCATTTTACATCAACAGCTCAAAGGCTATGACTGGATGGTAAATCGATGTCTGTTTTGCATATACTTAAGACTAAATGTAGCGTGTCTGCCAAAAGTTGAAGTCGGGCAGCTCAGAGGCCATTATTTTTTCTTTAGAAACTTATAACTAAAAATAGCGTGTTGCAAACTCTTTTGGATCAACAGCTCAGAGGCTACGACTGGATACTAAAGTGATGTCTCTTTTGCATATGATCTAAGACTAAATGTAGCGTGTCTGCCGAAAGTTGAAATCGAGCAGCTCAGAGGCTATTATTTGTTTCTTTAGGGACTTATAACTTAAAATAGGGTGTCCGTCGACAGCTTGTGTCAACGGCTCAGAAGCTGTTGTTAAATCTGCTGGAGTTTTGCCGGGATTAACCGACTTGACTGCAACTTTTTCCGTTTCCCTTACTGCTAACATTATGAAATGGCACATTTAGTGCTGGATGTAAATTTGGTGATTTGAGAGTGAGTTGCAGTAGAACTTGAAAGAGATAATTGGTTTTGGGGTAAAATCGTTTGCATTGTTGTATTGTTTTGATAACTAACATTCTGTTGTTTCACAGTTCCCATACTTAAATTGTTTCAGTGTAGCTTGAAATTAACTTAGTTTCATGTTTTTTTGCGTTGGGAAATTGCCGTTCTCATATAAATAATTTTTTATATATATTTAGCGCCGTTTATTTATTTCGTTTGCTCTTCAATGTTATTGCGTTTAAACATTATTGCCCAGATGTCTATCAAATCATTTATGTAATTAAACGTTTGTTTTTCTTTGCTCTTTTAATTGCATCTCAGGTAATCCGAATGCTCATTCAATTCAAAAGATAAGACTTTAATATGCATATATGTTAGGTACGCGTTATTGCTATTATTATTGTTTAAGTGGTTGGAGTGATAAATAGTATCATATTTCGATAACAATGGGCACGCGTTTGGTTGCTCGCTATTAAGTTTTCATTTTGCTTATTTGTGTTTGATATTTACTGGTGATGTTTTGTGTTTTGCATGTTAGTTGATTGAAACTTTATATCTTCTATAAATTGTACGTTGGGTTTGAATAGGTTAGGAGTTATTTTGAATGACCTTCAGAAAAGAAAGATGAGATTTAAGATATATGAATGACGGAGTAAATGAACGAAGAATTAAATGTTCAATATGACTATTTGATTTTGGGACTGATCTTATTTGATGGACATTATGAGTAGAGATAATACGGTATTTGAATCTTGATACTATGTTTTAGTTATTAAAATGATCAATATAATTATTTGTTTCTTTTAAAAGCTGATATGGGTAGATGATCAGTATGGGTAGCATTAAACTGATATTATATTTTTGTTGTTTAAACGATTAACATGATTATATTTTTTTTTAAGAAGACTGCTTTAGTTTAATCAATAATATTATAATTGGATATTCATACCCTCTTCTTATTAGATATTTAAATGACTGAAAAAATTATTTGATTTTTCTTTGTTTTTCTTGTTAATTTAAGAAGATTGATTTAGTTTTATGCACTGTATGAGTAGCATCATTAAGATGGGTGAATATTGATATTATATTTTTGTTTTTTAAATAATTAAAATTTTTACTTGATTTTTTTAAGGAGGGCTGATGTAGTTTGATGGACAGTATGAGTAGCAATGGTCTCATACAGGAGTTGAATGGTTTCGGATACCGGCTGGGAAGATCGATTTTCAGCCCATTTAAATTTGCTACACTGTGCACTACACTGTGATTATGCAAAACCGATATCCTACTGGCTGCGCCAATTTTGTTATATAACCAGTATACCCTATGTATACTTGTATGAACTGGGAGCTAATTTGATGTGTATCCTGTATACATCATCAAGGCTCCGGGAGAGAGAGCTCACTATAACACCACTTACCTACTACTCTGTCCATTTAAACCAAATCACCAAAGGCAAGAGTTCACTTTAAAGAATTGCTTTTCATTTTATTGTTCATATTTTAAAACTTATACTAACACCAAATTGATTAATCAACTAACTGACAATATTAGGTAAATCGCTTTTCACACAGGTGAGCGCCAGCCTGTAGAGGGAACTAAAGAGACGGGCTTGTGGATCGGGTGGCCACACGGCGTGAAACGCCAAAGGGTCGATGGAGGATCGCGGCTCAAGCCACCACCTCACCCCTTACCACTTAGTCGTACACAGGACAAGATCTTCGGCTAAATTTTAATCGCGAATACTTTGAACGATGTTGATAGATTGGACATCAGTACGCTCCCTACTGGATTTGAATACAGACTGATTTGAATGCTTTGCCCAACATCTTTAAATACTGTTCTATTGTGAGCTTTCAACCTAAATTCTCTTCAAAGGTACTGAGTAGCCGAACACGTGCGCTCTCGTTCCACGAAAGTTTTTCCTCCCCGCTTCGTCTCGCTTGCTCGGCTGGTGGATATGCGAAACTGGGGAAATTGAGCGAAGGAGTGTTTTTATCGCTTAAGCTTTCGACTTCGAAAGAGTGCTTTCAGCTTAAGCTTTCGGCTTTCCCACGATCTCTCGAGGTGAAGTAGCGAAACTGGGGACATTGAGCGAAAGAGTGTTTATGCCGGAACTTTCGGTTTTACTTTCCGGTTACCTCTCTTCAAAGCACCCCGTTCGTTCACGATGTGAATATCATTGCGAGTTGAACTTTCTCGTTTGGTTGACTGCTCGCTTATTTACTTGCGTATGTGTTTCTTTGGCTAATTTTCATTGGCAAAGTGCGAATACATAGTTATTGTTTGCTTGCTATTACAGCGGAAGAATATCCGTGCATGTTGAATGTGTTCGCTCGCAACAGCATGGTAGACTCCCAGTTCTTTCCCGAACATGTCAGAAATGAGATACCACGTGGGACTTAACGCGTGCAGAACCCAACGCTTCACAAATTTCTTCTCCAATTTACCATTGCAGTGCCGGACCGCTTCACTCTACCTAAAGCTCTGTCGATAGATCTCGTTGAATGCCTTGACACCAGAATGGTGAGATCGCAGGTTATAACGCAACTCCCCTGCCCGTCTGCTATCTTCAATCTGCTCTCGGGGTTGGTCTCGCAGTATTCGGAGTTTCTCATGTGGCTCCAGAGCCACTATTAGGTCTTTCTAACATTTTAACTGCTGCAACAACGGGTATAAGTTACCGTGGCAAATCATGTACTGGCCGAACACGGCAGAGCAAGGTGAGATCCCTGTAGCGGTGTGGTATGAATAGCGCAGAGCACAGATATAATGGAAATCCTGCGGTCCCAATCCTTCTGATCCGGATGGACATAGGCACAAATAGCGGCAAGGACTCTATGATTTAGCCGCTTGGACGCAGTTTTTTGAGGAGAGTAGACTGCGGTCCGCTGGTGAGTAATACTATACTTGTCTATCAGGTCCCGAAATCTGAACGAGGTGAACTTGACTCCATTGTCGGAAACAACATATTCAGGTACTCCAAATACATGGAAGATGCTTTTCTCCAAGAAGCTGAATATCATGCCAGTATGCATGTTACGAATCGGCTCAATGATTGGGAATTTCGACAGTTTGTCCAGGACCATGACAGCTCCAGTGTGACCAGAAGTCGAACGAGGATAAGGATCCATAAAATCAATATACAAGCGCTGAAACACACGCTCAGGTAGTTCAAACTTACCCATCGGAGGCCAAAGGACAGTATTGGGAGCTTTGGTGCACTTTCACAACTCGCAAGCGGTTACATACACCTTTATTTGTTGTACCATTTTAGGCCAAAAGAAATATTTTTTCAGCCACCGAAGCATACGACCGTATCCGCCGTGCGCACTCAGCGGGTGGTCATGAGCACGTCCAATGAGATCGATAGTCAATTCTTCGGGCACCCATAACTTCCACTATTCCTCTTCTTGTATGGGGTCTCCAGATGCGTGTCGCATCCACTTGTATACAAATGCCCCCGTCGCCCGCAGCTCTGGCAGCTGTAGTAATTGGCTCTGAATAGTATGCATCAGCTGGGTGTAGCCGACAGACTTGAAGGTGGGATGGTCCACGTCGATCAATAGGGCGATGTCGTCCTCCTGGGCCAACTCGACTCCTTCCGGGGCGAACATCCTCGATAAGGTGTCCGATACCACATGTTGGCTTCCTTTTCGGTGTTGAATCGTAAAGTCAAACGCCTGCCATTTCAAGGCCCATCTAGCCAAACGGCCATGGAGGTCAGTTTGGCTCTTCAGCCATTTCAGGGACACACGAACCGTAACAATTTCGAAGGAGTTTCCCTCAACATATGCTAGAAAACGTTTCATTGCCAACACCGCCGCCAGGCATTCCTGCTCAGAGACAGTGTAGTTCTGCTGGGCCGAGTTCAACTTGTGTGACATAAAGGCTATAGGCATCTCCTCGCCATCTTGCGTAACCTGGATTAAGACTGCTCCCACCCCATGTTGGCTAGCATCTCATTGGATTGAGAACGGTAGCCTCCGTCATTATGAACTGACTCTTCTGTATGTTGATGGTTACCCCTGCCTTTTGGATGTGCCAGGCCACTTCCTGAAGCAGGCCGATGTATTCATCAAAAGTCTTGGTTATAAGCAGCAGATTGTCCAAGTATACGAAAACTTGGTGCCGTAAATGCGGTTGTGTCACCTTATCCATAAGGCGCGTCACTGTTTGAGGGGCATCACACAGTCCAAATGGCATGGTCACAAATTGGTACTGTGGGCGACCTGGGACCGTAAAGGCTGTCTTCTCTTTTGAGGCAGGTTCCAAACGGATTTGCCTGAAAGTGTCCTTGATGTCCAAGCTCGTAAAGAAATGGGCTTTAGGAAATTTACTTAGGATACCCTCAATCAACAGTAGGGGATATGCGTCCTTAACAGTGACGGCATTGAAATGTTGGGCATCTAAGCATAGCTGGACCTTATTCGGCTTAACAACTATAGTGACCGGTGAGGCCCATGCGCTCTGCGATTCTTCTATTACGCCTAGTGCCAACATCCGATCAAATTTGGCATATAACGACTTTTTCTTCGCCAGAGATATGGCAAAATGTCTCTGCTTGAGGAGTTTAGCATCCCTCACATCTATTGTGTGAGACACCAATGTTGTCCTGTCGAGATGTTTCTTATAATGCGATGGAAAAGCGGATATAGACGAGTCAAGTCGCGGTTGTTGATTCGCATCCAGTACATGTTGAAGTGAGGGAGAAGTTGGGATCGCGTCGTGGGCAGTTGTGACAGAGTCAAGTATCATGCTAGAAAATAATTACGGGGCCAAATTAAATTTTTGAACGAAGTCCACCCCTAGGTAAAGGTTATGTGTTAGTTGTGGTATAATGCAGAATTCCAGGGACTCGGACACTCCTTTAAACATGACATCCGTCGTAAGTTTCCCCACTACGGAGTGACGAGTTCTGTCCATCGTACTTAACCAGGTAGTAAAATGCTGAAATTGATCTGCGTGGGTTGTCAGGACCTCTCCTGCGAAATCAGCTTCCATGCAGTTAACACTGGCCCCAGTGTCAATCAAGCCTACCAGCCGCTTTCGCAGGATAGGTACTGACGCGTATGGGCGAACGTCGTCCATCAATAATTCGTCTAATTGGATTACCCGCAACGTCTTCCACGAATGCCTCACAGTACCCAGAGAATACCAGCTCTGGCTCAAATTTTCCATACAAATTGAGATTGATTGTGCGCGCCACCTAGTGGCGGAAATTGGAACTAATGGCGCTTGAAGCGGTCGGCAATGGAACTAATGGTTTGGGTCTTGGGTATTTGGGTGTGTGTCTCGGGAGTGGTATAGGTGGGACTATTAGGCTGGAATAGGTAGGTGCCTGGGATAAGAAGGTATGAGTTCGGAATATGTGTGAATCTCTTGGGTGGTTGCGGCGAGGGTGTCTGTCTAGGGTATGTGTGTATGTATCAGATTAGTGTAGGTGCGGGCTAGGTGGCGCTCTGGGTGGTTGTTTGCAGGGCTTGAGATCCTTTAGTGTGTGACTTATTGAAGGCGTTTGGTTCGAGCGATTCACTTGGTCACGATAGGCGGGCTGGATTTTTTTATGATGCGAGTGGCTGCGTGGTGACGAAGGGCGCTGCTATAGACGGGTGACTACGTTATTGACGGGTGATGGGCTTGCTCGTCAGCGGGTGCTCTAAGGCATGGGAATTTGCTTCGCGGGTGCTTGATTGAGGAACGCGTTGCTCAGCGATTGGTGTATGTGGCTAATGATGGACGGCGGTGTAGGCGAGTAAAAGTTATGCGTGTCGCTTGTTCGAGGATGTGAGTTGAGGTGTAGTTTTTATGGCGCGAATGGTTGCGTGGTGAAGGAGGGCGCTGCTGTAGATGGGTGACTTTGCATTATGGATTGGCGATGGGAGAATTTACTACGTGAGTGAGAATTTACTACGTGAATGCATGCTTAAGGTGCGCGTTGCTCTTCGATTGGCGTCGGCGGTTAAGGATAGACGGCAGCGTGTGGAAATCACCGATTCGCTTGATCACGTTAGGCATGCCGGACGTTTTTCATGGCGCGAGTGGTTGCGTGATGACGGAGGGCGCTAATATAGACGGGTGGTTTTGCATTATGGATGGGTGATAAGTTTGCCTTTCGGCGGATATTCTAAGGCGTGAGAATTTACTCCGTGGGTGCTTGATTAAAGTGCGCGTTGCTCTTCGATTGGCGTCAGCGGTTAAGGATGAACAGTCGCGTGTGGAAATGACCGATTCGCTTGATCATGCTAGGCGTGCCGGAAGTTTTTATGACGCGAGTAGTTGCGTGGTGATGGAGGTCGCTACTATAGACGGGTGACTTTGCATTATGGATGGGCGACGGGCTTGCCTTTCAATGGGTGCTCTAAGGCATGGGAATTTGCTTCGCGGGTGCTTGGTTATGGAGCGCGTTGCAGCGATTGGTGTCTTTGGCTAAGGATAGATGGCCGCGTGCGGAAATAGCCGATTCGCTTGATCATGCTAGCCGTGCCGGAAGTTTTTATGATGCGAGTAGTTACGTGGTGATGGAGGGCGCTGCTATAGATGGGTGGTTTTGCATTATGGATGCGCGACGGGCTTGCCTTTCGATGGATGCTCGAAGGAATGAGAACTCACTTAGTGGGCGCTTGCTTAAGGTATGTTTTTGCTCCTGCTTTGATGTCTGTGGTTAAAGATGGACGGTATTGTAGATGTGATGCGCGTCGCTTATTGGAGGAAGTTATTTGAGGTGTACATTTCCACCAAGGTGGATGTTGTGAGCCGTAGGAATTTGTCCCTTGCAGGCATGATGACCCATCATCATGCATTATGACGCGTCATAACGCATGATGACCGGTCATTGATGCCTGCGTGGCAATGAGTTCGGCTGGGTAGAAGGTTATTCTGCATCTCTGCGATGATCATCATGCATGCATGGCAAGAGGCAGGCTGGGTAGAAGCCCCTGTAAGGACCTTCACCACCTTCTGTTCACCAATCAACTCGAGTTGTAGGTGTGAAAGAGAAGGCTACCTTGAGTTCGTCAGGCCATTGGGTTAGCAGGTGCGAAAGAGAAAACATATTGGTGTGAAGTTGACCAAATTTCAACTGCTGAACAGACAACTCATGACCGTATCAGACGGCTCAACTGATCGGTGATTGTGGATAACCCTCTTTGCATGGTAAAGAGACCAGTCGATCATATAATACTAATAAATAGACATTTGATAGCTATTATAATGTACATATGTAGACACATTTATCCGTGATATTTAATCATTTCACAGGTTGTGAGTAATGATGCAGCCTCAAGTCATCAAAACCATTCAAACCGCTTCTGAAAATGGATCAATGACAGATTTTTAGTCAGTTCGAGGTACCAAAACTTTACTCAATTGTTCAATGATAGGGAAAAAATCGTTCGTCATAGCAGTTCCCGGATAATCCAAAAGGGTTGATCATACATGAGAACACCAAGGTGATTCAATATACTTAATAGGTTCCACTATAAACCCTTAATACATCGACTAAACAACAGGCTGAACTAATTCATGTTAAGACCCTAGCGATGGTTTGCATGAAGTAGAGATCTATTCAACAAGTTTATGCTTTACAAAATGATTCAAATGGCTGATCCATGGGATCATATGATTTTTGAGCATATTGGATGAGTTCATAAGTGTAGCAGCATGATTTCAATGCAACGGAACATCATAGTGGGCGGGAAGAGTCTCAAGCATTATTCACTTCACAAATAATGACGGATCGTAAGTCTTATGAAGACATGAAAAGACTGGAAAAATGAGTTCGAATTACTGTAGAAAGGGGTTCCTATATATATAGGCAGGCGTCAAGAGAAAAACTAATGCACATGAAAAAAGAAGGATATATTGACTCAATTTTATGAAGAATATATCAGCATGAAATACGATCAGTTAACTCTCGAGCAACTAACAATGGCTTCCTCCTAATCAAGATTTGTTTACCAGAACAGCAACCTAGACGTGAATATTCTTGTCTGACCCACGTATGCATACAAATAACTTGGAGGATGATGACGATGCAGTCTTGGTAATCAGTAGGCTTAAAGTAAATTGAGACGAGCATATAACATTTAAAGTAAGGTGTAAAAATGCGGACTCTAACTGTATGGAAAGCAATAGAATTTTCTTATTAATAGATACTCCCCAAGCACCAAATAAATTTAGCGAATGAAAGACAGCACGTTGGGTCAAATGCTCAACTTATCAACTAAAGACAGCTACATAGACAGCTCAAGAGAAAGCGTATCAGCTAAACAGACAGCTAATTAGTCTCGAAGCAATCTATTGCAGCCCAGCAGAACTCCGAAAAATTCTATAGAAAATACGGATCAAAGTATCATTTCCTGTTACTGAGTCCTACTCCTGTTAACTTGGTGGTTCAAGTCTTAACTTCGTAGCACTTTCTTATCTTTGAATTTAAATCATGAGAGCAAGCAACATTACAGCATCCAAGGGCTCAACATGTTTACTTATGCAGTAGAATTATCAACACATATTGAACTTGCCCCCACTCCATCCGTAAATGTAGAGAAGTGAATATATATGCTGGTCTAACAAATATACATCTTTAGTTTAACTACTAGAAGCAGTCATTTAAAATGATCGGAGCAGATCCAGTAACTTCGTCAGTCAGTCAGAAGCATGAAAAGGCCAGCCAGACTGAAAAGGCTACTTCAGCCAGAAAAGTGAACAAGAAAGAGAAGAAACTAAAAAGAATCGAGAGAAACAGCGAATTTATGATGAAAGCCTCTTGCTGAACTATACATACTATCTTGATGAAGGCTTCCACAAAAGCAAAGTAATACTTGAATTTGACCCGCTGAAATTTCAAGCAAAAGTAATCTTCCGATGCAGTGGACAAAATCAGTTGGAGTTAGATAACAGTCAATGGACTTCACTTCACCAATAACTCATTGATCTCAAGGATAGAGTAGATGAATTCCCTGCAAATCAGCTTGGACTTCATGAACTTTTCTACATACCTATTGGAGGCGAGAGACTAATACTTAAACATCCCGAGCTCTTCACGCTTTTCATCTTGATGGATTTTTTCAACATTGTCAATCAATACAACAATTTGCTTACCGATTGTGTGAAGGAATACTATGACCAATATTGTGCAAGATGCAGAGAAAAAGGCGTACTTAAACTGGATATCAACGACTTCTTCACTCCAACTCAGACATCATTTGTAAACATAAACTATTCTAGACTTTTTTATGAAATATCAGTACTTTGTAATGATTTAATCTTCCATGTGATGAAATAAAATACTAAAAACCCTATAAACAATGTTTTACTCCACTAAAAGGAATTATTAATTAGGAAATTGTGCATGGAGACTTGGTAAACTACATACTATTGTGAAAGGCTTGGTAACCAAGTATAATCTCTTACGTCTATAAAATACTGAAGTTTAATATTGAGAAACAGACCCTCATCCTAGCTGCACTGTACAAACTAGGACATGAATGTATGTTAACTTGAAGGCAACACGTCGTTTTTTTCTATCACTTGACTACATTTTATTCTACGGATTATTATGAGGCTTTCAAAATTCATCAAACCTAAGTACATCCATTCAAAAACAAAAAATTCTTGTAAACGACGTCAAGAAAACTAATAAGACAGAGGTCAATACACTATCATCGTGATAAGATCTATTACAATGGTCATCCTATACTTCATGGAAGAGTACCCTGATATTCAAATACGCATCGTGAATTATATGCTTAAATATGGTAATATGGGTGAAAAAAGTATCTAACAAACATAGAATGCACTATCAAATATGTGAATGGCCCAACTCTACATTTGTCATTCGTATGATCAAGAGACAAGAAATATTTTTACACTAATTAAACAGTACATACGCCTGCAGTCTCGCGTACATGAGACAAAGTAATAATCACAGCACGGGGTAGTATAAACAGTCCAAACATAATTAGAGCCAACTGGTGGTCAGCGCTATGAGAATGAAAAAGTTTATAATTGATATACACCTTGTATCGGGAAATCCTCACCATTAATTCATCAAGGAACATACTATTCTCATAAAATACAACCAAAACAACATCGGAATTAAGACATCAACAGTTTGCACTAAAGTGAAGAAGACATAAGCTACAATGATATGCTGACGATATTGAATTGCTATATAAATTGTACAATAAACGTTAAAAAAGGCGTGAGAGGACTTATTATACATTTGTATAGTCCTAATGCAGAAATAGTGCAGCTGAATAAGCCTTTGATATGCTATAGAATTCATAAATATATCAAGCCATTTATCAGATGTGTTGCAAATTGTATGAAAATTTATTTATATATATAACAAAAGAAAGCATTACTCAATAAATTATTTCTATTAGAAAGAAACACAGTCTTTTTATTTTAACAACTAATCTAACACTGCTCAAGTAAACAAACACCTCATACAACAAACCAAAAAAAAACCTAAACATTCCTAGCATATCCGAAACTCCCAAATATCAAACACTTAACTCTACCATTCAAAAATATCTAGCGATGGAAAAAAAACCCGCATGAGTTCATTCAACGTAAGTGTACATCTGTTCATCAAATTACCAGCAGACAAACACCTCCTGAAAGTAATGATCATCTCTTAACATCCTACAATGACTTGCGACCATCCTTATTAAGAACACTTCATAACATATGCTACTTGTCTATACAAGATACGATGAGATCGATCTAAAAATAGCCTACCATAAACTCATATGCTACCTAACATCGTTATCTATACCGAACTATCTTACATAAGCATTAGCCTAAGTGATCTATAGTAGCAGTGCGCCAACCCAAAACATACCCTTTATGTTGAAAACTAATTAGATCTTCTTTAAACCTATAAAAAATCAACCAAGCATCAATCAGAAAAAAATTCTGATAAGAAAAATCTCAATAAGAGCATATTTAATTATGTGAAAATCATACTTGAATATACCCGAAAATCCCTAAGATGATAAATCCAGTATATTTAAAATGTAGTAAATACGTATTTTACTTAATGCACAAATATTGAAAATGTATATGAATATAGCAGAAGTGGCTTTACGCTTAATACAAGCACACAAAGTATGAGGTTTGTAAATTCTCATGCAATCATATAGGCACTCAAAGCGATAATATGCATCCGAAAAGTATCAACTTAACGGCACCATCCAAGCATGTATCATTTTCCTAAGAAGATAACAAATTAAAAATTCTCATACTCAAAACATCATCAAGTTCTAAATGAAAATATGCCTAGAGAAATTCGGAAATGTCGAAAAATCATACTAGAGCGATCCATACATAAATAATTTTTCAATACTAGAAACCATGATATGAAGAATATGAGACAAGCATAAAATAACAGTTTTACTCTATATTACGCTGACACTCATGAAACTACTTAAACTAAATAATACAGATCCATAATAACAACACCTAATTCAAAGTAAATATAAAAATTTATTCAATCTAGTGCATGCCTATAATGCTAGCATGACTTAAAAAATATTTTTCCATGCATTATGGGCATAAACAAAGAACAATACCATAATAACCAACAAACCCCTAATGTCAATGACCTACCGCATTCACATTTTTCTATATTAGGCTCTTCCTTTGAGTACGTGCCCAAAATTTATCAATGAAAATGCGTCTATATTCCTACTCATTAGGACCACCACGATGATTTCTACATTCATCATACATAAACTCCATAAAAAAGTAGCATTCCAGAAGCCATAACATCCATAAATAATCTCAAATTTAGAATAGATACCCGAAACATACATCTCAACCAAGTGATCTAAAAAATAGATCCAAGCACTTACCAAAAGGGACAAATCATATGATGTACGAACAAAATTATCACCATCTCATGCACTACAAGATCATTAATTTGAAAAAATAACTCGTCTTGGAAGAAATCACTAGAACTTTTGAACAAAATCAATGGGCATCCTATAGTAAAGAAAAAAAACAAACGAATATAGTGCCATACTTCTACATAATGGTAAAATCAGAGAATGAAGTATAGAAACTGCTTTAAAAAATAAGTGATGATGATGAAGACAACCAAAATGTTGCTACAAGCAAACTAAAATTTAATACGATACTTAATATCAAGAACGCATTACAACAAATATTAAGATCTTGTGGCGTCCACATGCTCACCGCAAGGAGCGCATCAAGCAGTTAGTGGATGCTATCAATTTCACAACTCATGTCAACGAGACGCTCATTCGTTCGCGACCTCCGACGGGTCAACATCGCGCGCGCCAACATGTAGTCCTTCACTACATTCAATTCAATACTTACAATTCTGTCTTTAGTTTTACCAATAAAGTCATGTTTGTGTTTTAGCAAAGTAATATTCTTTCCTCTCATGGGTATCGCACCTAGCTTATAACTAATCCCCATAATCTCTTTCACTGCATCCATAGATTTGAGCAATCAAAATAGTCGTCTAACTGAACAAAATACATTGTAGACAATTCTTAAAGTACTTTTAACATGAAACCGATAAAAACAATAATATACAATAGCAATGTGTCACAAAACAAAGAAATGACGTATCCGAGCAAAAAGAAACTGTAAACGATCAATGTAAATAATAAGCAGCAAACTAGAACAGGTGCATCTTTGAATGGACATTTATAAAAACACGTCTCAATGCCGCGCATCACGTTACCCGCCCCCCAATGGCCAACACAACAAAAAAAACCGCCTCAATCAATCAAACCATATTGCAATGCAATGTACGCGATGCCACTTCTCTTCCACGCTGTAGATTTCGATGCCCTAAAACTGCCATCCATAGATAAGTCTACGCGCACAAGACACTACTATTGACAAGCAAAACCAAATAACATATGACACGCATCCCCGAGGATAATTTCCATGCTTAACAGAACTCGCCGCCGAGCAAATCTACGACCCACTCTACATCCTCCAACAAGCGACGCAAATCATTCCTAATCGCCAAACGCTCAAGAGACAAATTCCTACGGCTCACAACATCCACCTTGGTGGAAATGTACACCTCAAATTACTTCCTCCGATAAGCGACGCACATCACATCTACAATACCGTCCATCTTTAACCACAGACATCAAAGCAGGAGCAAAAACATACCTTAAGCAAGCGCCCACTAAGTGAGTTCTCATTCTTTCGAGCACCCATCGAAAGGCAAGCCCGTCGCGCATCCATAATGCAAAACCACCCGTCTATAGCAGCGCCCTCCATCACCACGTAACTACTCGCATCATAAAAACTTCCGGCACGGCTAGCATGATCAAGCCAATCGGCTATTTCCACACGCGGCCTATCCTTAGCCAAAGACACCAATCGCTGCAACGCGCTCCGTAACCAAGCACCCGCGAAGCAAATTCCCATGCCTTAGAGCACCCATCGAAAGGCAAGCCCGTCGCCCATCCATAATGCAAAGTCACCCGTCTATAGTAGCGACCTCCATCACCACGCAACTACTCGCGTCATAAAAACTTCCGGCACGCCTAGCATGATCAAGCGAATCAGTCATTTCCACACGCGACCGTTCATCCTTAACCGCTGACGCCAATCGAAGAGCAACGCGCACTTTAATCAAGCACCCACGGAGTAAATTCTCACGCCTTAGAATATCCGCCGAAAGGCAAACTTATCACCCATCTATAATGCAAAACCACTCGTCTATATTAGCGCCCTCCATCATCATGCAACCACTCGCGCCATGAAAAACGTCCGGCATGCCTAACGTGATCAAGCAAATCGGTGATTTCCACACGATGCCGTCTATCCTTAACCGCCGACGCCAATCGAAGAGCAACGCGCACCTTAAGCATGCATTCACGTAGTAAATTCTCACGACCTAGAAGGCCCGTCAAAAGGCAAGCCCATTGCCAATCCATAATGCAAAGTCACCCATCTACAGCAGCGCCCTCCGTCACCACGCAACCATTCGCGCCACAAAAACTACACCTCAATTCACATCCTCGAACAAACGACACGCATGACGTTTACTCGCCTACAACGCCGTCCATCATTAGCCACATACACCAATCGCTGAGCAACGCGTTCCTCAATCAAGCACCCGCAAAGCAAATTCCCATGCCTTAGAGCACCCGCTGACGAGCAAGCCCATCACCCGTCAATAACGTAGTCACCCGTCTATAGCAGCGCCCTTCGTCACCACGCAGCCACTCGCATCATAAAAAAATCCAGCCCGCCTATCGTGACCAAGTGAATCGCTCGAACCAAACGCCTTCAATAAGTCACACACTAAAGGATCTCAAGCCCATACACACATACCCTAGACAGACACCCTCGCCGCAACCACCCAAGAGATTCACACATATTCCGAACTCATACCTTCTTATCCCAGGCACCTACCTATTCCACCCTAATATACCCAGCTGTACCACTCCCGAGACACACACCCACATACCCAAGACACAAACCATTAGTTCCATTGCCGACCGCTTCAAGCGCTATTAGTTCCAATTTCCGCGCAAAATCAATCCCAATTCGTATGGAAAATTTGAGCCAGAACTGGTATTCTCTAGCTACTCCTCACCCTTCTCCAGAGTCTCCACATCTGACGCGTGGCTCACTTTCTTGCTGGAGAAGTGGTTAGAAACATCTCCTCATTGGAGATGCACTGAAGAGTAGCTAGGTAGTTCCGCAGTCTAACATGAAAGGGCTTAACATGCCAGGGAGCCTTCGCCTCATCAGCATTCCACTGAACGTCCAGCTTGGTATCACGTGATGTCCGTTGCGGAGCTTCGGAAGAACTGTGTTTGGCGGTGCGAATCAGCATCGCTTGGTTGTGCGTAGCAGTGAGTCCCAAATCTGTTCGTCCGAGTTTTAGCAGTGCCGACGGGTTGTATGTGGTACTCGCTGGGAAATTTTTTCGCAACTTGCAATCTGCACAATCTGGGGCGAACGTGTCCACTTTTCCGCAACGGCACAAGAAGACCGTTGGTTCCGTTGGACATGCGGAGAACCGCTGTCTCGGTAGTGAGCAGTTCCAATAGACCATAGGGCTTACAACTACCTCGGCGAAAGGTTAGTCAGTTGCTAGTTCGGACTCTAGAACAGGAACCTGTCCACTGGTGTTGCCGAATTAAAGCTGGCGAAGCTGAGTCATCAGCTCTCCATTATGCGTGATGTCGGGTCTTGGGCTTGCATCATGAAACTCGTGGGGCGATTCACTTCATTAATCGGCCCACCGTACGAAACTGAGTCGTGCGTTGTTGGTATCAGTGGGAGCGCAGTACTGTACCGAGGTCGATAGTCTGGGGCCCTGGGGTGCATTCCCGAGCTTCTTTGGGGGAGGTTCCAATCCCGGTGGAGTTTTTGCACGAGTGGGGTGCTGGCTGCTCCTGATGTCTTGGAAATCTCTCTCCATGTGTTCGAACCTCTCGGACAACCCTTGCAATAAGGATTGAATTGTGTCATTAACGGTGGTATTTGAGGGCGCTGTTGGGCACCTACCGGTGCTCCTACAACCTACCTACGGCTCCCTGGTTGTTCGACAGCGGTTGTGTTGGGTCATTAGTCCAAAGGTTTTTCACCACTGCTTCATGCATAGGGCCTTGCATTCCAAGAGTGTCATCTAGGGCAATTTGCTCGATTGGGCGTCAGCATAAAGGACAGAGATTGGGAGTTTGCAAGAGCTGCTGGACACAAATACGATGGAACAGGTGTCCGTACTCCGTTCTCACACTGGTGACACCTTCTATGACGTCCTCGTAGTAGATCCTGCAGTTTACTGATTGTACAGGTTTGAAGCGGATCCAGCGTTTTTTGGAGTCCGCTTCGTTGTCATCTTTGGTTCTTTAACGGTGATAAAAAGTATACAAAAAACTGCTCCTAACTATAAAAAACTTAATTAATATTCTTGAGTGGCTGATGGTGGCGAGCTAGCGTAATCTACAAAAAAAAAATTATTTAGTGGACTCTTTCCTTTCCAGGAGCGCCGACTCCTCCAGAAGGAAATGAGAGCGAATGGTGATCTGCCGAAAATGGGGTGTTCCTGGCCGATTTTAAAGTTTATCCTCACCCCAAGTACATTACAAAAACCGTTTCTAATCTACGTTAATTGACTCGACGAGATGAGTTGTAGTACCACCGTAACAAGTTTTGTACGCGGTCAAAAATCCCAACGCGTGGAAGCATTCCAGGCTTCGTAACTCCAGCATATGCCACCGAAAGTCGAACCGAAACCACTCATCTATCACGCATAAAAAGATGGGTAGAACTCTTCCGCAATATAAAGGCAAGGTAACCTTCTATTTTCTTGAGAGTCCAGGCAGAGAGCAGGAACCCAGCTGACAGTTCCCATCAAGAAAATAGAAGGTCCTTACAGGTTTTACCCTGGGACGACACATCGGAACGAATCTTTTGCGAAGAAAAAAAATAAAACAAAGGAGAGTGGAAGCTACAACTCACTTGAACAGACTGAAGGGATGTTTAATACAACTCCACCTCTCCTGCCCGTGGGACTCTAGTACCGAGGTACCTTACATCCTCCGTAAAGGGCCAAATCGTTAGGCGACGCTAATATTTTTCCCCCTTAGGATGCTTCAGCCCTGCCTTGGGCGCCATTTGTAATGATTTCATCGGACACGTCTCGAACGTCGAGATCTCCCGAAGGAAATCTGAACCGACCTCTCGTTGGTTCTAGACGTGAAGTCTTGGAACGTGACAACAAACTGTACTCATCAGGCCAACAAGTCCGGACACTCTCAGTCCACTCCGAGGTGGCTGCTGGCTAGCTAGTTTGAAGAAGAATTTCAATCACGGGTCTTACGTGAGCAGACTAAGTCCAAAATACAAAAATTCAGCCACCGGTTCACATGCCCGATTTAAAAACGTGTCAAACAACTTCCATTGACTCTAGCTTAGTTTCCGTTCTTCATTCCGGAGGAAATGATAGAAAAATAACCGCTGAAACAACACACGCTCCTAAATATAACCGACGTGGTGCCCAAAATATACTACTCAAATGCAAAAACGGAAACATCCACTCTAATAACAACACATAACACAAGCTATGGCACCGCGTACCAACCGCAACGCGAAACCGACCATTCGTGGATTACGGAAACCCTACCCTCTTGGCGGCATACCCACCCATCACTCGCATTTCCTGCTGGAAAAGAAGGGTTTCACTGGAAAGGAAAGACTTCGTTAGCCTAGCAATTCCCATTTTTATTCGTCATTCTTTTAATTCATATTTTTATTCTAATTTTAGAAATAAAATTTCGCACTGAAAAATCTTGCTAATCCTTCTTCGACGACTAAAACGCAAATTTAATTCGTACATAAACTTAAACAACTATTTTCAGTTTGATAGAATCAGCATTTGAAATTAATTACTAGCATAATGGTGATGAGTTATTTTTATATTGCATATAACGATCATTTTATTTTTCCCAATAATTATATTATAGGAGAGCTATAATCTATTTAATCTCTAAAATCTCGTCTCGATTGGTAGTTTTTTTTTGAATTATTGGTTAAATATTTTTTTATTATTTGTTTGTTTCCTCAATTTATTCGATTTTTTTTCCTTTGAAGCTTATTTCAACTTGTATTTTAACTATATTCAGGTGTTTGGTTAAATCTTGTTGCATAAAAATGTGTCTTATTGTCTTGTTTTCATTCTGATTCTACTTTAAGATTTTCATTGTAGCCGAAAAACAGGAAAAAAGCCTAATTAATATGTGGTTCAATAATTGATATATCATACACAAATGCACATTACTTATTTAGAGAGAAAGAGAATAAGCTATTTGGAATGTAAAATAAGGCAACACGGGAAGGATGCTGGTATAGATATAGGAGGATCATCTTTTTGCAGGTGACTATTACTGGATGGGTGTTCAATTTTAAGTGATTAGGCTAACGAGCCCGTAATATGTTTCTTTCAAACCTAGTTTTAGGTGATGATAGTAGTAAAATAAATTGTGTAGTCATCCTTTTGCTGCTATTACGGTTAGTTTTCCTAAACATTTTTTGTTTTGTTTAAACGCTAACATTGAATTATTATTTCCCTTCCGAGAGCCATTATACTAGCAATTTTCTTGAGTAAAACTATTTTGACAATTTTTCGCAGAAATTTAAATAGTTGAATTGATCACGCATTCTTTTGTTTAGTGGATCTTGTGACACTTTGTGTCAGCAATTAATTGTAACAAGTAAAATAATAATTGATAATAATTATCAAAAACTGAAATGGAGAAAATGTAGAATTATGTAATAAAAATGACGTGAAATAATTAATGGAGGACTATTTAACGAACCAAATGTTGTATTTTGAGTTTTAATTCTTATTTAATTTAATAAACCTGTAATTTTCACAAGTAAATGCCCGCCAAGAATTTTGCGGTCCGTGAAAATTTCTGGGTAGAATCCTGTTTTTTTTAATCTTTGTTAAAATATCTGGGCGATTTTCTTAAAGAACAAGTAAATATTGAATAGTCTCAAAAGTGTTGAGCCTTTTTTGTCACTAGATGGTGTTCATTGATATATATCGGACAATACTAATCAGATTGGGCTTAACTGACATGCGTTCGAAAGGTGACATTCCAGTCCACAATTCTATGTGGACGCTTTTGTAATCCGTAATTCGTGTCTAAAGTTGCATTCATTTAAAAATGAGTGAAATTTCTGAAAAAATTCGTTAAATTTTACAATATCAGTGCGATCAAGGTGAGAATGCATCGCAAGCTCGTGAAAAAATTTGTGGTGTCTGCAGTCTAGATATTTTATCAAAAGTCACAGCCAAGAGATGGTTCGCTCGCTTTCGTTCTGGAAACTTTGATGTCACAGATACACCTCGCTCAGGTCGACGAATCACTGAAAAAGTCGATGAAATCTTACAAAAAATTGAAGAAGACCGACACATGAGCAGCCATGACATTGCTAAGAAACTGAATATCCATTACTAAACAGTTTTGAACCATTTGCGTAAGGCTGGATACACAAAGAAGCTCGACGTTTGGGTGCCGCATGAATTAATACAAAAAAATTTGACCGATCGAGTTTCCATTTTGTAATGAGTCGGCCTACGCCACTGCCGACTCGCACACATGCCCATCGCTACCATATGGCTTTCTAGCGAACGTGAACTTTGGATGACATTCCCATCCTACGTCAGTTGGAGTCGAAGAATGTCACCCAAAGTTGACGGCAGTTGGAGTCGATAATGTCAAACGGGTGCAGGCGGAAGATAACCGTACACAGCGCGCGTGGTTCGCAAATTTAAATTGTGCGGAGGCAGGACGAGTGTGTGTTTGAATGCGTGGCTTCCGCGGCTCTTCTCATATGAGCGAAGGAAATCAGACATATTCCAACTGCCCCCACACCATCGGAGTGGGAATAAAGCAGGGAAGCAGCAGCAGTAGGTTCTTCACCGGAGATATTAGGTAGGCCGTTTTCCCAGTTGGCTTTAATTTTGCCGATTTAACCTCAAACTCAGTTTTAGCAACGTCACCACCGCAGCCCGCATCACTAGCTACAGGCTCATCCAAATTACAAATTGGACCAAAATCTTGCTTAATCATCCGCTCACATGAAGATGCTAGTCCTGAGGTTACAACTAAAAGTCAAAACTGCATCAAAAGGAAAGTCATTTTTGCTGATGATCAAGGTCGCTCATTGACTGAAGTTCATATAATGTCAGAGCCCTCAAGTGTACCCCCACTATGGAGCAGAAAGCTTCTGGCACAAATCACACAAGGAGCCAGCCATACCCGTCAGGACAATGGGCTATTGATATCCGACAACCTGCATCTGATTATCTTCAATTCAGGAAGCGCTTTGATGGGCTCAACGTATCGTTGGGGTATGTAACTGTACGCTAGAATGAATCGATTGTTGTGGAAATGTACGTTTAAGTTCTGCTTACTCTCCACAGTAGAATCTCACTCTCCTCTAATCTCAATCGCACTCTCGAATCCGGAAGCGGACGAAACGAGGAAGCATGCGAGTGTATCAAGGAGGATTGATAAACATATGAAACAATCGATTGTGATGCGATTTGTTGTTATTGGAAACGGAAGAACACAAGGTCTTATCTCCTTTCTGGTATTTATATAAAAAGAAGTCATCAGACTGACTATAAATTGATATACCAAACAGTAAAAGTTGAACCGTGCACATACGCATAATACTACATATTATTTTATCCAAGATGCAGAATTACTTAGTTTTTTAATTGACTTAACTACGTAGAAAGCTTCGAAAAAAAAATACGCAAGGTGTCTTCTGGTGCTCGAGTCTGTGGCCTCGAAATTCACGACTCGTATCCGCCAGCACGTGTCGACGCGCTCGAGAGCCAGAAGCATTTTTGTATATGAGTTCACAAAAACATTTTTGTGAAATTTTCGTTATTACAAGAATTTTACTCATTAGATTTCAGACAAATAATAACACTCATCATACGTACTCGTATATCCGCATTCTACGCTACTTCTTATTTCGTAATTGTATGATTTTTCATATGATTTAGAACTTGAAACATTCTCCCTTTGTTTCATTATACAATTCTTATTGATAGTATTATTGTGTTTAGCGATGAGCTATAGACGTTAAATTGTAGAGAAACTATAGTCGATTTGTAACAAGCCGGAAGCATGCTTCGGATGAATCTGTATGCGATATTCTTTAGACCGACCGCCACAGTAATTATCAGTTTATCTTAATAATGTTAATATGTAAGATAGTATTGCTTAAGCATTTCAAATTTAACGCCTACGAAAGTATTGCAATGTTACGGATTGGAGGTAGTCAGGCGCGAACTCGATGCCTGCTTCAATTTTAAAACTTTTTGCTATGAACGAAATGTGGTAAAAATATTCTTGTATGTGCGTGTGAACTTTATATGAATAGAAAATTTAATTGTGAGTTAGGAAAATTCGCGAAGGCGATGTGTGTTAACTTCATTTCCGTATCCGCTTGCCAATTTTATGATGTTACAAAATCAAATCAGCTTTTAAGTTAGCTACTACCTTGACGAAAGGATAGTCAGTAACGCAGAGAGATATATGAAAAGCAACTCTGCGTAAAACTCTACTTAATAGACGTGTTTACGAACATACGAACCAAAGGCAATACATAAAATTTGATTTTTGTTAAACGCTAAGAACACAAAAGTGTGTTTCCGAATCTCATGTAAGCCAAACATATCCAAATATTATACTTAAAATTAAAAGAAAAAGACTATTAGCTTCATATACTGGTTTGTAAATCGTCCTGGTCACCGATAATCCGAACATTTCAACCAGACATGGATTTATTGATTTCCAATTCTTAGTTAGACTTTATTAGTTCCTTTCAAGCAATAAAACACTTAATCAAATTGATCGTTCGTAAAAAAAAGGAAACATATAAGACAAAAAAAATCTTAACAAAGAATCAGCACCACATTGTTAAGTAGATTAAATTGCATTTACGTAGCCAAGAGAATGAAATTTGAAATATATAACAACATGAATTGCTAATCTAACATCGACTTTTCTTTCCAGCCTGATGTTCTCTTTCAGCGGCAG
Organism: Odontomyia ornata; assembly: GCA_963969285.1. NCBI lineage: Eukaryota > Metazoa > Arthropoda > Insecta > Diptera > Stratiomyidae > Odontomyia > Odontomyia ornata. The sequence continues at coordinate 294,910,657 of OZ017738.1, forward strand.
TGGGAGTGCATGGTAAGTATGCCGTCAAATGGGTAGAGTCTTAAAAATCCACGGATGGCCGGTTTCGCGTCGCGTGCGGTACGCGGCGCCTTAGTAGTCTTGCCTTTTTCTTAGCGTAGAGTTCTTCGGGATTGAGTTAACGTAGTGTATTTTTTGATACCGCGTCAGTAAAACTCGGGAACGCGAAATTGAAATTAGATTTTTGTAATTGACTGAAATGATGTATGAATACGGAATAAAGTAAAGTAGGTTTCTTTTCCGAACGTTTGTGCTTTCGACGTATTTGAACGGGCATTTAATGGTGGCTGAAATGTGTAATTGAGTGAAATCCATTTAAAGACCTGCGACCGAAATCCTCTCCGATCTAGCTGGCCGACAAGCAGCCACCGCGGAATGGATCACGGGTGCACGGACTGGTTTACCAGCTGGTGCTATTCGTTGGCACGACTCAGACTTAACGTCTAGAACTGATGAGGGGTCGGTTCCGACTTCGTTCGCATGAATCTAGACAAGAAAATCATTACAATTTGTCAACTGCTAATAAAACGCAACGAACTCGAACCGATTTGAAGCAAATCATTACGGGCGATGGAAAATAGGTAAGATACGAGAATGTGGTATGAAAAAGATCATGGTCAAAAAACGGTGAATCATCACAAACGACTTCAAAGCCAGGATTGACACCAAATAAGATTATGCTGTGTGTATGGTGGGATTGGAAGGGAATTGTTTATCATGAGGTGCTAGAACCTGACCAAATACTCAATTTGGCTCTATACTGTCACCAATTAACCAGATTGCAACAAGCAATTCAAAAAAACCGGCCAGAATTGATCAATGGAGTGGGCATTGTCTTCCATCATCACAATGCCAGACCACACACATTTTTAATAACATGGCAAAAAATTGACAGGGCTTGGCTGGGAAGTTTTGATGCACCCAAAGTATAGTCAAGACCTTGCACCGTCAGACTACCATTTGTTTCGGTCTCTACAAAACTTCCTTAATGAAAAGAAATTCACTTCAAACAGGGACTGTGAAAATCACTTGGCCAAGCTTTTCGCCGATAAACCACAGAAGTTCTACACAGATAGAATAATGGCTTTACGCAAAAAATGGCAAAAGGTCATAGATAATAATGGACAATATATACATGAATAAAATCCATTTTAAATAAAAGAAATATTCAATCGAAAATTGACAAAAAAAGCTCAATACTTTTTAGACTTACCAATATAATACTCCAGACTACGAAAAGATGTGGTCAAGGTTGTCAAGCAAGCGTCAATTACTTCGAAGCCATGCTTTCTACCAGCCCACGCTTGAATCAACCACACACGGTGAATTGTAAACTAGCAAATCAATGCAGCTTTCACAAATGCCTTGAGTTAGGTTTGTATTTATAACATCGACAGATCCTTCATTGCCTTTGCTAGTATGTAGTGTTATATCGCAAGCAACTTGGATGAAGTCTTTTTTTTATTTAAATCGAGAGATTGCACAAGCTTCCTGTGGCTAGAATTTTGTTCAAAAACCAACTAACCTGCAACAACCGATTGCCGAGCGTGTATCGATTAAATGCACGCATCGTCATTGCCGCTTCCTCATAATTTGTCGTCGACACAAGTCCGCATTCTTTGCATTGATTCGTGCCTTGGTTTTCAATGAGATTCGCACTCTGCACAGCTCCGCAGGGTACAAATAGTTGCCATAATGTGCTTTCTTCTGTTTCGGGTGCCAAGTTGTGGATGAAGATGCTGTAGGCCCGTCCTGGCGGTGCAATGCCGGCAGCAGCCGTTACGATTTCTAGTCCGTTGGGGAGCTGTAGTTGGTGGTAGTTCCACGCCACTAACACTGAGTTCAGAAACATTAAACGAGCTATTTTATAAAACTGTTATAGAACTTACTTGTAAGTTTAAAAGGCTTCGGCTTGTCATGGGAAACTACAGGATGTTAGTTTGCGACAGATAATGATTGTGGAGGCGCATTCATCCACAATCCGGGATGATGTCCAGGAAGCACCCAACAAATGGGGCTGCTGCCACTGTCACTTAAAAATTTTAGAGCCGGGAATAGCACCACCGAAATTCAGGGAAACGTGGAACTCCAAACCAGCACGAACCGAGCGTGACCTCCGACCTTTTTTATTCGTTTGATACATGTCAAATCGTGATTCAATGGCAGCGAGTAGTTTAAAAGTCGTTCACGAACCATCGATGTCAGGGGCGTCGGGTACATGCATCGGTTGGTTGGCGTAAGTGGCGTAGAGCGTCAAAGGCTAAGCTATTACAGGGGAGTGTCAACGATGGCAACCAGGCACGGAAGACTGAAGGACAGGATGTCAAGCTCCAGCTGTGTCCAACCATCTTGGGGCGTGTGTCAGATGGATGGCTAATATTTCCAAGGGAAGTTCGAGTAGAAAAGGTCTTTTTGTGTGATTTACGAGCCCTGGTCGAGGTGAACGATGCGAATCGTAAAATAACACAAAAAGGAACTTCTTGGGGGACGTAAGTCTTTGGCATGGTATACTCCCAGTTCTTTCCCGAATATGTCAGAAATGAGATACCGCGTGGGCTAGAACAGGTACAGAACGCAACACTTCACAAATTTCTTCTCCAATTTACCATTGTAGTGCCGGAACGCTTATCTTTACCTAAAGCGCTGACGATAGGCCGGGTTCAACTTGTATGACATAAAGGCTATAGGCATCTCCTCGCCGTCTTGCGTAACCTGGATTAAGACTGCTCTCACCCCATGTTGGCTAGCGTCTCATTGGATTGAGAACGGTTTACTAAAGTCGGAGCTACGTAGTACGAGGGCTGTTGTCAGACTCTTCTTTAGCTCTTCAAAGGCTCGCAAGCTGTGTTCTTCCCAGATGAACTTTCGTCCCTTACGCAGTATGTCGGTCAGGGGGGGATGATGATGGTTGCATAGTCACGTACGAATCGTTGGTACCATCCGCATAAACCTAGAAATTGGCGTAACGGCTAGGTGGTCTTAGGACAAGCATCAATCGCTTGTGTCTTGTCCGGGTCGGTTTTGATGTTGCCATGGCCAATGATGTGACCCAAATACTTAACCTCCATCATTATGAACTGACTCTTCCGTATGTTGATGGTTAACCCTGCCTTTCGGATGTGCAAGGCCACTTCCTGAAGCAGGCCGATGTGCTCATCAAAGGTCTCGGTTATAAGCAGCAGATCGTCCAAGTATGCGAAAACTTGGTGCCGTAAATGTGGTAGTATCATCTTATCCATAAGGCACGTCACTGTTTGAGGGGCATCAAACAGTCCGAATGGCATGGTCACAAATTGGTACAGTGGGTGACCTGGGACCGTGAAGGCGGTCTTTTCTTTTGAGGCAGGTTCCAAACTGATTTGTCTGGAAGTGTCTTTGATGTCCAAGCTCGTAATGAATGGGCTCTAGGCAATTGACCAAGGATAACCTCAATCAACGGTAGGGGATATGCATCCTTAACAGTGACGGCATTGAAATGTTGGGCATCTAAGTATAGCCGGACCTTATTCGGCTTAACAACTATAGTGACCGGTGAGGCTCATGCACTCTGCGATTCTTCTATTACGCCTAGTGCCAACATCCGATCAACTTTGGCATGTAACGACTTTTCCTTCGCCGGAGATATGGCCAAATGTCTCTGCTTGCGGAGTTTAGCATCCCCAACATCTATTGTGTGAGACGCCAATGTTGTCCTGCTGAGATCTTCCTTATAATGCGACGGAAAAGTGGATATAGCCGAGTCAAGTCGCAGTTGTTGATTCGCACCCAGTACATGCTGAAGTGAGGGCGAAGTTGGGATCGCGTCGTGGACAGTGGTGACAGAGTCAAGTATCGTGCTAGAAAATAATGACGGGGCCAAATTAAATTTTTGAACGGAGTCCACCCCTAGGTAAAGTTTCTGTGTTAGTTTTGGTATAATGTAGAATTCCAGTAACTTGGACACTCCTTTAAATATGACATCCATCGTAAGTTTCCCTACTACGAAGTGACGAGTTCTGTCCATCGTACTTAACCAGGTAGCAAAATGCGCACTTAACCAGGTAGTAAGATGCGCTGACGAGTAGCTAGGTAGTCCCGCAATCTAGCACGAAAGGGCTTAACGTGCCAGGGAGCCTTCGCCTCATCACCGTTCCCCTGAACGTCCAGCTTGGGGTGGCGTGATGTCCGTTGCGGAGCTTCGGAAGAACTGTGTTTTGCGGTGCGAATCAGCAATGTTGGAGTCGTATCCAGGGCTTGGTTGTGCGTAGAAATGAGTCCCAAATCTGTTCGTCCGGGTTTTAGCAGTGCCGACGGGTTGTTTGGGGTGCTCGGTGGCAAGTTTTTTCGCAACTTGCAATCTGCACAATCTGGGGCGAACGTGTCCGCTTTTCCGCAAAGGCACCAGGCGACCGTCGGTTCCGTTGTCCCGCTGTCCCATTAGTGAGCAGTTCCAATAGACCATAGGGCTTACAACTACCTCGACAAAAGGTCAGTCAGTTGCTAGTTCGGACTCTGGAACAGGAACTTGTCCACTGGTGTTGCCGAATTAAAGCTAGCGAAGCTGAGTCATCAGTTCTCCATTATGCGTGGTGTCGGGTCTTGGGCTTGCATCACGAAGCTCGTGGGGCGATTCGCTTCATTAATCGGCCCATCGTACGGAACTGAGTTGTGCGTTGTTGGTATCAGTATGAGCGCAGTACTGTACCGAGGTCGATAGTCTGGGGCTCTGGGATGCATTCCCGAGCTTCTTCCGGGGAGGTTCAAATCCCGGTGGAGTTTTTGCACGAGTGGGGTGCTGGCTGCTCCTGATGTCTTGGAAATCTCTCTCCATGTGTTTGAACCTGTCGGACAACTCTTGCAATAAGGAGAGAATTGTGTCATTAACGGTGGAGTTTGAGGGCGCTGTTGGGCATCTACCGGTGCTTTTCAACCGGAACTTCCCTGCCTACGGCTCCCTGCTTGTTCGACAATGGTTGTGTTGGGTCATTAGTCCGGAGATCTTTCACCACTGCTCCACGCATAGGGCCTTGAATTCCAAGAGTGTCATCTAGGGCACTTTGCTCGATTGGGTGTCAGCATGAAGGACAGAGATTGGGAGTTTGCAAGAGCTGCTACGATGGAACAGGTATCCTCACTCCAATCTCACACTGGTTACACCCTCTATGACGTCCTCGTAGTAGATTCTGCAGTTTACTGATTGTATAGGTTTGGAGCGGGTCCAGCGTTTTTTTGGAGCCAACTTCGTTGTCATCTTTGGTTCTTTAACGGTGATAAAAAGTATACAAAAAATGCTCCTAGCTTTAAAAAACTTAATTAATATTCTTGAGTGGCTGATGGTGGCGAGCTTACAAAATCTACAAAAAAAAATTATTTAGTGGACTCTTTCCTTTCCAGGAGCGCCGACTCCTCCAGAAGGAAATGAGAGCGAATGGTGATCTGCCGAAAATGGGGTGTTCCTGGCCGATTTTAAAGTTTATCCCCACCCCAAGTACATTACAAAAACCGTCTCGAATCTACGTTAATTGACACGACGAGATGATTTGTAGTATCACCGTAACAAGTTTTATACGTGGTCAAAAATCCCGATGCGTGGAAGCATTCCAGGCTTCGCAACTCCAGCATACGCCACTGAAAGTCGAACCGAAACCACTCATCTATCACGCATAAAAAGATGGGTAGAATCCTTCCGCAATATAAAGGCAAGGTAACCTTCTATTTTCTTGAGAGTCCAGGCAGATATCAGGAACCCGGCTGACAGTTCCCATCAAGAAAATAGAAGATCCTTACAGGTTTTACCCTGGGACGACACATCGGAAGGAATCTTTTGCGAAGAAAAAAAAATAAAACAAAGGAGAGTGGAAGCTACAACTCACTTGAACAGACTGAAGGGATGTTTAATACAACTCCACCTCTCCTGCCCGTGGGACTCTAGTACCGAGGTGCCTTACATCCTCCGTAAAGGGCCAAATCGTTAGACGACGCTAATATTTTTCCCCCTTAGGATGCTTCAGCCCCACGTTTTGCACCATTTGTAATGATTTCATCGGACACGTCTCGAACGTCGAGATCTCGCGAAGGAAATCTGAACCGACCTCTCGTTGATTCTAGACGTGAAGTCTTGGAATAGGACAACAAACTGTACCCATCAGGTGAACAAGTCCGGACGCTCTCAGTCTACTCCGAGGTGGCTGCTGGCTAGCTAGCTAGTTCGGAGAGGAGTTTCGATCACGGGTCTTACATGAGCAGACTAAGTCCAAAATACAAAAATTCAGCCACCGGTTCACATGGTCGATTTAAAAACGTGTCAAACAACTTCCATTGACTCTAGCTTAGTTTCCGTTCTTCGTTCCGGAGGAAATAACCGAAAAATAACCGCTGAAACAACACACGCTCCTAAATATAACCGACGTGGTGCCCAAAATATACTACTTAAATGCAAAAACGGAAAAATCTACTCTAATAAAAACACATAACACCAGCTATGGCACCGCGTACCAACCGCAACGCGAAACCGACCATTCATGGATTACGGAAACCCTACCCTCTCGGAGGCATACCCACCTCTCACTCGCATTTGCTGCTGAAAAAGAAGGGATTCGCTGGAAAGGAAAGACTTCGTTAGCCTAGCAATTCGCATTTTTATTCGTCATTCTTTTAATTCATATTTTATTCTAATTATAGAAATAAAATTTCACACTAAAAAATCTTGCTAATCCTTCTTCGACGACTAAAACGTAAATTTAATTCGTACATAAACTTAAGCAACTATTTTCAGTTTTATAGAATCAGCATTTGAAATTAATTACTAGCATAATGGTAATCAGTTATTTTTATATTGCATATAACGATCATTTTATTTTTCCCAATAATTATATTATAGGAGAGATATAATCTATTTAATCTCTAAAATCTCGTCTCGATTGGTAGTTTTTTTTGAATTATTTGTTAAATAGTTTTGTATTATTTGTTTTTTTATCCTAAATTTATTCGAATTTTTTTTCCTTTGAAGCTTATTTCAACTTGTATTTTAACTATATTCAGGTGTTTGGTAGGGCATGTGTTAAATCTTTTTTCTTTGTTGCATAAAAATGTGTCTTATGGTCTTGTTTTCATTCTGATTCTACTTTAAGATTTTCATTGTAGCCGAAAAACAGGAAAAAAGCCTAATTAATATGTGGTTCAATAATTGATATATCATACACAAATGCACATTACTTATTTAGAGAGAAAGAGAATAAGCTATTTGGAATGTAAAATAAGGCAACACGGGAAGGATGCTGGTATAGATATAGGAGGATCATTTTGTTGCTGGTGGCTATTACTGGAAGGGTGTTCAGTTTTAAGTGTTTAGGCTAACGAGCCCGTAATATGTTTCTTTCAAACCTAGTTTTAGGTGATGATAGTAGTAAAATAAATTGTGTAGTCATCCTTTTGCTGCTATTACGGTTAGTTTTCCTAAACATTTTTTGTTTTGTTTAAACGCTAACATTGAATTATTATTTCCCTTCCGAGAGCCATTATACTAGCAATTTTCTTGAGTAAAACTATTTTGACAATTTTTCGCAGAAATTTAAATAGTTGAATTGATCACGCATTCTTTTGTTTAGTGGATCTTCTGATACTTTGTGTCAGCAATAAATTGTAACAAGTAAAATAATAATTGGTAATAATTATCAAAAACTGAAATGGAGAAAATGTAGAATTTTATAATAAAAAGGACGTGAAATAATTAATGGAGGACAATTTAACGAACCAAATGTTGTATTTTGATTTTTAATTCTTATTTAATTTAATAAACGTGTAATTTTCACAAGTAAATGCCCTCCAAGAATTTTACAATCCGTGAAAGTTTCTGTGTGAAATCTAATGTTTTTTTAATCTTTATTAAAATATCTGGGCGATTTTCTTTAAGAACGAGTAAATATTGGATAGTCTAAAAAGGATTGAGCCTTTTGGTCACTAGATGGTGTTCATTGACATATATCGGGCAATGCTAATCAGACTGAGTTAAACTGACATGCGTTTGAAAGGTGACATTCCAGTCCAAAATTTTATATGGACACTTTTGTACTTCGTCATTCGTGTCAAAAGTTGTATTCATTTAAAAATGAGAGAAATTTCTGAAAAAATTCGTTACATTTTACAATATCAGTACGATCAAGGTGAGAATGCATCGCAGGCTCGTGAAAAAATTTGTGGTGTCTACAGTCTAGATATTTTATCAAAGGTCACAGCCAAGAGATGGTTCGCTCGTTTTCGTTCTGGAAACTTTGATGGCACAGATACACCTCGCTCAGGTCGACGAATCACTGAAAAAGTCGATGAAATCTTACAAAAATTGAAGAAGACCGACACATAAGTAGCCATGACATTGCTAAGATCACAGGTATAATGGAAACCCTGCGGTCCCAATCCTTCTGATCCGGATGGAAATAGGCACGAATAGTGGCTAAGACTCTATGATTTAGCCGCTTGGACGCATGTCTTTAAGGAGAGTAGACTGCGGTTCCGCTGGTGAGTAATACCATACTTGTCCATCCGGTCCCGAAATCTAAACGCGGTGAACTGGACTCCATTGTCGGAAACAACATATTCAGGTACTCCAAATACACGGAAGATGCGTATCTTCAAGAAGCTGACTATCGTGCCGGTATGCATGTTACGAATTGGCTTAATGATTGGGAATTTCGACAGTTAGTCCAGGACCATGACAGCTCCAGTGTGACCAGAAGTCGAATGAGGATAAGGACTGATAAGGTCAATATACAAGCTGTAATGATTTTTTTAATGCCCGTGTAGGACACGGGTGCCGATGGTCTGGCATAAGTGTCAGCGAGCTATAAACGACACCGAGCTCAGCCAACTACAAAATATTTATCACGCGTACTCTACTCTACAAGACGCACCGATCAATTTTTATTGTCTTTAGAAAAGTTCTATTAGGTGTCAATTAAGCTACTCTACAGTAATTCAATATTTTTTTGCCTCGTTAAAGTTAGCGGACACGAAAGCTTGAGACAAACGCAAACATTACACAAAAAGCAACCGTTACTTTCACAGAAGAAGGTCGTTGCATTACAAGGGGAATGTAAAACCTAAAGATGTTACAGTGGCTGAAGTGAACCACTCATCTCTGCCTAAAGGATAGAAACTTGACGGATGCAGTTTACTTTACACTAGTAAAACAACAAACTAAGCAGTTTCGACGGGGTGACCACCTTATCTCTTCAGGAGCAGCCACTCCTGATCACCACGGGGCTGCTCGACTGCTTATGGTTATTACAGGACAGTCTCTTCGATGCCGACCCAGACATGGAGAGACTGAAGGGTTTCGTTCTTCACTAGTAAAGAAACAATTGTTTCCGCAGTGGAGAGATGGTTGTTATAATTTTAGGCCCCTCTCCTTGAATACAAGTCCCAGTTTTCAACGAAAGTATGCTAATAAAAACCGCTAACCAATCATAAAAACAAATCGGGTGTCGGTCAGGACTAATTGATGATGCGGATTTTAACACTGCCGGTCATCAGATTAGCTCCCAGCCAAAACTGACGCAACTCCAAGCAATGTATTTGAAAACCCCTGGCACCATCAGTTTGTTCAAAATTAGAACTGTCCGACTACAAACTTTATAAAAATGTGCAAACCTTTCTTTTGGTAACATTAAGGAACGAACTTCTCTATAACATCATCGGCATGTTCAGGCGGCAGAGCCACCAGGAACGACGAACTCTAGAAGATGCTATAGACCTTATTATACCGAAGACAAGACAAACAACACCAAAATAAAGTTTATTGGTGACTCTATCTTTAGTTTACGGAACCCTTCAAAGTATGCTACGTTAATATCAAATGGTGAGGGCGACAATAAAAATTGAATCGGTTCATCTGCCGACAGCAAAATTAAAAATATGAGAACTCGAAGGAGAGTAATGTTGTTTCCCCTTCGGGCCCCACGTTGGGCGCCATTTGTAATAATTTTTTTAATGCCCGTATAGGACACGGCTGCCGATGGTCTGGCATAAGTGTCAGCGAGCTATAAACAACACCGAGCTCAGCTAACTTCAAAATATTTATCACGCGTACTCTACTCTACAAGACGCACCGATCAATTTTTATTGTCTTTAGAAAAGTTCTATTAGGTGTCAATTAAGCTACTCTACAGTAATTCAATATTTTTTTGCCTCGTTAAAGTTAGCGGACACGAAAACTTGAGACAAACGCAAACATTACACAAAAAGCAACCGTTACTTTCACAGAAAAAGGTCGTTGCATTACAAGGGGAATGTCAAACCTAAAGATGTTACAGTGGCTGAAGTGAACCACTCATCTCTGCCTAAAGGATAGAAACTTGACGGATGCAGTTTACTTTACACCAGTAGAACATCAAACTAAGAAGTTTCGACGGGATGACCAACTTATCTCTTCAGGAGCAGCCACTCCTGATCATCACGGGGCTGCTCGACTGCTTATGTTTATCACGAAGCGCTGGAACACACGCTCAGGTAGTTCAAACTTACCCATTGGAGGCCAAAGGACAGTATTGGGCGCTTTGGTGCACTTACACAACTCGCAAGCGGTTACATACACTTTTATTTGTTGTACCATTTTAGGCCAAAAGAAATATGTTTCCAGCCGCCAAAGCATACGACCGTATCCGCCATGCGCACTCAGCGGGTGGTCATGAGCACGTCTAATGAGATCGATGGTCAATTCTTCGGGCACCCATAACTTCCACTATTCCTCTTCTTGTATGGGGTCTCCAGATGCGTGTCGCATCCACTTGTATACAAATCCCTCCATCGCCCGCAGCTCTGGCAGCTGTAGTGATTGGCTCTGAATAGTACACATCAGCTGGGTGTAGCCTACCGAGTTGAAAGTGGGATGGTCCACGTCGATCAATAGGGCGATGTCGTCCTCCTGGGCCAACTCGACTCCTTCTGGGGCGAACATCCTCGATAAGGTGTCCGATACCACATGTTGGCTTCCTTTCCGGTGTCGAATCGTAAAGTCAAGCACCTGTCATTTCAAGGCCCATCTAGCCATTTCAGGGATGCACGAACCGTAACAATTTAGAAGGAGTTTCCCTCAACATATGCTCGAAAATGTTTCATTGCCAACACCGCCGCCAGGCATTCCTGCTCAGAGACAGTGTAGTTCTGCTGGGCCGGGTTCGACTCGTGTGACATAAAGGCTAAAGGCATCTTCTCGCCGTCTTGCGTAACCTGGATTAAGACTGCTCCCACCCCATGTTGGCTAGCGTCTTATTGGATTGAGAACGGTTTACTAAAGTCGGAACTACGTAGTACGGGGGCTGTTGTCAGACTCTTCTTTAGCTCTTCAAAGGCTCGCAAGCTGTGTTCTTCCCAGATGAACTTTCGTCCCTTACACAGCATGTCGGTCAAGGGGGGTGATGATGGTTGCATAGTCACGTACAAATCGTTGGTACCATCCACATAAACCTAGAAATTGGCGTAACGGCTAGGTGGTCTTAGGAAAGGCATCAATCGCTTGTGTCTTGTCCGGGTCGGTTTTGAGGTTGCCATGGCCAATGATGTGACCCAAATACTTAACCTCCGTCATTATGAACTGACTCTTCCGTATGTTGGTGGTTAGCCCTGCCTTTCAGATGTGCAAGGCCACTTCCTGAAGCAGGCCGATGTGCTCATCACAGGTCTCGGTTATAAGCAGCAGATCGTCCAAGAATACGAAAACTTGGTGCCGTAAATGCAATGGGATCACCTTATCCATAAGGCACGTCACTGTTTGAGGGGCATCACACAGTCCGGACGGCATGGTCACAAATTGGTACAGTGGGCGATCTGGGACCGTGAAGACTGTCTTCTCTTTTGAGGCAGGTTCCAAACCGATTATTGAAATGGGCTTTAAGCAATCGACTTAGGATACCCCCAATCAACGGTAGGGGATATGAGTCCTTAACAGTGATGGCATTGAAATGTTGGGCATCTAAGCATAGCTGGACCTTATTCGGCTTACCAACTATAGTGACCGGTGAGGCCCATGCGCTCTGCGATTCTTCTATTACGCCTAGTGCCAAAATCCGATCAACTTTGGCATGTAACGACTTTTCCTTCGCCGGAGATATGGCAAAATGTCTCTGCTTGAGGGATTTAGCATCCCCCACATCTATTGTGTGAGACACTGCTGAGATCTTCCTTGTCATGCGATGGAAAAGCGGATATAGCCGAGTCAAGTCGCAGTTGTTGATTCGCATCCAGTACATACTGAAGTGAGGGCGAAGTTGGGATCGCGTCGTGGACAGTGGTGACAGAGTCAAGTATCGTGCTATGAAATAATGACGGGGCCAAATTAAATTTTTGAACGAGGTCCACCCCTATGTAAAGGTTCTGTGTTAGTTGTGGTATAATGTAGAATTCCAGTGACTTGGACACTCCTTTAAATATGACATCCATCGTAAGTACTTAACCAGGTAGTAAAATCCTGGATTTGATCTACGTGGGTCGTCAGGACTTCTCCTTTGAAATCGGCTGCTATGTAGCTAACACTAGCCTCATTGTCAATCAAGCCTACCAGCCGCTTTTGCAGGATATGTACTAACGTGTATGGGCGAACGTCGTCCATCAATAATTCATCTAATTGGATTACCCGCAATGTCTTCCTCGAATGCCTCACCCTTCTCCAGAGGCTCCACATCTGACGCGTGGCTCACTTTCTTCGTGGAGGAGTGGTTAGAACCATGTCCTCATTGAAGATGCGCTGAAGGGTAGCTAGGTAGTCCCGCAGTCTAACACGAAAGCGCTTAACATGCCAAGGAGCCTTTGCCCCATTTCATTTTCATTTTCACCACTGCTCCACTCATAGGGCCTTGCATTCCAAGAGTGTCATCTAGGGCAATTTGCTCGATTGGGCGGCAGCATAAAGGACAGAGATTGGATGTTTGCCAGAGCTGATGGACACAAATACGATGGAACAGGTGTCCGTACTCCAATCTCACACTGGTTACACCCTCTATGACATCCTCGTAGTAGATACTGTAGTTTACTGGTTGTACAGGTTTGGAATGGGTCCAGCGTTTTTTTGGAGCCAACTTCGTTGTCATCTTTGGTTCTTTAACGGTAATAAAATGCATACAAAAAACTGCTCCTAACTCTAAAAATCTTAATTAATATAGTTGAGTGGCTGATGGTGGCGAGCTAGCGTAATCTACAAAAAAAAAATTATTTAGTGGACTCTTTCCTTTCCAAGAGCGCCAACTCCTCCATAAGGAAATGAGAGCGAATGGTGATCTGCCGAAAATAGGGTGTTCCTAGCCGATTTTAAAGTTTATCCCCACCCCAAGTACATTACAAAAAGCGTCTCCAATCTACGTTAATTGACTCGACGAGATGAGTAGTAGCTTCACCGTAACAAGTTTTATACGCGGTCAAAAATCCCGACGCATGGAAGCATTCCAGGCTTCGTAACTCCAGCATATGCCACCGAAAGTCGAACCGAAACCACTCATCTATCACGCATAAAAAGATGGGTAGAACTCTTCCGCAATATAAAGGCAAGGTAACCTTCTATTTTCTTGAGAGTCCAGGCAGAGAGCAGGAACCCAGCTGACAGTTCCCATCAAGAAAATAGAAGGTCCTTACAGGTTTTACCCTGGGACGACACATCGGAAGGAATCTTTCCGATATGAGAGTGGAAGATACCACTCACTTGAACCGATTGAAGGGATGTTTAACACAACTCCACCACTCCTGTCCGTGAGACCTGTAGTCCCGAGGTACCTTACATCCTCCGTAAAGGGCCACATCGTTAGACGACGCTAATATTTTTCCCCCTTAGGATGCTTCAGCCCTGCCTTGGGCGCCATTTGTTATGATTTCATCGGACACGTCTCGAACGTCGAGATCTCCCGAAGGAAATCTGAACCGACCTCTCGTTGGTTCTAGACGTGAAGTCTTGGAACGTGACAAGGGACTGTCGCCATCAGGCCAACAAGTCCGGACACTCTCAGTCTACTCCGAGGTGGCTGCTGGATAGCTAGCTAGTTCGGAGAGGAGTTTCGATCACGGGTCTTACGTGAGCAGACTAAGTCCAAAATACAAAAATTCAGCCACCGGTTCACATGCCCGATTTAAAAACGTGTCAAACAACTTCCATTGACTCTAGCTTAGTTTCCGTTCTTCATTCCGGAGGAAATAACCGAAAAATAACCGCTGAAACAATACACGCTCCTAAATGTAACCGACGTGGTGCCCAAAATATACTACTTAAATGCAAAAACGGAAAAATCTACTCTAATAAAAACACATAACACAAGCTATGGCACCGCGTACCAACCGCGTGAAACCGACCATTCGTGGATTACGGAAACCCTACCCTCTCGGCGGCATACCCACCCATCACTCGCATTTCCTGCTGGAAAAGAAGGGTTTCACTGGAAAGGAAAGACTTCGTTAGCCTAGCAATTCGCATTTTTATTCGTCATTCTTTTAATTCATATTTTTATTCTAATTTTAGAAATAAAATTTCGCACTGAAAAATCTTGCTAATCCTTCTTCGACGACTAAAACGCAAATTTAATTCGTACATAAACTTAAACAACTATTTTCAGTTTGATAGAATCAGCATTTGAAATTAATTACTAGCATAATGGTAATCAGTTATTTTTATATTGCATATAACAATCATTTCATTTTATTTTTCCCAATAATTATATCATAGGACAGCTATATCTATTGAATCTCTAAAGTCTCGTCTCGATTGGTAGGTTTTTTTGAATTATTTGTTAAATAGTTTTGTATTATTTGTTTGTTTCCTCAATTTATTCGAATTTTTTTTCCTTTGAAGCTTATTTCAACTTGTATTTTAACTATATTCAGGTATTTGGTAGGACATGTGTTAAATCTTTTTTCTTTGTTGCATAAAAATGTGTCTTATGGTCTTGTTTTCATTCTGATTCTACTTTAAGATTTTCATTGTAGCCGAAAAACAGGAAAAAAGCCTAATTAATATGTGGTTCAATAATTGATATATCATACACAAATGCACATTACTTATTTAGAGAGAAAGAGAATAAGCTATTTGGAATGTAAAATAAGGCAATACGGGAAGGATGCTGGTATAGATATAGGAGGATCATTTTGTTGCTGGTGGCTATTACTGGAAGGCGTGTTCAATTTTAAGTGTTTAGGCTAACGAGCCCGTAATATGTTTCTTTCAAACCTAGTTTTAGGTGATGATAGTAGTAAAATAAATTGTGTAGTCATGCTTTGGCTGCTATTACGGTTAGTTTTCCTAAACATTTTTGTTTTGTTTAAACGCTAACATTGAATTATTATTTCCCTTCCGAGAGCCATTATACTAGCAATTTTCTTGAGTAAAACTATTTTGACAATTTTTCGCAGAAATTTAAATAGTTGAATTGATCACGCATTCTTTTGTTTAGTGGATCTTCTGATACTTTGTGTCAGCAATAAATTGTAACAAGTAAAATAATAATTGGTAATAATTATCAAAAACTGAAATGGAGAAAACGTAGAATTATATAATAAAAATGACGTGAAATAATTAATGGAGGACAATTTAACGAACCAAATGTTGTATTTTGAATTTTCGTTCTTATTTAATTTAATAAACGTGTAATTTTCACAAGTAAATGCCCCCCAAGAATTTTACAATCCGTGAAAATTTCTGTGTGGAATCTTATGTTTTTTTAAATCTTTGTTAAAATATCTGGGCAATTTTCTTTAAGAACGAGTAAATATTGGATAGTCTAAAAAGGACTGAGCCTTTTTGTCACTAGATGGTGTTCATTGACATATATTGGGCAATACTAATCAGATTGAGTTAAACTGACATGCGTTTGAAAGGTGACATTCCAGTCCACAATTTTATATGGACACTTTTGTACTTCGTCATTCGTGTCAAAAGTTGTATTCATTTAAAAATGAGTGAAATTTCTGAAAAAAATCGTTACATTTTACAATATCAGTACGATCAAGGTGAGAATGCATCGCAGGCTCGTGAAAAAATTTGTGGTGTCTACAGTCTAGATATTTTATCAAAGGTCACAGCCAAGAAATGGTTCGCTCGCTTTCGTTCTGGAAACTTTGATGTCACAGATACACCTCACTCAGGTCGACGAATCACTGAAAAAGTCGATGAAATCTTACAAAAAATTGAAGAAGACAGACACATAAGTAGCCATAACATTGCTAAGAAACTGAATATCCATCATCAAACAGTTTTGAACCATTTGCATAAGGCTGGATACACAAAGAAGCTCGACGTTTGTGTGCCGCATGAATTAACACAAAAAAATTTGATCGATCGGATTTCCACTTGGGAAATGCTAATAAAGTGCACGGGCGATGAAAAATAGGTAAGGTACGAGAATGTCGTATGAAAAAGATCATGGTCAAAAATGGGTGAATCATCACAAACGACTCCAAAGCCAGGATTGACACCAAATAAGGTTATGCTGTGTGTATGGTGGGATTGGAAGGGAATAGTTTATCATGAGGTGCTAGAACCTGGCCAAACACTAAATTTGGCTATGTTTTGTCACCAATTAACCAGATTGCAACAAGCAGTTCAAAAAAATCGGCCAGAATTGATCAATAGAAAGGGCGTTGTCTTCCATCATCACAATGCCAGACCACACACATCTTTGATGACCCGGCAAAAATTGACAGGGCTTGGCTGGGAAGTTTGATGCACCCAACGTATAGTCCAGACCTTGCACCGTCAGACTACCATTTGTTTCGGTCTCTACAAAACTTCCTTAATGAAAAGAAATTCACTTCAAAGAGGGACTGTGAAAATCACTTGGCCAAGCTTTTCGCCGATAAACCACAGAAGTTCTACACAGATAAAATAATGGCTCTACGCAAAAAATGGCAAAAGGTCATAGATAATAATGGGCAATATATACATGAATAAAATCCATTTTAAATAAAAGAAATATTCAATCGAAAATTGACAAAAAAAGCTCAATACTTCTTAGACTTACCAATATAATACTCCAGACTACGAAAGATGTGGTCAAGGTTATCAAGCAAGCGTCACTTACTTCTAAGCCGTGCTTTCTACCAGCCCACGCTTGAATCAACAACATACGGTGAATTGTAAACTAGCAAATCAATGCAGGTTTCACAAATGCCTTGAGTTAGGCTTGTATTTATAACATCGACAGGCCCTTTATTGCCTTTGCATTGGTTCTTCCTTGGTTTTTAATGAGTTCCACACTCTGCACAGCTCCGAAGGGTACAAATAGTTGCTATAATGTGCTTTCTTCTGTTGCGGGTGCCAAGTTGTGGATGAAGATGCTGTAGGCCCGTCCTGGCGGTGCAATGCCAGCTGCAGCCGCTACGATTTCTAGTCCGTTGGGGAGCTGTAGTTGGTGGTAGTTCCACGCCACTAACACTGAGTTCAGAAAAATTAAACGAGCTATTTTATAAAACTGTTATAGAACTTACTTGTAAGTTTAAAAGGCTTCGGCTTGTCGTGGGAAACTGCAGGATGTTAGTTTGCGACAGATAATGATTGTGGAGGCGCATTCATCCACAATCCGGGATGATGTCCAGGAAGCACCCAACGAATGGGGCTGCTGCCACTGCCACTTAAAAATTTTAGAGCCGGGAATAGCACCACCGAGATTCAGGGAAACGTCGAACTCCAAACCAGCACGAACCAAACGTGACCCCATCATTTTTTATTCGTTTGACACATGTAAAATCGTGATTCAGTGGCAGCGAGTAGTTTAAAAGTCGTTCACGAACCATCGATGTCAGGGGCGTCGGGTACATGCATCGGCTGATCGGCGTAAATGGCGTAGAGCGTCAAGAGCTAAGCTATTAGAGGGGAGTGTCCACGATGGCAACCAGGCACGGGAGACTGAAGGACAGGATGTCTAGCTCTAGCTGAGTCCAACCATCTTGGGGCGTGTGTCAGATGGATGGCTAATATTCCCAAGGGAAGTTCGAGTAGGAAAGGTCTTTTTGTGTGATTTACGAGCCCTGGTGGAGGTGAACGATGCCAATCGTAAAATAACACAAACAGGAACTTCTTGGGGATGGCGTGCTTGACGTAAGTCTTTGGCATAGTAGACTCC
Organism: Odontomyia ornata; assembly: GCA_963969285.1. Lineage (NCBI taxonomy): Eukaryota > Metazoa > Arthropoda > Insecta > Diptera > Stratiomyidae > Odontomyia > Odontomyia ornata. The sequence continues at coordinate 294,928,740 of OZ017738.1, forward strand.
CAGTTCTTTCCCGAACATGTCAGAAATGAGATACCGCGTGGGATAAAATACGTGCAGAACCTTATACAAATTTCTTCTCCAATTTCCCATTGTAATGCCGGACTGCTTCACTCTACCTAAAGCTCTGTCGATAGATCTCGTTGAATGCCTTGAAACTAGAATGGTGAGATCACAGGTTGTAACGCTCCTCCCCTGCCCGTTTGCTATCTTCAATCTGCTCTCGGGGTTGGTCTCGCACTATTCGGGGTTTCTCGTGTGGCTCCAGAGCTACTATTGGGTCTTCCAAACGTTTTAACTGCTGTAACAACGGGTATAAGTTACTGTGGCAAATCATGTACTGGCCGAACACGGCAGAGTAAGGTGAGGTCCCTGTAGCGATGTGGTATGAAGAGCGCAGAGCACAAATATAATGGAAACCCTACGGTTCCAATCCTTCTGATCCGGATGGAAATAGGCACGAATAGCGGCTAAGACTTTATGATTTAGCCGCTTGGACGCAGTTTTTTGAGGAGAGTAGACTGCGGTCCGCTGGTGACTGATACCATACTTGTCCATCAGGTCCCGAAATCTAAACGAGGTGAACTGGACTCCATTGTCGGAAACAACATATTCAGGTACTCCAAATACATGGAAGATGCGTATCTTCAAGAAGCTGACTATCGTGCCGGTATGCATGTTACGAATTGGCCTAATGATTGGGAATTTCGACAGTTTGTCCAGGACCATGACAGCTCCAGTGTGACCAGAAGTCGAATGAGGATAAGGACCGATAAGATCAATACACAAGCGCTGGAACACACGCTCAGGTAGTTCAAACTTACCCATTGGAGGCCAAAGGACAGTATTGGGCGCTTTGGTGCACTTACACAACTCGCAAGCGGTTACATACACTTTTATTAGTTGTGCCATTTTAGGCCAAAAGAAATATGTTTTCAGCCGCCAAAGCATACAACCGTATCCGCCGTGCGCACTCAGCGGGTGGTCATGAGCACGTCTGATGAGATTGATGGTCAATTCTTCGGGCACCCATAACTTCCACTATTCCTCTTCTTGTATGGGGTCTCCAGATGCGTGTCGCATCCACTTGTATACAAATCCCTCCATCGCCCGCAGCTCTGGCAGCTGTAGTGATTGGCTCTGAATAGTATGCATCAGCTGGGTGTAGCCTACCGAGTTGAAGGTGGGATGGTCCACGTCGATCAATAGGGCGATGTCGTCCTCCTGGGCCAACTCGACTCCTTCCGGGGCGAACATCCTCGATAAGGTGTCCGATACCACATGTTGGCTTCCTTTCCGGTGTCGAATCGTAAAGTCAAGCACCTGTCATTTCAAGGCCCATCTAGCCAAACGGCCATGGAGGTCAGTTTGGATCATCAGCCATTTCAGGGACGCACGAACCGTAACAATTTAGAAGGAGTTTCCCTCAACATATGCTCGAAAACGTTTCATTGCCAACACCGCCGCCAGGCATTCCTGCTCAGAGACAGTGTAGTTCCGCTGGGCCGGGTTCAACTCGTGTGACATAGAGGCTATAGGCATCTCCTCGCCGTCTTGCGTAACCTGGATTAAGACTGCTCCCACCCCATGTTGGCTAGCGTCTCATTGGATTGAGAACGGTTTACTAAAGTCGGAACTACGTAGTACGGGGGCTGTTGTCAGACTCTTCTTTAGCTCTTCAAATGCTCGCAAGCTGTGTTCTTCCCAGATGAACTTTCGTCCCTTAAACAGCATGTCGATCAAGAGGGGTGATGATGGTTGCATAGTCACGTACAAATCGTTGGTACCATCCACATAAACCTAGAAATCGGCGTAACGGCTAGGTGGTCTTAGGAAAAGCATCAATCGCTTGTGTCTTGTCCGGGTCGGTTTTGATGTTGCCATGGCCAATGATGTGACCCAAATACTTAACCTCCGTCATTATGAACTGACTCTTCCGTATGTTGGTGGTTAACCCTGCCTTTCGGATGTGCAAGGCCACTTCCTGAAGCAGACCGATGTGCTCATCAAAGGCCTCAGTTATAAGCAGCAGATCGTCCAAGAATACGAAAACTTGGTGCCGTAAATGCGGTGGTATCACCTTATCCATGAGGCACGTCACTGTTTGAGGGGCATCACACAGTCCGGACGGCATGGTCACAAATTGGTACTGTGGGCGACCTGGGACCGTGAAGACTGTCTTCTCTTTTGAGGCAGGTTCCAAACCGATTATTGAAATGGGCTTTAAGCAATCGACTTAGGACACCCCAATCAACGGTAGGGGATATGAGTCCTTAACAGTGATGGCATTGAAATGTTGGGCATCTAAGCATAGCTGGACCTTATTCGGCTTAACAACTATAGTGACCGGTGAGGCCCATGCGCTCTGCGATTCTTCTATTACGCCTAGTGCCAACATCCGATCAACTTTGGCATATAACGACTTTTCCTTCGCCGGAGATATGGCAAAATGTCTCTGCTTGAGGGGTTTAGCATCCCCCACATCTATTGTGTGAGACACTGCTGAGATCTTCCTTATCATGCGATGGAAAAGCGGATATAGCCGAGTCAAGTCGCAGTTGTTGATTCGCATCCAGTACATGCTGAGGTGAGGGCAAATTTGGGATCGCGTCGTGAACAGTGGTGACAGAGTCAAGTATCGTGCTATGAAATAATGACGGGGCCAAATTAAATTTTTGAACGAGGTCCACCCCTAGGTAAAGGTTCTGTGTTAGTTGTGGTATAATGTAGAATTCCAGTGACTTGGACACCCCTTTAAATATGACATCCATCGTAAGTTTCCCCACTACGGAGTGACGAGTTCTATCCATCGTACTTAACCAGGTAGCAAAATCCTGGATTTGATCTGCGTGGGTCGTCAGGACCTCTCCTTTGAAATCGGCTGCTATGTAGCTAACACTAGCCTCATTGTCAATCAAGCCTACCAGCCGCTTTTGCAGGATATGTACTGACGTGTATGGGCGAACGTCGTCCATCAATAATTCATCTAATTGGATTACCCGCCATATCTTCCTCGAATGCCTCACCCTTCTCCAGAGGCTCCACATCTGACGCGTGGCTCACTTTCTTCGTGGAGGAGTGGTTAGAACCATGTCCTCATTGAAGACGCGCTGAAGGGTAGCTAGGTAGTCCCGCAGTCTAACACGAAAGCGCTTAACATGCCAGGGAGCCTTTGCCCCATTTCATTTTCATTTTCACCACTGCTCCACTCATAGGGCCTTGCATTCCAAGAGTGTCATCTAGCGCAATTTGTTCGATTGGGCGGCAGCATAAAGGACAGAGATTGGATGTTTGCAAAGGCTGCAACAGGTGTCCGTACTCCAATCTCACACTGGTTACACGCTCTATGACATCCTCGTAGTAGATACTGTAGTTTACTGGTTGTACAGGTTTGGAATGGGTCCAGCGTTTTTTTGGAGCCAACTTCGTTGTCATCTTTGGTCCTTTAACGGTAATAAAATGCATACAAAAAACTGCTCCTAACTCTAAAAATCTTAATTAATATAGTTGAGTGGCTGATGGTGGCGAGCTAGCGTAATCTACAAAAAAAAAATTATTTAGTGGACTCTTTCCTTTCCAGGATCGCCGACTCCTCCATAAGGAAATGAGAGTGAATGGTGATCTGCCGAAAATAGGGTGTTCCAAGCCGATTTTAAAGTTTATCCCCACCCCAAGTACATTACAAAAAGCGTCTCGAATCTATGTTAATTGACTCGACGAGATGAGTAGAAGCTTCACCGTAACAAGTATTATACGCGGTCAAAAATTCCGATGCGTGGAAACATTCCAGGCTTCGTAACTCCAGCATATGCCACCGAAAGTCGAACCGAAACCACTCATCTATCACGCATAAAAAGATGGGTAGAACTCTTCCGCAATATAAAGGCAAGGTAACCTTCTATTTTCTTGAGAGTCCAGGCAGAGAGCAGGAACCCAGCTGACAGTTCCCATCAAGAAAATAGAAGATCCTTACAGGTTTTACCCTGGGACGACATATCGGAAGGAATCTTTCGCGAAGAAAAAAAAATAAAACAAAGGAGAGTGGAAGCTACAACTCACTTGAACCGATTGAAGGGATGTTTAACACAACTCCACCACTCCTGTCCATGGGACTCTAGTACCGAGGTACCTTACATCCTCCGTAAAGGGCCACATCGTTAGACGACGCTAATATTTTTCCCCCTTAGGATGCTTCAGCCCTGCCTTGGGCGCCATTTGTAATGATTTCATCGGACACGTCTCGAACGTCGAGATCTCCCGAAGGAAATCTGAACCGACCTCTCGTTGGTTCTAGACGTGAAGTCTTGGAACGTGACAAGGGACTGTCGCCATCAGGCCAACAAGTCCGGACACTCTCAGTCTACTCCGAGGTGGCTGCTGGCTAGCTAGCTAGTTCGGAGAGGAGTTTCGATCACGGGTCTTACGTGAGCAGACTAAGTCCAAAATACAAAAATTCAGCCACCGGTTCACATGCCCGATTTAAAAACGTGTCAAACAACTTCCATTGACTCTAGCTTAATTTTCGTTCTTCATTCCGGAGGAAATAACCGAAAAACAACCGCTGAAACAATACACGCTCCTAAATGTAACCGACGTGGTGCCCAAAATATACTACTCAAATACAAAAACGGAAAAATCTACTCTAATAAAAACACATAACACAAGCTATGGCACCGCGTACCAACTGCATTGCGAAACCGACCATTCGTGGATTACGGAAACCCTACCCTCTCGGTGGCATACCCACCCATCACTCGCATTTCCTGCTGGAAAAGAAGGGTTTCACTGGAAAGGAAAGACTTCGTTAGCAATTCACATTTTTATTCGTCATTCTTTTAATTCATATTTTTATTCTAATTTTAGAAACAAAATTTCACACTGAAAAGTCTTGCTAATCCTTCTTCGACGACTGAAACGCAAATTTAATGTACGAATTAAATTAAACAACTTTTTTCAGTTTGATAGAATCAGCATTTGAAATTAATTACTAGCATAATGGTGATGAGTTATTTTTATATTGCATATAACGATCATTTTATTTTTCCCAATAATTATATTATAGGAGAGTTATAATCTATTTGATCTCTAAAATCTCGTCTCGATTGGTAGTTTTTTTTTGAATTATTTGTTAAATAGTTTTGTGTTATTTGTTTGTTTCCTCAATTTATTCGAATTTTTTTTCCTTTGAAGCTCATTTCAACTTGTATTTTAACTATATTCAGGTGTTTGGTAGGGCATGTGTTAAATCTTTTTTCGTTGTTGCATAAAAATGTGTCTTATGGTCTTGTTTTCATTCTGATTCTACTTTAAGATTTTCATTGTAGCCGAAAAACAGGAAAAAAGCCTAATTAATATGTGGTTCAATAATTGATATATCATACACAAATGCACATTACTTATTTAGAGAGAAAGAGAATAAGCTATTTGGAATGTAAAATAAGGCAACACGGGAAGGATGCTGGTATAGATATAGGAGGATCATTTTGTTGCTGGTGGCTATTACTGGAAGGGTGTTCAATTTTAAGTGTTTAGGCTAACGAGCCCGTAATATGTTTCTTTCAAACCTAGTTTTAGGTGATGATAGTAGTAAAATAAATTGTGTAGTCATCCTTTTGCTGCTATTACGGTTAGTTTTCCTAAACATTTTTTGTTTTGTTTAAACGCTAACATTGAATTATTATTTCCCTTCCGAGAGCCATTATACTAGCAATTTTCTTGAGTAAAACTATTTTGACAATTTTTCGCAGAAATTTAAATAGTTGAATTGATCACGCATTCTTTTGTTTAGTAGATCTTGTGATACTTTGTGTCAGCAATAAATTGTAACAAATAAAATAATAATTGATAATAATTATTAGAAACTGAAATGGAGAAAACGTAGAATTATATAATAAAAATGACGTGAAATAATTAATGGAGGACTATTTAACGAACCAAATGTTGTATTTTGAGTTTTAATTCTTATTTAATTTGATAAACGTGTAATTTTCCCAAGTAAATGCCCCCCAAGAATTTTACAATCCGTGAAAATTTCTGTGTGGAATTTTATGTTTTTTTTTAAATCTTTGTTAAAATATCTGGGCGATTTTCTTTAAGAACGAGTAAATATTGGATAGTCTAAAAAGGATTGAGCCTTTTTTGTCACTAGATGGTGTTCATTGACATATATCGGACAATACTAATCAGATTGAGTTAAACTGACATGCGTTTGAAAGGTGACATTCCAGTCCAAAATTTTTACTTCGTCATTCATGTCAAAAGTTGTATTCAGTTAAAAATGAGTGAAATTTCTGAAAAAATTCGTTACATTTTACAATATCAGTACGATCAAGGTGAGAATGCACCCCAGGCTCGTGAAAAAATTTGTGGTGTCTACAGTCAAGATATTTTATCAAAAGTCACAGCCAAGAGATGGTTCGCTCGCTTTCGTTCTGGAAACTTTGATGTCACAGATACACCTCGCTCAGGTCGACGAATCACTGAAAAAGTCGATGAAATCTTACAAAAAATTGAAGAAGACAGACACATAAGTAGCCATGACATTGCTAAGAAACTGAATATCCATCACCAAACAGTTTTGAACCATTTGCGTAAGGCTAGATACACAAAGAAGCTCGACGTTTGGGTGCCGCATGAATTAACACAAAAAAATTTGATCGATCGGATTTCCATTTGAGAAATGCTAATATCATTACGGGCGATGAAAAATAGGTAAGATACGAGAATGTGGTACGAAAAAGATCCTGGTCAAAAATGGGTGAATCATCACAAACGACTCCAAAGCCAGGATTGACACCAAATAAGGTTATGCTGTGTGTATGGTGGGATTGGAAGGGAATAGTTTATCATGAGGTGCTAGAACCTGGCCAAACACTCAATTTGGCTCTGTGTTGTCACCAATTAACCAGATTGCAACAAGCAGTTCAAAAAAATCGGCCAGAATTGATCAAAAGAAAGGGCGTTGTCTTGCATCATCACAATGCCAGACCACACACATCTTTGATGACCCGGCAAAAATTGACAGGGCTTGGCTGGGAAGTTTTGATGCACCCAACGTATAGTCCAGACCTTGCACCGTCAGACTACCATTTGTTTCGGTCTCTACAAAACTTCCTTAATGAAAAGAAATTCACTTCAAAGAGGGACTGTGAAAATCACTTGGCCAAGCTTTTCGCCGATAAACCACAGAAGTTCTACACAGATAAAATAATGGCTCTACGCAAAAAATGGCAAAAGGTCATAGATAATAATGGGCAATATATACATGAATAAAATCCATTTTAAATAAAAGAAATATTCAATCGAAAATTGACAAAGAAAGCTCAATACTTTTTAGACTTACCAATATAATACTCCAGACTACGAAAGATGTGGTCAAGGTTGTCAAGCAAGCGTCAATTACTTCGAAGCCGTACTGTCCACCAGCCCACGCTTGAATCAACAACATACGGTGAATTGTAAACTAGCAAATCAATGCAGGTTTCACAAATGCCTTGAGTTAGGCTTGTATTTATAACATCGACAGGTCCTTCATTGCCTTTGCTAGTATGTAGTGTTATATCGCAAGCAACTTGGCTGAAGTCTTTTTTTATTAAAATCGAGAGATTGCACAAGCTTCCTGTGGCTAGAATGCATCTATGTGCCGACAACTTGTGCTCCTTGCTTGGGTTTGTTCAAAAACCAACTAACCTGCAACAACCTATTGCCGAGCGTGTATCCATTAAAAGCACGTATCGCCATTGCCGATTCCTCATAATTTACCGTCGACACAAGTCCGTATTCTTTGCATTGATTCGTGCCTTGGTTTTCAATGAGTTTCGCACTCTGCACAGCTCTGAAGGGTACAAATAGTTGCCATAATGTACTTTCTTCTGTTTCGGGTGCCAAGTTGTGGATGAAGATGCTGTAGGCCCGTCCTGGCGGTGCAATTCTGGCTGCAGCCGCTACGATTTCTAGTCCGTTGGGGAGCTGTAGTTAGTGGTAGTTCCACGCCACTAACACTGAGTTCAGAAATATTAAACGAGCTATTTTATAAAACTGTTATAGAACTTACTTGTAAGTTTAAAAGGCTTCGGCTTGTCGTGGGAAACTGCAGGATGTTAGTTTGTGACAGATAATGACTGTGGAGGCGCATTCATCCACAATCCGGGATGATGTCCAGGAAGCACCCAATGAATGGGGCTGTTGCCACTGCCGCTTAAAAATTTTAGAGCCGGGATCAGCACCACCGAGATTCAGGGAAACGTGGAACTCCAAACCAGCACGAACCAAACGTGACCTCCGTCATTTTTTATTCGTTTGACACATGTAAAATCGTGATTCAGTGGCAGCGAGTAGTTTAAAAGTCGTTCACGAACCATCGATGTCAGGGGCGTCGGGTACATGCATCGGCTGATCGGCGTAAGTGGCGTAGAGCGTCAAGAGCTAAGCTATTAGAGGGGAGTGTCCACGATGGCAACCAGGCACGGGAGACTGAAGGACAGGATGTCAAGCTCTAGCTCAGTCCAACTATCTTCGGGCGTGTGTCAGATGGATGGCTAATATTCCCAAGGGAAGTTCGAGCAGGAAAGGTATTTTTATGCGATTTACGAGCCCTGGTGGAGGTGAACGATGCCAATCGTAAAATAACACAAAAAGGAACTTCTTGGGGATGGCGTGCTTGACGTAAGTCTTTGGCATGGTAGACTCCCAGTTCTTTCCCGAACATGTCAGAAATGAGATACCGCGTGGGATAAAATACGTGCAGAACCCAACACAAATTTCTTCTCCAATTTCCCATTGTAATGCCGGACCGCTTCACTCTACCTAAAGCTCTGTCGATAGATCTCGTTGAATGCCTTGAAACTAGAATGGTGAGATCACAGGTTGTAACGCTCCTCCCCTGCCCGTTTGCTATCTTCAATCTGCTCTCGGGGATGGTCTCGCACTATTCGGAGTTTCTCGTGTGGCTCCAGAGCTACTATTGGGTCTTCCAAACATTGTAACAGCTGTAACAACGGGTATAAGTTACCGTGGCAAATCATGTACTGGCCGAACACGGCAGAGTAAGGTGAGGTCCCTGTAGCGGTGTGGTATGAAGAGCGCAGAGCACAGATATAATGGAAACCCTACGGTCCCAATCCTTCTGATCCGGATGGAAATAGGCATGAATAGTGGCTAAGACTCTATGATTTAGCCGCTTGGACGCATTTTTTTGAGGAGAGTAGACTGCGGTCCGCTGGTGAGTAATACCATACTTGTCCATCAGGTCCCGAAATCTAAACGAGGTGAACTGGACTCCATTGTCGGAAACAACATATTCAGGTACTCCAAATACATGGAAGATGCGTATCTTCAAGAAACTGAATATCGTGCCGGTATGCATGTTACGAATTGGCCTAATGATTGGGAATTTCGACAGTTTGTCCAGGACCATGACAGCTCCAGTGTGACCAGAAGTCGAATGAGGATAAGGACCGATAAGATCAATACACAAGCGCTGGAACACACGCTCAGGTAGTTCAAACTTACCCATTGGAGGCCAAAGGACAGTATTGGGCGCTTTGGTGCACTTACACAACTCGCAAGCGGTTACATACACTTTTATTTGTTATGCCATTTTAGGCCAAAAGAAATATGTTTTCAGCTGCCGAAGCATACGACCGTATCCGCCGTGCGCACTCAGCGGGTGGTCATGAGCACGTCTAATGAGAATGATGGTCAATTCTTCGGGCACCCATAACTTCCACTATTCCTCTTCTTGTATGGGGTCTCCAGATGCATGTCGCATCCATTTGTATACAAATCCCTCCGTCGCCCGCAGCTCTCGCAGCTGTAGTAATTGGCTCTGAATAGTATGCATCAGTTGGGTGTAGCCTACCGAGTTGAAGGTGGGATGGTCCACGTCGATCAATAGGGCGATGTCGTCCTCCTGGGCCAACTCGACTCCTTCCGGGGCGAACATCCTCGATAAGGTGTCCGATACCACATGTTGGCTTCCTTTCCGGTGTCGAATCGTAAAGTCAAGCACCTGTCATTTCAAGGCCCATCTAGCCAAACGGTTATGGAGGTCAGTTTTACTCATCAGCCATTTCAAGGACGCACGAACCGTAACAATTTAGAAGGAGTTTCCCTCAACATATGCTCGAAAACGTTTCATTGCCAACACCGCCACCAGGCATTCCTGCTCAGAGACAGTGTAGTTCCGCTGGGCCGGGTTCAACTCGTGTGACATAAAGGCTATAGGCATCTCCTCGCCGTCTTGCGTAACCTGGATTAAGACTGCTCCCACCCCATGTTGGCTAGCGTCTCATTGGATTGAGAACGGTTTACTAAAGTCGGAACTACGTAGTACGGGGGCTGTTGTCAGACTCTTCTTTAGCTCTTCAAAGGCTCGCAAGCTGTGTTCTTCCCAGATGAACTTTCGTCCCTTACACAGCATGTCGGTCAAGGGGGGTGATGATGAATGCATAGTCACGTACAAATCGTTGGTACCGTCTACATAAACCTAGAAATCGGCGTAACGGCTAGGTGGTCTTAGGAAAAGCATCAATCGCTTGTGTCTTGTCCGGGTCGGTTTTGATGTTGCCATGGCCAATGATGTGACCCAAATACTTAACCTCCGTCATTATGAACTGACTCTTCCACATGTTGGTGGTTAACCCTGCCTTTTGGATGTGCAAGGCCACTTCCTGAAGCAGGCCGATGTGCTCATCAAAGGTCTTGGTTATAAGCAGCAGATCGTCCAAGTATACAAAAACTTGGTGCCGTAAATGCGGTGGTATCACCTTATCCATAAGGCACGTCACTGTTTGAGGGGCATCAAACAGTCCAAATGGCATGGTCACAAATTGGTACAGTGGGCGACCTGGGACCGTGAAGGCTGTCTTCTCTTTTGAGGCAGGTTCCAAACCGATTTGCCTGAAAGTGTCCTTGATGTCTAAGCTCGTATTGAAATGGGCTTTAAGCAATCGACTTAGGATAACCCCAATCAACGGTAGGGGATACGAGTCCTTAACAGTGACGGCATTGAAATGTTGGGCATCCAAGCATAGCTGGACCTTATTCGGCTTAACAACTATAGTGACCGGTGAGGCTCATGCGATCTGTCATTCTTCTATTACGCCTAGTGCCAACATCCGATCAACTTTGGCATATAACGACTTTTCCTTCGCCGGAGATATGGCAAAATGTCTCTGCTTGCGGAGTTTAGCATCCCCAACATCTATTGTGTGAGACACTGCTGAGATCTTCCTTATCATGTGATAGAAAAGCGGATATAGCCGAGTCAAGTCGCAGTTGTTGATTTGCATCCAATACATGTTGAGGTGAGGGCGAAGTTGGGATCACGTCGTGGACAGTGGTGACAGAGTCAAGTATCGTGCTATGAAATAATGACGGGGCCAAATTAAATTTTTGAACGAGGTCCACCCCTAGGTAAAGGTTCTGTGTTAGTTGTGGTATAATGTAGAATTCCAGTGACTTGGACACTCCTTTAAATATGACATCCATCGTAAGTTTCCCCACTACGGAGTGACGAGTTCTATCCATCGTACTTAACCAGGTAGTAAAATCCTGGATTTGATCTACGTGGGTCGTCAGGACCTCTCCTTTGAAATCGGCTGCTACGAGCTAACACTAGCCTCATTGTCAATCAAGCCTACCAGCCGCTTTTGCAGGATATGTACTGATGCGTATGGGCGAACATCGTCCATCAATAATTCGTCTAATTGGATTACCCGCAATGTCTTCCTCGAATGCCTCACCCTTCTCCAGAGGCTCCACATCTGACGCGTGGCTCACTTTCTTCGTGGAGGAGTGGTTAGAACCATGTCCTCATTGAAGATGCGCTGAAGGGTAGCTAGGTAGTCCCGCAGTCTAACACGAAAGCGCTTAACATGCCAGGGAGCCTTTGCCCCATTTCATTTCCATTTTCACCACTGCTCCACTCATAGGGCCTTGCATTCCAAGAGTGTCATCTAGGGCAATTTGCTCGATTGGGCGGCAGAATAAAGGACAGAGATTGGATGTTTGCAAGAGCTGCTGGACACAAATACGATGGAACAGGTGTCCGTACTCCAATCTCACACTGGTAACACTCTCTATGACATCCTCGTAGTAGATACTGTAGTTTACTGGTTGTACAGGTTTGGAATGGGTCCAGCGTTTTTTTGGAGCCAACTTCGTTGTCATCTTTGGTTCTTTAACGGTAATAAAATGCATATAAAAAACTGCTCCTAACTCTAAAAATCTTAATTAATATAGTTGAGTGGCTGATGGTGGGGAGCTAGCGTAATCTACAAAAAAAAATTATTTAGTGGACTCTTTCCTTTCCAGGAGCGCCAACTCCTCCATAAGGAAATGAGAGCGAATGGTGATCTGCCGAAAATAGGGTGTTCCTAGCCGATTTGAAAGTTTATCCCCACTCCAAGTACACTACAAAAAGCGTCTCGAATCTATTTTAATTGACTCGACGAGATGAGTAGTAGCTTCACCGTAACAAGTTTTATTCGCGGTCAAAAATCCCGACGCGTGGAAGCATTCCAGGCTTCGTAACTCCAGCATATGCCACCGAAAGTCGAACCGAAACCACTCATCTATCACGCATAAAAAGATGGGTAGAACTCTTCCGCAATATAAAGGCAAGGTAACCTTCTATTTTCTTGAGAGTCCAGGCAGAGAGCAGGAACCCAGCTGACAGTTCCCATCAAGAAAATAGAAGGTCCTTACAGGTTTTACCCTGGGACGACATATCGGAAGGAATCTTTCACGAAGAAAAAAAATAAAACAAAGGAGAATGGAAGCTACAACTCACTTGAACCGATTGAAGGGATGTTTAACACAACTCCACCACTCCTGTCCGTGGGACTCTAGTACCGAGGTACCTTACATCCTCCGTAAAGGGCCACATCGTTAGACGACGCTAATATTTTTCCCCCTTAGGATGCTTCAGCCCTGCCTTGGGCGCCATTTGTAATGATTTCATCGGACACGTCTCGAACGTCGAGATCTCCCGAAGGAAATCTGAACCGACCTCTCGTTGGTTCTAGACGTGAAGTCTTGGAACGTGACAAGGGACTGTCGCCATCAGGCCAACAAGTCCGGACGCTCTCAGTCTACTCCAAGGTGGCTGCTGGATAGCTAGCTAGTTCGGAGAGGAGTTTCGATCACGGGTCTTACATGAGCAGACTAAGTCCAAAATACAAAAATTCAGCCACCGATTCACATGCCCGATTTAAAAACGTGTCAAACAACTTCCATTGACTCTAGCTTAATTTTCGTTCTTCATGCCGGAGGAATAACCGAAAAACAACCGCTGATACAATACACGCTCCTAAATGTAACCGACGTGGTGCCCAAAATATACTACTCAAATGCAAAAACGGAAAAATCTACTCTAAAAAAAACACATAACACAAGCTATGGCACCGCATACCAACCGCAACGCGAAACCGACCATTCGTGGATTACGGAAACCCTACCCTCTCGGCGGCATACCCACCCCTCACTCGCATTTCCTGCTGTAAAAGAAGGGTTTCACTGGAAAGGAAAGACTTCGTTAGCCTAGCAATTCGCATTTTTATTCGTCATTCTTTTAATTCATATTTTTATTCTAATTTTAGAAATAAAATTTCACACTGAAAAATCTTGCTAACCCTTCTTCGACGACTAAAACGCAAATTTAATTCGTGCATAAACTTAAACAACTATTTTCAGTCTGATAGAATCAGCATTTGAAATTAATTACTAGCATAATGGTGATGAGTTATTTTTATATTGAATATAACGATCATTTTATTTTTCCCAATAATTATATCATAGGAGAGTTATAATCTATTTGATCTCTAAAATCTCGTCTCGATTGGTAGTTTTTTTTTTTGAATTATTTGTTAAATAGTTTTGTGTTATTTGTTCGTTTCCTCAATTTATTCGAATTTTTTTTCCTTTGAAGCTCATTTCAACTTGTATTTTAACTATATTCAGGTGTTTGGTAGGGCATGTGTTAAATCTTTTTTCTTTGTTGCATAAAAATGTGTCTTATGGTCTTGTTTTCATTCTGATTCTACTTTAAGATTTTCATTGTAGCCGAAAAACAGGAAAAAAGCCTAATTAATATGTGGTTCAATAATTGATATATCATACACAAATGCACATTACTTATTTAGAGAGAAAGAGAATAAGCTATTTGGAATGTAAAATAAGGCAACACGGGAAGGATGCTGGTATAGATATAGGAGGATCATTTTGTTGCTGGTGGCTATTACTGGAAGGGTGTTCAATTTTAAGTGTTTAGGCTAACGAGCCCGTAATATGTTTCTTTCAAACCTAGTTTTAGGTGATGATAGTAGTAAAATAAATTGTGTAGTCATCCTTTTGCTGCTATTACGGTTAGTTTTCCTAAACATTTTTTGTTTTGTTTAAACGCTAACATTGAATTATTATTTCCCTTCCGAGAGCCATTATACTAGCAATTTTCTTGAGTAAAACTATTTTGACAATTTTTCGCAGAAATTTAAATAGTTGAATTGATCACGCATTCTTTTGTTTAGTGGATCTTCTGATACTTTGTATCAGCAATTAATTGTAACAAGTAAAATAATAATTGGTAATAATTATCAAAAACTGAAATGGAGAAAACGTAGAATTATATAATAAAAGTGACGTGAAATAATCAATGGAGGACTATTTAACGAACCAAATGTTGTATTTTGAGTTTTGATTCTTATTTAATTTAATAAACGTGTAATTTTCACAAATAAATGCCCTCCAAGAATTTTACGATCCGTGAAAATTTCTGTGTGGAATCTTATGTTTTTTTAAATCTTTGTTAAAATATCTGGGCGATTTTCTTTAAGAACGAGTAAATATTGGATAGTCTAAAAAGGATTGAGCCTTTTGGTCACTAGATGGTGTTGATTGACATATATTGGGCAATACTAATCAGATTGAGTTAAACTGACATGCGTTTGAAAGGTGACATTCCAGTCCACAATTTTATATGGACACTTTTGTACTTCGTCATTCGTGTCAAAAGTTGTATTCATTTAAAAATGAGAGAAATTTCTGAAAAAATTCGTTACATTTTACAATATCAGTACGATCAAGGCGAGAATGCATCGCAGGCTCGTGAAAAAATTTGTGGTGTCTACAGTCAAGATATTTTATCAAAAGTCACAGCCAAGAGATGGTTCGCTCGCTTTCGTTCTGGAAACTTTGATGTCACAGATACACCTCGCTCAGGTCGACGAATCACTGAAAAAGTCGATGATATCTTACAAAAAATTGAAGAAGACAGACACGTAAGGAGCCATGACATTGCTAAGAAATTGAATATCCATCACCAAACAGTTTTGAACCATTTGCGTAAAGCTGGATACACAAAGAAGCTCGACGTTTGGGTGCCGCATGAATTAACACAAAAATATTTGATCGATCGGATTTCCATTTGGGAAATGCTAATAAAGTGAAACAAAATCGAGCCATTTTTGAAACAAATCATTACGGGCGATGGAAAATAGGTAAGATACGAGAATGTGATACGAAAAAGATCATGGTCAAAAATGGGTGAATCATCCTAAACGACTCCAAAGCCAGGATTGACACCAAATAAGGTTATGCTGTGTGTATAGTGGTATTGGAAGGGAATAGTTTATCATGAGGTGCTAGAACCTGGCCAAACACTCAATTTGGCTTTGTGCTGTCACCAATTAATCAGATTGCAACAAGCAGTTCAAAAAAATCGACCAGAATTGATCAATAAAAGGGCGTTGTCTTCCATCATCACAATGCCAGACCACACACATCTTTGATGACCCGGCAAAAATTGACAGGGCTTGGCTGGGAAGTTTTGACGCACCCAACGTACAGTTCAGACCTTGCACCGTCAGACTACCATTTGTTTCGGTCTCTACAAAACTACCTTAATGAAAAGAGATTCACTTCAAACAGGGACTGTGAAAATCACTTGGCCAAGCTTTTTGCATATTCATTTTCGAAATATTCAATCGAAAATTGACAAAAAAAGGTCAATACATTTTAGACTTACCAATATAATACTCCAGACTACGAAAAGATCTGGTCAAGGTTGTCATGCAAGCGTCAATTACTTCGAAGCCATGCTTTCTACCAGCCCACGCTTGAATCAACAACACACGGTGAATTGTAAACTAGCAAATCAATGCAGCTTTCACAAATGCCTTGAGTTAGGTTTGTATTTATAACATCGACAGGTCCTTCATTGCCTTTGCTAGTATGTAGTGTTATATCGCAAGCAACTAGTATGTAGTGTTATATCGCAAGCAACTTGGCTGTAGTCTTTTTTTATTAAAATCGAGAGATCGCACAAGCTTCCTGTGGCTAGAATTCATCTACGTGCCTAACTAACCTGCAACAACCGATTGCCGAGCGTGTATCCATTAAATGCACGTATCGCCATTGCCGCTTCCTCATAATATGTCGTCCACACAAGGCCGTATTCTTCTAGTCCGTTGGGGAGCTGTAGTTGGTGGTAGTCCCACGCCACTAACACTGAGTTCAGAAAAATTAAACGAGGTATTTTATAAAACTGTTATAGAACTTACTTGTAAGTTTAAAAGACTTCGGCTTGTCGTGGGAAACTGCAGGATGTTAGTTTGCGACAGATAATGATTGTGGAGGCGCATTCATCCACAATCCGGGATGATGTCCAGGAAGCACCCAACGAATGGGGCTGCTGCCACTGCCACTTAAAAATTTTAGAGCTGGGATCAGCACCACCGAGATTCAGGGAAACGTCGAACTCCAAACCAGCACGAACCAAACGTGACCCCATCATTTTTTATTCGTTTGACACATGTCAAATCGTGATTCAGTGGCAGCGAGTAGTTTAAAAGTCGTTCACGAACCATTGATGTCAGGGGCGTTGGGTACATACATCGGCTGATCGGCGTAAGTGGCGTAGAGCGTCAAGAGCTAAGCTATTAGAGGGCAGTGTCCACGATGGCAACCAGGCACGGGAGACTGAAGGACAGGATGTCTAGCTCTAGCTGAGTCCAACCATCTTGGGGCGTCTGTCAGATGGATGGCTAATATTCCCAAGGGAAGTTTGAGCAGGAAAGGTATTTTTGTGCGATTTACGAGCCCTGGTGGAGGTGAACGATGCCAATCGTAAAATAACACAAAAAATAACTTCTTCATGATGTAAGTCTTTGGCATAGTAGACTCCCAGTTCTTTCCCGAACATGTCAGAAATGAGATACCACGTGGGATAAAATACGTGCAGAACCCAACACAAATTTCTTCTCCAACTTACCATTGTAATGCCGGACTGCTTCACTCTACCTAAAGCTCTGTCGATAGATCTCGTTGAATGCCTTGAAACTAGAATGGTGAGATCACAGGTTGTAACGCTCCTCCCCTGCCCGTTTGCTATCTTCAATCTGCTCTCGGGGTTGGTCTCGCACTATTCGGAGTTTTTCGTGTGGCTCCAGAGCTACTATTGGGTCTTCCAAACATTTTAACAGCTGTAACAACGGGTATAAGTTACCGTGGCAAATCATGTACTGGCCGAACACGGCAGAGTAAGGTGAGGTCCCTGTAGCGGTGTGGTATGAAGAGCGCAGAGCACAGATATAATGGAAACCCTACAGTCCCAATCCTTCTGATCCGGATGGAAATAGGCATGAATAGCGGCTAAGACTCTATGATTTAGCCGCTTGGACGCATTTTTTTGAGGAGAGTAGACTGCGGTCCGCTGGTGAGTAATACCATACTTGTCCATCAGGTCCCGAAATCTAAACGAGGTGAACTGGACTCCATTGTCGGAAACAACATATTCAGGTACTCCAAATACATGGAAGATGCGTATCTTCAAGAAGCTGACTATCGTGCCGGTATGCATGTTACGAATTGGCCTAATGATTGGGAATTTCGACAGTTTGTCCAGGACCATGACAGCTCCAGTGTGACCAGAAGTCGAATGAGGATAAGGACCGATAAGATCAATACACAAGCGCTGGAACACACGCTCAGGTAGTTCAAACTTACCCATTGGAGGCCAAAGGACAGTATTGGGCGCTTTGGTGCACTTACACAACTCGCAAGCGGTTACATACACTTTTATTTGTTGCGCCATTTTAGGCCAAAAGAAATATGTTTTCAGCCGCCAAAGCATACGACCGTATCCGCCGTGCGCACTCAGCGCGTGGTCATGAGCACGTCTGATGAGATCGATGGTCAATTCTTCGGGCACCCATAACTTCCACTATTCCTCTTCTTGTATGGGGTCTCCAGATGCGTGTCGCATCCACTTGTATACAAATCCCTCCATCGCCCGCAGCTCTGGCAGCTGTAGTGATTGGCTCTGAATAGTATGCATCAGCTGGGTGTAGCCTACCGAGTTGAAGGTGGGATGGTCCACGTCGATCAATAGGGCGATGTCGTCCTCCTGGGCCAACTCGACTCCTTCCGGGGCGAACATCCTCGATAAGGTGTCCGATACCACATGTTGGCTTCCTTTCCGGTGTCGAATCGTAAAGTCAAGCACCTGTCATTTCAAGGCCCATCTAGCCAAACGGCCATGGAGGTCAGTTTGGCTCATCAGCCATTTCAGGGACGCACGAACCGTAACAATTTAGAAGGAGTTTCCCTCAACATATGCTCGAAAACGTTTCATTGCCAACACCGCCGCCAGGCATTCCTGCTCAGAGACAGTGTAGTTCCGCTGGGCCGGGTTCAACTCGTGTGACATAGAGGCTATAGGCATCTCCTCGCCGTCTTGCGTAACCTGGATTAAGACTGCTCCCACCCCATGTTGGCTAGCGTCTCATTGGATTGAGAACGGTTTACTAAAGTCGGAACTACGTAGTACGGGGGCTGTTGTCAGACTCTTCTTTAGCTCTTCAAATGCTCGCAAGCTGTGTTCTTCCCAGATGAACTTTCGTCCCTTAAACAGCATGTCGATCAAGAGGGGTGATGATGGTTGCATAGTCACGTACAAATCGTTGGTACCATCCACATAAACCTCGAAATCGGCGTAACGGCTAGGTGGTCTTAGGAAAAGCATCAATCGCTTGTGTCTTGTCCGGGTCGGTTTTGAGGTTGCCATGGCCAATGATGTGACCCAAATACTTAACCTCCGTCATTATGAACTGACTCTTCCGTATGTTGGTGGTTAACCCTGCCTTTCGGATGTGCAAGGCCACTTCCTGAAGCAGACCGATGTGCTCATCAAAGGCCTCAGTTATAAGCAGCAGATCGTCCAAGAATACGAAAACTTGGTGCCGTAAATGCGGTGGTATCACCTTATCCATGAGGCACGTCACTGTTTGAGGGGCATCACACAGCCCGGACGGCATGGTCACAAATTGGTACTGTGGGTGACCTGGGACCGTGAAGACTGTCTTCTCTTTTGAGGCAGGTTCCAAACCGATTATTGAAATGGGCTTTAAGCAATCGACTTAGGACACCCCAATCAACGGTAGGGGATATGAGTCCTTAACAGTGATGGCATTGAAATGTTGGGCATCTAAGCATAGCTGGACCTTATTCGGCTTAACAACTATAGTGACCGGTGAGGCCCATGCGCTCTGCGATTCTTCTATTACGCCTAGTGCCAACATCCGATCAACTTTGGCATATAACGACTTTTCCTTCGCCGGAGATATGGCAAAATGTCTCTGCTTGAGGGGTTTAGCATCCCCCACATCTATTGTGTGAGACACTGCTGAGATCTTCCTTATCATGCGATGGAAAAGTGGATATAGCCGAGTCAAGTCGCAGTTGTTGATTCGCATCCAGTACATGCTGAATTGAGGGCGAATTTGGGATCGCGTCGTGAACAGTGGTGACAGAGTCAAGTATCGTGCTATAAAATAATGACGGGGCCAAATTAAATTTTTGAACGAGGTCCACCCCTAGGTAAAGGTTCTGTGTTAGTTGTGGTATAATGTAGAATTCCAGTGACTTGGACACCCCTTTAAATATGACATCCATCGTAAGTTTCCCCACTACGGAGTGACGAGTTCTATCCATCGTACTTAACCAGGTAGCAAAATCCTGGATTTGATCTGCGAGGGTCGTCAGGACCTCTCCTTTGAAATCGGCTGCTATGTAGCTAACACTAGCCTCATTGTCAATCAAGCCTACCAGCCGCTTTTGCAGGATATGTACTGACGTGTATGTGCGAATGTCGTCCATCAATAATTCATCTAATTGGATTACCCGCAATATCTTCCTCGAATGCCTCACCCTTCTCCAGAGGCTCCACATCTGACGCGTGGCTCACTTTCTTCGTGGAGGAGTGGTTAGAACCATGTCCTCATTGAAGATGCGCTGAAGGGTAGCTAGGTAGTCCCGCAGTCTAACACGAAAGCGCTTAACATGCCAGGGAGCCTTTGCCCCATTTCATTTCCATTTTCACCACTGCTCCACTCATAGGGCCTTGCGTTCCAAGAGTGTCATCTAGCGCAATTTGTTCGATTGGGCGGCAGCATAAAGGACAGAGATTGGATGTTTGCAAAGGCTGCAACAGGTGTCCGTACTCCAATCTCACACTGGTAACACTCTCTATGACATCCTCGTAGTAGATACTGTAGTTTACTGGTTGTACAGGTTTGGAATGGGTCCAGCGTTTTTTTGGAGCCAACTTCGTTGTCATCTTTGGTCCTTTAACGGTAATAAAATGCATACAAAAAACTGCTCCTAACTCTAAAAATCTTAATTAATATAGTTGAGTGGCTGATGGTGGCGAGCTAGCGTAATCTACAAAAAAAAATTATTTAGTGGACTCTTTCCTTTCCAGGAGCGCCGACCCTCCATAAGGAAATGAGAGTGAATGGTGATCTGCCGAAAATAGGGTGTTCCAAGCCGATTTTAAAGTTTATCCCCACCCCAAGTACATTACAAAAAGCGTCTCGAATCTATGTTAATTGACTCGACGAGATGAGTAGAAGCTTCACCGTAACAAGTATTATACGCGGTCAAAAATCCCGATGCGTGGAAACATTCCAGGCTTCGTAACTCCAGCATATGCCACCGAAAGTCGAACCGAAACCACTCATCTATCACGCATAAAAAGATGGGTAGAACTCTTCCGCAATATAAAGGCAAGGTAACCTTCTATTTTCTTGAGAGTCCAGGCAGAGAGCAGGAACCCAGCTGACAGTTCCCATCAAGAAAATAGAAGGTCCTTACAGGTTTTACCCTGGGACGACATATCGGAAGGAATCTTTCGCAAAGAAAAAAAAAATAAAACAAAGGAGAGTGGAAGCTACAACTCACTTGAACCGATTGAAGGGATGCTTAACACAACTCCACCACTCCTGTCCGTGGGACTCTAGTACCGAGGTACCTTACATCCTCCGTAAAGGGCCACATCGTTAGACGACGCTAATATTTTTCCCCCTTAGGATGCTTCAGCCCTGGCTTGGGCGCCATTTGTAATGATTTCATCGGACACGTCTCGAACGTCGAGATCTCCCGAAGGAAATCTGAACCGACCTCTCGTTGGTTCTAGACGTGAAGTCTTGGAACGTGACAAGGGACTGTCGCCATCAGGCCAACAAGTCCGGACACTCTCAGTCTACTCCGAGGTGGCTGCTGGATAGCTAGCTAGCTCGGAGAGGAGTTTCGATCACGGGTCTTACGTGAGCAGACTAAGTCCAAAATACAAAAATTCAGCCACCGGTTCACATGCCCGATTTAAAAACGTGTCAAACAACTTCCATTGACTCTAGCTTAATTTTCGTTCTTCATTCCGGAGGAAATAACCGAAAAACAACCGCTGAAACAATACACGCTCATAAATGTAACCGACGTGGTGCCCAAAATATACTACTCAAATACAAAAACGGAAAAATCTACTCTAATAAAAACACATAACACAAGCTATGGCACCGCGTACCAACTGCATCGCGAAACCGACCATTCGTGGATTACGGAAACCCTACCCTCTCGGCGGCATACCCACCCATCACTCGCATTTCCTGCTGGAAAAGAAGGGTTTCACTGGAAAGGAAAGACTTCGTTAGCAATTCACATTTTTATTCGTCATTCTTTTAATTCATATTTTTATTCTAATTTTAGAAATAAAATTTCACACTGAAAAGTCTTGCTAATCCTTCTTTGACGACTAAAACGCAAATTTAATGTACGAATTAAATTAAACAACTTTTTTCAGTTTGATAGAATCAGCATTTGAAATTAATTACTAGCATAATGGTGATGAGTTATTTCTATATTGCATATAACGATCATTTTATTTTTCCCAATAATTATATCATAGGAGAGTTATAATCTATTTGATCTCTAAAATCTCGTCTCGATTGGTAGTTTTTTTTTTTGAATTATTTGTTAAATAGTTTTGTATTATTTGTTTGTTTCCTCAATTTATTCGAATTTTTTTTCCTTTGAAGCTCATTTCAACTTGTATTTTAACTATATTCAGGTGTTTGGTAGGGCATGTGTTAAATCTTTTTTCTTTGTTGCATAAAAATGTGTCTTATGGTCTTGTTTTCATTCTGATTCTACTTTAAGATTTTCATTGTAGCCGAAAAACAGGAAAAAAGCCTAATTAATATGTGGTTCAATAATTGATATATCATACACAAATGCACATTACTTATTTAGAGAGAAAGAGAATAAGCTATTTGGAATGTAAAATAAGGCAACACGGGAAGGATGCTGGTATAGATATAGGAGGATCATTTTGTTGCTGGTGGCTATTACTGGAAGGGTGTTCAATTTTAAGTGTTTAGGCTAACGAGCCCGTAATATGTTTCTTTCAAACCTAGTTTTAGGTGATGATAGTAGTAAAATAAATTGTGTAGTCATCCTTTTGCTGCTATTACGGTTAGTTTTCCTAAACATTTTTTGTTTTGTTTAAACGCTAACATTGAATTATTATTTCCCTTCCGAGAGCCATTATACTAGCAATTTTCTTGAGTAAAACTATTTTGACAATTTTTCGC
Source organism: Odontomyia ornata (assembly GCA_963969285.1). Classification (NCBI taxonomy): domain Eukaryota; kingdom Metazoa; phylum Arthropoda; class Insecta; order Diptera; family Stratiomyidae; genus Odontomyia; species Odontomyia ornata. Next base: position 294,951,662 of record OZ017738.1, read on the forward strand.
AGAAATTTAAATAGTTGAATTGATCACGCATTCTTTTGTTTAGTAGATCTTGTGATACTTTGTGTCAGCAATAAATTGTAACAAATAAAATAATAATTGATAATAATTATCAGAAACTGAAATGGAGAAAACGTAGAATTATATAATAAAAATGACGTGAAATAATTAATGGAGGACTATTTAACGAACCAAATGTTGTATTTTGAGTTTTAATTCTTATTTAATTTGATAAACGTGTAATTTTCCCAAGTAAATGCCCCCCAAGAATTTTACAATCCGTGAAAATTTCTGTGTGGAATTTTATGTTTTTTTTTAAATCTTTGTTAAAATATCTGGGCGATTTTCTTTAAGAACGAGTAAATATTGGATAGTCTAAAAAGGATTGAGCCTTTTTTGTCACTAGATGGTGTTCATTGACATATATCGGACAATACTAATCAGATTGAGTTAAACTGACATGCATTTGAAAGGTGACATTCCAGTCCAAAATTTTTACTTCGTCATTCGTGTCAAAAGTTGTATTCAGTTAAAAATGAGTGAAATTTCTGAAAAAATTCGTTACATTTTACAATATCAGTACGATCAAGGTGAGAATGCACCCCAGGCTCGTGAAAAAATTTGTGGTGTCTACAGTCAAGATATTTTATCAAAAGTCACAGCCAAGAGATGGTTCGCTCGCTTTCGTTCTGGAAACTTTGATGTCACAGATACACCTCGCTCAGGTCGACGAATCACTGAAAAAGTCGATGAAATCTTACAAAAAATTGAAGAAGACAGACACATAAGTAGCCATGACATTGCTAAGAAACTGAATATCCATCACCAAACAGTTTTGGACCATTTGCGTAAGGCTAGATACACAAAGAAGCTCGACGTTTGGGTGCCGCATGAATTAACACAAAAAAATATGATCGATCGGATTTCCATTTGAGAAATGCTAATATCATTACGGGCGATGAAAAATAGGTAAGATACGAGAATGTGGTACGAAAAAGATCATGGTCAAAAATGGGTGAATCATCACAAACGACTCCAAAGCCAGGATTGACACCAAATAAGGTTATGCTGTGTGTATGGTGGGATTGGAAGGGAATAGTTTATCATGAGGTGCTAGAACCTGGCCAAACACTCAATTTGGCTCTATGTTGTCACCAATTAACCAGATTGCAACAAGCAGTTCAAAAAAATCGGCCAGAATTGATCAAAAGAAAGGGCGTTGTCTTGCATCATCACAATGCCAGACCACACACATCTTTGATGACCCGGCAAAAATTGACAGGGCTTGGCTAGGAAGTTTTGATGCACCCAACGTATAGTCCAGACCTTGCACCGTCAGACTACCATTGGTTTCGGTCTCTACAAAACTTCCTTAATGAAAAGAAATTCACTTCAAAGAGGGACTGTGAAAATCACTTGGCCAAGCTTTTCGCCGATAAACCACAGAAGTTCTACACAGATAAAATAATGGCTCTACGCAAAAAATGGCAAAAGGTCATAGATAATAATGGGCAATATATACATGAATAAAATCCATTTTAAATAAAAGAAATATTCAATCGAAAATTGACAAAAAAAGCTCAATACTTTTTAGACTTACCAATATAATACTCCAGACTACGAAAGATGTGGTCAAGGTTGTCAAGCAAGCGTCAATTACTTCGAAGCCGTACTGTCCACCAGCCCACGCTTGAATCAACAACATACGGTGAACTGTAAACTAGCAAATCAATGCAGGTTTCACAAATGCCTTGAGTTAGGCTTGTATTTATAACATCGACAGGTCCTTCATTGCCTTTGCTAGTATGTAGTGTTATATCGCAAGCAACTAGTATGTAGTGTTATATCGCAAGCAACTTGACTGAAGTCTTTTTTTTATTAAAATCGAGAGATTGCACAAGCTTCCTGTGGCTAGAATGCATCTATGTGCCGACAACTTGTGCTCCTTGCTTGGGTTTGTTCAAAAACCAACTAACCTGCAACAACCTATTGCCGAGCGTGTATCCATTAAAAGCACGTATCGCCATTGCCGATTCCTCATAATTTACCGTCGACACAAGTCCGTATTCTTTGCATTGATTCGTGCCTTGGTTTTCAATGAGTTTCGCACTCTGCACAGCTCTGAAGGGTACAAATAGTTGCCATAATGTACTTTCTTCTGTTTCGGGTGCCAAGTTGTGGATGAAGATGCTGTAGGCCCGTCCTGGCGGTGCAATGCCGGCTGCAGCCGCTACGATTTCTAGTCCGTTGGGGAGCTGTAGTTAGTGGTAGTTCCACGCCACTAACACTGAGTTCAGAAATATTAAACGAGCTATTTTATAAAACTGTTATAGAACTTACTTGTAAGTTTAAAAGGCTTCGGCTTGTCGTGGGAAAATGCAGGATGTTAGTTTGCGACAGATAATGACTGTGGAGGCGCATTCATCCACAATCCGGGATGATGTCCAGGAAGCACCCAATGAATGGGGCTGCTGCCACTGTCACTTAAAAATTTTAGAGCCGGGATCAGCACCACCGAGATTCAGGGAAACGTGGAACTCCAAACCAGCACGAACCAAACGTGACCTCCGTCATTTTTTATTCGTTTGACACATGTAAAATCGTGATTCAGTGGCAGCGAGTAGTTTAAAAGTCGTTCACGAACCATCGATGTCAGGGGCGTCGGGTACATGCATCGGCTGATCGGCGTAAGTGGCGTAGAGCGTCAAGAGCTAAGCTATTAGAGGGGAGTGTCCACGATGGCAACCAGGCACGGGAGACTGAAGGACAGGATGTCAAGCTCTAGCTCAGTCCAACTATCTTGGGGCGTGTGTCAGATGGATGGCTAATATTCCCAAGGGAAGTTCGAGTAGGAAAGGTATTTTTGTGCGATTTACGAGCCCTGGTGGAGGTGAACGATGCCAATCGTAAAATAACACAAAAAGGAACTTCTTGGGGATGGCGTGCTTGACGTAAGTCTTTGGCATGGTAGACTCCCAGTTCTTTCCCGAACATGTCAGAAATGAGATACCGCGTGGGATAAAATACGTGCAGAACCCAACACAAATTTCTTCTCCAATTTCCCATTGTAATGCCGGACCGCTTCACTCTACCTAAAGCTCTGTCGATAGATCTCGTTGAATGCCTTGAAACTAGAATGGTGAGATCACAGGTTGTAACGCTCCTCCCCTGCCCGTTTGCTATCTTCAATCTGCTCTCGGGGTTGGTCTCGCACTATTCGGAGTTTCTCGTGTGGCTCCAGAGCTACTATTGGGTCTTCCAAACATTGTAACTGCTATAACAACGGGTATAAGTTACCGTGGCAAATCATGTACTGGCCAAACACGGCAGAGTAAGGTGAGGTCCCTGTAGCGGTGTGGTATGAAGAGCGCAGAGCACAGATATAATGGAAACCCTACAGTCCCAATCCTTCTGATCCGGATGGAAATAGGCATGAATAGCGGCTAAGACTCTATGATTTAGCCGCTTGGACGCATTTTTTTGAGGAGAGTAGACTGCGGTCCGCTGGTGAGTAATACCATACTTGTCCATCAGGTCCCGAAATATAAACGAGGTGAACTGGACTCCATTGTCGGAAACAACATATTCAGGTACTCCAAATACATGGAAGATGCGTATCTTCAAGAAACTGAATATCGTGCCGGTATGCATGTTACGAATTGGCCTAATGATTGGGAATTTCGACAGTTTGTCCAGGACCATGACAGCTCCAGTGTGACCAGAAGTCGAATGAGGATAAGGACCGATAAGATCAATACACAAGCGCTGGAACACACGCTCAGGTAGTTCAAACTTACCCATTGGAGGCCAAAGGACAGTATTGGGCGCTTTGGTGCACTTACACAACTCGCAAGCGGTTACATACACTTTTATTTGTTGTGCCATTTTAGGCCAAAAGAAATATGTTTTCAGCCGCCGAAGCATACGACCGTATCCGCCGTGCGCACTCAGCGGGTGGTCATGAGCACGTCTAATGAGAATGATGGTCAATTCTTCGGGCACCCATAACTTCCACTATTCCTCTTCTTGTATGGGGTCTCCAGATGCATGTCGCATCCATTTGTATACAAATCCCTCCGTCGCCCGCAGCTCTCGCAGCTGTAGTAATTGGCTCTGAATAGTATGCATCAGCTGGGTGTAGCCTACCGAGTTGAAGGTGGGATGGTCCACGTCGATCAATAGGGCGATGTCGTCCTCCTGGGCCAACTCGACTCCTTCCGGGGCGAACATCCTCGATAAGGTGTCCGATACCACATGTTGGCTTCCTTTCCGGTGTCGAATCGTAAAGTCAAGCACCTGTCATTTCAAGGCCCATCTAGCCAAACGGTTATGGAGGTCAGTTTTACTCATCAGCCATTTCAAGGACGCACGAACCGTAACAATTTAGAAGGAGTTTCCCTCAACATATGCTCGAAAACGTTTCATTGCCAACACCGCCACCAGGCATTCCTGCTCAGAGACAGTGTAGTTCCGCTGGGCCGGGTTCAACTCGTGTGACATAGAGGCTATAGGCATCTCCTCGCCGTCTTGCGTAACCTGGATTAAGACTGCTCCCACCCCATGTTGGCTAGCGTCTCATTGGATTGAGAACGGTTTACTAAAGTCGGAACTACGTAGTACGGGGGCTGTTGTCGGACTCTTCTTTAGCTCTTCAAAGGCTCGCAAGCTGTGTTCTTCCCAGATGAACTTTCGTCCCTTACACAGCATGTCGGTCAAGGGGGGTGATGATGAATGCATAGTCACGTACAAATCGTTGGTACCATCTACATAAACCTAGAAATCGGCGTAACGGCTAGGTGGTCTTAGGAAAAGCATCAATCGCTTGTGTCTTGTCCGGGTCAGTTTTGATGTTGCCATGGCCAATGATGTGACCCAAATACTTAACCTCCGTCATTATGAACTGACTCTTCCACATGTTGGTGGTTAACCCTGCCTTTCGGATGTGCAAGGCCACTTCCTGAAGCAGGCCGATGTGCTCATCAAAGGTCTTGGTTATAAGCAGCAGATCGTCCAAGTATACAAAAACTTGGTGCCGTAAATGCGGTGGTATCACCTTATCCATAAGGCACGTCACTGTTTGAGGGGCATCAAACAGTCCAAATGGCATGGTCACAAATTGGTACAGTGGGCGACCTGGGACCGTGAAGGCTGTCTTCTCTTTTGAGGCAGGTTCCAAACCGATTTGCCTGAAAGTGTCCTTGATGTCCAAGCTCGTATTGAAATGGGCTTTAAGCAATCGACTTAGGATACCCCCAATCAACGGTAGGGGATATGAGTCCTTAACAGTGACGGCATTGAAATGTTGGGCATCCAAGCATAGCTGGACCTTATTCGGCTTAACAACTATAGTGACCGGTGAGGCTCATGCGATCTGTCATTCTTCTATTACGCCTAGTGCCAACATCCGATCAACTTTGGCATATAACGACTTTTCCTTCGCCGGAGATATGGCAAAATGTCTCTGCTTGCGGAGTTTAGCATCCCCAACATCTATTGTGTGAGACACTGCTGAGATCTTCCTTATCATGTGATAGAAAAGCGGATATAGCCGAGTCAAGTCGCAGTTGTTGATTTGCATCCAATACATGCTGAGGTGAGGGTGAAGTTGGGATCACGTCGTGGACAGTGGTGACAGAGTCAAGTATCGTGCTATGAAATAATGACGGGGCCAAATTAAATTTTTGAACGAGGTCCACCCCTAGGTAAAGGTTCTGTGTTAGTTGTGGTATAATGTAGAATTCCAGTGACTTGGACACTCCTTTAAATATGACATCCATCGTAAGTTTCCCCACTACGGAGTGACGAGTTCTATCCATCGTACTTAACCAGGTAGTAAAATCCTGGATTTGATCTGCGTGGGTCGTCAAGACCTCTCCTTTGAAATCGGCTGCTATGTAGATAACACTAGCCTCATTGTCAATCAAGCCTACCAGCCGCTTTTGCAGGATATGTACTGATGCGTATGGGCGAACATCGTCCATCAATAATTCATCTAATTGGATTACCCGCAATGTCTTCCTCGAATGCCTCACCCTTCTCCAGAGGCTCCACATCTGACGCGTGGCTCACTTTCTTCGTGGAGGAGTGGTTAGAACCATGTCCTCATTGAAGATGTGCTGAAGGGTAGCTAGGTAGTCCCGCAGTCTAACACGAAAGCGCTTAACATGCCAGGGAGCCTTTGCCCCATTTCATTTCCATTTTCACCACTGCTCCACTCATAGGGCCTTGCATTCCAAGAGTGTCATCTAGGGCAATTTGCTCGATTGGGCGGCAGAATAAAGGACAGAGATTGGATGTTTGCAAGAGCTGCTGGACACAAATACGATGGAACAGGTGTCCGTACTCCAATCTCACACTGGTAACACTCTCTATGACATCCTCGTAGTAGATACTGTAGTTTACTGGTTGTACAGGTTTGGAATGGGTCCAGCGTTTTTTTGGAGCCAACTTCGTTGTCATCTTTGGTTCTTTAACGGTAATAAAATGCATACAAAAAACTGCTCCTAACTCTAAAAATCTTAATTAATATAGTTGAGTGGCTGATGGTGGGGAGCTAGCGTAATCTACAAAAAAAAATTATTTAGTGGACTCTTTCCTTTCCAGGAGCGCCAACTCCTCCATAAGGAAATGAGAGCGAATGGTGATCGGCCGAAAATAGGGTGTTCCTAGCCGATTTGAAAGTTTATCCCCACTCCAAGTACACTACAAAAAGCGTCTCGAATCTATTTTAATTGACTCGACGAGATGAGTAGTAGCTTCACCGTAACAAGTTTTATTCGCGGTCAAAAATCCCGACGCGTGGAAGCATTCCAGGCTTCGTAACTCCAGCATATGCCACCGAAAGTCGAACCGAAACCACTCATCTATCACGCATAAAAAGATGGGTAGAACTCTTCCGCAATATAAAGGCAAGGTAACCTTCTATTTTCTTGAGAGTCCAGGCAGAGAGCAGGAACCCAGCTGACAGTTCCCATCAAGAAAATAGAAGGTCCTTACAGGTTTTACCCTGGGACGACATATCGGAAGGAATCTTTCACGAAGAAAAAAAATAAAACAAAGGAGAATGGAAGCTACAACTCACTTGAACCGATTGAAGGGATGTTTAACACAACTCCACCACTCCTGTCCGTGGGACTCTAGTACCGAGGTACCTTACATCCTCCGTAAAGGGCCAAATCGTTAGACGACGCTAATATTTTTCCCCCTTAGGATGCTTCAGCCCTGCCTTGGGCGCCATTTGTAATGATTTCATCGGACACGTCTCGAACGTCGAGATCTCCCGAAGGAAATCTGAACCGACCTCTCGTTGGTTCTAGACGTGAAGTCTTGGAACGTGACAACGGACTGTCGCCATCAGGCCAACAAGTCCGGACGCTCTCAGTCTACTCCAAGGTGGCTGCTGGATAGCTAGCTAGTTCGGAGAGGAGTTTCGATCACGGGTCTTACATGAGCAGACTTAGTCCAAAATACAAAAATTCAGCCACCGATTCACATGCCCGATTTAAAAACGTGTCAAACAACTTCCATTGACTCTAGCTTAATTTTCGTTCTTCATGCCGGAGGAATAACCGAAAAACAACCGCTGAAACAATACACGCTCCTAAATGTAACCGACGTGGTGCCCAAAATATACTACTCAAATGCAAAAACGGAAAAATCTACTCTAATAAAAACACATAACACAAGCTATGGCACCGCATACCAACCGCAACGCGAAACCGACCATTCGTGGATTACGGAAACCCTACCCTCTCGGCGGCATACCCACCCCTCACTCGCATTTCCTGCTGTAAAAGAAGGGTTTCACTGGAAAGGAAAGACTTCGTTAGCCTAGCAATTCGCATTTTTATTCGTCATTCTTTTAATTCATATTTTTATTCTAATTTTAGAAATAAAATTTCACACTGAAAAATCTTGCTAACCCTTCTTCGACGACTAAAACGCAAATTTATTTCGTGCATAAACTTAAACAACTATTTTCAGTCTGATAGAATCAGCATTTGAAATTAATTACTAGCATAATGGTGATGAGTTATTTTTATATTGCATATAACGATCATTTTATTTTTCCCAATAATTATATCATAGGAGAGTTATAATCTATTTGATCTCTAAAATCTCGTCTCGATTGGTAGTTTTTTTTTTTGAATTATTTGTTAAATAGTTTTGTATTATTTGTTTGTTTCCTCAATTTATTCGAATTTTTTTTCCTTTGAAGCTCATTTCAACTTGTATTTTAACTATATTCAGGTGTTTGGTAGGGCATGTGTTAAATCTTTTTTCTTTGTTGCATAAAAATGTGTCTTATGGTCTTGTTTTCATTCTGATTCTACTTTAAGATTTTCATTGTAGCCGAAAAACAGGAAAAAAGCCTAATTAATATGTGGTTCAATAATTGATATATCATACACAAATGCACATTACTTATTTAGAGAGAAAGAGAATAAGCTATTTGGAATGTAAAATAAGGCAACACGGGAAGGATGCTGGTATAGATATAGGAGGATCATTTTGTTGCTGGTGGCTATTACTGGAAGGGTGTTCAATTTTAAGTGTTTAGGCTAACGAGCCCGTAATATGTTTCTTTCAAACCTAGTTTTAGGTGATGATAGTAGTAAAATAAATTGTGTAGTCATCCTTTTGCTGCTATTACGGTTAGTTTTCCTAAACATTTTTTGTTTTGTTTAAACGCTAACATTGAATTATTATTTCCCTTCCGAGAGCCATTATACTAGCAATTTTCTTGAGTAAAACTATTTTGACAATTTTTCGCAGAAATTTAAATAGTTGAATTGATCACGCATTCTTTTGTTTAGTGGATCTTCTGATACTTTGTATCAGCAATTAATTGTAACAAGTAAAATAATAATTGGTAATAATTATCAAAAACTGAAATGGAGAAAACGTAGAATTATATAATAAAAGTGACGTGAAATAATCAATGGAGGACTATTTAACGAACCAAATGTTGTATTTTGAGTTTTAATTCTTATTTAATTTAATAAACGTGTAATTTTCACAAATAAATGCCCTCCAAGAATTTTACGATCCGTGAAAATTTCTGTGTGGAATCTTATGTTTTTTTAAATCTTTGTTAAAATATCTGGGCGATTTTCTTTAAGAACGAGTAAATATTGGATAGTCTAAAAAGGATTGAGCCTTTTTTGTCACTAGATGGTGTTGATTGACATATATTGGGCAATACTAATCAGATTGAGTTAAACTGACATGCGTTTGAAAGGTGACATTCCAGTCCACAATTTTATATGGACACTTTTGTACTTCGTCATTCGTGTCAAAAGTTGTATTCATTTAAAAATGAGAGAAATTTCTGAAAAAATTCGTTACATTTTACAATATCAGTACGATCAAGGCGAGAATGCATCGCAGGCTCGTGAAAAAATTTGTGGTGTCTACAGTCAAGATATTTTATCAAAAGTCACAGCCAAGAGATGGTTCGCTCGCTTTCGTTCTGGAAACTTTGATGTCACAGATACACCTCGCTCAGGTCGACGAATCACTGAAAAAGTCGATGAAATCTTACAAAAAATTGAAGAAGACTGACACGTAAGGAGCCATGACATTGCTAAGAAATTGAATATCCATCACCAAACAGTTTTGAACCATTTGCGAAAAGCTGGATACACAAAGAAGCTCGACGTTTGTGTGCCGCATGAATTAACACAAAAATATTTGATCGATCGGATTTCCATTTGGGAAATGCTAATAAAGTGAAACAAAATCGAGCCATTTTTGAAGCAAATCATTACGGGCGATGGAAAATAGGTAAGATACGAGAATGTGATACGAAAAAGATCATGGTCAAAAATGGGTGAATCATCCTAAACGACTCCAAAGCCAGGATTGACACCAAATAAGGTTATGCTGTGTGTATAGTGGTATTGGAAGGGAATAGTTTATCATGAGGTGCTAGAACCTGGCCAAACACTCAATTTGGCTTTGTGCTGTCACCAATTAATCAGATTGCAACAAGCAGTTCAAAAAAATCGGCCAGAATTGATCAATAAAAGGGCGTTGTCTTCCATCATCACAATGCCAGACCACACACATCTTTGATGACCCGGCAAAAATTGACAGGGCTTGGCTGGGAAGTTTTGACGCACCCAACGTATAGTTCAGACCTTGCACCGTCAGACTACCATTTGTTTCGGTCTCTACAAAACTACCTTAATGAAAAGAGATTCACTTCAAACAGGGACTGTGAAAATCACTTGGCCAAGCTTTTTGCATATTCATTTTCGAAATATTCAATCGAAAATTGACAAAAAAAGCTCAATACATTTTAGACTTACCAATATAATACTCCAGACTACGAAAAGATCTGGTCAAGGTTGTCATGCAAGCGTCAATTACTTCGAAGCCATGCTTTCTACCAGCCCACGCTTGAATCAACAACACACGGTGAATTGTAAACTAGCAAATCAATGCAGCTTTCACAAATGCCTTGAGTTAGGTTTGTATTTATAACATCGACAGGTCCTTCATTGCCTTTGCTAGTATGTAGTGTTATATCGCAAGCAACTAGTATGTAGTGTTATATCGCAAGCAACTTGGCTGTAGTCTTTTTTTATTAAAATCGAGAGATCGCACAAGCTTCCTGTGGCTAGAATTCATCTACGTGCCTAACTAACCTGCAACAACCGATTGCCGAGCGTGTATCCATTAAATGCACGTATCGCCATTGCCGCTTCCTCATAATATGTCGTCCACACAAGGCCGTATTCTTCTAGTCCGTTGGGGAGCTGTAGTTGGTGGTAGTCCCACGCCACTAACACTGAGTTCAGAAAAATTAAACGAGGTATTTTATAAAACTGTTATAGAACTTACTTGTAAGTTTAAAAGGCTTCGGCTTGTCGTGGGAAACTGCAGGATGTTAGTTTGCGACAGATAATGATTGTGGAGGCGCATTCATCCACAATCCGGGATGATGTCCAGGAAGCACCCAACGAATGGGGCTGCTGCCACTGCCACTTAAAAATTTTAGAGCCGGAATCAGCACCACCGAGATTCAGGGAAACATCGAACTCCAAACCAGCACGAACCAAACGTGACCCCATCATTTTTTATTCGTTTGACACATGTCAAATCGTGATTCAGTGGCAGCGAGTAGTTTAAAAGTCGTTCACGAACCATTGATGTCAGGGGCGTTGGGTACATGCATCGGCTGATCGGCGTAAGTGGCGTAGAGCGTCAAGAGCTAAGCTATTAGAGGGCAGTGTCCACGATGGCAACCAGGCACGGGAGACTGAAGGACAGGATGTCAAGCTCTAGCTGAGTCCAACCATCTTGGGGCGTGTGTCAGATGGATGGCTAATATTCCCAAGGGAAGTTTGAGCAGGAAAGGTAGTTTTGTGCGATTTACGAGCCCTGGTGGAGGTGAACGATGCCAATCGTAAAATAACACAAAAAGGAACTTCTTCATGACGTAAGTCTTTGGCATAGTAGACTCCCAGTTCTTTCCCGAACATGTCAGAAATGAGATACCGCGTGGGATAAAATACGTGCAGAACCCAACACAAATTTCTTCTCCAACTTACCATTGTAATGCCGGACTGCTTCACTCTACCTAAAGCTCTGTCGATAGATCTCGTTGAATGCCTTGAAACTAGAATGGTGAGATCACAGGTTGTAACGCTCCTCCCCTGCCCGTTTGCTATCTTCAATCTGCTCTCGGGGTTGGTCTCGCACTATTCGGAGTTTTTCGTGTGGCTCCAGAGCTACTATTGGGTCTTCCAAACATTTTAACTGCTGTAACAACGGGTATAAGTTACCGTGGCAAATCATGTACTGGCCGAACACGGCAGAGTAAGGTGAGGTCCCTGTAGCGATGTGGTATGAAGAGCGCAGAGCACAGATATAATGGGAACCCTACGGTTCCAATCCTTCTGATCCGGATGGAAATAGGCAGGAATAGCGGCTAAGACTTTATGATTTAGCCGCTTGGACGCATTTTTTTGAGGAGAGTAGACTGCGGTCCGCTGGTGAGTAATACCATACTTGTCCATCAGGTCCCGAAATCTAAACGAGGTGAACTGGACTCCATTGTCGGAAACAACATATTCAGGTACTCCAAATACATGGAAGATGCGTATCTTCAAGAAGCTGACTATCGTGCCGGTATGCATGTTACGAATTGGCTTAATGATTGGGAATTTCGACAGTTTGTCCAGGACCATGACAGCTCCAGTGTGACCAGAAGTCGAATGAGGATAAGGACCGAGGTAGTTCAAACTTACCCATTGGAGGCCAAAAGGCAGTATTGGGTGCTTTGGTGCACTTACACAACTCGCAAGCGGTTACATACACTTTTATTTGTTGTACCATTTTAGGCCAAAAGAAATATGTTTCCAGCCGCCAAAGCATACGACCGTATCCGCCGTGTGCACTCAGCGGGTGGTCATGAGCACGGCTGATGAGATCGATGGTCAATTCTTCGGGCACCCATAACTTCCACTATTCCTCTTCTTGTATGGGGTCTCCAGATGCGTGTCGCATCCACTTGTATACAAATCCCTCCGTCGGCCGCAGCTCTGGCAGCTGTAGTAATTGGCTCTGAATAGTATGCATCAGCTGGGTGTAGCCTACCGACTTGAAGGTGGGATGGTCCACGTCAATCAATAGGGCGATGTCGTCCTCCTGGGCCAACTCGACTCCTTCCGGGGCGAACATCCTCGATAAGGTGTCCGATACCACATGTTGGCTTCCTTTCCGGTGTCGAATCGTAAAGTCAAGCACCTGTCATTTCATGGCCCATCTAGCCATTTCATGGACGCACGAACCGTAACAATTTAGAAGGAGTTTCCCTCAACATATGCTCGAAAACGTTTCATTGCCAACACCGCCGCCAGGCATTCCTGCTCAGAGACAGTGTAGTTCCACTGGGTCGGGTTCAACTCGTGTGACATAAAGGCTATAGGCATCTCCTCGCCGTCTTGCGTAGCCTGGATTAAGACTGCTCCCACCCCATGTTGGCTAGCGTCTCATTGGATTGAGAACGGTTTACTAAAGTCGGAACTACGTAGTACGGGGGCTGTTGTCAGACTCTTCTTTAGCTCTTCAAATGCTCGCAAGCTGTGTTCTTCCCAGATGAACTTTCGTCCCTTACACAGCATGTCGGTCAAGGGGGGTGATGATGGTTGCATAGTCACGTACGAATCGTTGGTACCATCCACATAAACCTAGAAATCGGCGTAACGGCTAGGTGGTCTTAGGAAAAGCATCAATCGCTTGTGTCTTGTCCGGGTCGGTTTTGAGGTTGCCATGGCCAATGATGTGACCCAAATACTTAACCTCCGTCATTATGAACTGACTCTTCCGTATGTTGATGGTTAACCCTGCCTTTTGGATGTGCAAGGCCACTTCCTGAAGCAGGCCGATGTGCTCATCACAGGTCTCGGTTATAAGCAGCAGATCGTCCAAGTATACGAAAACTTGGTGCCGTAAATGCGGTGGTATCATCTTATCCATAAGGCACGTCACTGTTTGAGAGGCATCAAACAGTCCGAATGGCATGGCCACAAATTGGTACAGTGGGCGAGCTGGGACCGTGAAGACTGTCTTCTCTTTTGAGGCAGGTTCCAAACCGATTATTGAAATGGGCTTTAAGCAATCGACTTCGGATACCCCCAATCAACGGTAGGGGATATGCGTCCTTAACAGTGATGGCATTGAAATGTTGGGCATCTAAGCATAGCTGGACCTTATTCGGCTTAACAACTATAGTGACCGGTGAGGCCCATGCGCTCTGTCATTCTTCTATTACGCCTAGTGCCAACAAACGATCAACTTTGGCATATAATGACTTTTCCTTCGCCGGAGATATGGCAAAATGTCTCTGCTTGAGGAGTTAAGCATCCCCCACATCTATTGTGTGAGAAACTGCTGAGATCTTCCTTATCATGCGATGGAAAAGCGAATATAGCCGAGTCAAGTCGCAGTTGTTGACTCGCATCCAGTACATACTGAAGTGAGGGCGAAGTTGGGATCGCGTCGTGGACAGTGGTGACAGAGTCAAGTTTCGTGCTATAAAATAATGACGGGGCCAAATTAAATTTTTGAACGAAGTCCACCCCTAGGTAAAGGTTCTGTGTTAGTTGTGGTATAATGTAGAATTCCAGTGACTTGGACACTCCTTTAAATATGATATCCATCGTAAGTTTCCCCACTACGGAGTGACGAGTTCTATCCATCGTACTTAACCAGGTAGTAAAATCCTGGATTTGATCTACGTGGGTCGTCAGGACCTCTCCTTTGAAATCGGCTGCTATGTAGCTAACACTAGCCTCATTGTCAATCAAGCCTACCAGCCGCTTTTGCAGGATATGTACTGACGTGTATGGGTGAACGTCGTCCATCAATAATTCGTCTCATTGGCTCCACATCTGACGCGTGGCTCACTTTCTTCGTGGAGGAGTGGTTAGAACCATGTCCTCATTGAAGATGCGCTGAAGGGTAGCTAGGTAGTCCCGCAGTCTAACACGAAAGCGCTTAACATGCCAGGGAGCCTTTGCCCCATTTCATTTTCATTTTCACCACTGCTCCACTCATAGGGCCTTGCATTCCAAGAGTGTCGTCTAGGGCAATTTGCTCGATTGGGCGGCAGCATAAAGGACAGAGATTGGATGTTTGCAAGAGCTGCTGGACACAAATACGATGGAACAGGTGTCCGTACTCCAATCTCACACTGGTAACACTCTCTATGACATACTCGTAGTAGATACTGTAGTTTACTGGTTGTACAGGTTTGGAATGGGTCAAGCGTTTATTTGGAGCCAACTTCGTTGTCATCTTTGGTTCTTTAACGGTAATAAAATGCATACAAAAACTGCTCCTAACTCTAAAAATCTTAATTAATATAGTTGAGTGGCTGATGGTGGCGAGCTAGCGTAATCTACAAAAAAAATTATTTAGTGGACTCTTTCCTTTCCAGGAGCGCCGACTCCTCCATAAGGAAATGAGAGCGAATGGTGATCTGCCGAAAATAGGGTGTTCCTAGCCGATTTGAAAGTTTATCCCCACTCCAAGTACACTACAAAAAGCGTCTCGAATCTATGTTAATTGACTCGACGAGATGAGTAGTAGCTTCACCGTAACAAGTTTTATACGCGGTCAAAAATCCCGACGCGTGGAAGCATTCCAGGCCTCGTAACTCCAGCATACGCCACCGAAAGTCGAACCGAAACCACTCATCTATCACGCATAAAAAGATGGGTAGAACTCTTCCGCAATATAAAGGCAAGGTAACCTTCTATTTTCTTGAGAGTCCAGGCAGAGAGCAGGAACCCAGCTGACAGTTCAATACACAATACACGCTCCTAAATGTAACCGACGTGGTGCCCAAAATATACTACTCAAATGCAAAAACGGAAAAATTTACTATAATAAAAACACTTAACACAAGCTATGGCACCGCGTATCAACCGCAACGCGAAACCGACCATTCGTGGATTACGGAAACCTTACCCTCTCGGCGGCATACCCACCCCTCACTCGCATTTCCTGCTGGAAAGAAGGGTTTCACTGGAAAGGAAAGCCTTCTTTAGCCTAGCAATTCACATTTTTATTCGTCATTCTTTTAATTCATATTTTATTCTTGTTTTAGAAATAAAATTTGACACTGAAAAATCTTGCTAATCCTTCTTCGACGACTAAAACGCAAATTTAATTCGTACATAAACTTAAACAACTATTTTCAGTTTGATAGAATCAGCATTTGAAACTAATTACTAGCATAATGGTAATCAGTTATTTTTATATTGCATATAACGATCATTTCATTTTATTTTTCCCAATAATTATATTATAGGAGAGTTATAATCTATTTGATCTCTAAAATCTCGTCTCGATTGGTAGTTTTTTTTTGAATTATTTGTTAAATAGTTTTGTGTTATTTGTTTGTTTCCTCAATTTATTCGAATTTTTTTTTTCCTTTGAAGCTTATTTCAACTTGTATTTTAACTATATTCAGGTGTTTGGTAGGGCATGTGTTAAATCTTTTTTCTTTGTTGCATAAAAATGTGTCTTATGGTCTTGTTTTCATTCTGATTCTACTTTAAGATTTTCATTGTAGCCGAAAAACAGGAAAAAAGCCTAATTAATATGTGGTTCAATAATTGATATATCATACACAAATGCACATTACTTATTTAGAGAGAAAGAGAATAAGCTATTTGGAATGTAAAATAAGGCAACACGGGAAGGATGCTGGTATAGATATAGGAGGATCATTTTGTTGCTGGTGGCTATTACTGGAAGGGTGTTCAATTTTAAGTGTTTAGGCTAACGAGCCCGTAATATGTTTCTTTCAAACCTAGTTTAAGGTGATGATAGTAGTAAAATAAATTGTGTAGTCATCCTTTTGCTGCTATTACGGTTAGTTTTCCTAAACATTTTTTGTTTTGTTTAAACGCTAACATTGAATTATTATTTCCCTTCCGAGAGCCATTATACTAGCAATTTTCTTGAGTAAAACTATTTTGACAATTTTTCGCAGAAATTTAAATAGTTGAATTGATCACGCATTCTTTTGTTTAGTGGATCTTCTGATACTTTGTGTCAGCAATAAATTGTAACAAGTAAAATAATAATTGGTAATAATTATCAAAAACTGAAATGGAGAAAACGTAGAATTATATAATTAAAATGACGTGAAATAATTAATGGAGGACTATTTAACGAACCAAATGTTGTATTTTGAGTTTTAATTCTTATTTAATTTGATAAACGTGTAATTTTCCCAAGTAAATGCCCCCCAAGAATTTTACAATCCGTGAAAATTTCTGTGTGGAATTTTATGTTTTTTTAAATCTTTGTTAAAATATCTGGGCGATTTTCTTTAAGAACGAGTAAATATTGGATAGTCTAAAAAGGATTGAGCCTTTTTTGTCACTAGATGGTGTTCATTGACATATATCGGACAATACTAATCAGATTGAGTTAAACTGACATGCGTTTGAAAGGTGACATTCCAGTCCAAAATTTTTACTTCGTCATTCGTGTCAAAAGTTGTATTCAGTTAAAAATGAGTGAAATTTCTGAAAAAATTCGTTACATTTTACAATATCAGTACGATCAAGGTGAGAATGCACCCCAGGCTCGTGAAAAAATTTGCGGTGTCTACAGTCAAGATATTTTATCAAAAGTCACAGCCAAGAGATGGTTCGCTCGCTTTCGTTCTGGAAACTTTGATATCACAGATACACCTCGCTCAGGTGGACGAATCACTGAAAAAGTCGATGAAATCTTACAAAAAATTGAAGAAGACAGACACATAAGTAGCCATGACATTGCTAAGAAACTGAATATCCATCACCAAACAGTTTTGAACCATTTGCGTAAGGCTAGATACACAAAGAAGCTCGACGTTTGGGTGCCGCATGAATTAACACAAAAAAATTTGATCGATCGGATTTCCATTTGAGAAATGCTAATATCATTACGGGCGATGAAAAATAGGTAAGATACGAGAATGTGGTACGAAAAAGATCATGGTCAAAAATGGGTGAATCATCACAAACGACTCCAAAGCCAGGATTGACACCAAATAAGGTTATGCTGTGTGTATGGTGGGGTTGGAAGGGAATAGTTTATCATGAGGTGCTAGAACCTGGCCAAACACTCAATTTGGCTCTGTGTTGTCACCAATTAACCAGATTGCAACAAGCAGTTCAAAAAAATCGGCCAGAATTGATCAAAAGAAAGGGCGTTGTCTTCCATCATCACAATGCCAGACCACACACATCTTTGATGACCCGGCAAAAATTGACAGGGCTTGGCTGGGAAGTTTTGACGCACCCAATATATAGTCTAGACCTTGCACCGTCAGACTGTTTCAAAGAGGGACTGTGAAAATCACTTGGCCAAGCTTTTCGCCGATAAACCACAGAAGTTCTACACAGATGGAATAATTTCTCTACGCAAAAAATGGCAAAAGGTCATAGATAACAGTGGCCAATATATACATAAATAAAATATAAGAAATATTCAATCGAAATAGAAAATCGAAAAAAAAGGCTCAATACTTTTTAGACTTACCAATATAATACTCCAGACTACGAAAGATGTGGTCAAGGTAGTCAAGCAAGCGTCAATTACTTTGAAGCCGTGCTTTCTACCAGCCCACGCTTGAATCAACAACCCACGGTGAATTGGAAACTAGCAAATCAATGCAGGTTTCACAAATGCCTTGAGTAAGGTTTGTATTTATAACATCGACAGATCCTTCATTGCCTTTGCTAGTATGTAGTGTTATATCGAATGCAACTTGGCTGGAGTCTTTTTTTTTATTAAAATCGAGAGATCGCACAAGCTTCCCGTGGCTAGAATTCATCTACGTGCCGGTAAATTGGATTTGTTCAAAAACAAACTAACCAACAACAACCGATTGCCGAGCGTGTATCCATTAAATGAACGTATCGCCATTGTCGCTTCCTCATAATTTGTCGTCGACACAAGTTCGTATTCTTTGCATTGATTCGTGCCTTGATTTTTAATGAGTTTCGCACTCTGCACAGCTCCGAAGGGTACAAATAGTTGCCATAATGTACTTTCTTCTGTTTAGTGTGCCAAGTTGTGGATGAAGATGCTGTAGGCCCGTCCTGGCGGTGCAATGCCGGCTGCAGCCGCTACGACTACTAGTCCATTGTGGAGCTGTAGTTGGTGGTAGTTCCACGCCACTAACACTGAGTTCAGAAATATTAAACGAGCTATTTTATAAAACTGTTATAGAACTTACTTGTAAGTTTAAAATGCTTCGGCTTGTCGTGGGAAACTGCAGGATGTTAGTTTGCGACAGATAATGATTGTAGAGGCGCATTTATCCACAATCCGGGATGATGTCCAGGAAGCACCCAACGAATTGGGCTGCTGCCACTGCCACTTAAAAATTTTAGAGCCGGGATCAGCACCCCCGAGATTCAGGGAAACGTCGAACTCCAAACCAGCACGAACCAAACGTGACCTCCGTCATTTTTTATTCGTTTGACACATGTCAAATCGTGATTCAGTGGCAGCGAGTAGTTTAAAAGTCGTTCACGAACCATCGATGTCAGGGGCGTCGGGTACATGCATCGGCTGATCGGCGTAAGTGGCGTAGAGCGTCAAGAGCTAAGCTATTACAGGGGAGTGTCCACGATGGCAACCAGGCACGGGAGACTGAAGGACAGGATGTCAAGCTCTAGCTGAGTCCAACCATCTTGGGGCGTGTGTCAGATGGATGGCTAATATTCCCAAGGGGAGTTCGCGTAGGAAAGGTCTTTTTGTGTGATTTACGAGCCCTGGTGGAGGTGGACGATGCCAATCGTAAAATAACACAAAAAGGAACTTCTTGGGGATGGCGTGCTTGACGTAAGTCTTTGGCATAGTATACTCCCAGTTCTTTCCCGAACATGTCAGAAATGAGATACCGCGTGGGCAAAAAAACCGCATTTTTTCGAGGAGAGTAGACTGCGGTCTGCTGGTGAGTAATACCATACTTGTCCATCAGGTCCCGAAATCTAAACGATGTGAACTGGACTCCATTGTCGGAAGCAACATATTTAGGTACTCCAAATACATGGAAGATGCGTACCTTCAAGAAGCTGACTATCGTGCCGGTATGCATGTTACGAATTGGCTTAATGATTGGGAATTTCGACAGTTTGTCCAGGACCATGACAGCTCCAGTGTGACTAGAAGTCGAATGAGGATAAGGACCGATAAGATCAATATACAAGCGCTGGAGCAGAGGCTCAGGTAGTTCAAACTTACCCATTGGAGGCCAAAGGACAGTATTGGGAGCTTTGGTGCACTTACACAACTCGCAAGCGGTTACATACACTTTTATTTGTTGTACCATATTAGGCACAAAGGAATATGTTTTGAGATGCGCTGTGCGCACTCAGCGGGTGGTCATGAGCACGTCTGATGAGATCGATGGTCAATTCTTCGGGCACCCATAACTTCCACTATTCCTCTTCTTGTATGGGGTCTCCAGATGCGTGTCGCATCCACTTGTATACAAGTCCCTCCGTCACCCACAGCTCTGACAGCTGTGGTAATTGGCTCTGAATAGTACGCATCAGCTGGGTGTAGCCTACCGACTTGAAGGTGGGATGGTCCACGTCAATCAATAGGGCGATGTCGTCCTCCTGGGCCAACTCGACTCCTTCCGGGGCGAACATCCTCGATAAGGTGTCCGATACCACATGTTGGCTTCCTTTCCGGTATCGAATCGTAAAGTCAAGCACCTGTCATTTCAAGGCCCATCTAGCCAAACGGCCATGGAGGTCAGTTTGGCTCATCAGCCATTTCAGGGACGCACGAACCGTAACAATTTAGAAGGAGTTTCCCTCAACATATGCTCGAAAACATTTCATTGCCAACACCGCCGCCAGGCATTCCTGCTCAGAGACAGTGTAGTTCCACTGGGCCGGGTTCAACTCGTGTGACATAGAGGCTATAGGCATCTCCTCGCCGTCTTGCGTAACCTGGATTAAGACTGCCCCCACCCCATGTTGGCTAGCGTCTCATTGGATTGAGAACGGTTTACTAAAGTCGGAACTACGTAGTACGGGGGCTGTTGTCAGACTCTTCTTTAGCTCTTCAAAGGCTCGCAAGCTGTGTTCTTCCCAGATGAACTTTCGTCCCTTACACAGCATGTCGGTCAAGGGGGGTGATGATGAATGCATAGTCACGTACAAATCGTTGGTACCATCTACATAAACCTAGAAATCGGCGTAACGGCTAGGTGGTCTTAGGAAAAGCATCAATCGCTTGTGTCTTGTCCGGGTCGGTTTTGAGGTTGCCATGGCCAATGATGTGACCCAAATACTTAACCTCCGTCATTATGAACTGACTCTTCCGTATGCTGATGGTTAACCCTGCCTTTCGGATGTGCAAGGCCACTTCCTGAAGCAGGCCGATGTGCTCATCAAAGGTCTCGGTTATAAGCAGCAGATCGTCCAAGTATACGAAAACTTGGTGCCGTAAATGCGGTGGCATCACCTTATCCATAAGGCACGTCACTGTTTGAGGGGCATCAAATAATCCGAATGGTATGGTCACAAATTGGTACAGTGGGCGACCTGGGACCGTGAAGGCTGTCTTCTCTTTTGAGGCAGGTTCCAAACCGATTTGCCTGAAAGTGTCCTTGATGTCCAAGCTCGTATTGAAATGGGCTTTAGGCAATCGACTTAGGATAGCCTCAATCGACGGTAGGGGATATGAGTCCTTAACAGTGATGGCATTGAAATGTTGGGCATCTAAGCATAGCTGGACCTTATTCGGCTTAACAACCAAAGTGACCGGTGAGGCCCATGCGCTCTGCGATTCTTCTATTACGGCTAGTGCCAACATCCGATCAACTTTGGCATATAACGACTTTTCCTTCGCCGGAGATATGGCAAAATGTCTCTGCTTGAGGGGCTTAGCATCCCCCACATCTATTGTGTGAGACACCAAGGTTGTCCTGCCGAGATCTTCCTTATCATGCGATGGAAAAGCGGATATAGCCGAGTCAAGTCACAGTTGTTGATTCGCATCCAGTACATGCTGAAGTGAGGGCGAATTTGGGATCGCGTCGTGGACAGTGGTGACAGAGTCAAGTATCGTGCTAGAAATTAATGACGGGGCCAAAATAAATTTTTGAACGAAGTCCACCCCTAGGTAAAGGTTCTGTGTTAGTTGTGGTATAATGTAGAATTCCAGGGACTTGGACACCCCTTTAAATATGAACCGTCGTAAGTTTCTCCACTATGGAGTGACGAGTTCTGTCCATCGTACTTAACCAGGTAGTAAAATGCTGGATTTGATCTGCGTGGGTCGTCAGGACCTCTCCTTTGAAATCGGCTACTATGTAGCTAATACTAGCCCCATTGTCAATCAAGTCTACCAGCCGCTTTTGCAGGATATGTACTGACGCGTATGGGATTAATCGTTTTAAGTTGGAATAAACTTTGGTAGTTTTTGTTTATGTTTCATGGCAAATGTCATGGGAATTGTCAAGTGTGATAAGCCTAGGGGATTTAGTTCA
Organism: Odontomyia ornata; assembly: GCA_963969285.1. NCBI lineage: Eukaryota > Metazoa > Arthropoda > Insecta > Diptera > Stratiomyidae > Odontomyia > Odontomyia ornata. The sequence goes on from OZ017738.1 coordinate 294,973,689, forward strand.
GTGGTGTCACTACAAATCATTTTTAATGACGGGGGCTGAAAAAGTTTTGAAATGTTTTCACAATAAGATTTATTGTTTGTACGATACTAATTAAAATATATTTAATAAGGATCCCCAATGACGTGGAAATGCGTATGCACTGGCTGTTAGCTATAGGATGTCCTGTAGCTGACACACTCAAGCAATTGGTGTTGTGTTCCGATCACTTTGTGCCAGAAGATGTTCTTGATATTGGAGTATGAAGAAGCTTGAACAAGAATGCGATACCGAAAATAAATGTTGTAAGTCGTACGAAAATACTAATACTGTTTTTAAAAGTTTTTCTTTGTATTTCAGCCATATCTAATATTTGATCAGGATGAAGCCAGCATGAGTAGAAATTATGTGGTGAAGTTTTGAAGAATTTGAACAGTTAATGATTTCTTTTACTGCTAATTAGAAAACCTTTTTCATATGGACTACTGAATTCATTATATTTTGAAAAATTATGATTTAAACGATGAATAGTGACAATTTTATAAATAAATTACATTTCCACAAGATTGTAGGAAATGAAATTTATGTTATAATGTAGTCAATTATTTTGTTTATTTTATTTATATACGCTATAGTTTTATAATATATTATCAAGTATTGAGTTGTGTCTTCGAAAAAAAAAACTTGGCAATGTAATCAGTTGTTGAAAAAATAACTCCTTATATAATTACTCGTATATTCATAAGGTTAATGATTAATACGTATATTCATTATATATATTTAAAAAGTATGAATTGTGCTACTTCTTGTGAAGTAGTTTCCACTACAGAACCTGATAAAATAATGACTCATATGGAAAACATGAATGAGGTAAAGGTGGTTAGAGTAAAATAATTCATAAATTTAAATAAAGTATCTTATTTCAATGGAATCATGCTGTGAACTAAGCAGTGTCCAATGCAATATTTATCGGCAAAGTGGGCTTCATGTAAGTTATATAAATTTTTAAATAAGTTATAATGTATTATAAGTGTGAATTCATACCTTTGGTGAGAATTTGGCAATGCAATTAGTAGTTCAAAATATTACTCTTACACAGTTAAAATTTTAAGAGAAATTATTAATATGCATATTTCTTATATACAATTTCATCTAATTAAATAACGAAAAAAATATATACATTGTTTTAGGGAAACGGTAAGACTTGTGATGCAGTCATCACGACAGACCCTGATGGAATTCTGCATCATATGAGAAACATAGATGAGGTAAAGGTTGTTAGTGTAAAATAATTCACAAATTTTTATAAAGTATCCTATTCCAGACTTTAATTAAATCTTCAACATCATCGAACATAATTGCATCAATTTCTACTGCTCACGTAAGCACTAATAATTAATCTATTTTAAAATATTTTAAGCAATCAAATTTAAATTAAACAAATTTAAAGATTTTAAGTCAACTGTATAATTTTCTTGCATGTTTTGTGTATATTTTGGGAATTCCGTGACTTTTTGTTCAGTAAAACTGATTTTACCGAGAAATAGGTTACTAAACCCTCGTAATAAGTAAATTATGAAAAATACAACAGAAGTATAAAGTAAAGTAAACATTAAATCTTGTGATTGCCCTAATGAAAGTTGAATCAACAATTTTGAAATCAAAATTCCAATATTTAAATCTTAATCAACAATACGAAATTGTATATGCCAAATTGAAATTATTCAGTTTCATTTTGGAATTGGTTTTACAGTTTAAAGTTGGAAACGTATACAAACTATATGAATTTTCGGTTACAGTCAGGAGGTGGTGGTCATAGCGGTCGCTTATACTGCCACAATTCATAGGCTACATTTTTGCTTGTGAATATAGAATTTATTTTTATTGATATTGGATGATGGTTGATTTTCCATAATATATTTATACATATTAGCTGTATTAATATATTATATGAATGCAATATGATCTACCCCATTTTCTTTCTACAATAAAAGTACAATATTAAACTAAGCGTACGGGAATTAATTTAAATAATTATAGTTGCTCGTACTAAACTCCTTCATCCACGTACTTTTGATCTAAGATACAATATATTGGGCTTTTTCAGACGCAGCGTTAAAAGTCAGCGTTAAACAGGTTATATGGGCAAGAAGAGTGAGAGGCATTGAGGGGACCTGATGGTAAAAACAAGCCAACAATTTTTAGGGTGAACGAGCGTAACGCACATACACAAACGCATTTTGATGATCATTTGGTCGGGGAAATTTTATACATATCATTCCAAATTGAACATTCGATGAAGAAGGTAGTCGTCATGAAATGATTGCCTTTCTTTAATTTGCGTGCAAAAATGGATGCGTGGACGCGAGAAGCTACGCGTTATTTAATGAATTTATAAAAGCGGAGGCCATGTTCAATTTCAGGAAACAACACGCAGAATATCACGATTTCAATAGAGTTAAATTGCCTATTGTAAATCCATAGAAAATTAACAGTACGCATAATCTTCATAGAATGACATTATAATAAGCCAGTTGACAACACAAGAAAAATATGCGACTAAAAAGGATATTCAAATTTGGAATATGTTTTTCAGAAAGCGAGAAAACACGGAGGTTCTAATAAATCCAATAGAAGTTTGAATCGACAAACTTTAACAATCATAAAATATATTTTTCATTCCAGTTTTTGTTACCTCGTGCACAATTTAAGGCTAAAACATCAATTCTCAATCGCTTATCTCTCTGTCTTCGCTTTCATGTTGTCCGCACGACGTTTAACGATCAAGTGATCCTTTTGACACATACACTCGCAAGACGTGTATCGTATACAAAAATAGGTTGGCTGAACTATGCAACGTGTAAACATAAGGGCGTAAGCGCGAAACCTGTTTGGATATGGGTTTTTACCATTCCCGTGTGAAAGAGCCCATTGACTTCAATCTTTTGTGTTGATTAATTTCTTTCCTTTCTGGTATCATAATTTTTTATATTATTCAATTCATTTTCAGAACAAGGATCATATTATGCCTGAACCACCATTTTCCAAAAGTAATGTGAATATTTTTGTTGTAAGTTTTTCCTCTATTCTGATATATTGCTTTGATTTCATTTTCGCAAACACAAATTTGTATGCTTTGTTTTTCGATCCTTATATGTACCATTATATCCACTTCATTCTAACCAAACCTAGTAGTCGTGCCATTGCAAACGATAGGTTCCAATATAACTAAATAATAACATATATTTAATGGAAATTTCAACTCTGTTTTTAGGATCAAAGAGAAAAACATCTGAGCCTGAAAGAATGCCTTGAGACTTCAAGTGACGATGAAAGCGAAATCGCAGAAAAAGTGATTATTAAGAGGGGTAAATTACATAAACTACTCAAGTGTATCCAGAGTAGGGATAAATCAATAAAGCAATTGACACAATAAGTATCCCGACAACGCAAACGAATCGCACGAATTGAGACTGTACTGCAGGAACTCAAAACCAAAAATTTTATTGATAATGAAATCGAAAGCGTGCTAACTGATATTGTCGGACCAGCAAAAGGCTTTATCAATCGTTATATACGCAAATCAAAATATATACCCAAAGGGTATAAGTATGTACGAGAAATATTTGATAACTGTCTTCCGCATCCCGGAACTATTTCCCAATGGTATCGGGTTTTGAATTGTTCTCCGGCTTTACAAATGAACTACTTCATGCCATTAAAACTGCCTGCGATGAAGCAAATAAGAAGAGCGAAAAATTAGTCATAAATATTGTTTTTGATGCAGTTCATATTCGAAAGCATGTAGATTGGGATGGAGAGAGATTGTATGGCTATGTAGATATTGGAGACGGTAGCAGAAGTGGATTTTTGGCAACGTGGATTGTAGTGATAATGGCTGTTTCTTTGAACAGGTCATGGAAAATACCAATTGGATTTTTTTCCATAACATCTCTCAGTGAAGACCAAAAGGCGAGCATTATTCGTTTAGCATTAGACAAACTGACCACCTGTGGCGCTGATATAATTGGCATAACATTTGACGGAGCTTATAATAACATTAACGCAATTAAATCCCTAGGCTGTGATTTGCGAAATATTGAAGATCGTCCTCAAATGTCGCATGAACTTCAAAACGAACGATATATAGTGCATCCTGATCCATTCCATATGATAAAGCTGTTTAGGACTACCCGTGTATAACTGAAAAATATCTCAACACAAGATATTTCCATCTGGCCAAAAACAATCTGATAAACAATTTTACAGTAAAATGATTATTTTTAACGAATGCAAGTAAACTCTAATCCCGTAGCTGTATCCTATTAAATTTTATCATTGAACAATAAGTACTTACATTTGAGAAAAAGAAAGCTGTAAAGGAATCTAGGAAGTGTTTATAAGAATTCATAAATTTCATAACTCGTTCATTAAACAGGTATATTTGTATATGTGATACACATATCAATGCACTTCCTGCACCTACCTCCACGTGGTGATCCCTGGAGATATAGATTATATTAATTTGAATTTTCTGTGGCTGAAGGTGCAAAAAAGAATTGATTCGGTATCATTTTTTGTGCTTTCTTCTGTTTTGAGTGCCAAGTTGTGGATAAACATGCTGTAGACCCATCCTAGCGGTGCACTGCCGGGTCAGCTGCTACGATTTCTAGTACATTGGGGAGCTGTAGTTGGTTAGAGCTCGACGCCACTATAGTCACTCCATGCAGAAGTATAGTCTGGACATTGCGTAGCCGGCAAAAACCGTTAAATTTAAAAAACCGCCGAGCTTTCGTTTACGAAGAGTTAAAATCTAAAAAGTATTTAATATGCATTCTTGATATATTCAAACATTAGGAAAAAAATACACATTTGAAAATAATGGACTTTTCATGCTATAAATGAATAAAAGAAATCTGAAAGAATCACACCTATACATATAAACGGGCAATTTATCGAACAGCTTTCCGAATTTCGGAAACAACTTTCGAGCTTGTGCAAATATCAAGTGGCGATATCAAATAAAATTACCACGTATAAGTGCGTAAATAACAATTCTTCGAGAATGGAAGGACTAGAGTGAGCGAACCAATCCAGAGCCGGTATAAACATGGACTTATTTAAGGAATAAGTGGCGATGTTTCAAGAATGTATGACCAGGTTAGTAAATTTTAATTTCTTGCGGAATGTATACAAAATGTTATTTAATTAATATTTTACTTGCCAACCGATAAATAAATGTGAAGCTTTGTATCTGTCATATTAAAACTAAAATACGTTAAATTTAATTGAAAAACTACTTAAATCTGATTTTTCTTCGCCTTTTTTTTAACACTTCCATTCCCTACCAATCTCTCCATCACTCTTTCATCTTTGCACAACATTCGTGCGATCTTTACTTCATACCTTGTCGACTCCTACGTGTGCCTCCCAGGCAATGACAAAACGTCGGTATAAGGGGGCACGCAAAATGCTGTGAAGTACTCCTTTCTTGCTTGTCTAGTTCAATTCGTAACCAGCTCTCAGAGATAAAAAAATATAATACGACACAGTAAAAAAACTCTGAGTTCATAATAAATTAGCTGTCTAAGTATCTCGAAAATAGGGTCCAAATGTACTTAGATACTGCGTTGTCAATCCTCGGGATTTATCATTAATTTGAATTCTTTAGATGCTCCTTAAGTCTTTTCTTAAATACTAATAGTGAATTCTTTTTTTCCACAGTCTCTGGAAGATTCTTATGTACACACAGATCATCATTTGTTGTATCGTCCTTTAGTCAATCAGTTCTGGCAAACGATATTACGAAATTGCTCGAATTTCTTGAATAATATGGAATTAAACTTGATACTTTTATAAAAGGGTTTTGTTCCAATTCACTAAATTCTACTACTGATGATTTGACTGAAGGTGAATGAATTGGTTCTTTGATGCACCAGTCGTGTTGGAGTGAGTATTGGAAGATTTAGAATATTTTTGTAAGCTTTAGTTAGCATACTGGATATAATATTAAGGTTTTGGCTTGGACGATTGAGTCCAAATAACCACCGCATATTGTACTTTGTAAGTACAAATGCATTTAATACAAGCTTCTTTATATCCATTTGTATCAGTGATGCTAGTTGTCTCCTCAAATTATTTATGTGTGGCAATCAGATCAAGCAATGGTCTATGGTAAGACCGAGATATTTAATTTCTAGCACTCTACGCAATTTTTCGCCACTAATTCCTAATTCTTTGTTTAAGCACAATGTATTTTGCCTTTGTAGTAGTCAATACTAGCTTGTTTTCGAGAAGCCATGAACGATATTTTTCTAGATCCTCGTTGGCGATGTTTTCCATGGTAACTTCATCATGTCCCGAATGAAGAAATACAGGGTCATCAGTGTGTGGTGACCTTTCAATCCATATATATTTAAATATAGCAAAAACAAGGTCGAACCAATTATGGAGCATTGAGGAATACCAGATTTAATTGGTGCTAGATTGTGAAAGAAATTTTTAACTGATGTGCTTTGGAAACTTCCTTCCAAATAACTCTTAAATTTATTATTATTATTATTTATATATTTCAAAAATTTTATAATAAGTTTTTTGACAAAACAAATTTTAACTGTAATTGAGTGGCTTGGTCAAAAATATATATAGCGGCCAGAAAAGGTTTTCTTTTTATATAGATCAAAAATAATACTCTCATCCTGATTTTTATGTACGAACAAGTCTAAAAAGCTAATTTTGTTTTTTTTCCTGTTTATCTTCTCTTTCATATATAAATTTTAATGTCGGGTGTATATTGCTCAAATATCTATGTAGTAAAGGTAACTTATTTTTAATAAAAGCAGTGAAAGATTCATCAACATAGCAATAATAGGAAGTTATGGATTTTTTATATCGTTACAGAAATTCCTTTTCAGTATCTTAGATTTTTAAAGTATTATGATAATGTATGATTTTTTCAACTAATAAAATAATTTCACAACAGGTCAAAGAAGTAAAGCAATCGGCACATAATTCGATCGACCGTCGTCATCAGGCATCAATAAATGAGAGAATCATTGAATTGAGAAATATTGAAATGCACAAGTCTACATATCAGAGTTACAAAAACAACATTACGATCTCAAGTTGTAGATTCACGTCTACAGCGTGAGTTGATGGCTCGCGATGGATCCAAGGTCAAGGGTGTTCTAATCACAGTCACATAAAACTGCTGCTAATGACACCACCTCGAAAGCATGAATCGAATTCCTTATTGTCGACATTGGACATGTCTACCATTTTCACCATGTCACACAGGATCAAAAATGTCCAATTTAATTCATAAGGAAAATCATGATTTAACAGCATACATGTGTGGCATGTAATCTCACTCATGTTTAGCATTGTTCATGTTTGTATTCACAGTATTTAATCCGTTCAAATCGTTTTTGAAAAGTCCGATGACCAATACTGGTGATGATTACGGCCTCTACATAAGCAGGAGGAACATCTTATCATTTAATAATGAATGTAAATCAAATAGAAAATTGATAATTACAAGGTGGATGTTAGTCTCAAGCAATTTTTTTTTTTTTTTAGATTCGGAAATAATGATGGTTTCAATGGTTTTGTGGGCTACAAATGTTATGTATAAGCTGCTGGTGAATATTGGAAGCATACGAATACTGCTGCATTGGAATTCTTTAAGGTAATTAAACGTAAAATGGATTGAAGCACACATTCGTAGATTTATCCAAATCAAGTTTTCAAATCATTTAGTTTTATATATATATATATATATATATATATATATATATATATATATATATATTTATATATATATATATATATATATATATATATATATATATATATATATATATATATATATATATATATATATACATATATATTTCAAAAGTAAAAGTTCCTCCTTCTTCAGTGTTTTTTGGATGGTTTAGCTACAGCTATTTCCAGCTTTTTATATCTCTTACAATTTAACTATTTTTCTCTTGAGCAATACTCATTATCCTTTTTACACTCTTATCACTTGGTCTACGTCCTTATGTTTATTATTACATTTGTATCTTAATTATCTAAAGATCTCATTATCCTCATTTTAGAGTTATTATGTATTGTTTTTTTTTTGCAATTCTCATTATTATTCGTTAGTTTGTAATTAAAGTTCGATTATTAAATTTTACATACTACTTAGATCGAATTAGCTTTGAATATTTGTTGCCCATATCTTCGATGAGTCGTGAGTTCTCCAGTTGCCGGAGGCTCGCATATACGTACAATTTCCGATTATTGCTTATTTCTTGTATGTGATTATGTGATTGGTTTCCACAATATGCTTAGCGGTGGGTTACTTCGGAATATGCAAAATCTCCTGTCAACTATTCCAGAAAGCGTTCATCGGACAAACGAGGCGGCCGGATGAAAATGAGAAGCTAAAATCAAGGAAAGTACTAAACGATGCTGCGAAGTAAGCCGTTGCTAAGCCTGTTGTGGAAACCTATCATGTAATCAATTGGGATGATCTAGAGGTAATACAAGAAATAAGCAACACTCGGAAATTGTACGTATATGAGAGCCTTCGGCTTATTCGACAACCGGAGAACTCACGACTCAACGAAGATATAGGCAACGGATATTCAAAGCTATTGTTGCTAATTCGTTCTAAGTAGTATGTAAAATTTAATAAACGAGCTTAAATTACAAACTAACGAATAATAATGAGAATTGCAAAAAAAACCTTACATAATAACTCTAAAATGAGGATAATAAGACCTTTAAATAATTAGGATACAAATGTAATAATAAACATAAGAACGTAGATTAAGTGATAAAAGGATGAAAAGCATAATGAATATTGCCCAAGAGAAAATTAGGTAAAATGTGAGGGATATAAAAAGCTGCAAATAGTTGTTGTTACCAATTAAGATATATGTATAAAACTGAATTTATTTGCTTTTTTTTGAAGATTTGAAAGCATGATTTGGATAAATCTTTAATGGTGCAAAAAAACCAAAATAACAAAGAATCATATTAATCTTAAATTTTTATTTAACGTCTTTATAGGGAAACTCATTTGCTGCTTAGGCCGAATACCTTTTAAGTCTAAAAATCTTCAGCTTGTCATTGCCCACGTCAAGGGTTGAAACCTGCACCACTAAAACATGGCAATTTACTGTTTTCCTATCGAATCTGGATAGGGCGCTGGTTGTCCCGAAAAGCAGAGGGTGTCTTCTGTTCCTGAACATTAGAACCATGGAGCTAAACTCAGCTAAGGAACTTGTATTTCATCGACTCAACATCATTTATCTACTCAAATGAAAGTTTCCTATGGATTAATTCTTTCCTTTTTTTATAATTCTGTGGTACATACTCAAGCAAACTGTAGCAACTGTTTACCGAATTTTATCCGCCAGGCCGATTGGGCTCAAATTCTGAAGTCCGAAATTAAAAATGTATTGATGAAAAAAGAGGTAATCACACTCCTTTCCAAGATGCCCTAATTATTTAAAATCAATAGGGAACCCCGAAATGAAGTATGACTAGTCTCAAATACCATTAACACTAGCCTGAAATAAAATTAAAAATATAATGTAACAAAAAATAATTGTATCACAGTCACATAAGTAAAATAATCTACAACTACTACTACGTTTCAGTAAAAAATCGCAGAAATTATAAAGACAATTAAAGAGCAAAATAATCGTAATAACTATAAAATAAGAGTATTTCAATACCAACCACCAACATTCACACAGTGGCTAAATTCATGATTTTTTTCTTTTGATCGCACTAACTTCTATGTTACTAACAAAATTATATCTTGCATCACTTATCATTATTTGCAAGTATGAGCTAGAAAACTAAATTTAAGATAAATTTATTGGAAGGAAGATCTTCCAAACGCTACGTTGCCTGATCTATCCCTTTTTTGCCAGCAATTTGACATCTAAACAAAGAGTACCTTGAATTAATTTTGCATAAATTTTATGAAGATCTAGAAATATATTGGGGATTGCTGTTAAATGAAACTGAAATGCTTCATTGAAACTTGTTTTTTCATCCGGATATTTTTCATAAAATACCCGGTCTCCATTTTGATAAAAAATTTAAAAGTCTTTGAATTTGAATACACTAAAAGGCTACTACTTTTTATCGATTGGTACTCTAGTCCTTTAAAATGTACAAAACTACTTTATGTATCTAGCGGTAAATTAGAAATTAAATCATTAAAAAAACATGAGTCACATGTTATGTTCTCATTTCATATGTGTGAGATTATATAACCAGTGATATTGTACAAAATGTTTTTTGCAGTGCAATCCAATTGTATGCTCTCAATTTCGTCTTCGTCCAGCGGTTCATAATATGTATCATTATTTGTTCCGTCGCAAATATTGATTTTACATTGTAGATAGCTAAGGAAACCGTCCAAATGCATTCTATCATCTTCCTCGTAAGAGGAACTATTTCTGCAATAATATAAATATTGAGAAACACATATCAATTTTAAATTTTGTGTAAACTGAAGTGCCGATCGTTTGCACTGTTTTGCCCTTGCTGTGCTGAATAAATTTTCAAGCAAGTCCTGCGTAAATCTTGCCGTTAACACAAATTAGAAATTGCACTCTTTTAACAAATATTGACTAAGTTCAATAATAGACGCAGTTGTAATGGCTACCCCTGTTTAGACAGGTTTCCAAATTCCCTTAGCTCCTATTTTCAAATCATTTGATAGTTCCACAAATTTTTTGAGGAAAATTATTTTTGCATGATAGCACTCTATGTTATTAAGGCTAAGCGCCAAAGATTTGCCACGGTTGGATGATATCAAGAACCTGCTCTAATTATCGTGAATGTTTCATTGTTAAGAAGAGATTGGGTGAAATTTTTAAGCAAATGTGCAACATCCGCCAGTATCCACAATTTTCGGTTGGGATCTACTGGGTGGACAAGATGGTAAAGATCCCTTCCATGGGTTTTTTGGCCCGTAAAATGGTAAGCAACTACCTGCTTCCATCTACTGCTTAACCCACCAATAATAACAACTAAGGAGTTACATGCGAGTGTGCTACTATCAGGAAGTGTTGTTTTGCCTGAGGATCGTCCTGAGTTGGTGTTGTACTCAGTTCCTTTTTCGATTTTCATTTCGTCCAAATATTTTGAGCTGCAGGAAAGAAAAAATATCCAGTAGAACACCCGGCGAAAAATTTAGAGTTTCCAACTTTCTCCGCAAAGTTCGCTCAGCTGGAAGCAGAAACTTTTTCTTCCTTAAGAATTTGATTTGAAGGGAAGATCTTAAGGTGGAGTTTTGCCACTTTACTTTTTTGACATCGTTGAGATGTTCAATTTGGTCTACGTTGAAAACCGAACTGGAAACATTGCTTGTCGGACGCATCAATTTCGCCCGTAGGTTTTTTATGATTGTACCTCGTCACTGAAATTTCACATTGAACAACTTGTAGCATTCATTTTGAAAGGCCAGTTGTTCTTTCAATTTGACGTTTTCATTGTTCTCGCTACTATCTTCCTCAACGGATTCATCAAATTGTAGATCGATATGATTGTCATGATTTATTTTCCCCTTGAAAGTAGATATGTGAGGAGTAACATTATCTACCTCGTCTTCTAAATATTCGAGATCTGTATAGATTTCCTCTCGAAGAGATTCGACTCCACTATTAGTTATGGGTATAGCTCCTGTACAAAGTTATTTATTGATTCCCATTGATTTATCGTCAAAATGAAGGGAACATAAGTACAAATTTTGCGTACTCTTCCATTCAGGCCTCTTCACTGCAAGGCATTTTTATTTAGAAAAAAATTGAATTTATCCACTCATCTATGAAATTCACACCATTCGCCAGCAACAATCATGCACTGCATATGTCAAAATCGACATCTAAAACGTCAATACCGTTAGAACAGATGGGGTCCATAAAATTCCACGCACACAGTTCTAAATCTGATTTCGAAATTAAATTTTGACATATTCCAGTGCCAAATTGAATAGCAATTGGGCCAATCCATCTCTCGGGCTTTGCCCGATATTTATGTCTTGAGAGGTTGTCGACGTTATTGCCATTGCAGTAAAATGAATAAATTTGGCTGATACACTTAAGTTAAGCACTATTTGGTGTAGCACGTTGCGATAAATACTGTGTGCTTGTTTAAAGTCATCAAAAATCTGGTGTTCCACGTTTTCTTGAACCCCCAGCATTTTTCAAGTACCTGTTTGACTGTTAACAATTGGTCTATCGTCAATCAACCTGCTCTAAAGCCACCTAGATACTCCCCAATAAACCTATTGGCGTATGATCTGATTATATTTTCTTAGAATTTTGATAATATTTTGTACGCCGTACAAAGTAAAGATATGCCTCTATAGATTTTGCACTGTTGCTTGTCATCTTTTTTGTGGACAAGCAATATATTTTAATGGATTCACACTACTCGTTTGGCATTCATTCTTGATGCCAAATGTGCTAGATGATCTTGTGGATAGCTTTTTGAACACCGTTGCCACCATATTTAATAAGCTCCACTAGGAATCCCACCCATGCCCAGGGCATTATTATTTTTTAGGCTTTGATGGTGAAACAAGCTTCATCCAGGGTTGGTGGAGCTAACGAAGCAGTAAACCTCATGAGACCATGCACTACCATTTGGTTGTGGGATTTAGGGTGAGGAAACGTGAAAGCCGTGGCTTGGGGAATCAAGGCGGCCGCCTTCCTTCGCCAAAAGAGCTTGGGGATCATCTACGGTCGAGTTTGAATTTAATTCTAATTCTTATTGTTCTTGAAATTTGCTGTTGAGTATTTCCTTTCCAACGTCCTACAGTGACAGTGGTTCGAAATGATTGCTCGACTTCACTTCAATTAGTGTGCGTGGAAGCCACTCGTATCAGTTCTTATCGACCATCCAACTGACTTTTGATAACCTCAAATTTGTACACGATAGACGATGTCCTCTTGATAATACTTAACAATATTTTAGTCAACCAAACTTTTCTTGATTCCCTTTTTCCCGCAGCTGGAAAATTAAAAAAAAAAGCAATTAAAAAACAAAAATTTTTCACTCCAACGCTAATTTCTTATTTTACTCAAATCTGCACACATCGGGATTTTGGAGGCAATCCGCTTCTTTTCTTAGTGCTTAATAAACACTTTTTTCACAATGAGCGGCTTAAATGTCTAATCTGCATAACAGTCTAAACTATTCTTAATTACTTTTTTATTACCTCAGAACTTCTTAACTACTTTTTTCCTACTAATTGTTTCCATTAACACATTTACCTTCTTCATACTACCTCGGCTGTGCTTCCTAAATTCTACCTGCCAGTCGTACTAACCAGCTGTAATTATTTCCTAGGTTGGTATCCTGGCTACTACTTTCTGCGGTTGTTGCGATCGAAAGGCTTTCTAGTGAGTCCAACTTTTTCCACTCCTGCATGTCCTCCAAAACCTCGACGCTATCCCATGGTATCAGATACGCGCTTTCCACAATGTGTCACAATACCATTGATTTTGTGTCTCGTTTCTCTTGTTTCTCTGTTAACTTCGCTTCCCTAATATGTCCTTATAACCTTGTCTTAACCAACCGTTTTGTCTATCCAATATACGTTCTATGGCATTTAGGGCATGTTATCTTGTAGATTCCGCTTTTTCCCCATTGAATCCTTCGATGATCCAGGTTTGTGACATAACTTTTATTCCCTGGATGGTGGTACCGTTGTGATTCTTGCTCTTTTCAATTGCCGCACTAGGTTTTTGCAGTGCGGAGAATAGCTGAGTTTCATTTTGATTGCTTCTGGTTCACGATTCCCATAAAACGTTGTTCTCGTATAATGGCTTCTTCGTTGATTTTCATGTAATCGATGCATTCTCTTCTCTATTAACTCCCGTGTGTATGCATTTTTGAAAGCAGCGACGATAATATACTCCATTTCTTGGAGTTTCGTTCCTCCTACAAGGGAACAGCAGCCTATTGATCATCAAGTTGAAGGGCACCATTTTGTGATCGTACGAATGATACGACGTGCTGAGTATTGTCCGTTGCGTTTGTGCACTTTTTCTGTGGTGGTCAAACTCAAGTGCACCATTAGTTCTGACGACCTTTATATTCAAGAATGGGAAAACGCCGTTGGTTTCCTTCTCCATTGTAAACTCAAGATTGCCGTGGATCTTGTTATTTTTTTTAAATAGGTCATCCACCTCATTTTTCTAAACCACGGTGAACACATCGACTACATACTTTAACCATACTTGTGACAAGATACCTTTTGCTTTCAATTTTTTCTCAATCTCGTCAATGAATAAGTCGCTTAATAGGGGAATAAGGGATTTCCCATAGCTACGCCAATTGGAGTCTTGTAAAATGAGCCCCAAAACATGAGGTAGTTCTCCTTCACGCAGATACTCGGCAACTTAACGTATGCTTTTGCAGTTCACATCCATTCCGTCGAAGAGTTGTGTCCCCTTAATCAATCTTGAAACTATCCAAAAAGTGATTTCACATCGAACAAAACTATGATGTCGTCCTCTTCCAGTCTCGCTATATCTTGAACTTTTTTGATGAATGTGTCCCTATTCTTTTCCGTTCTTACGCCAATTTTTTGAGTATTTCGCTTGAATTGTGAAGTCCAAAGTTAATGATGTTTTGATGAATTAAGAGGTAATCACACAACTTTTCAAGATTCCCTAATTATTTAAAATCAATAGGAAACCCCGGAAAGGAGTATGACTAGTCTCAAATACTTCTAACTGTAGACTGAAATAAAATAAAATGTAACCAAATCGAAAACGTTTGTATGAGCCACATAAATAAAGAATAATCGAAAGTAAATACTTTTTTCCTTCTCTCTTGTCCTCTACTGACTCCACAGAAGTATACTCTGGAATTTGAATGTTGTGTCCTAGCAGCATTAACCAGCGTTTAGCGATATCGTCTGAATTAAACACATTTTAATAAAAAATCACAAACCTAAATTGCTTGTGTCAAAATTGACATAATGTGTAGATGACGTTCGGACAGCTGGAATTCATACATTTTCACGCATACATTCTAAGTTTGATTCCGAAAGAAATTTTCGGAAATCAAAACTGCCGAATGTCAGTGAATCGCCAGACTATACTTCTGCATGGAGTGACTATACACGCCACTAACGCTGAGTTCAGAAACATTCAACGGGCTGTGTTATAAAACTGTTATAGTACTTACTTGTAAGTTTAAAAGGCTTCGGCTTGTCGTGGGAGACTGCAGGATGTTAGTTACCGACAGATAATGATTGTGGAGGTGCACTCACCCACAATCCGGGATGATGTCCGGGAAGCATCCAACGAACGCGGCTGCTGCGACTGTCACTTAAAAATTTTCGAGCCGGAATCAGCACAACCGAGATTCAGGGAAACGTGGACCAGTACGAACCGGACGTGATCTCCGTCCTTTTTTGTTTGTTTGACACATGTCAAATCGCGGTTCAGTGGTAGTGAGTAGTTTAAAAGTCGCTCACGAACCGTCGACGTCAGGGGCGTAGGGTACATGAATCGGCTGATCTGCATCAGTGGCGTTGGGGGTCAAGAGCTTAGTTATTATATATACGAAGGAACAACTTTGAGCATCCTATTGGTTATAAATATGTCGTCTATTACTGTTAAATTTCTCAAACCACTGATTAATCCTAAAAATCCGACGCTTCTTTATGAATGAATTCTGCTTATCTCCTTGATATAGGGTATAGAATGAATCGAAAACTTTAATACAAAAATTGAATTATTTGTACAAAACATCTCTTTCAAGAGTTCATATATCCTTCTACTTGTTAATATAAAGACTAATTATTACGAAATTATTTTTATCAATTTGAAAATTCAAGAACAATTTAATAAATGGAATTCATGAAATATATGCCTACAGTTATAAGGCTAATACTAACAACTCGGAGACTCTGCTTTCAAAGATGAAATAGCTTCCCCATCCAGAGAAGTACTTGAACTCAATACTGTCACTAGGTTTGTTGCATGTGCCTGCAAAAGTAGTAATATCTCTGAGCTCCAGAAGAGATTCAAAGTTAACAGTTTACCGATTGTTGTCCTATTTTTTGTTCATCTTTATATATTCGTGTGTACAATATCATTTAACAGACTCCCGAGATAAGAAATAAAATATATTTCATCAATAAAATTATTCAAGCAATATGCTAGCAAAAACTAACCGTCAAAATTCAGGCGATACTGCGTGAAAACTAAACGAATGGAATGGTCGCCCCCAAAAAGAAAACATAATCTGCATGAATTGGAAGCAATGATTTTGAGTGAAAAAACACTTTTAAATGTGGTATTTTCTTTTCTACGTTTTATGTTGATACTAAACTATGAAATCATACCCCTGTGGGCTGCCAGTGGGTCCTATTATTGGATATTTTTACAATGCACATGATTTTAGAAACTTCTTTGCATTTTCCTGATTTTGTGTCAAAATATAAAGTTTTCTCATTTCTTACCGATAGATTATTCTTATGTCTTGTTAAAGAACAATGCTCAAATCACAAATTTTCATCGATTTTAACATAAAAACTACACAGCAAGCGAGTTTGTTTACAAATTTTCATACCCGAATTTGATAGCACATGCAAAACAATCATAATATAAACGTAAGATTTCTTCTTATCGACAGCGAGATATGATGACAAGAAAAAGCAGTGCTCCATCAGCAACGAGCCGTTCCTGTTAAATACCTGTTCCAAGTTATCATATGATTTTTTTGCATTCGATGTCAAACTCGGCTGTGAAAAACCATAAACAAACTTGAGGCTGACGGCACTTTCCTGGCATGGGCCCTCCGCGTCGAGGGCGCAGAAAAAGTGTGCAAATCGGTTCGAAATTTATTAGCTCCAAAAACGCAAAAACACGCAGAGGGTAGTTAATTTCAAGCATGAAATCTACTTCATACAAAATTTCAACAAGATTGAAAGGCGGCGAAGTTTTGTACCAGAAGGAATGTAAGAAGCAGTTGATTGTCAGATTACAAAATTAGAAAAAGTATTTGAATTTTTGCGCCACGTGCTTTGTGTGGCCCTGCAGGGGCCCGCGCGGGCCTGCAAAAATGAAAATATGTCTGAGCTTCAGAAGAGATTCATAAAAGTAAACATTTTACCTGTTGTTGTCCATTAGTCTCTAACAAAAGTGGAACTGCGTCTTCTCTCAATATTGGTCTGGTTACAATTGTTTTTAAATCATTTTCGAAAAAGCGTTTGGAACATATCAAAGCCTTTATCACATTGTATCCGTCGAAAATATTCATAATAAAAATACACCTAGTTGCCCGTTCATTTTCACTTGCAGGAAATCTGAAAAACTTTCGTTCATTAATAATGTGATTTTTGTGTATGCTGAACATAATAAAAGGAATGTTTTTTTATCTTCATATATGTACAATATCATTTAACAAACAGCTTGAAAAAATAAATAGAATTGATTTTATCAATAAAATTATTCAAGCAATAATCGAACAAAATAGTCACCCCCAAAATGTAAAAATGATCATGCATGAATTGGAGGCAATAATTTTGAGTGAAAAAACACTTCTAAACATTGTCTTTTAGTTACTATGTTTCATGTTGATACTCACTTATGAAATAATACACCTGTCGGCTGGCGGTGGCTTCAATCTTTTCATGTTTTCACAATGCACATGATTTTAGAAACTTCTTTGCACTTTTCTATTTTTTCGTCGAGATATAAAGTTTATTTCACTTACAATTTAATCAATAAATAGTCTCTTATAGCCCTTTTGATGAACAATGCACAAATCACGAATTTTCACTGATTTTAACATAAAAATTATTCACCGAACGAATTTTACAGTTTTTCAGCCTAATTGGACAGCGAATGCAAAAAAATCATATGATAATATGTTGTTTTCTCCTTATCGACAAAGAAAAATGATGACAAGAAATATCAGTGTTCCATTAGCATTGGACCGTTCATGTGAGCTACCTGTTCCAAGCTTTGAGAATGAAACACTGGAGTGAAACATCAACACAAATTCTGTCATCATTTCCAGATCCGCCACGACCGTTGCTCTTTTGATTTAATTTTCGAAGGGTGTAATTTAAAGAGGGATCTAAAATTTAGAAATATTTGAATATGCAAAACTTAACTACCGTTGAATAATTGAATGACAATTTCTTTCTATTTCAGACTTGACTAGTTTGCAAAGCTTTAGTTACATAAATAAAAACCTCACAGTGAAATTTAATAACCAAAGTATAAATCTAATACTCAGATAATTACAAATTAAGCTACAATCGTAATCGTTCATTCTTTTTGCCTCTGTTTTCCATTCATAGCCGAGCTTGGCACCGTCTTCGGCAAGATCAAGGTGCAATTTTTGGTTTCACGGGCTTTATACTGCCTTTTTGAGTAAAATGTATAATAATTGAGGTTGATCTTCGCTATGTACGGAGTAACTACATGCCTTTAAAATGTACTAATTTGTTGAAATATTTCCTAGGGTAGGTTTTTCGGTGCCTAACAGAAATTTCTGTTCTTTCCCTTGTTTGATTTCAGGCGCCTTTTTCCACTCGTAGCATTGTTATTATCTGATTCTCCTAGCAAAGTTCATTTCGACGATTCCCCTACTCAAATTTAATCATGTACAGAACAATATCTACAAAATTCCATTCCCTCGCAACAAATTTCCACATTTACCTTCAAAACAAATGGATTTAGAGGGAAGTTGAATACAAAAAACTATACAGTTGATAAAGCAAAAGCAAACTCCGAATTATTCTTACTTAACTTATAATTATTTTTCCGAAATTATTTTTATTCATTTGAAAATTCAATAAAAATTTGTGGAATACAATGAAAGGAATAAAATAACTCCGCGATTCTGCTTTCCGCTTACACGCTCCAATCGAGAACCTGCGGAAAGCGGTGCAAATTGAGTTTTCTAATAAAATACCCAATGAGATTAACATACCTGAAAACTCCCCACTTGTAGGTAACATAATTACTACATAGGTAGATACTGGAGGTGGAGCTTGGATCGGGATGTGTGCGATGGAATTCTAAAAAGAAAATGAACCCATGTAATGTGACGCCTACGCCCGGGAATCGAAGTGATTCCGATCCCGAACCCTTGCACTCGGCCAGATGGGTATGACCTCGAAATGCAAGCGGACTTCATCTTTCGTGCGGATTTTTTTTTTTCTTTTTCTCCAAATATTTAGATCTGTGGATTTAAATATTTGAAACAGAATATTAATCAAAACCCCGACGCATTTCGAGACATATCCATCTGGGAATGCCCCCTCCACCGTGGCCATCGAAAAACTATGCCACTGGCGACAAATGGAGATGCACATTGCCGCCATGTGGCGTGCCATTCCACACACATCTGTTTTGTCGGTGGTTGTCGGATTGACAGTCCGGCGCCACGAGAAAAAGGAACGGCGGGAAATAACTGAGATTTTTAGTGGTCAACGAAAAAGTATATTTTTGTACGATTGACTGTTTTTAAAAAAAAAAAAAAAATTTAAAATTCCGAGGTGTTCTTGTGAATAGTTAGATCGTTTGGAGAAAATTGCAAATCCCGGAAAGTTGGCAAAGTTTTCTCGATCTGCGCTATCGCCGCGAGTTTCATAAGAATATCACAGCGACGATAAAATTTGAATGAGAAATTTTTTCTCGTTCGGTTTTGTGTTTGCCATCATCGGGTCTTGTGCATAAGAAGTTGGAGCGGTTCTCGATAATTTCGAGATTGAAAGGCCAATTGGACGACCTAAAAAACGAAAGGAAATGGACATTCTGGACATCGCGAGGGTGTTAATAAATGTCGATAAATAAAACCCTGCGCCGGAAAGCGCTGAGTGCGCTTCGTGGCGAAACGTAAGTGCGAACACAAAATGACGGTACCGTTTGTTCTTAACAGTTGGAATCTTTGACAGATGGCGTTGCGTTTGATCGCTCCGAGGATCTTTTTTACTGTTGCTCCGCATAAGCTTGCTCTCATATGTGCCTGATTGAAAGATGGATACATATAGGGTTCAAGAATGTAGAGAACGTTCTGTTGGATGGAAAGCAAGGTACCGCTGTTCTTAGAAAACAAGTGAAGTTGTCCAGAAAACATCGATGGATACCCATCAACCTGTGCAGTCATTAAAAAAATTGCTTACCAGCACCCCACATCCTAGTGAGCTCCTCAAAAATTGGTGAGCCGAGTGGAAAACAAAAAAAAAATTTTTCAATGAAACAACGGTATCATATTCGGTAATAAGACTAAAGTGTTGTAACCTGACAAGTATGTACGTATTTCTTGCTATTTATCTAACATAAAAATCAACGAATCAAGTCCCGGACTCCACGGGTTATTAAAAATAAGATAACACAAAAAAATAAGTTTAAGCTATCCAAATTATTCGTAGTTAAGTCTCATAGTTGTTTCAATGACAGCAACAGCGCATACGTTGTTCTGATGTTTTGTAAAAACAAAGGACCTATGATATGATTTCACACTCATAAGAAGATTCTAAGTGGCTACGAATGTCATTTTTGTATTTGGTTAGTTAAAAATCTTGATGACAATCAAATAATTCCACGCGATCTGAAATTGGGAAATCTGTTCCTAAACGACTTTTGATCAATAAGAATAGAATGAAAATTAAAGGCAATAATTTTAAGCAAGTTTCTCGTCAATTGAGTAGTTGGATGTATAAAGTCTGATGAAAACGTACCACAAGTGTTTTCACAAAGCAGTGTTCTGTATTCATTATATAATTTACCTTCGGCTTATGTTTTGAGAAAACAACCTTTAATCAAGCATGATTTGTAATAGCTTGATCTACTTTGACTTTATTTTTAGGACCATCTCCCTATTTAAATGTGTAGTTGCTTCCCTTAGAATGCGTGACCCTTCTAATGAAATAAAATCAGTATAAAATTCTGGTGGAAGAAATGGTATCTCTCCAAAATAGTTCAAACGCGGAATATTATTTTTTTTTGTTTCCTTTATAGCGAAAAACATTTCGATTGCAAAGCAAAAAGGAGAAACGTGTATTTTACTATTGTGACAAGAGTATTTGCATAGAGAAAAGTGAAATTCTTTCAAGATAGATATATCTATCGCTATTTAAATCTCTTTTTAATTATTCACATTTTTTTTTCTTCGAAGTAATCTTTGTAATGGTATTATTTTATTGTTGTCAAGAAAATATTAAAATTAACGAAATATTTTAAGGAAACCGTTTACGGCTATTCGATTTTCTTATATTGCTTTTGGTATATCGATCGATATTGGTAGAAATTTACTAAGAATAATACACCTGTAGCTTAAGTTAAGCCTTTTCTAATGAATCGATAAAGGAGTATTACTTACTCGTATAAAACAATTGTAGGCTCCGATATTCATATGATTTTTTCTTTAAGTGAAGACTTTATTTATTTTATCTGTCTTAACCAGATCAGCTATAACAGCACCAATTACAATAGATTCTGAATTTCGGATTTTTTATCTTAGCTTACTATTTTTCCAGTCGCATGGTTTCTTCGGTTGTTTTCTTTTTCAACATTAAAGTCGAAACTTAATTTTATATCCATATATGTCAAGAAGTAAGGCAGTTTTAAATGCATAGCAACAGATCAAATCATACTGTTAAATCCACTAGAATTATAGTAATATGAAATCATTTATAAATAAAACCATGAATTGCTAAAGATAACCACGACTTTCCTTTTCAGCGGTTTTTCTTTTTCAGTGGGAAGAGAGAGTGCAGGGTAGGTATGCCGTCGCGAGGGTAGGGTTTCGACAAATCCGCGGAAGTCGGTTTCGCGTCGCGCGCGGTACGCGGTACCTTTGTTGTTTCGTCATTTTATTAGCGTAGTTTTCGTCGGGTTGAGTTAGAGTAGCATACTTTTCGGTACCGCGTCGAAACTTCGGGAACGCGAAATAAAAATTAGCTTTTGTATTCTTGACTGGTTATAAGAAGAAATACGGAGTAACGTAAAGTAGGTTTCTTCTCCGTATGGTTTTGTTTTGTAACGCGTTTGAAAAACGGGCATGTTCAGGTGGCTGAAAATATTGTAATTGAGCGTAACCCATTCGGAGACCCGCGACCGAAATCCTCTCCGAACTAGCTGGCCGACAAGCAGCCACCGCGTGAATGGGTTACGGTGCACGGATTGGTTGACCGGTTGGTACCATCCGTTGGCACTACTCAGACTTAACGTCTAGAACCGATGAGAGGTCGGTTCCGCGTTCGAACTTAAAAAGTTGAAAATCATTACAAATGGCGCCCAACGTGGGGCCTAAACATCCTAAGGGGGAAAGAAATTCGCGTCTTCTGACGAGTTGGTCCTTTACGGAGGATGTAAGGTACTCTGGTACTCGAGTCCCACTAACAGGAGCAGTGGAGTAGTGTGATACACTCTAGCAGTCGCTTCACGTGAGTTTTGGCTTCCGCTCTTCTTTGTTTGATTTCTTTTTTCGCGACAGAATCCTTCCGATGTGTTGTCCCAGGCTAACCCCTGTAAGGACCTTCTATTTTCTTGATGGAACTGCCAGTCTGATGGGTTTACCTATCAGCATGGACTCTCAAGAAAATAGAAGGCTACCTTGCCTTTATGTCGGAAGGATTCTAACTATTTCGTATGCGTGATAGACGAGTGGTATCGGTTCAACGTTCGGTGGCGTATGCTGGAATTGCGGAGCCCGGAATGCTTCCACGCGTCGGGAGTTTTGACCGCGTACTAAGCTGTTACGGTAGCTATACCACTTGTCTCGTCGAGTCATTTAACGTAGATTAGAAACGTTTTGTAATGTATGTGGGTAGGGGTTTAAATTTAGTAAATCGACCGAAAGCACCCTTCCTTCGGCAGATTACCACGCACTCTCCTTTCCCGTTGAGGGAGTCGACCACTGAAAAGGAAAGTGTATCAAATACATTTTTTTTTCCCACTTATCCTATATCAATAGCTCGCCACTATCGGCCACTACTTTAGCAATAAGTATATTTTATATTTTATATTTTTTCTCTCATACTAGCAACCACCCAAAACCAGCAAGAACAAAAATGGCAACGAAGCGGACCCCAGATAAGCGTTGGACCCGATCTAAAACGGTCCAACCAGCTAACTGCGGGATCTGCTTCGAAGACGTAGTGGAGGGCGTACACAGCGTGCGATTGGATTGTGGACATCTATTCCATCGTGCCTGTGTACAACAGCTCCTCCTCACGTCCGAGCTGTGTCCCTTATGCCGGCGACCCATCGAGCGGACCGCCCTAGACGTCCCCCTCGGAACGCCCCTACCAACGCGTGGAGCAGTGGCGAAAAGAGTTCCAGAAGCCGAACCGTCACAATCACTTTTAGACCTGCAAGGAGCCGTAGGCGGTGAAGTTCCGGCCGCAAGTGTCGTGTCCGAGGTGACACGCATGCCTTCCGCCCACTCCATTGACACCCTCGTGGCGTTGAGGGATATGTCGGAGAGGATTGGCAACCTGGAGGGAAAGCTCCAGAATCTCCCTATGAGCCAACCACCCAGTCGCGTGAGAACTCCGCTTGGCTGGGAGCCCAATCCCAGTGTGGCGATGCCCCACTCCCGACAATCCGAGCAATGGGTCCCACCTCCAAGGAACTCGGGAATGGATCACAGAGCTCCCGAATATAGACCACGACACAGCACCGGACCTCCGTTGGTACCCCTTGCCCCCGAGGCAGTTCAGTACAACAGGTCAACAGAGGATGTGATTCCCCCCGGGAACGCATTGACACCTTTTCGAGACCCGACGCCTCGTATCATGGAGAGTTGGCGCCTGACCTTTACAGGGTTCAACGATATGATATCGGTGGACCGGTTCCTTTTCCGGATTCAGGCGTTGGTATCCAGCACCCTGGGAGGTGATTCCTCGGCCTTCCTCTGGCACGCACATCTTTTGTTCAGCGGTGACGCTGCCGACTGGTACTGGAGCTTTAAAGAATCAACGCCACGTCCCACTTGGCACTCTTTCAGTGCAGCCTTCTGAAATCGATTTGAGGATGGCTTCACTGAGAGAGAGCTAAGGGAGCAAATAAAGAAACGGAAACAAGGCGCTCACGAACCGTTCGACCAGTACTACACAAGCATAGTGAGGTTGAGCACTCGCCTGCGAACAACCATGCCCGAGGACAAACTGGTAGAAATTATCAGAGAGAATATGCGCTGGGATCTTCAGAACAGCCTTCTGCATTTTCCCATCAACACCATACAGGGATTGCGCCTCCATGCCCGTAGACAAGAACACTTGGATGAGCGGCGAGGTACCTTCCGTCCACAACCTCGCATAACGGGACCAAATCCCCGGAATCATCACACCGCGGAGTTGATGGCAGCGGACCACCTGCTTGCTGATCCAGTACCAGTACCGAGGAGCGGAGCACCACCGGAGCTTGAGGACCCAGCCTTGATTGATCGACCCTCCCTTGAAGCAATTACAAGCCCGACGGTCTGTTGGAACTGCCGACAACCGGGACATCGGTTCTATGCATGTCCAGCGGAGCCGACGCTTTTCTGCTACCGCTGCGGGAAGGCCGACACATACGCACCTGACTGTGCAAATTGCAAATGGTGAAAATACTTGCCACCGAGTGCCGCGACCACCCGTCGGCACTCCTAAACCCCGGACGAACCAATCCAGACCCCATCACTAGCTATGACCCAGCTCCCGACATGACTCCCATTCTGCTGACTCGCACCGCCAAACACAGTTCTCCCGAAGTTCCACAACCGACAACATCCTTCGCCGAGGCCAACGCGCAGCGAAATGATAGCGAGACGAAAGTTCCTTGGCATGTAAAACCTTTTCATGTCAGGCTGCGGAATTATTTGGCTACTCCACAGCGCATCTTCCATGAGGAGTTGGCTACAACTGTCCCACCGCGAAGAAAGCGAGCCACGCGTCGGATGCGGAGCTTCTGGAGAAAAGTCAGGCAATCGAGGAAGGTGCTGAAGGACATACAATTAGACGAATTATTGAGGGATGATGTTCGGCCAAATGCGTCAGTACACCTCCTGCAAAAACGAGTGTCAGGCTTAGTCGATACGGGAGCCAGCGTGAATTGCATATCTGCCGATTTTGCAGGGGAGGTACTGGCAATGCACGCGTACCAAATCCGTCATTTCACCTCCTGGTTAAGCACGGCGGACGGAACTCGTCACTCTGTAGTGGGAAAAATTATGACGGATGTCACCTTTAAAGGAGTAACTAAACCTCTGGAATTTTTCATCATACCTCAATTAACCCAGAATCTTTATCTAGGAGTGGATTTCGTTCGAAAATTTAACTTGGCCCCGGCACTATTTTCCGGTACGACCCTGGAGTCCGTCACCACCGTTCCTGACCAATCTCAACCCTCTCACTTACTACGACATACACTGGATGTAAATCAGCAACTGCGTCTTGACTCGGCTATATCGGCTTTTCCATCGCACGAGAAGGAAGGTCTCGGGCGGACTGCCCTGGTGCTCCACACTATAGATGTGGGGGATGCTAAACCCATAAAACAGAGACATTTTGCCATATCTCCGGCGAAGGAAAAATCGTTATATGCCGAAGTGGATCGAATGCTAGCATTAGGCGTAATCGAAGAATCACAGAGCGCGTGGGCTTCCCCAGTCACCTTAGTTGTCAAGCCGAACAAGGTCCGGTTATGCTTAGATGCCAGAGGCTTGAACGCCGTCACAGTCAAGGACGCATACCCTCTACCGTTGATTGAAGGCATTTTGAGTCGGTTGCCTAAAGCCCACTTCATCACGAGCTTAGATCTCAAGGACGCCTTCTGGCAAATTCCTTTAGACCCCGGTTCAAAGAAGAAAACAGCCTTCACAGTCCCAGGTCGGTCCCTATATCAATTCGTGACCATGCCATTCGGATTGTGCAATGCCCCCCAAACAATGACGCGCCTTATGGATAAGGTGATACCACCTCATTTGCGGCACCAAGTTTTCGTTTACTTGGACGATCTGTTGCTTATAACCGAGACCTTTGACGAACACATCGACCTGCTTCAGGAGGTGGCTCTACACATCCGGAGGGCAAGATTAACCATCAACATACGGAAGAGTGAGTTCGTGATGACGGAGGTGAAGTATTTAGGTCACATCATTGGGCATGGCCATATCAAGACCGATCCGGACAAGACTCAAGCGATTGACGTTTTTCCATTACCCAAGACCACCAAACAATTACGACGATTCTTAGGCTTATGCGGATGGTACCAGCGTTTTGTACGTGACTATGCCACCATTACCACTCCTTTGACCGACATGCTGCGTAAGGGACGTAAATTCGTCTGGGAGGAGCCCAGCTTGCGAGCCTTTGAAGAGCTAAAGAAGAGTCTGACTACAGCCCCCGTACTGCACAGCCCGGACTTTGACAAACCGTTCTCAATCCATTGTGACGCGAGTCAACATGGGGTGGGAGCAGTCTTAGTCCAGGTTGCACAAGACGGCGAGGAGAGACCTATAGCCT
Organism: Odontomyia ornata; assembly: GCA_963969285.1. Lineage (NCBI taxonomy): Eukaryota > Metazoa > Arthropoda > Insecta > Diptera > Stratiomyidae > Odontomyia > Odontomyia ornata. Next base: position 295,000,168 of record OZ017738.1, read on the forward strand.
TCATGTCTCACAAGTTGAACCCAGCCCCGCGAAATTACACGGTTTCCGAGCAGGAATGTCTAGCTGCGGTGTTGGCAGTGAAACGCTTCCGAGCCTATGTGGAGGGACACGGACCACGCGTCTCTGAAATGGCTAATGAGCCAGACTGATCTCAACGGCCGATTGGCCAGGTGGACACTGAAATTACAGGCATTTGACTTCACAATTCGCCACCGAAAAGGAAGCCAGCATGTAGTCCCCGACACCTTATCCAGAATGTTCGCCCCTGAAGGAGCTGAGTTGGTCCAGGAGGACGACAGCCCCCAATTGACCGATCTGGACCATCCTGCCTTCAAGTCAGCCAGCTACACCCAACTGATTCACACTATCCAGAATCAACTGCCCCAGCTTCCTGAACTGCGGTTGACGGATGGATTTATTTATAAGCGGATGGGACACGCATCCGGAGACCCCATACAAGAAGAAGAACAGTGGAAGTTGTGGGTGCCCGAAGAATTAACCACTGATCTTATCAGACGGGCTCATGACCACCCATCAAGTGCGCACGGCGGTTACGGTCGCACTCTTAGGCGGTTGAAAACCTGCTTCTTTTGGCCTAAGATGGCACAACAGATAAAAGCGTACGTAGCCTCCTGTGAGCTATGCAAGTGCACTAAAGCGCCCAACACCATTCTTCGGCCTCCCATGGGTAAGGTTGAGGTCCCCGAACGCGTGTTCCAGCGCTTGTACATTGATCTTATCGGTCCTTACCCTCGATCTGCTTCTGGTCACACGGGAGCTGTCGTGGTCCTGGACCAGCTCTCTAAATTCCCTATCATAGAACCACTACGTAACATGCACACTGGACCTATACTCAGCTTCTTGGAGAACCGAGTCTTTCACATGTTTGGAGTTCCGGAGAAACTTGTCTCCGACAACGGGGTCCAGTTCACCTCCAGCAAGTTCCGAGACCTAATGTCCAAATACGGCATCATCCACCAACGAACCGCCGTCTATTCACCACAAGCCAACGCATCCGAACGACTGAACCGTACGCTCATAGCGGCCATCCGCGCCTATGTCCACCCGAATCAGAAGGACTGGGATCGCAAATTGTCCGCCATCACTAGTGCTCTGCGCTCGTCGTACCACGCCACTACCGGCATTTCGCCGTATTTCGCATTGTTCGGCCAGTACATGATCTGTCACGGAAGCGCCTACCGGCTATTGTGGCAACTGAAATCGCTAGAGGACCCAATCGTGGTTCTGGAACCGCACGAAAAGCTCCAACTTCTTCGAGATCAACTGCGGGAGAAGATTGAAGAAAGTAGACGGATGGGAGAGGAGCGGTACAACTTGCGATCTCATCCTTCTGGCTTTAAGGCAGGCGACGAAATATATCGTCGAAACTTCCGGCAGAGCGATGCCACCCGACATTACAATGCCAAACTAGACAAGAAATTCGTGAAGTGTCGAGTCCTACAAGTAATAAGCCCCACCCGATACCTCATCGCGGACATGGCTGGTAAAACCCTGGGAATTTACCACGCAAAAGACCTTAGACGATGAAGTACAACTATTTCACACGAAAAACCTTGGCTTACCTAAATCTCTGCCTGTACGAAGACCTCCGAATAACACCTGACTCCCTACTGTATAGCCACTATCGAGTCTTCACGAACATGGTTGTAGCCTATTCCTCGAAATCGACCTTCGACCCGCCACGGCCCTAACCAAGACCTTTTACATAAGAGGCGGGATCGTAATTACTTCGATTTTGGGGGGGGGGAATGTGTAATGTGACGCCTACGCCCGGGAATCGAAGTGATTCCGATCCCGAACCCTTGCACTCGGCCAGATGGGTATGACCTCGAAATGCAAGCGGACTTCATCTTTCGTGCGGATATCGTTGCGCAGAAAATATTTTTTTTATCTCCAAATATTTAGATCTGTGGATTTAAATATTTGAAACAGAATATTAATCAAAACCCCGACGCATTTCGAGACATATCCATCTGGGAATGCCCCCTCCACCGTGGCCATCGAAAAACTATGCCACTGGCGACAAATGGAGATGCACATTGCCGCCATGTGGCGTGCCATTCCACACACATCTGTTTTGTCGGTGGTTGTCGGATTGACAGTCCGGCGCCACGAGAAAAAGGAACGGCGGGAAATAACTGAGATTTTTAGTGGTCAACGAAAAAGTATATTTTTGTACGATTGACTGTTTTTAAAAAAAAAAAAAAAATTTAAAATTCCGAGGTGTTCTTGTGAATAGTTAGATCGTTTGGAGAAAATTGCAAATCCCGGAAAGTTGGCAAAGTTTTCTCGATCTGCGCTATCGCCGCGAGTTTCATAAGAATATCACAGCGACGATAAAATTTGAATGAGAAATTCTTTCTCGTTCGGTTTTGTGTTTGCCATCATCGGGTCTTGTGCATAAGAAGTTGGAGCGGTTCTCGATAATTTCGAGATTGAAAGGCCAATTGGACGACCTAAAAAACGAAAGGAAATGGACATTCTGGACATCGCGAGGGTGTTAATAAATGTCGATAAATAAAACCCTGCGCCGGAAAGCGCTGAGTGCGCTTCGTGGCGAAACGTAAGTGCGAACACAAAATGACGGTACCGTTTGTTCTTAACAGTTGGAATCTTTGACAGGTGGCGTTGCGTTTGATCGCTCCGAGGATCTTTTTTACTATTGCTCCGCATAAGCTTGCTCTCATATGTGCCTGATTGAAAGATGGATACATATAGGGTTCAAGAATGTAGAGAACGTTCTGTTGGATGGAAAGCAAGGTACCGCTGTTCTTAGAAAACAAGTGAAGTTGTCCAGAAAACATCGATGGATACCCATCAACCTGTGCAGTCATTAAAAAAATTGCTTACCAGCACCCCACATCCCAGTAAGCTCCTCAAAAATTGGTGAGCCGAGTGGAAAACAAAAAAAAAATTTTTCAATGAAACAACGGTATCATATTCGGTAATAAGACTAAAGTGTTGTAACCTGACAAGTATGTACGTATTTCTTGCTATTTATCTAACATAAAAATCAACGAATCAAGTCCCGGACTCCACGGGTTATTAAAAATAAGATAACACAAAAAAATAAGTTTAAGCTATCCAAATTATTCGTAGTTAAGTCTCATAGTTGTTTCAATGACAGCAACAGCGCATACGTTGTTCTGATGTTTTGTAAAAACAAAGGACCTATGATAGGATTTCACACTCATAAGAAGATTCTAAGTGGCTACGAATGTCATTTTTGTATTTGGTTAGTTAAAAATCTTGATGATAATCAAATAATTCGCCGCGATCTGAAATTGGGAAATCTGTTCCTAAACGACTTTTGGTCAATAAGAATAGAATGAAAATTAAAGGCAATAATTTTAAGCAAGTTTCTCGTCAATTGAGTAGTTGGATGTATAAAGTCTGATGAAAACGTACCACAAGTGTTTTCACAAAGCAGTGTTCTGTATTCATTATAAAATTTACCTTCGGCTTATGTTTTGAGAAAACAACCTTTAATCAAGCATGATTTGTAATAGCTTGATCTACTTTGACTTTATTTTTAGGACCATCTCCCTATTTAAATGTGTAGTTGCTTCCCTTAGGATGCGTGACCCTTCTAATGAAATAAAATCAGTATAAAATTCTGGTGGAAGAAATGGTATCTCTCCAAAATAGTTCAAACGCGGAATATTATTTTTTTTGTTTCCTTTATAGCGAAAAACATTTCGATTGCAAAGCAAAAAGGAGAAACGTGTATTTTACTATTGTGACAAGAGTATTTGCATAGAGAAAAGTGAAATTCTTTCAAGATAGATATATCTATCACTATTTAAATCTCTTTTTAATTATTCACATTTTTTTTTTTCTTCGAAGTAATCTTTGTAATGGTATTATTTTATTGTTGTCAAGAAAATATTAAAATTAACGAAATATTTTAAGGAAACCGTTTACGGCTATTCGATTTTCTTATATTGCTTTTAGTATATCGATCGATATTGGTAGAAATTTACTAAGAATAATACACCTGTAGCTTAAGTTAAGCCTTTTCTAATGAATCGATAAAGGAGTATTACTTACTCGTATAAAACAATTGTAGGCTCCGATATTCATATGACTTTTTCTTTAAGTGAAGACTTTATTTATTTTATCTGTCTTAACCAGATCAGCTATAACAGCACCAATTACAATAGATTCTGAATTTCGGATTTTTTATCATAGCTTACTATTTTTCCAGTCGCATGGTTTCTTCGGTTGTTTTCTTTTTCAACATTAAAGTCGAAACTTAATTTTATATCCATATATGTCAAGAAGTAAGGCAGTTTTAAATGCATAGCAACAGATCAAATCATACTGTTAAATCCACTAGAATTATAGTAATATGAAATCATTTATAAATAAAACCATGAATTGCTAAAGATAACCACGACTTTCCTTTTCAGCGGTTTTTCTTTTTCAGTGGGAAGAGAGAGTGCAGGGTAGGTATGCCGTCGCGAGGGTAGGGTTTCGACAAATCCGCGGAGGTCGGTTTCGCGTCGCGCGCGGTACGCGGTACCTTTGTTGTTTCGTCATTTTATTAGCGTAGTTTTCGTCGGGTTGAGTTAGAGTAGCATACTTTTCGGTACCGCGTCGAAACTTCGGGAACGCGAAATAAAAATTAGCTTTTGTATTCTTGACTGGTTATAAGAAGAAATACGGAGTAACGTAAAGTAGGTTTCTTCTCCGTATGGTTTTGTTTTGTAACGCGTTTGAAAAACGGGCATGTTCAGGTGGCTGAAAATATTGTAATTGAGCGTAACCCATTCGGAGACCCGCGACCGAAATCCTCTCCGAACTAGCTGGCCGACAAGCAGCCACCGCGTGAATGGGTTACGGTGCACGGATTGGTTGACCTGTTGGTACCATCCGTTGGCACTACTCAGACTTAACGTCTAGAACCGATGAGAGGTCGGTTCCGCGTTCGAACTTAAAAAGTTGAAAATCATTGCACCCAACATAATATACATTTCTTTAACTGTGTCGAATAGTGAACATAAACTTATTTACCATCCTCGTCGATGAACTAGCTTCCCCATCTAGCAAAACACTTGAAACCAATACAGTTGCTATACTATTTGTATTTGCCTTCAAAGATAAAAATATGTCTGAGCTCCAGAAGAGATTCATATGAGTAAACATTTTACCTATTGCTGTCAGTAGATAGAGAATGTACGAGTATGTTCTGGACCACTTTTTTCATAGAAACTTCAAACGTTGTCGAGGGTGTGTGTCTTGGATGTGGGGGTGCTTGTATTAGGGTGGTATAGGTAGGTGCCTGAGATAAGAAGGTATAAGACCGGAATAGGTGTGGATGTCATGGGTGGTTGTGGCGAGGGTATGTGTCTAGGGTATGCGGATATAAGTATCAGATTAGTGTAGATGTGGGCCTTAGGTATGTGGATATGTGTATAAGATTGGTATAGGTGGGTGCCAGGGATGAGAAGGCATGGGTCTTAGGTAAATATACATCTGTGTCTTGGTCAAGTAGGTAAGTGCTCCGGGTCTTAGTACCCTCTAGCAGTTAGTAGAAGTAGCCATATGTCTTAAGATTACTGGTGCACATCCTTAGCCTTTAAAGCCTGTGATGATAGAAAGTGAAACTAGAAAACTGATTCCTGTCTAGGATAATTCTAAGTATTTCAATCAGTGCGTGTAGATTAAAGACCTAGATTTCTCAGCGTGTTTATATAGGGTCAATATAAATGCTTAAAATTAAGAGCCTTTGACGCTTTTAGCGATAAATAATCATACTATCCATGGCTTTTATTCATCCATAGTGGAAAGATTTCCTATATTCATTGCTTCTAGTCTTCGAGTAGTTTCGTTATTCACAGTTGTTATAATCTTTAGTGGAAGTGCTTCTCGGGTTTTTTACGCTTCTAGCGGCAGATAATTTTATATCCATGGCTGTTTTAATGTGTAGGAGATCCATGTCTAGAGTTGATAGCTTGAAGTATTAGGGTTGCTGATCCATTAGGGGAAGCTCTGTGGAACGGTGGCATGTTGGCGATAAGTTTACTGCTTAGAGGGCTCTCACTACTGAAAGGCTTCCGGGTCGAGTGATTTACTTTATCACATTAGGCGTGTTGAACGTTTTTTATGGTGCGATTGGCTGCGTGGTGATGGCGGGCGTTTATATAGACGGATGACTGCGATATTGATGGGTGATGGACTTGCCTGTCAGCGTGTATTCTAAGCCATGAGAATTTACTTCATGAGCGCTTGGATAAGGAACGCGTTGCTCAGCGATTGGTGTCTTTGCCTAAGGATAGACGGCCGCGTGTGGAAATGGCCGATTCGCTTGATCATGCTAACCGTGCCGGAAGTTTTTATGACACGAGTAGTTGCGCGGTGTTGGAGGGCGCTGCTATAGATGGGTGACTTTGCATTATGGATGGGCGACGGGCTTGCCTTTCGATGGGTGCTCTAAGGCATGAGAATTTACTTAGTGGGTGCTTGCTTAAGGTACGTTTTGCTCTCCAATTGGTGTCTGGTGGTTAACGATGGACGGCATTGTAGATATTATGCGTGTTGCTTATTTGAGGGTGTAATTTGAGGTGCAGGTTTCCGTGGCGGCGGATGTTGTGAGCCATAGAAGTTTGTCTCATGAGCGTTTGGTTAAGTTTCCATGTTGCTCATCAAAGGGTGCCTGTCTTTAAGTATGGACGGCCTTGTTGGCGATTCAGAATGATTTGCGTCGCTTTTTGGAGGATCTTGATTGGGTAGTAGATTTGCTCGGAGGTGAATGCTGTCAGGCATGGAAATTGACCTCGGGGATGCGTGGCATGTGCAAGTGATTTTGCTTGTTAAGAGTGGTGTTTCGTACGCATAGATTTTCCTGTCGGCGGGAGTTTTAGGGCATCGGAATCTACAGCGTGGAAGAGAAGTGGCATGGTATACGTTGCATTGAAAGATGACTTTTATTGTTGGTGGCGGGCATGTTTGCTTGGATAAGATAGCATATGCATTGTGCGTTGCTTGGCGATGGGAATTGTTAGAAGCACTAAGGGTTTTGCAGTGCCCATAGGCTGCGGATAACGTGATGCGTGGTATTGAGACATGTTTTCACAAATGTCCATTCATAGATACGGCTGTTCTAGTTTGTTTTCAGTTTCTTTTTGCTTGAATACGTCGTTTCTTTGTTTTGTGACTCATTGCTGTCACATTTTATGCTTTTTGTTTATTTCGTATCAATAATACTCTAAGGATCGTCTACATTGTATTTTGTTCGGTTAGACTACTATGATGATTGCTCAAACATATGGATGCAGTGAAAGAGGTCTAAATGCTTATTGTAATGCGTTCCTGATATTTAGTATAGTATTAAATTTTAATTTCCTTGTAGCAGCGTTTTGTTTGTCGTCATCATCATCACTTATTTATTAAAGCAGTTTCTATGCTTATTTCTCTGATTTTAATATTATGTAGCAGTATGACACTATATTCATTCATGTTTTCTTTACTAAAGGATGCTCATTGGTTTTGTTCAAAAATTCTAATAATTGCTTCCAAGACGAGTTATTTTTTTAAATTAATGATCTTGTAGTGCGTGAGATGTGATAATTTTGTTCATATATCGCATTATTTGTATATGATTTTTCTCTTTTGATAAGATGGTAAAGATGCTCAATTTTTTAGATCACCATGCTGATATGTATGTTTGGGGTATCTGTTCCCAGCTTCAGATTATTTATGGATTTCATCTAGGAAAGGTATTACAGTTTATGGCTTCTGGAATGCTGCTTTTTATAGAGTTTATGTATGATCGATGTAGGAATCATCGTGGTGGTCCTAATGAGTGGGAATCTTTATGAATTTTCATCGATAATTTTTTATTACTTACTGAAAGAATGAATAAGTCATTGACACTAGGGATTTGTTGGTATTATGTTATTATTCGTTTTTTATGCCCAGAATGCATGAAAAAATATTATTAGTCCTATATGGTGGCATTATATGCATGCACTAGATTGAATGAATTTTTATATTTACTTTGAATTAGGTGTTGTTACTGTGGGTCTGTATTATTTAGTTTAGGCAGTTTCATGAGTGTCAGTATAATATAGAGTAAAACTATTATTTTATGCTTATCTCATACTCTTCACAGTATGTATGATTTTTCGACATTTCAGGATCTTTTTAGCCATATCGGCATTAGGAACTTGATGATGTTTTGAGTATGAGAATTTTTAATTTGTTATCTCCTTAGAAAAATGATGCATGCTTGGATGATGCCATTTAGTTGATACTTTTCGGATGCATATTATCGCTTTTAGTGCCTATATGATTGCATGGGAATCTACAAACGTCTTACTTTGTGTGCTTGTATTCATATACATTTTCAATATTTGTGCATTAAGTAAAATACGTATTTACTACATTTTGAATATACTAGATTTATCATCATAGTGATTTGCGAGTATGTTCATTGACATATTCAAGTAATATTTTCACATAGATAAAATATGTTCTTGTTGAGTTTTTTCTTATCAGAATTTTTTTCTGGCTGGATGCTTGGTTGGTTTTTTATAGGTTTGAAGAAGATCTAATTAGTTTTCAACATATAGGATATGTTTTGGGTTGGCACACTGCTACTATAGATCACTTAGGCTAATGTTTATGTAAGATAGTTCGGTATAGATAACGGTGTGTGGTAGCATATGAGTTTATGGTAGGCTATTTTTAGATCGATCTCATCGTATCATGTATAGACAAGTAGCATATGTTATGGAGTGTTCTTGATAAGGATGGTCGCGAGTCATTGTAGGATGTTTGTCTGTTGGTAATTTGATCAACAGATGTACACTTGAGTTGAATGAACTCATGCGGATTTTTGTCCATCGTTAGATATTTTTGAATGGTAGAAATAAGTGTTTGATATTTGAGAGCTTCGGATATGCTAGCAATGTTTAGTTCATTTGATTTTGTTGTTTGAGGTGTTTGTTTACTTGAGCAGTGTTAGATTAGTTGCTAAAATAAAAAGATTGTGTTTTTTTCAAACAGAAATAATTTATTGAGTAATGCTATTTTTTGTTATATATAAATAAATTTTGATACAATTTACAGCACATCTGGTAAATGGCTTGATATATTTATGAATTTTATAGCATATTGAACAATTTTCAAGTTAACTTTACCTAGGTTTATTCAGCCGCACCGTTTCTGCATTAGGACCATACAAATGTAAAATAAGTCCTCTCACATCTTTTTTAATGTTTATTGTATAATTTATATAGCAATTCAATACCCTCAGCATATCATAGTAGCTTATGTCTCCTTCACTCTAGTGCAAACTGTTGATGTTTCAATTCCAATATTGTTTTGGTTGTATTTTATGGGAAAAGTATGTTCCTTGATGAATTACTGACGAGGATTTTCCGATACAAATTGAATATCGATTATAAACTTTTACATTCTCATAGCACTGACCACTAGTTGGTTCTGGTTTTGTTTGGACTGTTTATACTACCCAGTGCTACGAATTATTACTTTGTCGTATGTACTCGAGACTGCAGGATTATTTAATGTTTTATGAGTGTTAAAAATATTTCTTGTCTCATATATTGTCTCATATGAATGACAAATGCATGTATCAGTGACTGATGTCGTATTAGAGTTGGACCATTCACATATTTGCTAGTGTATTCCATGTTTATTGGATACTTTGTCACCCATATTACCATATTTAAGCATATTTTGTAATTCCCGATGCGTATTCGATGTTCAGGAAAAATATCACGGTACTCTCCCATGAAGTATTGGATGACCATTGTAATAGATATTATCGACTTGAAAGTGTATTGACCTCTGTTTTGTTCGTTTTCTTGACGTCATTCACCAGAACTTCGTTTTTGAATGGATGTACTTAGGACCACTGTTTTGTTGAATTTTAAAAACCTCATAATAATCCGTAGAATAATATGTAGTCTAGTGATAGAAAAAATGATGTGCTGCCTCTAAGTTAACATACATTTATGTTCTAGTTTGTACAGGGCAGCTAAGATGAGGGTGTGTTTCTCAATAAACTTCAATATTTTATAGACGTAAGAGATTATACTTGATTTCAAAGCCTTCCACAATTGTCTCGATGTACAATTTCCTAATGAATAATTCCTTTCAGTGAAGTAAAACATTGTTTATAGCATTGTAGTATTTTATTTCATCACATGGAAAATTAGATCATTACAGAGTACTGGTATTTCATAAAAAAGCCTAGAGTAGTTTATGTTTACAAATGATGTTTGAGTTGGAGTGAAGAAGTCATTGACATCCAGTTTAAGTACGCTTTTTCCTCTGCATCTGGTACAATATTGGTCATAGTATTCCTTCACACAATCGGTAAGCAAATTGTTGTATTGCATAACAATGTTGAAAAAATCCATCAAGATGAAAAGCGTGAAGAGCTGAGGATGTTGAAGTATTAGTCTCTCTCCTCCAGTAGGTATGTAGAAGAGTTCAAGAAGTCCAAGCGGATTTACAGGGAATTTATCTACTCTATCCTTGAGATCAATGAGGTATTGGCGAAGTGAAGTCCATTGACTGTTATCTAACTCCAACTGATTTTGTCCACTGCATCGGAAGTTTATTTTCGCTTGAAATGTCAGCGGGTCAAATCCAAGTATTACTTTGCTTTTGTGGAAGCCTTCATCAAGATAGTATGTATAGTTCAGTAAGAGGTTTTTCTCATAGATTCAATGTTTCTCTCGATTCTTTTTTAGTTTCTTCTCTTTCATGTTCACTTTTCTGGCTGAAGTAGCCTTATCAGTTTGGCTGGCCTTTTCATGCTTCTGACGAACTGACAAAGTTACTGGATCCGCTCCGATCATTTTAAATGACTGCTTTTAGTAGTAAAACTAAAGGTGTATATTTATTACACCAGCATACATATATATTCACTTCTCTAAATGTAGTCCAATATGTGTTGATAATTCTATTGCATAAGTAAACATGTTGAGCTCTTAGATGCTGTAACGTTGCTTACTCTCATGATTTAAATTCAAAGATAAGAAAGTGCTATGGAGTTAAGACTTGAACCACCAAGCTAACAGGAGGAGGAGTCAGTAAAAGGAAATGAAACTTTGCTCCGTACTTTCTTTAGAATTTTTAGGAGTACTGCTGGGCTGCAATAGATTGCTTCGAGACTAATTAGCTGTCTTTTTATCTGTAAAACTATCTATTTAGCGGTCGCTTTTGCTGATGAGCTGTCTATCTTATGTGTAATGCTGTCTATGTAGCTGTCTTTTAAGCCGATTCCCTGTCTGTTTAGCTGACATGCTATCTCTTGAGCTGTCTGCGTAGCTGTCGCTTTTGCTGATAAGCCCGTCTGTTTAGCTGGTAAGTAGTCTATGTGGCTATCTTTTTAGCTGATGCCCTGTCTGCTTAGTTGATATGCTATCTCTGAGCGTTTGACCTAACGTGCTATCTTCCATTCGGTAAATTTATTTGTTTGTTGGTAATTATTTATCTATAAGAAAATTCTTATTACTTTCCATACAGTTGCAGTCAGCTTTTTTTACACATTACTTTCAATATCATATGCTCATCATGATTTACGTTAGGCCTATTGGTTACCAAGGCTGCATGTTGATCATCTTACAAGTTATCGTAGGCATACATGGGTCAGACAAGAATATTCACGTCTAGGTTGCTGTTCTGGTAAACAAATCTTGAGTAGGAGGAAGCCATTGTTAGTTGCTCGAGAATTAATTGATCGTATTTCATGCTGATATATTCTCCATAAGATTGAGTCAATACACCCTTCTTTTTTCATGTGCATCAGTTTTTCTCCTGACCCCTATCCATCTTATCTGTAGGAACCCCTTTTGACAGCAATTTGAGTTCACTTTTTCAATCTTTACATGTTTTCATAGGACTTGCGGTCCGTCATTATTTTTTAATTAAATAGTGCTTGGGACTCTAACCGCCCACAATGATGTTCCGTTGCATTGAAATCATGCTGCTATACTTATGAACTCATCCAAAATGCTCAAAAATCGTATGACCCCTTGGATCAGCCATTTGAATCATTTTGTAAAGCACAAACTTGTTGAGTAAATCTCTACTTCATGCAAACCATTGCTAGGGCGTTAACATGAATTAATTCAGCCTGTTGTTTAGTCAATGTATTAAGGGCTTATAGTGGAACTTATTAAGTATATTGAATCATCTTGGTGTTCTCATGCATGATCAACCCTTTTGGATTATCCGGGATATGCAGGAAGATCAGTATATTATGACTGGAACGGTTTTTCCCCTATCATTGAACAATTGAGTAACATTTTGGTACCTCCAACTGACTAAAAATCTGTCATTGATCTATTTTCAGAAGAGTTTTGAATGTTTTTGATGACTTAGACTGCATCATTACTCACAACCTGTGAAATGATGAAACATCACGGACAAATATCTCTAGATATGAACATTTTTATAGCTATCAAGTGTCGATGTATTAGTATCATATGATTGGCTGGTCTCTTTATTATGCAAAGAAAGTTATCCACAATCACCAATTCGTTTAGCCGTCAGCTAGGGTCATGAGTGGTTTGTTCTGTAGCTGAACAATGATAAACTTCACACCAATATGTTTTCTTTTTGCACCTATTAAACCAATTGCCTAGTGAACTCATGGCCGCTTTCTCTTTCACACCTACTACCCGAGTAGATTGGTGGGCGGAAGGTGGCGGAGGACCGCGCAAAGATGCAGGATAATCTTCTACCCAGCCTATCCATGCCACGCAGGCACTGTAGTGAATAGGTAAGTATCAATGTCCGTAATGGACTGCAGCGATGGTCTGCTGCCTCGGCGGAGGAAGATGTTGATATCCGCCGAGAATGCCCTTGTCTGGGGACGCGTGAATGCGCTGGCAGGCTAGCGTTGCGGTGTCGTGGGGCGGGTTCATTCCCTCCAGTGCAAGGACCCACTACAAAAGAATTTCGCATTCACGAATTCTCGGGTCTCAAAGAACAGGTGACTGAGGTCGGCAAAATGGTAGGTGACTACAAAGAGATGGAATGACTTGTTCAGAGAACAAGTTTAAAAAATAAAAACGGGCGGACTTAGGGCAATCTCGTCGTTACCCGACTACTATCATGGCTCACAAATAAGAGTGGGACAACCAAGTCCAAGTGATAATGAACTCTGCTCGTTAGGAGCACTCCATTAGCACTCCTAACGAGCAGAGTTCATTATCACTTGGACTTGGTTGTCCCACTCTTATTTGTGAGCCATGATAGTAGTCGGGTAACGACGAGATTGCCCTAAGTCCGCCCGTTTTTATTTTTTAAACTTGTTCTCTGAACAAGTCATTCCATCTCTTTGTAGTCACCTACCATTTTGCCGACCTCAGTCACCTGTTCTTTGAGACCCGAGAATTCGTGAATGCGAAATTCTTTTGTAGTGGGTCCTTGCACTGGAGGGAATGAACCCGCCCCACGACGCCGCAACGCTAGCCTGCCAGCGCATTCACGCGTCCCCAGACAAGGGCATTCTCGGCGGATATCAACATCTTCCTCCGCCGAGGCAGCAGACCATCGCTGCAGTCCATTACGGACATTGATACTTACCTATTCACTACAGTGCCTGCGTGGCATGGATAGGCTGGGTAGAAGATTATCCTGCATCTTTGCGCGGTCCTCCGCCACCTTCCGCCCACCAATCTACTCGGGTAGTAGGTGTGAAAGAGAAAGCGGCCATGAGTTCACTAGGCAATTGGTTTAATAGGTGCAAAAAGAAAACATATTGGTGTGAAGTTTATCATTGTTCAGCTACAGAACAAACCACTCATGACCCTAGCTGACGGCTAAACGAATTGGTGATTGTGGATAACTTTCTTTGCATAATAAAGAGACCAGCCAATCATATGATACTAATACATCGACACTTGATAGCTATAAAAATGTTCATATCTAGAGATATTTGTCCGTGATGTTTCATCATTTCACAGGTTGTGAGTAATGATGCAGTCTAAGTCATCAAAAACATTCAAAACTCTTCTGAAAATAGATCAATGACAGATTTTTAGTCAGTTGGAGGTACCAAAATGTTACTCAATTGTTCAATGATAGGGGAAAAACCGTTCCAGTCATAATATACTGATCTTCCTGCATATCCCGGATAATCCAAAAGGGTTGATCATGCATGAGAACACCAAGATGATTCAATATACTTAATAAGTTCCACTATAAGCCCTTAATACATTGACTAAACAACAGGCTGAATTAATTCATGTTAACGCCCTAGCAATGGTTTGCATGAAGTAGAGATTTACTCAACAAGTTTGTGCTTTGCAAAATGATTCAAATGGCTGATCCAAGGGGTCATACGATTTTTGAGCATTTTGGATGAGTTCATAAGTATAGCAGCATGATTTCAATGCAACGGAACATCATTGTGGGCGGTTAGAGTCCCAAGCACTATTTAATTAAAAAATAATGACGGACCGCAAGTCCTATGAAAACATGTAAAGATTGAAAAAGTGAACTCAAATTGCTGTCAAAAGGGGTTCCTACAGATAAGATGGATAGGGGTCAGGAGAAAAACTGATGCACATGAAAAAAGAAGGGTGTATTGACTCAATCTTATGGAGAATATATCAGCATGAAATACGATCAATTAATTCTCGAGCAACTAACAATGGCTTCCTCCTACTCAAGATTTGTTTACCAGAACAGCAACCTAGACGTGAATATTCTTGTCTGACCCATGTATGCCTACGATAACTTGTAAGATGATCAACATGCAGCCTTGGTAACCAATAGGCCTAACGTAAATCATGATGAGCATATGATATTGAAAGTAATGTGTAAAAAAAGCTGACTGCAACTGTATGGAAAGTAATAAGAATTTTCTTATAGATAAATAATTACCAACAAACAAATAAATTTACCGAATGGAAGATAGCACGTTAGGTCAAACGCTCAGAGATAGCATATCAACTAAGCAGACAGGGCATCAGCTAAAAAGATAGCCACATAGACTACTTACCAGCTAAACAGACGGGCTTATCAGCAAAAGCGACAGCTACGCAGACAGCTCAGGAGATAGCATGTCAGCTAAACAGACAGGGAATCGGCTTAAAAGACAGCTACATAGACAGCATTACACATAAGATAGACAGCTCATCAGCAAAAGCGACCGCTAAATAGATAGTTTTACAGATAAAAAGACAGCTAATTAGTCTCGAAGCAATCTATTGCAGCCCAGCAGTACTCCTAAAAATTCTAAAGAAAGTACGGAGCAAAGTTTCATTTCCTTTTACTGACTCCTCCTCCTGTTAGCTTGGTGGTTCAAGTCTTAACTCCATAGCACTTTCTTATCTTTGAATTTAAATCATGAGAGTAAGCAACGTTACAGCATCTAAGAGCTCAACATGTTTACTTATGCAATAGAATTATCAACACATATTGGACTACATTTAGAGAAGTGAATATATATGTATGCTGGTGTAATAAATATACACCTTTAGTTTTACTACTAAAAGCAGTCATTTAAAATGATCGGAGCGGATCCAGTAACTTTGTCAGTTCGTCAGAAGCATGAAAAGGCCAGCCAAACTGATAAGGCTACTTCAGCCAGAAAAGTGAACATGAAAGAGAAGAAACTAAAAAAGAATCGAGAGAAACATTGAATCTATGAGAAAAACCTCTTACTGAACTATACATACTATCTTGATGAAGGCTTCCACAAAAGCAAAGTAATACTTGGATTTGACCCGCTGACATTTCAAGCGAAAATAAACTTCCGATGCAGTGGACAAAATCAGTTGGAGTTAGATAACAGTCAATGGACTTCACTTCGCCAATACCTCATTGATCTCAAGGATAGAGTAGATAAATTCCCTGTAAATCCGCTTGGACTTCTTGAACTCTTCTACATACCTACTGGAGGAGAGAGACTAATACTTCAACATCCTCAGCTCTTCACGCTTTTCATCTTGATGGATTTTTTCAACATTGTTATGCAATACAACAATTTGCTTACCGATTGTGTGAAGGAATACTATGACCAATATTGTACAAGATGCAGAGGAAAAAGCGTACTTAAACTGGATGTCAACGATTTCTTCACTCCAACTCAAACATCATTTGTAAACATAAACTACTCTAGGCTTTTTTATGAAATACCAGTACTCTGTAATGATCTAATTTTCCATGTGATGAAATAAAATACTACAACGCTATAAACAATATTTTACTTCACTGAAAGGAATTATTCATTAGGAAATTGTACATCGAGACAATTGTGGAAGGCTTTGAAATCAAGTATAATCTCTTACGTCTATAAAATATTGAAGTTTATTGAGAAACACACCCTCATCTTAGCTGCCCTGTACAAACTAGAACATAAATGTATGTTAACTTAGAGGCAGCACATCATTTTTTCTATCACTAGACTACATATTATTCTACGGATTATTATGAGGTTTTTAAAATTCAACAAAACAGTGGTCCTAAGTACATCCATTCAAAAACGAAGTTCTGGTGAATGACGTCAAGAAAACGAACAAAACAGAGGTCAATACACTTTCAAGTCGATAATATCTATTACAATGGTCATCCAATACTTCATGGGAGAGTACCGTGATATTTTTCCTGAACATCGAATACGCATCGGGAATTACAAAATATGCTTAAATATGGTAATATGGGTGACAAAGTATCCAATAAACATGGAATACACTAGCAAATATGTGAATGGTCCAACTCTAATACGACATCAGTCACTGATACATGCATTTGTCATTCATATGAGACAATATATGAGACAAGAAATATTTTTAACACTCATAAAACATTAAATAATCCTGCAGTCTCGAGTACATACGACAAAGTAATAATTCGTAGCACTGGGTAGTATAAACAGTCCAAACAAAACCAGAACCAACTAGTGGTCAGTGCTATGAGAATGTAAAAGTTTATAATCGATATTCAATTTGTATCGGAAAATTCTCGTCAGTAATTCATCAAGGAACATACTTTTCCCATAAAATACAACCAAAACAATATTGGAATTGAAACATCAACAGTTTGCACTAGAGTGAAGGAGACATAAGCTACTATGATATGCTGAGGGTATTGAATTGCTATATAAATTATACAATAAACATTAAAAAAGATGTGAGAGGACTTATTTTACATTTGTATGGTCCTAATGCAGAAACGGTGCGGCTGAATAAACCTAGGTAAAGTTAACTTGAAAATTGTTCAATATGCTATAAAATTCATAAATATATCAAGCCATTTACCAGATGTGCTGTAAATTGTATCAAAATTTATTTATATATAACAAAAAATAGCATTACTCAATAAATTATTTCTGTTTGAAAAAAACACAATCTTTTTATTTTAGCAACTAATCTAACACTGCTCAAGTAAACAAACACCTCAAACAACAAAATCAAATGAACTAAACATTGCTAGCATATCCGAAGCTCTCAAATATCAAACACTTATTTCTACCATTCAAAAATATCTAACGATGGACAAAAATCCGCATAAGTTCATTCAACTCAAGTGTACATCTGTTGATCAAATTACCAACAGACAAACATCCTACAATGACTCGCGACCATCCTTATCAAGAACACTCCATAACATATGCTACTTGTCTATACATGATACGATGAGATCGATCTAAAAATAGCCTACCATAAACTCATATGCTACCACACACCGTTATCTATACCGAACTATCTTACATAAACATTAGCCTAAGTGATCTATAGTAGCAGTGTGCCAACCCAAAACATATCCTATATGTTGAAAACTAATTAGATCTTCTTCAAACCTATAAAAAACCAACCAAGCATCCAGCCAGAAAAAAATTCTGATAAGAAAAAACTCAACAAGAACATATTTTATCTATGTGAAAATATTACTTGAATATGTCAATGAACATACTCGCAAATCACTATGATGATAAATCTAGTATATTCAAAATGTAGTAAATACGTATTTTACTTAATGCACAAATATTGAAAATGTATATGAATATAGCAGAAGTGGCTTTACGCTTAATACAAGCACACAAAGTAAGACGTTTGTAGATTCCCATGCAATCATATAGGCACTAAAAGCGATAATATGCATCCGAAAAGTATCAACTAAATGGCATCATCCAAGCATGCATCATTTTTCTAAGGAGATAACAAATTAAAAATTCTCATACTCAAAACATCATCAAGTTCCTAATGCCGATATGGCTAAAAAGATCCTGAAATGTCGAAAAATCATACATACTGTGAAGAGTATGAGATAAGCATAAAATAATAGTTTTACTCTATATTATACTGACACTCATGAAACTGCCTAAACTAAATAATACAGACCCACAGTAACAACACCTAATTCAAAGTAAATATAAAAATTCATTCAATCTAGTGCATGCATATAATGCCACCATATAGGACTTATAATATTTTTTCATGCATTCTGGGCATAAAAAACGAATAATAACATAATACCAACAAATCCCTAGTGTCAATGACTTATTCATTCTTTCAGTAAGTAATAAAAAATTATCAATGAAAATTCATAAAGATTCCCATTCATTAGGACCACCACGATGATTCCTACATCGATCATACATAAACTCTATAAAAAGCAGCATTCCAGAAGCCATAAACTGTAATACCTTTCCTAGATGAAATCCATAAATAATCTGAAGCTGGGAACAGATACCCCAAACATACATATCAGCATGGTGATCTAAAAAATTGAGCATCTTTACCATCTTATCAAAAGAGAAAAATCATATACAAATAATGCGATATATGAACAAAATTATCACATCTCACGCACTACAAGATCATTAATTTAAAAAAATAACTCGTCTTGGAAGCAATTATTAGAATTTTTGAACAAAACCAATGAGCATCCTTTAGTAAAGAAAACATGAATGAATATAGTGTCATACTGCTACATAATATTAAAATCAGAGACATAAGCATAGAAGCCGCTTTAATAAATAAGTGATGATGATGACGACAAACAAAACGCTGCTACAAGGAAATTAAAATTTAATACTATACTAAATATCAGGAACGCATTACAATAAGCATTTAGACCTCTTTCACTGCATCCATATGTTTGAGCAATCATCATAGTAGTCTAACCGAACAAAATACAATGTAGACGATCCTTAAAGTATTATTGATATGAAATAAACAAAAAGCATAAAATGTGACAGCAATGAGTCACAAAACAAAGAAACGACGTATTCAAGCAAAAAGAAACTGAAAACAAACTAGAACAGCCGTATCTATGAATGGACATTTGTGAAAACATGTCTCAATACCACGCATCACGTTATCCGCAGCCTATGGGCACTGCAAAACCCTTAGTGCTTCTAACAATTCCCATCGCCAAGCAACGCACAATGCATATGCTATCTTATCCAAGCAAACATGCCCGCCACCAACAATAAAAGTCATCTTTCAATGCAACGTATACCATGCCACTTCTCTTCCACGCTGTAGATTCCGATGCCCTAAAACTCCCACCGACAGGAAAATCTATGCGTACGAAATACTACTCTTAACAAGCAAAATCACTTGCACATGCCACGCATCCCCGAGGTCAATTTCCATGCCTGACAGCATTCACCTCCGAGCAAATCTACTACCCAATCAAGATCCCCCAAAAAGCCACGCAAATCATTCTGAATCGCCGACAAGGCCGTCCATACTTAAAGACAGGCACCCTTTGATGAGCAACATGGAAACTTAACCAAACGCTCATGAGACAAACTTCTATGGCTCACAACATCCGCCACCACGGAAACCTGCACCTCAAATTACACCCTCAAATAAGCAACACGCATAATATCTACAATGCCGTCCATCGTTAACCACCAGACACCAATTGGAGAGCAAAACGTACATTAAGCAAGCACCCACTAAGTAAATTCTCATGCCTTAGAGCACCCATCGAAAGGCAAGCCCGTCGCCCATCCATAATGCAAAGTCACCCGTCTATAGCAGCGCCCTCCAACACCGCGCAACTACTCGTGTCATAAAAACTTCCGGCACGGTTAGCATGATCAAGCGAATCGGCCATTTTCACACGCGGCCGTCTATCCTTAGGCAAAGACACCAATCGCTGAGCAACGCATTCCTTATCCAAGCGCCCATGAAGTAAATTCTCATGGCTTAGAATACACGCTGACAGACAAGTCGATCACCCATCAATATCGCAGTCATCCGTCTATATAAACGCCCGCCATCACCACGCAGCCAATCGCACCATAAAAAACGTTCAACACGCCTAATGTGATAAAGTAAATCGCTCGACCCGGAAGCCCTATAAGCAGTAAACTTATCGCCAACATGCCACCGTTCCACAGAGCTTCCCCTAATGGATCAGCAACCCTAATACTTCAAGCTATCAACTCTAGACATGGATCTCCTACACATTAAAACAGCCATGGATATAAAATTATCTGCCGCTAGAAGCGTAAAAGACCCGAAAAGCATTTCCACTAAAGATTATAACAACTATGAATAACGAAACTACTCGAAGACTAAAAGCAATGAATATATAGGATATCCTTCCACGATGTATGAATAAAAAACATGGACAGTATAATTATTTATCGCTAAAAGCGTCAATGGCTCTTAATTTTAAACATTTATATTGACCCTATATAAACACGCTGAGAAATCTAGGTCTTTAATCTACACGTATTAATTGAAATACTTAGAACTATCCTAGACAGGAATCAATTTTCTAGTTTCACTTTCTACCATCACAGGCTTTTTTTTGTGGTAGGGAGGTGAAGGCATTTACGCCCGCCGAGTCTGGCAGTGTGGGACTCCCATGGAGGATACCCTTGGACTACCCACTAAACACCTCCCCTGTTAATCTGAACACCTAGCCTGGAACCGTTTGGCACATTACTTCGGGCCAGGTCTCGTTTTGTTACGCCGCGCGGCGCCTTCAAGCTGGGGAGTCCCTTTCCTAGCGGGAGGGGAGAGGGGAAGTGGGAATGCCAGAAGAGCGATCCCCCAGCCCCAGCACCTCCGGCTGCTGCGAGTCCCTTATATCTTTTAGGACTGTCCGAGCATAATGTGCCACCTGGTTCCATTTGTCAACCGATTCGAGCATCACCGCAACTATATAATCCGGGGTGAGCTCTCCCGTCTCCCTGTAGAGTTCCCTTCGCAGCCTGGCCCATTTGGTACACGCAAAAAATGTGTGACAGGCATTGTCCTTCTCTCCTGGGTAAAACCGACAATCGGGAGACCGTGACTTACCGATCTTGTGCAGGTAAGACTGAAAACACCCGTGCCCGCTCAAAAGCTAGGTCAGATAGAAGTCAGTCTCACCATGCCTTCGATTTACCCACGGTCTCACATCCGGGATGAGGCGCGCAGTCCACCTTCCCTTCGTGCAATTCCTCCAAGACTGCTGCAAATCGTTGAGCGAGCGTTGTCTCTCCTCGCGGACAACCATCTCCCTCGCATCCTCGTTTCGGCGCAGATAAATAGCGCGGCGCTCTCTAGCAAGGAGGGCGACAGGAATCACGCCTGCAATCACTCTCACCGCCGAGTCGGAGACTGTTGGATACGAAGATGCAATTCTCAGTGCTCCTCTTCTCTGTACCTGTGCCAATCGTTTTCGGTATACCTCCTTGCTGAGAGCGTCGCCCCATACCTCTGCTCCGTACAGTAGCACTGACCCTACAGCACTCATCAAGAGGCGTCTTCTTGATGGGCTGGGTCCCCCTACGTTGGCCATAAGTCGACTCAGGGCAGCCTTCCCAGCCGTTGCCCTGATTTGCTCAGAGAAACTCATCTTCGAGTCGATCAGTAGCCCCAGGTACTTCACTGATGGCTTCGATTCGATTCGTATATCTCCAATACTGATCATCCTAACTCTAGGGATTCTCTTTTTTGTCAAGATGACCGCTTCGGTTTTCTCCAGTGGTAAACTGAGCTCGCGAGCAGTCATCCAGTCTCTCATTCGGCGCATTAGCATACCTAGCCCAAGTTGCGCTTGTTCAACGGTGCGTCCGGCGACGAGAGCCGCAACATCATCCGCATAGCCGACCAAGCGCGACTCATCTGGCATCTCAAGTCTCAGTAGCCCGTCGTAAGACACGTTCCACAGGTCCGGACCAAGGATAGATCCCTGGGCAACACCCGATGTAATTTCCATCCTTCGTTGGCCCTGTGTCGTGTCGTAGAGCAGGCTTCGGTCCTTTAGGTAGTTCCTCCCACAGGCTTTAAAGGCTAAGGATGTGCACCAGTAATCTAAAGACATATGGCTACTTCTACTAACCGCTACTTCAACTTGACCAAGACACAGATGTATATTTACCTAAGACCCATTCCTTCTCATCCCTGGCACCCACCTATACCAATCTCATACACATATCCACATACCTAAGGCCCACATCTACACTAATCTGATACTTATATCCGCATACCCTAGACACATACCCTCGCCACAGCCACCCATGAAATCCACACCTATTCCGGTCTCATACCTTCTTATCTCAGGCACCTACCTATACCACCCTAATACACGGACCCCAACATCCAAGACACACCCTCGACAACATTTAAAATTTCTATGCAAAAAGTGGTCCAGAACATACATTCTCTATCTACTGCTGTCCTTTAGTCTCTAACAAAAGTGGAACTGCGTCTTCTCTCAATATTGTGCTGGTTGCAATTTTTTTGAAATAGTTTTCCAAAAAGCATTTGGAGCATATCAAAGCCTTTACCACATTGCATCCACCGAAAATACTCGTAATAAAACTGCACCTAGTTGAAAGTTTATTTTCATTTACAGAAAATCTGAAAAACATTGATTCATTAATGATGCGATATTTTTACATGCAGAACATAATAAAATATCTATTTTTTCGTCTTCATATATGTACAATATAGTTTAACAAACTGCTTTAAAAGGTAAATAGAATTGATTTGATCAATAAAATCATTCAGGCCATAATATGCCAGCAAAAACTTGCCCCAAGATTCAGGCGGTACTGCGCGAAAACTAACCGAATAAAATGGTCTCCCCCAAAATTTAAACACGAGCATACATGAATTGACGGTGGTAATTTTGATTGAAAAACCCTTCTAAATATTTTCTTTTATTTTCTATTGTTTGTGTTACTACTTGCCTATGAAATGATACTCCCGCCGGCCGACAGTGGCTTCCATTATTTCATGTTTCCACAATGCACTTCATATTATGAACTTGTTGACAATTGTCTGGTTCCCCGATGAAATATAGTATTTTTTCACTTACAATTTTACAAGTATTTTGTTTTTTATTGTTTTGTTGATAAACAACGCACAAATCACGAATTTTCACTGATTTTAACCAAAAAATTGTACACCGAATGAATTTGCTTACAGTTTTTCACAGCCGAATTTGACAGTGCATGCAAAAAATCATATGATAATATGAGGAGTACTCCTTATCGACGGAGAGAAATGTTGACAAGAGTAGGCAGTGTTCCATTAGCATTGGGCCGTTCCCGTTAGTTACCTGTTCCAGGAGCTGGATTGAACTTTGAGCATTATACAATGACTAACAAGTAGGGTCAGGTCATACGAATTTCCGAATAACGGAACTTGCCGGTGCTTGAGATAGTATGTGTGACAACCTGCACAGATAGGGCATGGGGAACATGTAACAAATTCGACGAAAGTAAAACAGGAAAGAACAGTCATCAGCTGACTGGTAAATACTTCGCATTGAAAGAAAAGAGAAGTCCGATTGACAGCTGAACGATTTGTTCGTTCAATTAAACGAATGTTTTCGTGTCAAAAGACACATGCCATATTTTTCTATCTTGTGGCGCAAGTATGTTTATCGAAATCATCAAGCATGAAGTGAGTTTGAGCATGACTAAGAACGGGAACAGACTACGACAAGATAAACGCCCGACTATCATAATTTAAATGGAAGCCCACACCATACGACTTCGCGATTTCTCTCGCCAGAATTGCTTGTCACAAGGTTCCTCGATTTTTTTCTGAAAAACACATTCTTTTGGTACTCGCGGATAATTCCTGACAAGGACATAACTTCTAAGAGGTATACAAGTTCTACGCGTGCCTATAGATCCGTGGCAAATCTTGTCGCAGTTTGTTTTTATTTGCGGCTTAAAATCGCTCGATGCCATAGTCGTATAACAATTTGTTCAAACCTTAAAATATATTGCAATAACGATTACAGTAAGTTATTGTGTTTGCGCTAAAAACAAATCTTGTGTAGATCTTCGGAACCAAACCAATTGGTGATTCAGTAGATAATCGCGCGAAAAGTTATTGCGAAAATCATAGCAAAAAGGTTTATTTCATTTTCCACTTACGTGTTATGGTCCGATCGAAGCCGGAATACTTTTCTATATTCATTTGAATTGCAATGAATCATAATGCCTTCTTTATTTTCCGTTGCTCTTAAAAGAACAGACTTCACTTGTGATACCATTTCAAAATTAACGATCCCGCCCAAAAATCAACTGTGTTATTGATCTGGTAATAATATCTTTCGTTAAGCAACAAACTTTGCTAATCTGGTAACATGAAAATGGCTAAATTTCAACGCACACAACCAGAATTTCCCGCTTCACGTATGAACCCATACAAAAGCAAGCGCGGGCAAACTTACTAATACAATTTCACATATGGGCCGCAGCTGTATCGAACTCTCTTTTGCTAAAGGGCGAAAGCTATTTATTTTCAGTGTTTTCTTGTCTTCATTTTGCCTTCCCCATCAATTTTTGTTGTTGTAATTATTGACATCCAAGAGTGACCATACTTGTTAGTTATTGTATTATGCTTTGAGGAACAAGATCTCAGATGAATAAGACATGGATGGGCTAAGCTCATATAAAACGGATAGGAGAACATGCGACAGGTTTCTGCTCTCTTCCAAAGGATCTGTCTGTCATTTCCTCTCCCTCTGCCTCTTGCCGCTCACTTTCTTGTTCCAGAAGCTCCTCAGATGAATAAGAACTGGATGGGCTAAACTCATATAAATTGCATGGGAGAGCATGCGACCGGTTTCTGCTCTCTCAAACGATCTGTCTGTCATTTCCTCCCCGTCTGCCTCTTGCTGGCCACTTTCTTGTTCCAGAAGCTGACTAGATGGGATCTGTCTGTCAAGTTGACTGATGCAAATTGGACGCCAAATTGGCCAATTTGCAAGTTTCGTCGCGAATTTTATCCGATAATAAAACTGTGGAAAGTGTTCGCGATCTAAATTCGTTCCAAGTGTTTAACCATTCGATTGCGGTTTGTGATTCAAGTAACTTTAACGTGTGACACTGTGAAATTAATTTACAATCTCAAAATGAAATATGTAGTACCTTCGTGTAAAAATCATAGTGGAAAATGATCTTTAGGTGTTTCCTTTCACAAGTGAGTAGTTAGTATATCAATGTTTTGCATATTTTTCATACAATGCTGAAGGTTTTTCAAATAGAAAACAAATTTTTGGTATTGTATGAAAATTTGTTTACATTGAGCAGCAGCCATGTTTGCTTGTGCATTTTGGCTCTCTCTAAGGCTCAAGAGCGTAGCAGTAGGAAAAGTGGTCGCAGGAATTGATGCGACCATATTGTCACGTGGTTGTCCACTCCAGTATTATTCAATTACTCAATGAGAAGCTTACTCAATTGGATCTGTCTGTCAAGTTGACAGATTCAAATTGAACGCCAAAATGGCAAATTGCAAGTTTCGTTGGGAATTTCATCGGATATTAAAACTGTGAAAAGTGTTCGCGATCTGAATTCATTCCAAGTGTTTAAACATTCTATTGTGCTTCGTGATCCGGATAACTTTAACGTGTGACCTGTGAAATTACTTTACAATTTCAAAGTGAAATGTTTAGTGCCTCAGTGTAAAAATTATAGTCGGTAAGGATCTTGAGGCGTTTCCTTTTACAGATAAATAGTTAATATTTTGCATGTTTTACTCATAATGGTGAAGATTTTTCAAATAGAAAACAAATTTTTAGGATTGTGTGAAAATTTGTTTTCATTGAGCAGCAGCCATGTTTGTTTGTGCAAGTTGGCTCTCTCTTAGGTTGTAAACAAGAGCGTAGCAGTAGGAAAAGTGGTCGCAGGGGTTGTTGCGACCACATGGTCACGTGATTGTCCACTCCAGTATTATTAATAACTCAATGAACAAGATAAAACCGGAGTGGACATCCATATGTTCACGTTGTCGCAACAAACCCTGCGACCGTGATTATAAGCAAGTTAAGTGGAACTCAATGGGTCATCACAAGAAATTAAACAAACGCTTATGCACACGTAAATATGATTTTATTGGAAATAACACTTCACAAAAACCAGAAAATAGCATAGAATACGAATAAAACATTATGGCTACTTGGGATAGAAAACACTTTCATATCGATAACCCATCGTTTTCTAGCAATAACGCACATTACACTTTTTATTCAGTGCCTCGCTCCGATTTACAATGTCACTCCTTAAAATGTTGTTATCCCTAAACCAGGTGTAATATTACTTTCACTACAGTCAATATGTACCTTCGGACACGTTCTCGAACAGAAAAACCGACTAAATTCCGAATCGTATCTCACGCGCAAGGTAAATTGCATGTCCATGTTGAGTCGTCAAATTGACAATCGGACTCGCGAGAAGGGAAATTGGAAATGAAATGGGAACTAAGAATAAGTATTACAGGAAGCCCGATATAGCACATACATAGTGTGCGTGAGTGAAGTGAAATCAAACGGAGGAGAAGTTGTATGACAAGGATAGCGTACATAGGAAGAAAAGAGACACAGCATGGGCTACTAATGTCATGTTGGCTGTCCTACTCTGTCAAGTGTCAGGTAGTAATGTAAACAAATCGCGAAATCGAATCAAAACTTACGTTAATTTGGCAAATTTCGTTTGATTATCGTATCGTGAATTGGGGAAACCTTCGAAAGTTGCAAAGCGTGGTGTTCGTTTCCAATGGGCTTCAACTATCGGTGCTTTTAATTGAAAGTTAAAAAGAAATCGGGGAAAATAAAGTGGTTCGTGAAAAAGTGCAAAAAAAATATTAACCGCGCGTTAGTGAAAACTCATATTTTAGATAAAACTAATCACGAAATTAATTAATTAACTTGTTTCTTTTCTCGTGCCGTGAATTTTGTTAATTTAAATAAGCCGCGTACTTAATGGTTCCGGTTTGAAATTGATGGTGCTTATTTTTGTTTACGTTTCGGAATACATTGTCAAACATTATTGAGTGACATAATATCTTGGCCCTCTAAATGAGTGGCGGCATCAAAAAAATCATTTTCTTGAGGGGGTTGAAAGTATGTATATTAATTAATTTTCGATTATTTTCTCTAATTTTTTTTAGGAAAAAGATTCAAAAACTGATACTTATTTCAGGTTTACGATAAATAAATAATATAACAAAATTATATGAAAAAAATTCAAAATCAAAAAATTCCTTTTAAAAAACACTATTTAGTTTTTTGTAAAACAATACTTTCCATATACATATATTTCGAAAACAAGTTGTTTTCTTCATCAGTGGTAAGGGTATGAAAAACTCAATCCTTTTGAGTATGAATAGCAGCCGTTCTTCATTGAGTTTTTTACACCCTTACCACTGACGAAGAAAAGAACTTGTTTTCGAAATATATGTATATGGGAAGTATTGTTATACAATAAACTAAATTGCGTTTTTAAAAGGAATTTTTTTCATTTAATTTTGTCATACTAGGTGCTATTACCTACGAAATGAATATCATAAATAATATATCTCAGATAATCCTTTTACCTAATAGGAATCTCGGTTTTCTTGCCTCAAATTTAAACTAAATATATACACATGTACTAGTATATATATATGTATATATATATATATATATATATATATATATATATATATATATATATATATATATATATATATATATATATATATATATATATATATATATATATATATATATATATAGTATATATATATACATATATATATATATATATATATATAGATATATATATATATATAGATATATATATACATATATATATATATATATATATATATATATATATATATATATATATATATGTATATATATATATATATATATATATATATATATATATATGTATATATATATATATAAATATATATATATGTTTATATTTATATATATACATTAAGAATTATATATATATATATATATATATATATATATATATATATATATATAAATATATATATGTATATATATATATATATATATGTATATATATATATATATATATATATATATATATATATATTTACGTACTTATATATATATATATATATATATATATATATATATATATATATATATATATATATATATATATATATATATATATATATATATCCATACACACAATGTACTCGTATATGTGTACTTTTATATACTTATATATATATATATATATATATATATATATATATATATATATATATATATATATATATATATATATATATATCTACATATATATATATATATATAAATATATATATATATACTCGTATATATATATATATATATATATATATATATATATATATATATATATATATATATATATATATATATATATATATATATATGTGGAACTTGTCAATCAATTAAATAAAGATGTGCCTGGGAAACAACTTGCAGAGAGATTTGGCGTC
>OZ017738.1:295033885-295036385 GCA_963969285.1 Odontomyia ornata
CTATTATAGCCAATAGCTCCTTCCTGGTCACACAGTAGTTCCTCTCACTTTTTGAGAGAACTCGACTGTAATAAGAGAGGACTCTTTCTTCGCCATTGATCTGCTGGGAGAGTACAGCTCCAATACCGCCGTTGCTTGCATCGGTGCCAACTACAAACATTTTTCCGGGTTTCGGATACGCCAGCACGGGTGATTCACACAGCTTTTCCTTCAGGGTCTCAAAGGCTGTCTGGCATTGTTCATTCCAGACATACGGACGATTTTTCTCGGTTAGCTGATGGAGACACTATTTTGGCAAAGTCTTTGACGAATCTTCGATAGTAGGTCGCCAGACCCAGAAAACTTCGTAGTTGGCGCTTGTTGTTTGGTGTTGGCCAACTTT
Source organism: Odontomyia ornata (assembly GCA_963969285.1). Classification (NCBI taxonomy): domain Eukaryota; kingdom Metazoa; phylum Arthropoda; class Insecta; order Diptera; family Stratiomyidae; genus Odontomyia; species Odontomyia ornata. The sequence continues at coordinate 295,034,268 of OZ017738.1, forward strand.
TCACGGCTTCAATTTTCTCAGGGTCTGTTTTGACCCCTTCTGCTGATACGACGTGTCGCAGGTATTTTACTTCATCTGCAAAAAGAGTACACTTGTCGGGACTAAGTTTCAAATTTGCCAGTCGTAATCGGGAGAAAACCTCTTCTAAGTTCCGCACATGCTCTTCGAACGTTCTACCGATGACGATGATGTCATCTAGGTATACCAAGCAGGTTTTCCAGGTTAGACCACGTAGCACATATTCCATCAAGCGTTCGAAAGTGGGTGGAGCATTGCAAAGCCCAAACGGCATCACCACAAATTGCCACAATCCGGTCCCAACTGAAAATGCGGTCTTCTCTCGGTCCTTCTTGTCAATTTCTACCTGCCAGTAGCCACTCTTGAGATCGAGTGTAGAAAACCATTTTGCGTCGGCTAAAGTGTCCATGATGTCATCGATGCATGGGAGTGGGTAACTATCTTTCTTAGTGACGTCGTTAAGCTGCCTATAGTCGACACAAAAGCGTGTGCTACCATCCTTTTTCTTTACTAGAACTACAGGCGCGGCCCATGGACTGACAGAAGGTTCAATAACGCCTTGTTTTTCCATGTCCGAGATCAGCGCGCTCACCTCTCCTTGTTTGGCTATGGGGAGACATCTCGGTGCTTGTCGAATCGGCTTGGCTCCCTGTGTATCTATGACGTGAGTTACCATACTCGTTCGGCCTTGGTCATCCGGGCTTGTTGAGAAGATGTCACTGTACTTGGTGACCAGATGAGAGGCTCGTTTGAATAGCTGCACTGGCAATTTGACCTGCTTCAATATTGCAGACGTGGATTCCCGGGCTTTGTCTGTGTCTTGCCTCCTTTTCCAATGCTGGTCGTGAGTAGCTTCCAAAGAGGTGATGGTGGAAACAGGCTGGCAGCTGCCGATGACTTCTCCCGCTTTGATGCTCGTAGTTGAGTCTGCGGTGTTAAGGACTCTAACCGGCACATATCCGTTCCTTAAAGATCTTACAAGGCATCGTCCTACAATCAAACTGCGTAATGCGGACGCCTTCGTTGGCTCTATCAGATAAGATCGGTGGTCTCCAGAATCACCATCAAGCTTGGCCCATACAATGCTTTCGGAAGAATTCGGTACATCAGTGTCAGTACATACCACTACATTTATCTTGGGAATTTGGACGCTGGGATCCTCCATCAGTACTTCTACATTCTGCCATTTCAATACACGTTTGCCCAAATCCAACGTGATTCCGTGTGGTCGCAGAAAATCCATTCCGAGAATGCAGTCATCCATAATGTTCGCGACCAGAAAATTATGTCGGAACACAAGGTCTCCCAACTGTATCTGGAGGTTGACCTCTCCATGAACAGGTGCAGTTTCTCCCGTAGCTGTCCGTAGTGAGAAAATTCTGCACTTGTGAAGTTGTTGCTGTCTAACTAGGTTTGGTCGGATAATCGATCGGGTTGCACCAGTGTCGATTGTTATGGTGCAGTGTTCTCCGTCAACTTGACCCGGAAGGCATAAGTCCGCTTCTCCACGATGTAGTCTTGACACGATGATGGTGGTGCTGGGGACGTCGATCCTCCTAGCCAACCTCTGCCCCACGAAGTTGGCTCTTACATGTTTCCCGACCCCTCTGTTTGAAGGGCTTCCATTCTGGGCTCCTGACTCGGTCTGGATCTCCTCCTAGCTGCACACCCTGGACAATAGCTCGGTTTTCTTCGCTTCTTGCAGTCTCTTTGCAGGTGCCCCTTCTCTCCGCAATTCCAGCATCTAAGCGCACCATTTACATGCGGGTCTCGCTCAATTTCCACGCGCTCACACCTGCACTCGTCTGTCACTACCTCACGAACCCGGGCAGAGGTACGAGTCACATTTTTCGCTGCCTCAAAGTTCAGACTATAAGCCAGTGCGTCCTTAACCGTTTGCTTTTGAGCTAAACGCACGGCTTGTTGCAATTCCGGGTCCTTTAGTGCGCTGATGAATGCTTCTGTCGCTGCATCATCTCGATGTTCTGGGTCGTAGGCTGGATAAGCCAAAAGTGCCAGTCGCTCAATGTCTTGGGCTAGCTGCTTTAGGGTTTCACCAGACTTCTGCATTCGATGCCTTAGCTGTGACCGATAAATCTG
>OZ017738.1:295041385-295063885 GCA_963969285.1 Odontomyia ornata
TTAATTGAAGGAGCCGTTACGCGATTTTTGTTCAAATAAAGATCGCTTGGATACACACACCGTATACGCCAACACAACGTATGTTTTGCGTTACTATTCTGACTCACTATCTCGCCTTATAACTTCACCGTCGAGCATAGGAATGCGATAGGATTGTGAACTCAGCTTATCGAAAACTCGTTTACATTCACTTAATATCCGACAAACGACGTTTTGCTTGGCATGCGTGTGTCCTTTTATTGTTTGAACAGCAACACTCAAATCACATAATCGAACTTCTCTATGGATTTTCGCATGTCATTCCATCAGATAATTTATGCAAAGCTCATCAACATCAGCTGACGATTAACTCCATATTTTCAGGATATCCTGAAGGTTTATCAAATCCACTAAACCATACACTTGTGTACAGTTTTTTTTGCAGAGGTCAAGTTGGGATATTCCAATGAATTGGTTTCCTTTTTGCAAGCTCATTGATATTACACCACAGGATAACTAACAAAATGTGATTCCGACGCACTTGGGTGCGTGGAAAACGCCCAGTTATAGAGGATAACGTTTCAAGATGAAAAATCACGGTTAACAGCAATGTATTATTAGCGATATGTCCTCTGGTGGCTTTATTAAGTTAAATGCAAATGATTATGAATTGCAATGTAGAAGCCGTATTCTAAGAACTGCTGAAAAAGCACTTCTCGTTCCATTTCGTAGGAATTTTTATTATGTAATTTGTTAATGCTTTGAAAACTTAATTTACACACATTTCAAACTATGCGATCACTTCAATTCACTCCTTTAAGGTGAAGATTTTTGCTGGTGACCTATTTACGAGGGTCAATTTCATCCGCACCATGCATTCACTTCCAATTTCTAGGAACCCGATGTCAGAATATTCGTGTAGTTGTTGTTCAATGGCCGAAAGTAAAATTCCAAAAAAACTAGGTGAAATATTTCAAAGCAATGTGCATTTGGTTCACGGGAGGAAGAATTAAACGGACGAATCAAACTTTTATTATTGCCCCCAAACCATTTCAACTCCCAGGTACACTATCTCACACAAATCTAGGAGCCGGCCTCGCTCTGATCCTGATTCCCTCGTTCTTTGTTTTTATATCCCAGAACAACAAAACCTACATACCTCGAGATCGCTTTACCTTCCCTCCTTTTTGTCCAAATCCTAAAACATCGACCACAATGCCAGGTCTATTATGTTGATGTGGAGTTGCGTGATGATCCAAATGATGCAAATTGTTTGCCGATGGATCCCCGCCAAACAGCTGATTGGAAACGAAGATCTGTTTTGAAATCTCGAGCAATTTCACGAGCCAAACGTGGAACGGTAATTTACGGATCAACAGTTTTGTGGTCTCCTGGTAACGACGAAGTTCTCGAAGAGCAACCGTACCGGGACGATAACGATGTGGTTTCTTTACACCTCCTGTCAATGGCGCACTTTTGCGCGCTGCTTTTGTTGCCAATTGTTTACGTGGGGCTTTTCCTCCTGTTGATAAATTTATATTTGTTATCTATTCCCGCCACGCTAATTTTTCTTCTGACTTACCGCTAACCCTCGCGAAACTTTTCACTTAACGCGAAGCACCGCGCGCTTTATGCACAAGGAATCACCAGTTTGCTACTGAATAAAATTAGCCAACCACTAGGTTGTATGTACTGCCGTTTTGCAACTAGCCTAAATTCTGACCTTTAGTCGAAATTTTGTTGCTTGAAATTATCGTTGTCAATTCCCGAAATACCGCTTTTTCTTTCGGCGACGATCTGGTATACAAGTGATGCTTATGTATTCACTCGACCGACAGTTAACCGCGAACCTTCTGCCTCGTTGACATTTGGATGACAACTGTGGGAGGCATTGCCAGATAGATATGCTTCGAAATGTATCCGTATTTTACTACAGAAAATATTTCTCCACAAATATAAATATTTGAAGAAAAATATTTTCGGCGCAATGATATCGGCACGAAAGATGAAGTCTGCTTGCTTTTCGAGGTCATACCCATCTGGCCGAGTGCAAGGGTTCGGGATCGGAATCACTTCGATTCCCGGGCGTAGGCGTCACATTACACATTCCCCCCCCCCCCAAAATCGAAGTAATTACGATCCCGCCTCCTATGTAAAAGGTCTTGGTTAGGGCCGTGGCGGGTCGAAGGTCGATTTCGAGGAATAGGCTACAACAATTTCAGTGAAGACTCGACAGTGACTATATAGTAGGGAGTCAGGTGTTACTCGGAGGTCTTCGTCCATACAGAGATTTAGGTAAGCCATAGTTTTTTGCGTGAAATAGTTGCATTTCATCGTCTAAGGTCTTTTGCGTGGTAAATTCCCAGGGTTTTGCCAGCCATGTCCACGATGAGGTATCGTGTGGGGCTTATTACTTGTAGGACTCGACACTTCACGAATTTCTTGTCTAGTTTGGCATTGTAATGTCGGGTGGCATCGCTCTGTCGGAAGTTTCAACGATATATCTCGTCGCCTACCTTAAAGCCAGAAGGATGAGATCGCAAGTTGTACCGCTCCTCTCCCATCCGTCTACTTTCTTCAATCTTCTCCCGCAGTTGATCTCGCAGAAGTTGAAGCTTTTCGTGCGGTTCCAGAACCACGATTGGGTCCTCTAGCGATTTCAGTTGCCGCAATAGCCGGTAAGCGCTCCCATGACAGATCATGTACTGGCCGAACAATGCGAAATACGGCGAAATGCCGGTAGTGGTGTGGTACGACGAGCGCAGAGCACTAGTGATGGCGGACAATTTGCAATCCCAGTCCTTCTGATTCGGGTGGACATAGGCGCGAATGGCCGCTATGAGCGTACGGTTCAGTCGTTCGGATGCGTTGGCTTGTGGTGAATAGACGGCGGTTCGTTGGTGGATGATGCCGTATTTGGACATTAGGTCTCGGAACTTGCTGGAGGTGAACTGGACCCCATTGTCGGAGACAAGTTTCTCCGGAACTCCAAACATGTGAAAGACTCGGTTCTCCAAGAAGCTGATTATAGGTCCAGTGTGCATGTTACGTAGTGGTTCTATGATAGGGAATTTAGAAAGCTGGTCCAGGACCACGACAGCTCCCGTGTGACCAGAAGCAGATCGAGGGTAAGGACTGATAAGATCAATGTACAAGCGCTGGAACACACGTTCGGGGACCTCAACCTTACCCATGGGAGGCCGAAGAATGGTGTTGGGCGCTTTAGTGCATTTGCATAGCTCACAAGAGGCTACGTACGCTTTTATCTGTTGTGCCATCTTAGGCCAAAAGAAACAGGTTTTCAACCGCCTAAGTGTACGACCGTATCCGCCGTGCGCACTTGATGGGTGGTCATGGGCCCGTCTGATAAGATCAGTGGTTAATTCTTCGGGCACCCACAACTTCCACTGTTCTTCTTCTTGTATGGGGTCTCCGGATGCGTGTCCCATCCGCTTATAAATAAATCCATCCATCAACCGCAGTTCAGGAAGCTAGGACAGTTGATTCTGGATAGTGTGAATCAGTTGGGTGTAGCTGGCTGACTTGAAGGCAGGATGGTCCAGATCGGTCAATTGGGGGCTGTCGTCCTCTTGGACCAACTCGGCTCCTTCAGGGGCGAACATTCTGGATAAGGTGTCGGGGACTACATGCTGGCTTCCCTTTCGGTGGCGAATTGTGAAGTCAAATGCCTGTAGTTTCAGTGCCCACCTGGCCAATCTGCCGTTGAGATCCGTCTGGCTCATTAGCCATTTCAGAGACGCGTGGTCTGTAACGATTTCAAAAGTGTGTCCCTCCACATAGGCTCGGAAGCGTTTCACTGCCAACACCGCAGCTAGACATTCCTGCTCGGAGACCGTGTAATTTCGCTGGGCTGGGTTCAACTTGTGAGACATGAAGGCTATAGGTCTCTCCTCGCCGTCTTGTGCAACCTGGACTAAGACTGCTCCCACCCCATGTTGACTCGCGTCACAATGGATTGAGAACGGTTTGTCAAAGTCCGGGCTGTGCAGTATGGGGGCTGTAGTCAGACTCTTCTTTAGCTCTTCAAAGGCTCGCAAGCTGGGCTCCTCCCAAACGAATTTACGTCCCTTACGCAGCATGCCGGTCAAAGGAGTGGTTATGGTGGCATAGTCACGTACAAAACGCTGGTACCATCCGCATAAGCCTAAGAATCGTCGTAATTGTTTGGTGGTCTTGGGTAATGGAAAAACGTCAATCGCTTGAGTCTTTTCCGGATCGGTCTTGATATGGCCATGCCCAATGATGTGACCTAAATACTTCACCTCTGTCATCACGAACTGACTCTTCCGTATGTTGATGGTTAATCTTGCCCTCCGGATGTGTAGAGCCACCTCCTGAAGCAGGTCGATGTGTTCGTCAAAGGTCTCGGTTATAAGCAACAGATCGTCCAAGTAAACGAAAACTTGGTGCCGCAAATGAGGTGGTATCACCTTATCCATAAGGCGCGTCATTGTTTGGGGGGCATTGCACAATCCGAATGGCATGGTCACGAATTGATAAAGGGGCCGACCTGGGACTGTGAAGGCTGTTTTCTCCTTTGAACCGGGGTCTAAAGGAATTTGCCAGAAGGCGTCCTTGAGATCTAAGCTCGTGATGAAGTGGGCTTTAGGCAACCGACTCAAAATGCCTTCAATCAACGGTAGAGGGTATGCGTCCTTGACTGTGACGGCGTTCAAGCGTCTGGCATCCAAGCATAACCGGACCTTGTTCGGCTTGACAACTAAGGTGACTGGGGAAGCCCACGCGCTCTGTGATTCTTCGATTACGCCTAATGCTAGCATTCGATCCACTTCGGCATATAACGATTTTTCCTTCACCGGAGATATGGCAAAATGTCTCTGTTTTATGGGTTTAGCATCCCCCACGTCTATAGTGTGGAGCACCAGGGCAGTCCTCCCGAGACCTTCCTTCTCGTGCGATGGAAAAGCCGATATAGCCGAGTCATGACGCAGTTGCTGATTTACATCCAGTGTATGTCGTAGTAAGTGAGAGGGTTGAGATTGGTCAGGAACGGGGGTGACGGACTCCAGGGTCGTACCGGAAAATAGTGCTGGGGCCAAGTTAAATTTTCGAACGAAATCCACTCCTAGATAAAGATTCTGGGTTAACTGAGGTATGATGAAAAATTCCATAGGTTTAGTTACTCCTTTAAAGGTGACATCCGTCATAATTTTTCCCACTACAGAGTGACGAGTTCCGTCCGCCGTGCTTAACCAGGAGGTGAAATGACGGATTTGGTCCGCGTGCATTGCCAGTACCTCCCCTGCAAAATCGGCAGATATGCAATTCACGCTGGCTCCCGTATCGACTAAGCCTGACACTCGTTTTTGCAGGAGGTGTAATGTGACGCCTACGCCCGGGAATCGAAGTGATTCCGATCCCGAACCCTTGCACTCGGCCAGATGGGTATGACCTCGAAATGCAAGCAGACTTCATCTTTCGTGCCGATATCATTGCGCCGAAAATATTTTTCTTCAAATATTTATATTTGTGGAGAAATATTTTCTGTAGTAAAATACGGATACATTTCGAAGCATATCTATCTGGCAATGCCTCCCACAGTTGTCATCCAAATGTCAACGAGGCAGAAGGTTCGCGGTTAACTGTCGGTCGAGTGAATACATAAGCATCACTTGTATACCAGATCGTCGCCGAAAGAAAAAGCAACAAAATTTCGACTAAAGGTCAGAATTTAGGCTAGTTGCAAAACGGCAGTACATACAACCTAGTGGTTGGCTAATTTTATTCAGTAGCAAACTGGTGATTCCTTGTGCATAAAGCGCGCGGTGCTTCGCGTTAAGTGAAAAGTTTCGCGAGGGTTAGCGGTAAGTCAGAAGAAAAATTAGCGTGGCGGGAATAGATAACAAATATAAATTTATCAACAGGAGGAAAAGCCCCACGTAAACAATTGGCAACAAAAGCAGCGCGCAAAAGTGCGCCATTGACAGGAGGTGTAAAGAAACCACATCGTTATCGTCCCGGTACGGTTGCTCTTCGAGAACTTCGTCGTTACCAGGAGACCACAAAACTGTTGATCCGTAAATTACCGTTCCACGTTTGGTTCGTGAAATTGCTCGAGATTTCAAAACAGATCTTCGTTTCCAATCAGCTATTTGGCGGGGAGCCATCGGCAAACAATTTGCATCATTTGGATCATCACGCAACTCCACATCAACATAATAGACCTGGCATTGCGGTCTATGTTTTAGGATTTGGACAAAAAGGAGGGAAGGTAAAGCGATCTCGAGGTATGTAGGTTTTGTTGTTCTGGGATATAAAAACAAAGAACGAGGGAATCAGGATCAGAGCGAGGCCGGCTCCTAGATTTGTGTGAGATAGTGTACCTGGGAGTTGAAATGGTTTGGGGGCAATAATAAAAGTTTGATTCGTCCGTTTAATTCTTCCTCCCGTGAACCAAATGCACATTGCTTTGAAATATTTCACCTAGTTTTTTTGGAATTTTACTTTCGGCCATTGAACAACAACTACACGAATATTCTGACATCGGGTTCCTAGAAATTGGAAGTGAATGCATGGTGCGGATGAAATTGACCCTCGAAAATAGGTCACCAGCAAAAATCTTCACCTTAAAGGAGTGAATTGAAGTGATCGCATAGTTTGAAATGTGTGTAAATTAAGTTTTCAAAGCATTAACAAATTACATAATAAAAATTCCTACGAAATGGAACGAGAAGTGCTTTTTCAGCAGTTCTTAGAATACGGCTTCTACATTGCAATTCATAATCATTTGCATTTAACTTAATAAAGCCACCAGAGGACATATCGCTAATAATACATTGCTGTTAACAGTGATTTTTCACCTTGAAACGTTATCCTCTATAACTGGGCGTTTTCCACGCACCCAAGTGCGTCGGAATCACATTTTGTTAGTTATCCTGTGGTGTAATATCAATGAGCTTGCAAAAAGGAAACCAATTCATTGGAATATCCCAACTTGACCTCTGCAAAAAAAACTGTACACAAGTGTATGGTTTAGTGGATTTGATAAACCTTCAGGATATCCTGAAAATATGGAGTTAATCGTCAGCTGATGTTGATGAGCTTTGCATAAATTATCTGATGGAATGACATGCGAAAATCCATAGAGAAGTTCGATTATGTGATTTGAGTGTTGCTGTTCAAACAATAAAAGGACACACGCATGCCAAGCAAAACGTCGTTTGTCGGATATTAAGTGAATGTAAACGAGTTTTCGATAAGCTGAGTTCACAATCCTATCGCATTCCTATGCTCGACGGTGAAGTTATAAGGCGAGATAGTGAGTCAGAATAGTAACGCAAAACATACGTTGTGTAGGCGTATACGGTGTGTGTATCCAAGCGATCTTTATTTGAACAAAAATCGCGTAACGGCTCCTTCAATTAATTTTGGGAAGGTATCGAAATGTAATTTTAAGAAGTCAGCTTACTGCTCCAGAATTTATGTGATTTACCTAACGACATACAATCCGAATTTCAATTGTAATACGTACGTTTGGTCATTTAAAAAAAAAAGATATATTTCTTATATCCAATGAATCGTCAAATGGATATTTTTGTGCCTCCAGAATTTAATAAAAGCTAGCGTTCATAAAATTTGTAATGTGATACTTGAAGTTATGGACTTACTTGTGCACTTTCCATTCATGTATTAGTCCGATGGGCTAAATTTTGAATTTTCCACATTTAAAGTTAAACATGGATGATAATTGAACCTAATAAAATTTCTGTAATATTAAACCATTTAACGAAAACTCGTATCTGTCACAGTAGCTTCGAAATGAAAATTGGATAATGTACCTACTAGATAGTAATTTGTTTTGCATAAAAAAGTAAGATTTTTCTTCTTATGGACTAAGTTGCGGTCAAAAATAAATAACACACAAATACGAATGTAATCAGAATTTATTATTAATGTGTAGCTTGAACATCAAAATTTAGTGGTTTTTTTACTTTAAATGCTATTTTTTTTGCATATTGCGCTATTATGCCTACAGAGATAGTACACAACACTTTTTATAGAGCAGTAACAAAATATTTCCGATCTTAATTGAGATTCGTAAATCTTTCTTTCGTAGTTAATCCGATTTCCCGTCTACTCCCTAAAATTACAAGTATTCCTGCCCTCGCTCCCGTTTTTACTGGATAATTAGCAAAGGATTAGACCTTTATTAATCATTTTAGTATATATATGGTATCTCGGTTTAATATTGTGTTATTTATTAATTAAATTTAAACAAATCATAAATAATTATTAAAAACAAAATTAAAACCAATCACGTCTCATCAAATTTCTAGAGATGTCAAGCAAATTATGAGATGATTATTTTGTAAAGTGTAATTGCAAAATGAATGTTTAAGATTAAGTTCAAAAAGTGAAGAGAAGAAATTTAATGTAAATTTAAAATGAAACCAAGTTACGGTAGGAATAAAATGAATTACTAAAGAAGCCCTAAGCCTTTCCGTTCCGCATGCTCTTTCTTTTGCAGCGGAAGTGATGACCGAGGGTAAGTATGTCTTGAAGAGGGTTAGGTTTTCATAATCTGTGGATGATTGATTTCTAGTCGGTTACGGTCCGCGGTACCCTTGTTTGCGCTCGTTTTTTCCTTAGAGTAGATTATTTTGGACTTGAGGTAGTTTAGCTTATTTTCTGGAACCGCGTCGGTGATTCGGTAACGCGCCTATGGTGATTTTGTAGTGTTTTGATTTGAGATCTGTGGAGAGATCACATCCAGAACCACCGTAACGTAGGTTTCCTGTTCTGGATGAGTAGTTGTTGACGCGTTTATAAATCGGGCATGTGAATCGGTGGCCGAGTTACGTAACTCGGACTTAGTCTGCTCGCGTAAGACCCGCGACCGAAACTCCTCTCCGAACTAGCTAGCCTACAAGCAGCCACCACGGAGTAGACTAAGTGTGACCGGACTTGTTGACCTGAAGGGTACAGTCCGTTGTCATTTCCAAGACTGCACGTCTCGAACCGATGAGAGGTCGGTTCTGATTGCGATCGAACGAGACGAAGTCAGGAAACCGTTACAATATATACTATTTTCCGAATAAAAAACGTGCCGAACGCATTCCGTGCATGCTATAAATTCACCTTGTATAGCCCATTCTGCTCCTAAACTTTCCAAGACGAGCAAATGAAGCACACGTTTTGCACCTTCGACTGATAGCTCAGCGTTGAGATGTAAACAAACTCCTATAAATTCACTTTGGAAGGCGATAAAAACTAAACGGGTATAAGAACTGAAATAATTTTCACTTCACTAGGAGCGCTATTGTGTTCTCCGCCGATCATCTGGGTTTCACTGTAGAAATCCGTCTCTAAACCGTACAAAACCTCGAATTTTCGTTGGCACCTCCACAATTCTTCATATAACGCCATGTAAGTTCGCCAGCAAAGTCGGCCTACTAATGGTCATGTGTGTGGTAGTAAGCGCTGCTGCCATATAGCTTGTATCTATCGCCAGTTTTACACATGACCATTAGTAGGCCGACTTTGCTGGCTAACTTACATGGCGTTATATGAAGAATTGTGGAGGTGCCAACAAAAATTCGAGGCTTCGTACGGTTTAGAGACGGATTTCTACAGTGAAATCCAGATGATCCGTGGAGAACACAATAGCGCTCCTAGTGAAGTGAAAATTATTTCAGTTCTTATACCCGTTTAGTTTTTATCGCCTTCCAAAGTGAATTTATAGGAGTTTGTTTACATCTCAACGCTGAGCTATCAGTCGAAGGTGCAAAACGTGTGCTTCATTTGCTCGTCTTGGAAAATTTAGGAGCACAATGGGCTATACAAGGTGAATTTATAGCATGCATGGAATGCGTTCGGCACGTTTTTTATTCGGAAAATAGTATATATGACGAAATATAAGCATTTGCTAATGCCGCAGTTGGGTGACAGCTACCGGAAGCTTGTCCATAGTAGGCCGACTAATACATATGCAAATTGCTACCATATGGCTTGTATCTATCGTCAGTTTTGGTGAAGGGGAATACTGGGCTTCCTGTAGTACATATTCCTAGAATGGGAATGAGTCTCAGGAACGTGGTCATATCATTACCTATGGAGTTTATATGAGCATAGCCTCGCCATTTGTTCCGTTCCTCAAAGGGATTGAATATATGCGTCCTTTGAGCAACAAGATAAGACCGAAATGGACATCCATATGTCCACGTCGTCGCAACAACCCCTGCGAACGCCTTCAAAACTACGTGCCTTTTTGCAACTACTCCTGTGACCTCGCCAGAGCATACCTACTAAATAGCAGCTGCAATTAGAACAAATTTTATTTCTTACGGTACGAAGAAGATTAGAGAGAATTGAACTTAAAGTACATATGTGTGGTAAATAAAAATTTGAATTTGCAAGCAATTGAACCAACACATGGTAAACTTTAATCCATCTTTTACACGTTTATTCGCCTCTCTTTTCATTTTGACAGCTCCTCGATTGCAGGTGCTTGTTAGTATATATGCTTTGACCTCGCTTCCAAGCTCATTAAGGGGAATTCAAACTGTTGTCGCAAGAAGGTATACAAACGTTTATGCTATCGTAAATATGATGTTATTGTAAAAAACACCACAAAATCAGAAAAAAAAAATTAAATATGAGTAAGACCTTATGGCTGCTTGGAAAAGAAAACACTTTCATATCGTTTTCCAGCAATAACGCTCATTACACTTTTTATTGGGTTCTTCGCTCCGAATTACAATCTCGCTGCTTAAAATGCTGATATCCATGTTTCACCTCTAATCTTACTTTCACTGGTTGCTTTGTACATCCTCTCGAACCGAAAAAACAACTAAATCGTATCTCACCCGCTAGTAAAATTTCGCGTCTATGTTTGATCTTCAAATTGACAATCGGTCTCACTAGAAGAGAAATTGGATATTAGGTGCAGTGTGTCCAGATTGGGCGCTCTCGCGTGAATTGGGCTACCTTTGTCGTTTGCTCGAGCGTAGTTTATGAATAAAGTGCAAGGCGCACTTTTGCACTATCTTTGATTCATTTAACTCCCGGTTGCGTTATTTTTCAATGGTTACATTTTGAAAAAAATGTTTGAAAATCACTCAGGCTATGATCACTTGAAAAATTTTATACTCAAAGCCGCCATATGATAAAGGTACAAATAGATTTCATCACGACAGATGTTGAGTGCAATTGAGGCTAACGTCAGGTGAAATAACATTGAAGATTCTATCAGTTGAAATTATATCCCTATTCAATCAAAAGTGAGTTTGTTATTCGTTTGATAATTTTCCATATTGTGTTTAAAGTGGGTAAGTGGCTAAAGTACCAAAAGGCTTACAATCCATCCTGGGAATTAATCCCAGAATATAAAGGTACAAAATTGTTTTCTTAGCTTTAAATCTTGAATTTTCACACAAATTCTTTTATGAATGCGACATACATAGGATGATTAAAAGCAAATATAGAGGATTCAAATGCAGCATTTTGTATCGTCTTCGAATGTAACGTGAGGGTACATAAGTCGGATTTAACTCGACATGCAAAAACAGAAAAACATAAAATGAACAGCTCTAAAATCGACTTGAAATAAACCAAAATTCAAACATATGGCAAGGGTTTATTGTATGATGAAGTATGCATTTTCATTAACTTTGTTTATTTATTCAGGCAACGTTTCTTTAGGATCACAACAAAAGAAGGAAGCAATACGATATACTCTGTTCTTAGCACAATACTCGACAATTCGTCCCGTAGATCACCTGATTGATATTGTGAGCGATAACACTGCCTCCTTAAACCTGGCCATCTTGCTGGGTTTGATAATGCAGTGAAAAGTAAAACTGATAATCAGCTGTTTCATCAATGATGTCGCTACTTTTTGCTATTTTTATCCGCTGTCGTGGCATTTCTCCAGTAAGTGTCAGATTATTGTCAAATTGTGGAAGCAAAAGTTATTGTTGGCAATTTGTTGTCTAAGAGATAGTTAAGCAGGATAGCCAGAATTGTTTGTTGTGAGTCGTATAGTCGTTTAGGAAGTTGCAAAGTAGTTCATTAAGTATTTCATACATATTTTAATCAACATTAACATGAACTTCATTCAATTTCAGATCTATGAAATTTCGTTTAAGTGCATTGTTGGGAAGTCATATCAAACCGTTGTATAGAATTACAAATCGGTTCGTAGAAGAAGCAATAAAGCGAATGCTAAACCGTACCAAGAAATAAACCCTCGAATAGCAGTGCAGCGCCCGGAAAATTTAATATACGTCATAACAATACATCTGATGAAACGAATAAGGATGACGGATATGAAAATAATCGTGGCTCATCAAGAACTCAAAGTGCATGTTTTCCTCGCCGGAGTAATGCCCTGAACGGTGTTTCATCGTCAACTCTCTTACCACCCGAGTCAGCACCAGGTTCAAGTCGAAGGAGCGCCCGGCTAGGAGCATCTAGAGCCAAAAGTTCAGAGAAATCAAGTAGCGAAACAAAATGTTCCAATCGTCGCTAGAGACAAAACAGTGCTGATGAACAAGATGAAGATGAGGAACAGAGGTATGTAATCGCGACATTTATATAATTTGGCTTTTTTTTTTTCAATTTTCACTCAATTTTTTTCAGAAAGCTAATCGAAAGCTGATACGACGAAAATAGTCGTCAGAATCGGTGTTTACAGTCGAGGAAACGATAACTCCTGAAATCATAACAAACAGTCGACAAAATCGACCATTGACTGTGCAGTAATCTGGTTATCTGGTTCTTGGTCTGAAAGTTGCGATAGCTGTTCTATTGCTGAATACAATATTTGTTTCTTTGATTTTAGATCGTTATCGAAATCATTTGTTTCTACCGACTCTATTAATTTTGTAATTTTACTTAAACTATTGCATTTCATTCGATGGACGAGAATACTTTGAAAGAAACTAGATTTTACTTTAGTTTTTTCAAAATAAATCTTAGTTTGGAAATCGCATTCAATTTGAATGTAGCAATATACAAATGGAATTGCGTTCACTCTAATATTATATAAAAACAATGTATTATTTACGCACTTCAATTGCCAATCTTCGCGTAAAAAGTGGTTTTTGTTTTCAACTAGCTCATGAATTTCTTAAATCTAATCTCCAGCGGTGGTCGGGGTCTTCCAAATCGATTGAGGGCAATATCCATGCATTTGTACAAATCCGGGCTTGATCCTGGAAACTTCGTCGGCACAACGTTTGCCTTCAGTATCCACCTGCTCTTTAGTGAAACAACAATTTCTATATACGAAAAAAAACAAGGATTGATGCTACAGTATAGCTAAGTCGTTCAAATTTATTGCTGGTAGTTTGACTCGTATAATGGAACTGCGTCTTCTCTCAATATTGTGCTGGTTGCAATATTTTTGAAATAGTTTTCCAAAAAGCATTTGGAGCATATCAAAGCCTTTACCACATTGCATCCACCAAAAATACTCGTAATAAAACTGCACCTAGTTGAAAGTTTATTTTCATTTACAGAAAATCTGAAAAACATTGATTCATTAATGATGCGATATTTTTACATGCAGAACATAATAAAATATCTATTTTTTCGTCTTCATATATGTACAATATAGTTTAACAAACTGCTTTAAAAGGTAAATAGAATTGATTTGATCAATAAAATCATTCAGGCCATAATATGCCAGCAAAAACTTGCCCCAAGATTCAGGCGGTACTGCGCGAAAACTAACCGAATAAAATGGTCTCCCCCAAAATTTAAACACGAGCATACATGAATTGACGGTGGTAATTTTGATTGAAAAACCCTTCTAAATATTTTCTTTTATTTTCTATTGTTTGTGTTACTACTTGCCTATGAAATGATACTCCCGCCGGCCGACAGTGGCTTCCATTATTTCATGTTTCCACAATGCACTTCATATTATGAACTTGTTGACAATTGTCTGGTTCCCCGATGAAATATAGTATTTTTTCACTTACAATTTTACAAGTATTTTGTTTTTTATTGTTTTGTTGATAAACAACGCACAAATCACGAATTTTCACTGATTTTAACCAAAAAATTGTACACCGAATGAATTTGCTTACAGTTTTTCACAGCCGAATTTGACAGTGCATGCAAAAAATCATATGATAATATGAGGAGTACTCCTTATCGACGGAGAGAAATGTTGACAAGAGTAGGCAGTGTTCCATTAGCATTGGGCCGTTCCCGTTAGTTACCTGTTCCAGGAGCTGGATTGAACTTTGAGCATTATACAATGACTAACAAGTAGGGTCAGGTCATACGAATTTCCGAATAACGGAACTTGCCGGTGCTTGAGATAGTATGTGTGACAACCTGCACAGATAGGGCATGGGGAACATGTAACAAATTCGACGAAAGTAAAACAGGAAAGAACAGTCATCAGCTGACTGGTAAATACTTCGCATTGAAAGAAAAGAGAAGTCCGATTGACAGCTGAACGATTTGTTCGTTCAATTAAACGAATGTTTTCGTGTCAAAAGACACATGCCATATTTTTCTATCTTGTGGCGCAAGTATGTTTATCGAAATCATCAAGCATGAAGTGAGTTTGAGCATGACTAAGAACGGGAACAGACTACGACAAGATAAACGCCCGACTATCATAATTTAAATGGAAGCCCACACCATACGACTTCGCGATTTCTCTCGCCAGAATTGCTTGTCACAAGGTTCCTCGATTTTTTTCTGAAAAACACATTCTTTTGGTACTCGCGGATAATTCCTGACAAGGACATAACTTCTAAGAGGTATACAAGTTCTACGCGTGCCTATAGATCCGTGGCAAATCTTGTCGCAGTTTGTTTTTATTTGCGGCTTAAAATCGCTCGATGCCATAGTCGTATAACAATTTGTTCAAACCTTAAAATATATTGCAATAACAATTACAGTAAGTTATTGTGTTTGCGCTAAAAACAAATCTTGTGTAGATCTTCGGAACCAAACCAATTGGTGATTCAGTAGATAATCGCGCGAAAAGTTATTGCAAAAATTATAGCAAAAAGGTTTATTTCATTTTCCACGTACGTGTTGTGGTCCGATCGAAGCCGGAATACTTTTCTATATTCATTTGAATTGCAATGAATCACAATGCCTTCTTTATTTTCCATTGCTCTTAAAAGAACAGACTTCACTTGTGATACCATTTCAAAATTAACGATCCCGCCCAAAAATCAACTGTGTTATTGATCTGGTAATAATATCTTTCGTTAAGCAACAAACTTTGCTAATCTGGTAACATGAAAATGGCTAAATTTCAACGCACACAACCAGAATTTCCCGCTTCACGTATGAACCCATACAAAAGCAAGCGCGGGCAAACTTACTAATACAATTTCACATATGGGCCGCAGCTGTATCGAACTCTCTTTCGCTAAAGGGCGAAAGCTATTTATTTTCAGTCTTTTCTTGTCTTCATTTTGCCTTCCCCATCAATTTTTGTTGTTGTAATCATTGACATCCAAGAGTGACCATACTTGTTAGTTATTGTATTATGCTTTGAGGAACAAGATCTCAGATGAATAAGACATGGATGGGCTAAGCTCATATAAAACGGATAGGAGAACATGCGACAGGTTTCTGCTCTCTTCCAAAGGATCTGTCTGTCATTTCCTCTCCCTCTGTCTCTTGCCGCTCACTTTCTTGTTCCAGAAGCTCCTCAGATGAATAAGAACTGGATGGGCTAAACTCATATAAATTGCATGGGAGAGCATGCGACCGGTTTCTGCTCTCTCAAACGATCTGTCTGTCATTTCCTCCCCGTCTGCCTCTTGCTGGTCACTTTCTTGTTCCAGAAGCTGACTAGATGGGATCTGTCTGTCAAGCTGACTGATGCAAATTGGACGCCAAATTGGCCAATTCGCAAGTTTCGTCGCGAATTTTATCCGATAATAAAACTGTTGAAAATTTTCGCGGTCTAAATTCGTTCCAAGTGTTTAACCATTCGATTGCGGTTTGTGATTCAAGTAACTTTAACGTGTGACACTGTGAAATTAATTTACAATTTCAAAATGAAATATGTAGTACCTTCGTGTAAAAATCATAGTGGAAAAGGATCTTTAGGTGTTTCCTTTCACAAGTGAGTAGTTAGTATATCAATGTTTTGCATATTTTTCATACAATGCTGAAGGTTTTTCAAATAGAAAACAAATTTTTGGTATTGTATGAAAATTTGTTTACATTGAGCAGTAGCCATGTTTGCTTGTGCATTTTGGCTCTCTCTAAGGTTGTAAACAAGAGCGTAGCAGTAGGAAAAGTGGTCGCAGGGGTTGTTGCGACCATATTGTCACGTGGTTGTCCACTCCAGTATTATTTAATTACTCAATGAGAAGCTCACTCAATTGGATCTGTCTGTCAAGTTGACAGATTCAAATTGAACGCCAAAATGGCAAAATGCAAGTTTCGTTGGGAATTTTATCGGATATTAAAACTGTGAAAAGTGTTCGCGATCTGAATTCATTCCAAGTGCTTAAACATTCTATTGTGCTTCGTGATCCGGATAACTTTAACGTGTGACACTGTGAAATTACTTTACAATTTCAAAGTGAAATGTCTAGTGCCTTCGCGTTAAAAATTATAGTCGGTAAGGATCTTGAGGCGTTTCCTTTTACAGATAAATAGTTAATATTTTGCATGTTTTACTCATAATGGTGAAGATTTTTCAAATAGAAAACAAATTTTTTAGGATTGTGTGAAAATTTGTTTTCATTGAGCAGCAGCCATGTTTGTTTGTGCAAGTTGGCTCTCTCTTAGGTTGTAAACAAGAGCGTAGCAGTAGGAAAAGTGGTCACAGGGATTGTTGTGACCACATGGTCACGTGATTGTCCACTCCAGTATTATTAATAACTCAATGAACAAGATAAAACCGGAGTGGACATCCATATGTTCACGTTGTCACAACAAACCCTGCGACCGTGATTATAAGCAAGTTAAGTCAAAGTCAAAAGCGCTTTATTTAATACCAATCGTTAAAAATTTTTAAAAGAACATAAAGCAAATTCCAAACAATAAAACTATAAAAAACTTAATGGCCCGAATGGCTCTCTAAATTTATACGTTATCAGTTAAACACATTTAATGAAAAAAATACACTTGCAAAATTAATTAATTAAGATTATTTCATAATTTTTGATTCAATTGGAAAAAGGAGAAAAAACCAACCAGCATTATTCAAAAATTACTTATATTACTAACACAACAATGAACTTATATCCTATACCTAATATGTTACACCCTAATTCTAAATAAGTTCAATCAAAAAAAAACAAAAAAAAACGTTACCTATATTGAAACCTATACCTAAATTATAATACAAATAAACAACAAGACTAGATGTAGCAATAATGAGATGAATCTTAAAAACTAAGTAACGAGAAAAAGCACAAAAACAGAAAATAAACACGAATAATTTAGACATTGTCATTCAGCCACCAATACCTAGATTGCTCCATCTCAGCTCGACCAGCCTCAACGAATCTAGCAAATGAGTATCTCCATTGGAATTGTTGGTCTCGTGAACTCAGATTCGGAGGATATTTTATCTTCTTATCGGTGGCCCGTCGGTATATGTGATATATGATTGGGACGCCGTCAGAATCAAAAACATATCGATTCATGTCCAAATACACGAATGCTTCTGGAGGAACGAAACCAGTAGTGAGGCAAGTCACAATATACCCGTCTGTAGGGTGGAACGGCTGTGAAATCCAAGGGTTTTCACTCACAGTTACAGATCTTGCGATATGATTCCGAAGAAGTTTCAATATGAAGATATCGACTCTTGTCACTTGAGCGGTTTGATAAATTTTCTATTCGATATATAGTGCTTCCAATCCGTCTCAGGCTTTCTGTACAAACCAGTACATGCATGAAGACATTTCCTTTCGAAAACTCTTAATCTTTCCATTGTACTAGCACTCTGGTTGTACCAGATCTGGCATCCGTATGTCAAAACTGACCTAACCAGGGTCTTGTAACAAATAACTTTGACTTTTTGATCAATGTATCTGGAATGAAAGAGTCGCCGAAGGGCCATGACTACTTTTAGTGTTACTCAGCATGATTTTGACATGTTCAGTGTAGAACAGATACTGATCGAGGTGAACACCGAGGTATCGAACACAGGATTTATGTGGAACCCGTACTGAACTACCCTCACCAGCCATAATGTGGAAATCCTTCCAATTACGTTTCAGGTCTTGACTGGCCCCCTGCAGCGTTGTCCGAAACAAAATTGTTTCATTCGCCAATTGTCGGTGTAGAGCTGCACATCATTAAACATTTTTTGAAGATTGCTCTGAACTATTGTAGCTTTTCGGTCTGCCGTATAGATGATCAGATCATCAGCAAACGCTACCAATGATCCCGTTGGCGAGACATTAAAATCAAAGCTGTTCGATAGCTTGCGAATGAATATTGAGAAAAGCAGGGGCGCAGTAACTGTTCCCTGCTGTAGACCATTCAAGACCTTGAATTCGCGCATTGTTGTCAGATTTCCATCAGTTACAACAAACGATTTCCCGTATAACATATTACACATCATGGCGACAAGGTGTCTGGGGAACCTGTCCTGAAGAAGTTTGAAAACTAGTCCATCTAACCACACCGTATCGAAGGCTTTCTCCATATCAATGAGACATGCTCCAACACATTCTTTGTTGTTTAGTTTCCAACAGATGTCTGAGGTTACTTTCGTTATTGCATGTGTGGTCGAATGCCTGGCACGAAAACCAGATTGGCAATTCGGCATCAACTCATATTTCTCAATGTGGGCGTTTAATGCTCTGTTGAGTATCACTTCAAACACCTTGCTGATGTTAGGCAGCAAGCTGATTGGGCGATAGCTTTTGGGGCATGAAGATTCTTTTCCTTTCTTCAAGTTCAAAAATACCTTAGCCTTTTTCCCCTCATTTGGGAAATATGAATTGTTCAACATGTTGTTGAACAATATGCAATAATTCCTAATAGCAACCTCAGGCAAATGTCGGAGAACTATATTTGGAATACCGTCAGTACCACATGATTTTTTGTTGTTTATTCTGCGAAATATGAAACACAAGTCTTTATAGCTGACAAAATAATCAATAAGATTCAAGCTCGGTATGAGGTCAGATGTGAATGTTTCATCGAAATGAAGAATTGATTGGCCGTTCAGGCTTGATTTGAAGTCGGAAACTTTTGCTTCAACGACCTCCGAAAGTATTTCATTCCTTCTCTCTGGGCTTGGCAGATGAACCAATTCTAAATGTGTTCCAATCAGGGCAAGTTTCTGCAATCCATCACATATAATCCTGTTTCCATTTCTATCCGGAGTCGTACTATCAATTTCGATACCAGCTCTATCGAGAAGATTTATCTCATCACTAATGACTTCAAGATTCGATACCTTCACTCGAGACTTCCTGCGGAATAAGCTATTCACTTTCGCGAAAACGCCATCTGGGTCCTGTGGGCTAATACCCCTCAGTTTTTCCGCCCATTGATTGCTGACCTCACTCCTGAAGTATGAACGGATTAAGTTCCGGACATTCTTCAGGTGTAATTTCAACAAAGCCAAAGAGGGATGGTTGTAGTCCAAAAATCGTCGATAAATATTGTTGACGCGTGTGAGAAGAAGGCTTTTCAATCTTTTCAACCTTGCGATGGTTGGTGTTTCATATCCTTCCATATTGTTTCGATGTTTAATCTTGGGAACAACTTTCTCAATCGTTTCCAACGTCAGCTTCTCTAACTTCTACAAATAGAGATCTATTTCATCGTCAGTTAGATTTCTGTTATTAGGAACCATTGAGCAAGCGTTGCCATCATCAGAAGGGGGACATTGCTTCTGGTACTCCCGATTAAACTTCTTTTGAAACTTTCCCCAGTCTGTTTTTTTGAAATTCAACCGATGGTTTTCATGTTGAACTGGAATGAGGAAGAAATCATCCCTTTGATGATTGATTTCCATTACGATTGCGTTATGGTCGCTATCGTAAGGAAGCACCTGCAGTTTCCGTTGAGGACTACTAAAGCTGAATTCAAGTCTTGCGTCAGCAATGCAGAGGTCCAAATATGAATTTGTCCTAGGGTATGTTGGGAACTCCGACCCATATAGGTTGCACCTGTATTCAATTTGGTTCTCTGTTATCCATGATTTCAGGAATACACCTCTTGGATTATTGGTGGCGTTTAGCCATGATGTATGCTTGGCATTCAGGTCACCGGCAAAAATATAATAATTATGCAGCCTGTTCAATTCGAGTATTTCAAACAAGGAATTGAGTTCCTCCTTGAACTTGAGAACATTTTGACCAGTTGCATAGGCAGAGATAACGAAGAGGTTATCCCCACCTGGCAGTGAAATTTTGATGACGGACACTTCAAGAAATTCAAAGTTTTTGAATTCGACAATAGGGTCTTCTAACCAATATCCCGGTGCCACCTCCCCCATCACCTATTACCCTATCGTTTCTTACGAATGCAAAATCTTTGAATTCCATGGAATGCCATGAATTGAGGTGGGTTTCAGTGAGAAGTATGATGTCAGGCTTTTGCTTAACAACAAATTCAAGGAGATAATCACGTCGATGTATAGCAACGATAGAGTTGACGTTGATCGATATGAGGCGAAGCCTATCCATGGGAATATGACTGGATGACAAGTTATTATTAGGCATTTGAAAGACCTAAACGCTGAAAAGCAAAGTTAATTTTTGAATCTTGTTTGTCGATTCTCTCCGATAAAGAATTAAGTTGCTGGTAAATTTCGAGAAGCAGCTCATTATTGCCACTTACATTATTTACATTATTTCCAGCATTTTCTGCCGGTCCTCTAGCGGCGAGTGCAAATGATACTCCGGGCTTGACGAAGTTGGAAGGTATGATATTACGGTGTACTTGTGTTTGCTTTGGAGCAAATTTAACTTTTGCATCTTGATATCGGGAGCATCCTCGATATGATGCTGGGTGACCAAAAGCACCGCAGTTAACGCAGTATAATTTTTCTTTAGGCTCCGTCTGAGCCAATTTGCACTCATCGGGAGCATGAACGTCTTTGCATTTAACGCAACGATAGTGCATGGCACAATGCGCAGCCGAATGTCCAAATCTTTGACACCGGTAACACTGGTTGACCTCTCTTTTCTGGAGGCGTTCCCACCGCACCACTCTGAAATTTAAGTACCTTATTTGTTGAAGGGCACTTGGACTGCTCTTATTTGCAATTTGTACCAGGTAAAGTGGTAAATTCTTCCTTTCTATGGTCGACCTTCTTGTCGCAAAGGCTTTGACTGAAACAAAATCAATATCTGGTGCAGCCTCCTTGAGCACCTGAAGAAGATCGACCGTATCCTCTCCGCTGTCCAAACCCTTCAACAAGAAGGTCTGATTCTTTTGACTTTTTGGGGTATAGGTGAAGTGTGGAACCTCCCCAGAAATCAGCGCATCTTTGGCTGACTTGAAATCAACTAGTAATTTCGTCCTTATAGTTAATTTTTCGGCATTAACTCTTTTGATTTCGAAATCGGCCAGTTTATTTTCGGCTGCCAATAGCCGAACCATATCTTTCCCGGTTTGTCCGAACACGTTGATTGGCGGAACTTTTTCTGTGTTGTTGTTGTTGTTGTCCTTATTTTTGTTCTTTAAATATTGAATGAAATTAACGTCATTATCTTGATTAAAATTACCTCTGATGTTTTCTTTGATTTCCATATCTTCGGTTAATCCCTCCAGCGCTGCAAAATAATTTTGGCTCTCGTTGGTGCCACCAGCACTTAGAACTTCCTCTGGATTTACTTGCTTTGCAATTTTCTTCAGCTTTGTTACCTGTTGCCATTGATTTTGTGGCTGCGTCTTTTGAGGCTTCATCCCTTGCTTGGAAAGATCCTTGAGAGACTGTATCTCTTGCCTTAGTTCATCATTTTCTTTCTGCAATTTGGCCATTTGTTGATTATCCGCTATTATTTGCAGCTTGCACCCTCCATCTACGGAGTTTTCTTCGTTATGTTTTCTTTTAGTGATTGTCGCCAGTTTCGTATTCGTCGTTTCCCCAGGTTGCCCCAACGGTGGGAAGCCGTCGGGCTCCTCCATACCAGCGGCGAAATTTACTTTGTGAATTTGTTTTTCGTTACCAATCGAAGTAAAAATATTCGATAGAAATTTCCTGAGTCGATTACTTCGACAATATAAGATTTTTTCCGATAAAAATTAACTTCGGACTAACGTTTTTAAAAAATTAATTTAATTTTTGAAAACTTTTGACAGGAGCAATTTAAAAGACGTCTATACGCAAAGACTACTACGATCAAAATATTATAAGCAAGTTAAGTGGAACTCAATGGGTTATCACAAGAAATTAAACAAACGCTTATGCACACGTAAATATGATTTTATTGCAAATAACACTTCACAAAACCAGAAAATAGCATTGAATACGAATAAAACATTATGGCTACTTGGGATAGAAAACACTTTCATATCGATAACCCATCGTTTTCTAGCAATAACGCACATTACACTTTTTATTCAGTT